>JAZAYU010000102.1:629361-1294550 GCA_038501625.1 Corbicula japonica | reverse complement strand
AACTGCTCGTCTCCCCCCTGTAATTAATATGACCCCTAGGTCTTGTTTATGTTTCTGTTTCGGGCAAGACATTACATAAGAATGTAAGTAATAAGTAATAAAAAGGATAACCTAAAGTTGTTGAAGTCGATATTTAAGAGTAGAACAGAGTAGAATATTAAGATGCAAATAAGCAGAAATACAACACATGATAATGTAAAAGGATGTCAATGAGTAGGATAATGGCATGATGTTAATGAAAAGAATCATGACGTGATGCTTAATATCATAATAACAGAATGAATGTTTATAAGTAGAATAACAAAATGTTAAAGAGAAGAGTAACTGGAAAACGGTTAATATATACGTAATGAGCACAGCAAAAGAATGCTGTAAGAAGAATAATAGCAATGATGTTAATAAGAAAATGAAGAATAACACCAGGGTGTTAATGAAAAGAATAACATCAGGCTGTTAATGATAAGAATAACAGGATGCAAATGAGAAGAAAAACAACAGGATTTAAATGAGAATAACAGGACGCAAATGAGAAGAAAACAACAGGATTTAAATGAGAAAAACAGGTCCCAAAAGAGAAGAATAACAACAGGACACAAATGAGAAGATTAACAACAGGATTTAAATGAGAATAACAACAGGACGCAAATGAGAAGACATACCACAGTTTGATAATGAGAAGAAAAACAACAGGATGCCAATGAAAAGAATAACAACAGGATTTAAAGGAGAATAACAACAAGATGTAAATGTGAAGAATAATTTCAGGATATTTATGAGAAGTCTAACAACAATTTGTTAATGAGGAGTAAAACAACAGGGTGGTAATAAGAATAATAATTAGAGAAACCTCATGGTGTTAAAAGGAAGAATAACAGTTTTTGTTATTGAACTGAACAGAATGTTTATGAGTAGAAAAACAATGATGATTTGAACAATGATGTAAATCAATTAACAACTAACACTTAACAAAACAATGAACCAGATGTTAATAACACGTAATAGAACAGAATGTGGAATAATTAACAACAAAACATTCAACAAAACAATTTTTATTGGATTTTTTTCCAGAATTTAACAAAGCCATTTTGTAACAATAAAAACGTAGTCTAAACATTATAAAAATAAGCTTCACAACACTGTACAACATGGACTAGATGATCTAGAAAAGCTCGTTTTATAGAGCATTCTCTGAATCACAACACATCTTTGATATCGACAAGCTACTAGTATCTTTACCCTTTACTCCATAATTTTATGGGTTTTATAATGTGTGCAACAACAGTTACTGTAGACCCAGATCAGCTGGCAAATCTGTGCCGTATGATCTGGATCTACACTGGCCGCTCTTTGGGTCAAAAATAACATTATGTACTTAAAAGTGAATGTTGTAAATCCTGATCAGATAGCAGGCTGTGCTGGCAAATCTGGATCTACAAGGTTAAATCATAGGGGTAACAGAGTAAAGGGTTAATAACTTGACGTTGGATTCCTGAAGAGCAATCCCCAAGTCATAGGATATTTTAGATTTCCATCTCTCACTATTTAATTTGAATGGATTTTAGGTACTGACTGATGTTAAGACTGACAGATCTAATTTGTCTGAAATATGGATGAAAAATTGTCATTATTGTTGATAAGGAAAAGCACTTACTAAGTGTCATGAGATATAAGATATAAACGGGATTTCCCAATACTTTGAAATAAGTAGGATTCCATGATCAATAAATATTCTACACTTCAGCTCAAGAATTCTTAAAAAAGATCATAAATTACTATATCTGAATTACAGCTGTCTTCTGTCGCTTATTAAATATCATATCAATGAAGCCAGTTTGAATGGTGTAATTCTTGTGCACATTAAGTAAAAATGACTAAATAAAGACCAAGTATTTCAAGCTGGAATTTCATGATTTCCCTCTATTATTTCGCAGACATTTTGTCAAATTGACTAGTACATTCTTTCCTAAAAACTGATAGAATTTACATTTGTAGTGTGCCCTGTATCCTACTGTTATGATGATTTTCTGTTCATCTCACTGAAATAACAAGTATCTAATTATATATGTACATAATTATATATAAAACAACAAATCACTGACCCTTTATTCCATGGATACCCCTTTTATCACATGAGTGACAAGTGTAGATCCAGGTCAGACAGCACATCCATGCCTTCTGATCTGGATCTACATGTTCGCTACTTGTCTGAAATAACCTAATGAAAAAAGCGAACAGTGTAGATCCTGATCAAACAGCATTAATGTTCCAAATGCTCTGGATCTTCACTTTTTATGCATGAGATAAAAGCCATATCCATTGACTAAAGGGTTTAATTAACAACACTTGATATACATAATGGGGGTCTTGATCACAAAATATATTAATATAGTCCTTAAATAAGTTACATTCAACAAATGCATTAGCAATAGTGATGTTCTGATTGTCGCCGATAATCGAGTAATTGTCGCTGAAGTTTCATAGTCGGCGACATCGATTCTGACTACAAAGAATCGATTCTAGTCGCTAATTCTTTAAATAGGTAATCCCCACTTTGAAGACAATTGACCGTTATCTCGAAAGGGCGACAGTCCATTTATTACACCTCACGTGATTAGTTTACTATATAGCGTAATGTGAAGTCACAGGGAGATAATCGCTACTGTCACATATGCGACAGCATCATGTCACCCTCGCGTGGATCTAAAAATAAATATCTTGGAAATCCGATTACAAATTGACTTCTACGCATGCGTAATTGACCAAGGGAGATAAACGCATTTTGATCATTATTTGTAGCCGCTTATTGAGCATTATTGATTTTGGACTTCCGGCGCTTGATTTTGTTCCCAAACGAAATTTTGGTCATAGTCAAGATCTCTAAAAAAACAAATGTTCGGTGTAATAAAATAAATTGGGGGAAACAGTACGAAATGTTAACCCTTGAGAAGGTAATGTCAACCTCGGCTAACGCCTCGGTTGACATTACTTCTCTCGGGTTAACATTTCGTACTGTTTCCCCCAATGGGATGTGATATTTATATAGTATATCTTTTCGCGCTTTAATCGTCTTTGTGTTACTTTTAAATATAACTGCTCTTAAACATGGAGAATACCTGGCCTGTCCGTGATCGAAATAATAATCAACTTTACAAATGCCCTGGTAATACAACATCAAAGGCATGTCGATATTTTGGTTTTTATATGAAACCAGGGTGTCAGGGTTTGGCACCCATTAAGGAAAACCTCGACACATCCAAAGCTACCTGTAGAATATGCTTCAAGACTTATTACAGCAACAAAGGTACCCCACCCACATTTTAGAATTGTGAATAATTTTCGGATTTAATTTTGACGAGCTAAATAATAATAATGTTCACATCTTCGAAAATGAAAAAAAGTTTGAAGGCTCTTATTGCCTGAACAAAAAAAAACAGAACATGTCAATGCAGTACAAAAAGCAGTTGTGTTATAAATATAAAATAGTAAAAGTAGACCTATAATAATATGATTGAGACAGGTGTGCTTTTGGTACAAAATATAAACTACAGTACGTCTGATTCCGATTCTTTCCGATTAATCGGATCAGACAGGTATCAGAATCGGACCGACTAATCGATTCCACTTCAGCCATCCGATTCTCATCACTAATTAGCAATTACTATTTTACATGTTTCATGATGTTAATTTTTTAATTTTTACTTTACAAATGCATTACTTGATGAAAAAGATGCTAGAAAAATGAACAAATATTACAAAATAGACTGTTACACAGAATAAAAAACAAATTCTTAAATAAGACTATAAATTACAGAAATTACGAGCAATTAATCCTTTACATCACCAATAAAACTTCAATCACATCGGCAAACAGTTCATATTAGATGACATATCTGTGCTGTCTTGTTGGGGTCTTTACTGCTCACTTTTAAGTTATTAAGGTTATTTCTGACAAAGAAGTGAACAGTGTTTATCCAGAAAGACTGCATGTACTTGCTGATCTGGTTCTACACTGGTTGCCTATCTGATAATAGAAGTATGTATGAAATAAAGGGGTAGGGTCTATCTGAATGTAAATAATTATATTCTTAGCAAAACATTATTACACAAACATTGATGCTTTTAAAATGCTTTTACAATTCTTTAATTAAACCCATTACTCCATGTGTGACATTGACATGTTCTGATACAGAAAAGCTGGCTTATGTGTGCCATCTGATCTGGATCTGCACTGTGTGCTTCTTTGACAAAAATGATCAAATGAAAAGCAAACAGTACAGATGTGATTAAAGTCATACCTACAGAGTGAAAAGACAGATAATTAGTCAAAAATAGGAAAATTCTGGTCATCACACCCAAATGGTTGTTTAAGTAACTTCACAATAAGA
Source organism: Corbicula japonica (assembly GCA_038501625.1). NCBI lineage: Eukaryota > Metazoa > Mollusca > Bivalvia > Venerida > Cyrenidae > Corbicula > Corbicula japonica. Next base: position 1,290,165 of record JAZAYU010000102.1, on the reverse strand, counting down.
AACAAATACAGTACTGTATTACCCATTTACTCCATGGGTACCACTTTTATGGCATGGCAAAATATTGAAGATCTAGATCAGCCAGTACATCTTCTGATCAGGATCTACACCATTTGCTTTTAGAATAATTGTGTAATTTCTGACCCAGAAGTAAATGGTATAGATCCAGATCAAACAGAATAGACAAGCAAGCTGATCGGGATTTACACTCATCTCGCAATTTGATTAATGGCATATCCATGGAATAAAGGGCTATCTTATTCCTAATTCTATATGACATAGTACAGTTTGCACTACTACCCTAAATTTGGCAAAAAAAATGGATACATTGGTAACAATATCATTTTTGGAATGTATAAAACACAGTTTACATGACGACTAAGCCTGTGCAAGCAATTCTTGACCTGTGCTCATAATCATAAAACTGAAACTGGAGACCAGTCTCAAATCTCAATCATCTTATTGGCTGATATGCAGACTATGTTTCCCATTCAGTGGTCTTAAAGGAGAGGTTTGACTTTAGTTCCCTCTGAGTGTTACATCATTTAGCAACATCTTTGCCAGAAAATTTAAGCATAAAGATCTAGAATTGCAGGTACAGGTTTTATTATATTTTATACAAACAAAGTATCATTTAAACATTACACACACAAAAAGCATTGAACAGTTTGTACAATCATGTAGTTATTTGGCATCAAATTTCATCAGGCTCTGTCACATAAAAATGTGTCCAAGGTTATAAAACCATGCATGGAAACCAGTCTCAAATTTCAAGCATCTGATTGGTTGAAATGGTGACTGGTCGCTATTTCAGCCAATCAGATGCTTGAGATTTGAGACTGGTTTTAAATCTCAGTTTTATAACCTTTGGACCAGGTGATAATCTGACATTACGTAACTGGGCCAAAGGTTATGAAACTAAAATTGTAGACCAGTTTCAAATCTTAGTTTTATTCTCAAAGCCTAGAAGTGAATATATTAGATCTTAGTAAATAGTTTATTTGATATATAATATTTCTATTCCTGAATGCCTTATATCCATTGAGGTCAATTTCTAATACTGAAACATACCTCTGGCTGCATGTTTTTTCCATAGTTTTGTAAGGTATGAATATCAGACAATATATACAATTCAATAAATAAATATACTTTTAGATCTAAAACACAACCATGTGGATTAACACAACTTTGATTAAACATATATATTTTGTCAAAATGTCAACATACAGTAAAACCCCTCACATAGACCACCCCAAAATCAATACCACCTTAAAAATAAGCCTCTATTCCAATGTACTATTTAACAGCTTTGCATTATTTTCTATCTTTAAATAATGACCATCTCGGTATGAACTCTTTACTCCAAATATATACATTTTATCACACATGCGACCAGTGTATATCAAGTTAAGCCGACACATTTGTGCAGTCTAATCAGGATTTGCACTGTTCACTTTTTGGTCAGATATAACTAATAAATAAACAAGCACACAGTGCACATCCCAATCAGACAACACAGACGTGCAGGCTGATCTGGATCTACTCTGTTCGCCTACGCCATAAAGGTATATATATGGAGGAAAGGGTTAAGCCAATGTTTTCCAGTCCCAAAGGTGGCGACAATAGTGAGGTTTCACAGTATTAAAGAACCTTATCTTTTAACATTAAATTGGATTGTTATGCATTTAATGTATTCCTCATTTCTGTTAAAACTTAATTCACCAAAACATACCCAGTTAAAACATCTCATCATATTATGCATTTCTTCCTGCAGGCATGAATTAGTGCAATTGTATTTTATATGAAGACATATTATAACATGGTATAATTTCGCTAGGGTTTAATTCGTGCATTCACCCTAGTGCAAATGCCAAATTAAATTCCACACAAAATAAAATAAAACCACTCTCTTCCTTAATGTTAATAAACCAATATGTGTTGCTGGCCTTCCTGGTCAACCTTAACAAAATGGTTGCAATTGCCCATCCCAGAATTTTGGGGATGTGTAGGTACAAATGTAAGTAGGGGAAAAATTTTACCTATAAAGAGTATAAAATATTTAAGAAAACCCAATGCATGAACAAAATATTGAGCCTGATCAATGTTGGGCAACCCCAAACAAACAATTCTCTAAAAATGGCTTCTTTTTTTTTTTACAAAACTGCATATTAAATGAACAAAAAAACTATGCATGTATGGTAAAACAAAAATGAATGATTCACAACACTAACACTATGTTTGCATTGCTAACTAATGCATTTTTAGCAAGTTATGCAATACTTTCCTCAACAAAACAGTGCATGTTCAATGTTTTAAATATCAGCAAACAATTCACAAAACAGGTGTCAGCAAAAAATTCCTATTCACTGATGCAGATACATGTATTAGCAAACCATTCACTTATACAAATATTAGCAAATCATTCACTTATACAAATATTAGCAAATCATTCACTTACACAAATATCAGCAAACTATTCACTGATACAGATATCAGCAAACTATTCACTGACACGGATAACAAATGTTTCACTGATACAGATATCAGCAAACTATTCACTGACACAGGTAACAAATGTTTAACTGATACAGACATCAACAAACTATTCACTGCTATAAAGATCTCATACCACCAACCAATCATTGATAAAAATTTTGGCAAGTCAATCCCTGGTACAGCTATTTCCTTTAAAAATAGTATTTCGCTTACTGTCAGATACAGATACCAGACAACTATTCACTGTTCCTTACATCCTCAAACTATTCACTGATAAAAATATCAGTAAATTATGCAATAATAACAGCAATCCATTTGCTTACACATTTACCAGCAAAATGCACCAATACAGACACTGTTAATTCATTACTACTTGTAAGGAACTTATTTCCATGGGCAAAAACTTCATTTTTTTAAGTTCATTTTTTTAAATATTAAAACTGACAACTTCCAAGATAAACATGTTGGTGATCAAATTCCTCCAGATATTTGCATTCACTGACATTATTAATGTAACAGGAGATTCCCATGTTATTTGGTTTCATTTTGGCTCAGTAAATTCGTTCCTAAAAGTATTAAAGAATCTTGAAAACCAGGATTGTAAGAACCCAAGAAAATGATGTTTACCCCAAAATCCCACAAAAATTTCATGCCCTCGAGTAATGTAGCATCCAAGTATCAGAAAACAATTCACCTAAACAGATATCAGCAAAAATTTACACTGATATACAGATATCAGCAAACTATTCACTTATACATTTATCGGCAAAACTTTTAACTGATCCAGGTATCACCAAACTATTTCTAAAACAAATATCACCGCACTATTCACTGATAAGAGATATCAGCAAACTATTCACTTAAACATTTATCAGCAAAACTTTTCACTGATCCAGGTATCACCAAACTATTCACTGATGCTGGCTTTGCCTATCTATGCACCAGCAGCTCTCACCAAACTATGCACTTTTTGTCTGGATTCATCGGGGAATTTTTCGGACATCTGTATTCCCGTGCAAAATCTTCAGAATTAGACAAAGTGCCAATCACCCTGAAACAAATATATTTAAAAAGAATAATAACTGATTATGTTATACTATCAATGTATTCCATACAATTGTTTTGCTGAATCACACAAAATCTCAGTTACCTAAATAAAGCTGCAGACAAAACACTATCAAGATTGAAAAAAAAACTACTTCAAAAGTATATTTACAAGCACAAATGAAAGTAAAAAATACATTATTTTACAAATGACCCTTAATGAATTATATTATGTTGAGTGTACATTTTTAGTGGTTTAAGCCTTTACTCCAAGTATATTGGTTAAATTGCAAGAGCGAACAATGTAGATCAAGATCAGCTGGCACATCTGTGCTGTCGGATCTGAAACTATTCTGGTCAATTCTTGGTCAAAAATAACCTCATAAATCAAAAGCTAACAGTGCAGATCCTGATCATATGGTATAAGTTCACAGAAGGCTGATGTTCCCCCATAGAATGAGAGCCAAATGCCATGTAGCAATGGTTTAAAGATTTTAATTCGGCAGCATACTAACCTGAATTCCCCTGGACTGTGTGGGTCACTTAAGATCTGTAAATGATCTGCCTCCTTTGTACTTGTGGAGCACCATACCTGAAATGAATTTGTAAATTTGCAAACATTGTACTTTCATTAACCCTGTCCTCTATATATAATGGTGAACAGATCCAGATCAGTTTGCTGTTTGGTCTGAAATAACCTAATTAATCAAAAAGCAAACAGTGTAGATCCTGATCAGATGGCACAGATGTGCAGGCTGATCTGAATCTGCACTATTTATATGTGCGATAACAGGCTGGCCGATATGGATCGACACGAAATGTGGAAGAAAGGGTTAACCCTTTCCCGTATAGATACGCATTTTTACGCATGTAATTACAGATGGCACGGATGTGCCTGCTGATCTGGATCTACACTGGTTGCATTTTGGTCAGAAATAACCTAATGAATCAAAAAGCGAACAGTTTAGATCCTGATCATGCCAGCTGATCTGGATCTAAACTGTTCGCCCTAGCAATAAAGGTGTGTCTATACAGGAAAGGGTTAAACTGATACCTTGAAATAAAAGTCAATGAAAATGATTTTTCTCTATTTTTTTATTCCTGCTTTGTGCCTTAGCTGAGCATCTGGTTCTGCTGCAATATATAAAAACCCAGTATATGAAATTTAAGAGCCTTTATTTGTCTGAAATTTTGGGTATGATTAAAGGGGGGTCATTTTTTAAAAGTTTCATTATAGAGGTTGTCATTAACACAGGTAGGACTGTATATAATTGGGGTTAATGCATCGGTCCATGTGAAAAATAAGTGTAAAATGGCAAACATTTAAAATAATGAAAAAAAGTTACACCTTTTTTTTCCCTAATAGGCTAAATATTATATAGATAAAGTCCATTATGTGTCGAGTATATACCCCCTGTATATGGTTAGGGGCAGATCCAGAGGGATTGAGTAATACTTTGATGGGGATTTCATCCAGGAAAATGGAAATTATCATGTAACAACCCTAACTCCCCCTAACAAACCCACTTAATGAACCCACTTTCTTGAAATTTTGCATCCGACCCCGAGCATAGTTTTACATCTTACTATTACAAAGAAATTGACCATTTACTCACATGTGCAAAACTAAGAAAGAACAACTGCCTATGTGTGAGGTTTAATCCAGGTAGAGGCAATTCCTCCCCATAGTTTGCCAGCCAGTCTTCATATGCCTGCAATATATTGAAGTCAAGTAAGTACAGAAAAAATAAAGATTTCAATATAGATAATCTTTGATAACCATTTATTCCATGAATATGCCTTTAATCTCACAAGCAACATATATAGACCCAGATCTAAGCCATCTGAATTGGATCTACATTGTTCACTTAGTGAGACATAAATGGGAAAAAAATCTGAGAATACAGCCTTCTATAAAGATGGCATATCAGTAAAAAGCTACAGCAAACTTAAAAACAACTTTTCTAGTATTTCACCAACTAAGTTATACTTCTGCGTTAGTCAATCCTGCCTTCAGAGACCACTCGGGCAAAAATCCTTAGTGGTCTTCATAACCATCAGTTGCGACTGTATTACCAATGGGTGACAAAATCACACATAGGTGCCCTCAATCCAGTATGTCAAAAACAAAAAACGGTGATATCATACCCACATCGTTTTGGTCACATTTAAAAAGTTTAATTTCTTGAAAGAAATCTTAAATGGAACCAAGTAATTTTTCAAAGTATTTTTTTAAAATTTACCACCGAATTCTAAGCTTTTAAGAACTTACATGATATGCGGCTTTAAGACCTCCATTGTCAGCAATATTCTCTCCTAAAGTCTGTTTACCTCGTATCTGAAATAACAGTAGTTACCTAATGAAACCAATAATAAAACTTTTACTCCATATACAGGGGTTTCGTCGCCCATGCGACCATTCAAGAATTACACAGCTTTATAGTGTAGATCCAGAAGGGATGAATTTTTACAGACACCACAAATTACATATTTGCATGGCCATAAATTCACCCATTTGTATTATCTGCACAAGAAAACCATATAACATAATTAAAATTTCATTCTGACTTACCTTGTAATGTGAAATACTTGAAAGTAAACCTACATGAAATACCATTTCAATGCCTGAATTACACTTTCTCTATTGAGTTCATAGCTTGAATTTCTACATTTTTTCTAATGAATGTAAGCTTGAATTCTTAAATTTTCTTCATTGAGTTTATATGGTTTGATTCTTACTTTTTCTCCAATGAGATTATAGCTTGAATTCTTACACTTTCTCCAATGAATGTAAAGCTTGAGTTCTAACATTTTCACCATTGAGTTTATAGCTTGAATTCTTACATTTTCTCCACTGAGTTTATGCCTAGATGTCTAAAATTTTCCCCATTGAGTTTATAGCTTGAATTCTTACATTATATCCACTGAGTTTAAAGCTTGAATTCTTACATTTTTTCTCCATTGAGTTTATAGCTTGAATTCTTACATTTTCTCCACTGAGTTTATAGCTTGAATTCTTACTTTTTCTCCATTGAGTTTATAGCTTGATTTCTTACATTTTCTCTGTTGAGTTTATAGCTTGAATTCTTACATTTTCTCCGTTGAGTTTATAGCTTGAATTCTTACATTTTCTCCACTGAGTTTATAGCTTGAATTCTTACATTTTCTCCACTGAGTTTATAGCTTGAATTCTTACATTTTCCCCATTGAGTTTATAGCTTGAATTCTTACATTTTCTCCACTGAGTTTATAGCTTGAATTCTTACATTTTCTCCGTTGAGTTTATAGCTTGAATACTGATCAACCATACACTTTGTCCTCTCTTCAAATCTCTCTACAGACGCATTGTTCCACCATGGACGGAGATTTCCGTATTTGTCATATTCTCGACCTGTAATAAAAATTTCAGCATTTTACTCTTCACACCATGGGATATAGCTGTTATCTCATGGACAAATAGTCTAGATCTAGATTAGCAGGCACATCTGTGCCATCTAATCGGCATCTTCACTGTTTGCTTTTTGATTCATTAGGTTATTTCTGGCAAAAACAGTGAACAATGTATGTAGATTTTGATCAAATGGCTTGGACATGTTGGCTGATCAGGATCTACACTGTTTACCCATATAGTTAAAGGTTATATATATTGAAAACAGGTTTAATTATCTTTTGTTCATATGGCATAATCACATTTACTCACTTATAAGACTAGAATGTCTATTTTATTGAGAAAGTATGAACATTTCAGGATCATAATTATTATTTACACACTGACTGTCAACAGAAAGTTACATTTTTACACTCTTACAGCAGGTTTAACATTCATTGATGGAAATTTCAATTGTTGGTGTAAACATGTTATCTTACTAGATATTATAAAGTTGTATTAAGCTTTCACTGCTGCCAAAAAAATTGTAGCTGATTATTTGACAGCAGTAATGAAATCAACTGGGAAAAATGTATTTTTACTTCAACAGCATTGAGCATAAAACAAAGAGGCTATTAAACAACATTCACGGTAAATTATATAACAGTTCTGAAAAGGTTTAGCAAAACAAAGATTTGGCATAACGCTAAGATTCAAAAAAGCCAAAATCAAGCGAAATTTAATAAGCTCATTTTAGGATACAAAACAGGGGGGAGGGGGAGGGGGAGGTAAGCAAACGTTCAATCATCATAGAGAATAATAGTCTAAGAATAAAATACTTATTCTATTATTTTTTTAATCTATTAGTAGCATTAAAAATAAGAAATCTATGAAGGGAAGAGTACCCTGCTATAAAAAAATACAGTAAAACTTCAAAAACTCGAATACTCAGGGGGATAATGAAAATGTTCGAGTTTTCCATGGTTCTCGAGTTTTCAAGGCTTTTCTTTATGTGGTCCGATTTTGTTCACTCAAGTCTTATAAACACCTTTTTTTACATTGTTATTGACTACGATATCGGAATATCATCTCTTAATAATTATCAAATGATGTATTTGACACTGTATTTTGTTAAACCGTTATAACTCTTGAAAAGATGTTTTTGTATTTTGTTTAAAAAAACAGCTTTAAAAATTTTAAACATTTCGTGTTGACATTGTCCAAAAACTAGTACTCTTTACAAACTGTGCGTTCGTATTTTTATATGCGCATAAAAAATAACTAGGTCCCGTCAACTTACAAAGATACAAATTGCCATGTTTCATATTCTTTAATTTGTGATAAAATTAATCCTAATTAAATTCTCACATAGTTTTCTTCACAACGAAGCCGCCTACCGAGTGATCATAAATTATTTTCTTTCATCGGAACCTGTTTATAATCGTATCAATTAAAACACATTAGTCGCTAGCGATTGACAATTAACTGGCAAAATAACCCGTCACAACGCGTGAAAAAACTACGCGTCACCGTATACCAATTACTCCCAAAAGGTGCGAAAAATTTATCGGACGTTTATTACTCGAGTTTTCCATTGTAAACAAAGAAGAAATATGCTTTAAGGGACCAACACCTGTCATCGAGATTTCGAGTTTTTGAAGTTCAAGTTTTCCATGGTATTTTTATATAGAATATATAAGAAATTTGCCGGGACCAGCAAAACTACTTCGAGTTTTCCCGAGTGCTCGAGTTTTCGATGCTCGAGTTTTCGAAGTTTTACTGTACTTAATGTAGAAAATTAACCATTTACTAAATACAAATGGGTTTTAATGCATGTTCAAACAGTGTAGATACTCATCAGCTGGTACATCCCTGCCATCTGATCAGGATCTAAACTATTTTAATTCATTCCCACAAAATTAAATAATACCTCAGTATTTCTTTAAAGTGTAGAACTACTTCAACATTGGTAGGGGTGGGGAACATATTCTAACTACAAAAAAAGAACTAAACTTGCATTACACTAATTTTTCACTTCAATGTTCAGTGCTTACAAATCTTTTCTACACATGTCCTGTACAAGTAATGTATCATTAAATTATAGACTTTGATCTGGGAAAGTATAAATCGGTGTTTAATATAAATTAGAATGTAAAGATGCACAGTGCTAATAAAACTTAACTTTGTATGACCTATATATAAAGTTATCTGTTACTGAATAATAAATTTCATTTTGTAAAAGTATATAAGGGCTGAGTGCAAATGAGAACCTAAACATGCTCATGTACCAGTACAGGGGCGGATTCAGAGAGGATTCACTAGTTCATATAACAAGTCATTTTAAAACCATAACCCTATTTACCTTTACAGGTTTCAAAACTAACCAAGGTTTATTTTCAAATTAATATTGTAACTATGGGAATTTCTTCAGCGACCACTAAATCTAGTTTAAAACAGGTTTTGTCAAAGGGCAAGATGAAGTATGATTTGTATATATTGAGGTCTTGGCACAATACCCATTTGACTCTGGTGACTGGATTCAGTGACTGCTAACAATAAAACAAGGGCAGTTTTTGCACTAAGGTGATAAAATGGGGAAGACCTTAAAATGTCAGTCAATAGGTAAAGATTTAGTAGTCTATTTTACTGGAACTGTCAATAAGTTGCGTATACAGCACATGATCTGCAATGTACATTCTACAACATTCCAGTAAGTCACATGACTATTCTGTACACTCAAACCATGCTATTACTACATACATCAAGTCACATGATTGTCACATGCACATCACAAGTCACATGACTATTCTGTACACTCAAACCATGCTATTACTACATACATCAAGTCACCTGACTGTCACATGCACATCACAAGTCACATGACTATTCTGTACACTCAAACCATGCTATTACTACATCCAACAAGTCACATGACAATCACATGCTCATCACATGAACTTTATACCTTGATCATCAAAGCCGTGAGTTAGTTCATGACCCATAACCACGCCCATTGCACCAAAGTTTAAAGATCTAGCAGCATTATGGGTAGAATAGAAAATATAGCTTAACATTTGGTTAAAACATTACATGGAAATCTGATGAAAATCTTTTATTTTTATTTATAAAATATTAAAAAGCGGCCATCGATATATCCCAGGATTTATCATGGGGCAGAGTTCAGATGCACAAGGCAGGCTGTCAACCAGGTCATCTCCAAAATATAGGAAAAATATAGGAATATTTTTGCAACAAATATAAGAGTTTTTGGTTGATTTTGAGGCAAAATATAGGAGTTTGGAACTGATAAAAGTTTCATTTACTTGCACTTATACAAATGATTTTCACACGGGCATTTACTGTTTCTACAATTATCAATGTCCAAAATGTCCACTGTAAAAATGATGGAAACCATTAACTTTAACATCAGCACCATCAAGCACATCACCAGCATCTGAATGACCATTCACAAAAGGGGGAAATGCAGAAAATGCATTAACAAAGCTGGATTTTTCAGTTTTAGTTTGTCTTCTATGATATATAGTACTGTACACAGCATCGACCCATCCACTCATAGTCATATTGCTTTGTGTGTAAAAATCTGGGTTACAATGTCCAAAGGGTTCAGTCAAAAGTGACCCCAAGGCCTTACTTTGGTCAAACTCCATTGAGAACCTGTAGGCAATACATCATACAAAATTATATACCCTTCACTACTTTAGAAGTTCCGGAATATGATTCCATTTATTTACTTAATCTGCATGGAACATTACTGCAAATAAGTTAGTAAACCTAAATACAAAGAATATTGCTACAAGTTTCAAGAGAAATGATAAAAACTTATCAAGTTATAACCATAACTGAACTTTAATTCAAACTGCCATTAATTTCTATACAAAAGCAATAATTTTCAAAAGCCAAAGCCTTCTTGGGAATAGGTGGACATTATTCCTTTCAGGTTCATTTAAGTTTAACAGTAATTTAACTTTTTGCCATTGAGTGGTTCCATAAAAAACAATAATTTTAGAAAACTATGCAAATATTTTGCAGATTATCCTAATAAAAAAATTCTAAAGTTATCTCAATTTATTTTACAAACAGTTGTTGCAAATAATTATCAAATAATATTGTTTTTATTACCTCCATTTATTTGACTTTGCCTTTTGAAAATTATTGTTTTTGTAAAGACACCTTCTTTTGCATACACTCTTTTGTATACACTCTTTTCCAATAGAGTTTGATAACACTCTTTTCAAACTGGAAAACTGACCACAAAAGTCAGCTGAACAATTCTTGTTCACAGTCAAGCATGTTTTTCCCAGGTGTCCATCTTGACGTTTTAGACAACCACATACACCATACCAAATATAAGCTCTCTAGTCCTTGCAGTTGGTGAATAAAATTTAATGATCTTTAATATTTTTTGCATTTGGTTGCAACTGCAACAAGAATTCTGCATAGAAGTGAAAATTTGTTTTTGTTAGGTAAGCCTTAATACACAGAAACCTGCTACAATGTTGTTAGAGAATCAGATTAAAACTTAAGTAAATGCCACCCGCCAAGTTTTCAGTTTTCACCAATCTAAAAGTTGAGTTTTGTTCTTGATAAAAAAAAGAAGAAAGCAAAAGCAGTATCAAAGCAATATTTACTCTCTTCATTAATCGCCAAAAACAAATACTAAAAAATATAGGAATACACATAAAAATATAGGAGAAATATAGGAATATAGGAGGCTTTTCAGAATATAGGATTCTGATCCAAAATATAGGAGAAATATAGGAATATAGGAATCGGTTGACAGCCTGACAAGGATATATCAAGAGGATCGTAGCACCTGAGATATATAAATGCACCTAGAAAATGACCTGTGATAAAATCCGGCGATATAATTATCACATGAATATGCTCGATAGCACTTTTTAAAATTATGATACAACTTTGCTGAGTATGTTCATCAAGTGGTTATTGACTTCAAAATTGATGTCATCAGAAAAGAAATAAGCAACAGAGCAGCGATATATCATGATTTTAATCACCATCACTTAAATACATTGCCTATGAAGTTGGGTGGTCATGTTAGAATTTCTAAGAATAGCACATGCAAGTGTTGAAAATAATGGTAACTTATTTTCATCTTGAATAACATGTTCTTTGCTTGACAGTATACAATAAGCAAGTTTAAGGATTACTCTTTACTTCACAGGATATGTCTTAATTCACATGGGCTAACAGCATAGATCAGTTGGCACATTGGTGCGATATAATCGGGATTAACTCTGCTTGCTTTTATGATTGTGTCTGACCAAGAAGCAAACAGTGTAGATCCAGATCAGACCTCACAGATTTGACAGCTGATCTGGATCTACACTGGTCATCCTAGCAATAAAGTCATACAATTATATGAAGCAAAGGTGTAACATCAAAATGAGCCAGTTTACAAATAAATTCAAGTTTTACCACAAAGCAGAGCTGTATTTCATTTACTTATCCCAGAGTCATGTAAACATAAATTAAACAAGGAAACAAAATGTATGTGGAGTGTAAAATTTAACCCACTACTCCATCGATATTTTATTTCATTAAAACACTGCAGATCCTTATTGCTGGCACACCTAGATCAACACAGTTTGCTTTTAGATTTATTAGTTTCTTCTCTGTGTAGATCTAGATTAGATAGCACCCATGTGTGATCTGGATCTACATTGGTCACCCGTGTGACTTAAAGGTGTATACATGGAGTAAAGGGTTAAATTTGCCACAAATGTGCACCCTTTATTATTATACACAAAGTTGTTCACACCAGTTGTCGCTGATAAATTTCTCAGAACCATCACAATGAAAAACTTACGAATCCACCAATCTCGTGAACTTTCAGCCATCAAAGGAATTTTATCTCTTTATTTCCTGGCTTATATCCTATCTGGGACCAGCTCAGGGTTGAAGGTTATAAAGCTGAGAGTGGAATCCAGTCTCAAATCTCAAGGATCGACTGGTCGCAATTTCAGCCAATCAGATGCTTGAGATTTGAGACTGGTTTCCATGCTCAGTTTTATAACCTTGGGCACAGATTCAGATCAGCCTGCATATTCGTGCTTTTATCACATATGCAAACAGTGTAGATCCGGATCAGCATGCACATCTGTACCATCTGATCAGGATCTGCACTGTTCACTTCTTGATCAGAAATAACCTTCAGTATCAAACAGCACAACAGTGTAGATCATGAACCAAAGGCACAGATGTGGTGGCTGATCTGGATCTATTATGTTCACCATGAATGACAACCACATCCCATGGAGTAAAGGGTAAGCATTTTCATAAGCATAAATTTTCCTTGTTGTTTTATTTTGTTTTTTCACCCAACCCATTGTTAAGACTGAAATCTCAAGAAAAAAAAACATACTTGGGCCAGTCTTGACTGTAAAATGGTGCCTGAAGAATTCCTGCTGGGAACACTATCTCGTTCTTAGTGGGTGTGTAGTAGGCGTTTACTGTGGGCGGAGTCATGTCCCATCTGAAATATGTATGATAATTAAAAAATCAGCAAACTGCTAAAATCAAAACAGGAAATGTCTTTAACTTGTCTGATTATTCACAAGTCAGTTATTAATTATCCGTACTGAAGGCACTGGAATAAAGGACCAAGTCCCATCACAGTGTTGACACTCTTGTTTTCTATGAGGTCAAAGATGTTGAATATTTCTTTTGCATGTTTTTTCACTCAAATATTGTATGAATTAAGATTGCTCATATTCTTTGAAATCTTTAGTTGTTAATAACAACTACTTATAATTTGAGCTCAGCTTTCATATAATTGTTGTGATGCTTATGCTTCATTATTGATTAATCCTCATTTCCAATCAGTATCAAAGGGACATCATTATAATAGAGTTTAGTGAAGACCATGCAGCAGTTACTTCCCCTTAAAGTTACAGACTCGTGGCATTCAAATTTTTTGCATGGTTGTTATTGGAATCACCTCTGCATCTACAGATAATATGATACATCTTGATAAGCATGGAATTTCACATTAGATTTTTATGAAAAAAACATATCACTTACACATAAGGTTCAGGTTGTCTCCTCAACATGGCAGCATTTTTCTCCAGCTCAAAGTACAGATTTCTGATGTTGTTCTGGAAATACTCCGAGGCATTGATAAATAACTGAAACACAACAAGTGTTCTGTAAGACATACACTATCAATCCCTTTCGCATGGATTAAATTTTTGTGTATTTCATGCTTTGGACATTGTGTGAAATCAAACCCCAGTGAAATTATTATCCTATCTATACTAATTCATATGTGCAACTGGCATACAAACTCGAGATAAAAATTGTGTACAATGTTACCTTTTGTTACTTGAACAATGTACGTTTGTTACAGGTAACAAAAATAAAATGGTGTGTAAAATTACTCAGAAATAAGCCATATATGAAATTTATGTACCATATTTGAAAGCTATAGCTATAGAACTTTATAAGATACATAGGAGGTTGAAGACAAAGCACTCAAAAAAGTGGAACCAACAAGTGGTTAAAATAAGTTGACATATTCTTGGAACTAAAAAATAAAATAAAGATTCTTCATTTTATGCTTTTCAGTGAATTATAAAAATATAAAATATCACTTAAATTTTCATTGTTTTTTTCATGTTGGGAGCCATACGCACATATGACGGGTGTATTTCAGTCATAAATTCCAGAATTACTTTGTATTTTCACTGGTGGTTTCGCCATTTGTGACAATACAAATTGCAGAGCTAACTTGATGAAATCTATTTCCATCTTTCACTGGAAAAAAAACTGTTTATTTTATGCTTAAATGCATAATATGCATGAGTTTGACTGAAAAATTACATAAAATGGTGCCAAAGATTAGACGCTATGATAGAAAAAAATAGTCGCTGTTTACTTACAGTTTTGTACTCATAGTTCAGACGTGTCCGATTCAAAATGTACTCTGGAAATCCGATCATATCAATGACAGAATTGGCCTGAAATTAACAAAAATTTATGTTGTGTAACTACTTGGGCTGCCAATCATCAGTGCCCATTATATAATACCAAGGATGCATCAAGGGTTCAGTGTGGTTGCTCAAGGCCCCCTTTTTGGGCAGCAATATTTAAATTTAATGAGGAATTTGACCAGAAAGTTGGATATTATCATCTAACTACCCTAAGAATGCTACAAACGAATGCCGTTTCCAGAAATCTTGCATCAGACTATAAAGACATACTGAGATATAGGCCTAGACATAAATGATAACCAACATATATTCGAATACACTTAGTTACACACATTGCATTTTTGTTAAGGCCAATAACCCTTGGTGCTCCACTGAGCTGGAGTTGTTGACCAAAACCTGGGCAGTCCAAGATCTTGCCGACATTTGCCAAGTAAACTGGAAATGGCTCATAAGTGGCGAGTATAATATAGAAGTTTGCAATCAGGCGGCCTGTGTAGCTCAACTGGTAGAGTGTCGGTCTAGTAAGCCGGAAGTCTGAGGTTAGTATCCTGGTTAAGGCTTCACATTTCTTCCTAAAACTGCCACAGAACAAACATCCATTCATAGGAAGAAGGTATTAGGCCATATCAAGGTGTATTCTAACATTTCTTAACTTAACTTAAATCCTGTACATATATTCACCCTTTACACCATTGGACATGGCTAATATCACATGAGTTCACAGTGTAGATCCAGATGAACTGGCAAATTCCTGCCATCTGATCAGGATCTACACTATTCTCTTCTTGATCAGAAATGAAACAACAAATCAAAAAGCAAACATTGTAGATTCTGTTAAGACAGCATGGATGTGCATGCAGATCTGGATCTACAGTGTTTGGCCATGAGATAATAACCATATCCCATGGAGTAAAGAGTTAAGGTATAATCTCCCAGAATGAAGTTACCTTATCAATGGCAGCAGCTCTGGTTTCATCGTCCATCCATGACAGACTGGGAAGATTGTTCTTGAACGCCGTTTTCACCTCCTCTATCATTCCTTCCGCCTTTAAAAGAAACTAAATTAATCAAGTAAACAACCTAGTTTTCAAACAATTGATTATAACTATCCTCAGCTAAAACTGAACCAGTTAACGGGTGTGGCATGTGTGCCCTTTCAGGGAGAGTCATTACTACCCTTTATAGATATACCTTTTTGCAAAGGCAAACAGTGTAGATCCAGATCAGTCACCACAACCGTGCTGTCTGATCAGAATTTACACTGTTTGCTTAGAGATTAATTAGGTTTTATCTGACCAAGATGCAACTTGTGTATATCCAGATCAGATGGCAAAAATGTTTTAGCTGATCTGGATCTACACTGGTCACACATGTGTAAAAATGCTTATATATCTACGGAGTAGAGGGTTAAATGTAGAGTTGCTACATATAAACTATTTGTTTGGAAATTGCTCTTCATTACATCTGAACAGGTAATTAAGAATACAAAGTCAACAGAAAATCTTTGCATTTATTTACAAATAGCGTAATTAACTAGATTTCCGAGAGCCAGAAGTAACCTTATATTACATTTATCACATCCTTGGAATTATAAATTGATTTAGAAAAACCTACGAACAACAAACTGTTTACCTGAAAATTCAATCTGATAATTACCATAGACTGGTATAAAAACTTGGTCATTAAAACATTCTAAATTGTTTCTTAATTGATGGTTTTTATTGTAATTGTAGTGTTTTAAATATGACAATTTGTATAAATTAGGTAATCTTAATACAAAAAAGGCTAGAACATCGGCATCTTCACATGTGTTAAGGGGTGACTATAAGTATCTTGCATGAACGTTAAGTGAAGTCGGAAAAACCTGTCATTGAGGGTGAAATATTTTTGCAGGAACAAGGCTCTGCGCCCTTCTGCTCAAGCCCATGTATATCCTTCATTGATTGTTAACACTTTACTCCATATTATCTCCTGTGCAAACAGTGTAGATCTAGATCAGCCAGCACATCCTTACCATCTGATCAGGATCACCATTTTGCTTCCTAGTCAGAAATAACCTAATGAAACTTAGTTAACAGTGTAAATCCTGATCAGATACCACAGTTCTGGATCTTAGATGTATAATAGCCATATACCATGGAGGAAAAAATAGGTTTAAAGATATCCCTGGCCTTCTTTACAAAAGACTGCCTGCTACCAATGTTACAGAAAGTTATTAATTAAGCCTTTACTCCATATAAACCATTTTAACATATATGTGACTGGTGTAGATCCAGATCAGCTGGTACACCCATGCCATTTTGATCTAGATCTGCACTGGTCACATCTTGGTCAGAAATAACCTAAAGAATCTAAAAGCAAACAGTGTAGATCCTGTTCAGATGGCATGAATTCGCCAGCTGATCTGGATCTACACTGTTCACCCATGTAATGTTTTTTCTATGGAGTAAAGGGTTATTAATTTAAAAGTTGATGCATACCTTTTGTTTGCTGTCCCCTTTGAAGACCTCTTGTACAAACATAGATCCAAGAGCGAATCCTAGGACCTGGTCTGTATCTGATATACACTGGCGCCACAGCTCTTCTCCTCCCGTTGTACCTGTCAAACATAGACTATCAGCCTTAAAATATAAGCCACATCAGAGTATATGCAACATTCACAAAACAAGCTTCCCATTTTAAGAAAATTGTTAACCATTTATTTACTTCATAATATTATAAATGTTTTTATTGGAATGTGAACAGTTTAGATCCAGAACTACACTGTTCACTTCTTGGTAAAAAATAACCTATATGAATCGAAATGCAAACAGTGAAAATGCTGATCAGGATTTACATAGTTTGCCTATAGGATAAAAGTAGTGTCTATGGAGGAAAACAACAATGATTTTCTATAAGCTATTCACAACATGTTTCAACAGAAGTATCATACTTTAATATCGTACAAAATTAGAATTTTAGTGTCAATCAGACTGCATGAAACAATTTAAATGGTAAGTGATTATGTGGAATGCCCCTTTTATAAACGTGAAAGTTTACCTGATAATGCTTCTGTAAGAATATTTCTAGCATCTGTGAAGTCATTGGTCAGATAAGGTGACATAGACTTAGCAACATGCCACATCATATAGTTTTGTAATGTTCTGTGCAGAATAAAAGAGAGTATTAAAAATACCGTTATCAACAAAACGATACCATACCATACCATACCATACCATACCAGTTGCAAGGTTATGATAGTCGTATTTTCAATGTCACAGTACTATTAACAATCATTATTATATGTATACCTATATATTGTAACAAATCCAAGTAACAACCAAAAGCATTATTCAAGGATGCAGGGCATTACATATGAAATGGCAGGGCCATATAAAGCCCTCACACCATTATTCATATGGAAGGGCCATTTTTGACAAGTGCCACTGCTTACCCATTTATTCACCTATAAATTAAGTTTTTTTCTGATAATAACATGGACGTGAACATATTTGTAATTTGAGATTTATGCACTTAACCAGTAAAAACGTATTTAAAATGCATTTCAAAATATTTATGTTTTAGCTAATAGAAATAACAGTGTTGATCCAAATCATGCAAAACTTGTAATAATCATAGGAAGTTCTTGATATCATGAATTGCTAATTCATTAATATTCATAAAATTAAATGGATTTTTTGGGCTGATCTATCCATAAATTACCTAAAAGAAAACATGATTTTAGAAAATAAAAATCCTCCTCCCCGAATATAATTGCAATCACAGAAAATAATAAATAAGGTCAGTATATTCTATTATATACCAAAAGAACAATTTGTATCAGCAGTCATATTTTGCCAACATCTGCTCTTGAACAATATATTACGACTGCCCCAGCAACAATTGTAAGATTCTATTTTGAAATTCTCTGACGACAAATACAAGTGTCACAAATATTTTTTGTAAAAAAATATTAAGAGGTTATTAACCGGTGTTCAAGGGCCGGGAGGTGATATCGGCCCGGAAGAGCAATATTGGCCCAAGAGCTTTAGCTCGAGGGCCTATGTTGCTCGGCCAGGCCAATATCACCTCCTGGCCCTTTAACACCGGTTTATAACCATTTTATTACTTGTGACGGGCTGATATCATTGTTTGCCATTTTCCTGCTCTGTTAATTGATATATTAACTGAGCACTCGTCTATTCATTAATTAACTACGTCACGATAAATGCTTTCGCTACTACATCATATAGAGTTTTGTGACGTAATTAAAGATTGTTTACATTTTGAAACTAACAGAGCAAGTTAAAGGCTGTTATTTGTGAGTGTTTCATTCTCATAACGCTGCTGCAAGCTTCAATTCAACAAATACATAATAGGAATATCTTGTTTCAAAGAATAATGGGCATAAACCCTAAAGGAAATATGTAAATTTTATTTCATGTGCCGGGCTGATATCAATTTGTCTGCCATGCTCTGTAAGTCATAAATTAGCTGAGCACTCGTCTATTCGTTAATTAACTACGTCACGATGAATGCTTTAGCTAAGTACTACGTCATTTTGAGTTTTGTGAGGTAATTAAAGATTGTTTACATTTTCAAACTGTAACAGAGCAAGTTGCTTTCAGTTGATTTTTTAGTTTTATTTTAAGTGATTATGTCTTCGAACGATTTGATAAAATTGTGCTGGATATGGGATTCTAAAAAGGTGAATTCTGGAAGTGTTTAACAGCGGTATGGGTATGTAAAGGCTGTTATTTGTGAGTGTTTCATTCTCATAACGCTGCTGCGAGCTTCAATTCAACAAAAACATAAGGTAGGCATATCTTGTTTCAAAGAATATTAGGCATATAGGAATATGAAGGAACACGATTCTGGAAATACAGTGCTTTTTGTTCTTGGTTGTACCCAGGTATGTAAAATTTCTCCATGTTTCTCTTGTCACTGTTATCGCTCTCAGAATATGTCTCATGTTAGCATGCATGTTCTTTCATAAATATGCTACTTTTTGTATCTAGCTCCAAAAAACTTGAATGGGACTCGATCGATTCAATCGTCGCCATCTTGAAATGTAAAAGTTAAATCCTGTCTCAAAGGTTACCAAGTGCAAAAATTCGTGATACGGGATTTCTGCCCGCGATATCAGGTTTTCGGCCCGCCCTTTATCTTGCAAAGTACCTGGGCATTTTGGTCATTATTTGTTACTATTTATAGTAACACATGTAATAAAAAAGGCTAATCCCAAATCGGTAATCCAGACTGAACCAAAATTTATAGTTACCATAAAATTCCTTTTAAACGCTCCCATGGATATAACAATTTTTGAAAGGAGGGCAGTTACAATTTAAAAATTAATAATCATTTTTACTATAATTTTAGATTATGAAGCATAATACATAATAATTATGGATTGACAGATTTTTTTTCTCTTAATATAACACAGAGGGAGTTAGGCAAGGAGCGTTTAAAAGGAATTTTACGGTATATCAAAATCTCAAATACTATTGTCACAGACACTTTTTGTCAACAAAATATAAAAGGCTTCCCTATAGGTCTTCCAGGGGGGGGGGGAGGGGTCCAAGTGATATTGTTATATTGTTGGACCGGTTGCCATGCTGGTTCATCCAAACAAAATTAAATGATATGTCGCATATCTGACAACTGTGAATGGGGCCCCATTTTTAATAAATTACAACACTGACTATTCCTACCTCTTTCCATTTGGTTCCTGAAGAGTCTCCATGATCAATGAGGTGAGATTCTGTAAATACCCTGGCATATATACAACCACATTTTCTGAGGAATCCACTGTGATGTTTGCGATTGAGAGAATACTGTTGATTAAATCTAGCCAGTTAATCTGCAAGTATCAAAAATCAAAAACTATGTTCCAAGTTTTGTGGCTACTTTTAAGAGAAGCTCCTGACAAAATTTCCATAAAATGAATAGAAATCAGTACAAGGGGAGATAACTATGAAACAAAGTAGCAAAGAGTTATCATTGATGTGCTTGTCATCGGAAAATATTTAAAATTACCAATCTAATCTTTTCAGTAATGTTTTTGAAATCCCTTGGACAATGAGTATATTTTTAAACATAAATAAGTGGAGATGTATCTACATGTGTGTTCCAAGCTTTAATCAATTCCATCAACTTGGAGTGTATCTCCAAAAGATCTGCTCTGGACAAAATTTTGATTGAAGAAAACAAATAATCATTAATACAGTATTTTTCCCTGCAGTGAATGGGAGACATAACAATAAACCCTTTTTCTAGTCTGTCATTATATGCATGAAAACTGTGCATCTCCTTCTTTTAACGGTACCTACTGTAAAATTCCTTTAAAATGCCCCTCCCCTAATAAATGCTCCCATGCTACTTTTTTTAAGGGAAAAAATTAGTAAATCCATATTTATCATCGAATATCCTTTAGAATCTAATATTAGACTAAAGATAATTCATACAAATAATATGTTCCCCCTTTCAGAAAATGTAAGGGCCCAAGGGGGGCATTCAAATGGACTTTTATGGTATACTGTTTTTGCAGTAAGACAATGTGCTTTCAAAATCAGACTTTGCCCTCGGTTGAGACCACATTTCTCTTGGTTGAGACCACATTTCTCAACTTGATAAAAAAAACAAACCTCCAAATCTACATCAACAATTACAAGTACTGACCTTGAAAGTAATTTTAAATAATTACAATAGCTTTAATGCACGGAGAGGAAATGAAAATTGCTACATCACGCCAAAAGGAACAGGAATCCACTTCAATTTCCTAAGAAATTACTCAGAAAATTACCAGTAATTACATCAGCTATTAACCACCTTTATTTTCCTAATGGAGATTTAATGCTTTAGCACATTTTTCCAGGGTTGCATGCAAGACTGTCACAAAAACATTGAAGTATATAGTCGGAGATATGATAGTCTTCTGAGCAACCCTTTTTATAAGGGTTTTATCGAATGATTGTGTGAACAGTGTAAATCAAGATCATCCAGAAGCGATGTGCAAGCTGATCAGGATCTACAATGTTCATTTCTTGGTTTAGAAATGACGTAACAAATCAAACAGCTAGTTTTTTTATCAGGATATACACTGTTCACTTCTTAGGTCAGAAATGACTGAATGAATGAAAAGGCCAACAGTGTATATCCTTATCAGATGGCAAAAATGTGCAGGATGATCTGGATCTAAATTATTCACCCAAGAACAACAACCAAATGAAGTGAAGGGTTAACTTACAACTGGAGCTAACTCCTGTAGGTCACTTATCGTCATTTTATGATACAACTCCTCCTCGTCCCTTCTATCTTCACTTGGAACAGTAATCTGAAATACGAAAAATACAGCACTGATGGGCAGGCTGATCTGGAACTAAACTTTTCACCCATGCATAAAAGGTGTATCTATGGAGGAATGGGTTAAATCCACGGAAATTCCATCAACCAAAAACGACAAAATTGTATGACCATGAGATAAGTGCATCCACAGAAATCAATTTTACTAAATTGTTTCAATGCAAGGTTAAGTGCAAAAGTTGTTTATTCCATATTCAAACTGTTTTCTCACAAAGCAATTCGAGGGTTGCATGCAAGACAGTTGTTTTAACTCCTTAACTGCAATGTAGTTACAACAGCCTAGTCTGCAACCCTAGACTTGTAAATTGGTTCAATTGGGATCAATTAATCGCAACACTTGAATTGTTAATTGGTTAAATTATTATCAATTAACTCACTACGGGGGCACACAAATATCAATTATCACACCAATGAGATGGAGCACGAGAAAGCTTTATGAGCAACAATTACCGTAAAAAATAAGTGCTTGCAGACTATATCATCTTCGATATGGAATTATGTTGCTACAAAAGTAACACAGTTTCATATTGAAGACAATATAGTGCACTAGCACTAAGATTCTAAGAGAAGACACAGTTCAAGTAATAACTCTTTACTCCATATACAGTCAAACCTGTATTAAGCAGCCACCCAAGGGAGTGACAAAAGTGGCTGCTTAAAACAGGTGGCTGTTGAAGACAGGTAAAACTAAGAACAAAATGTCATTTTATAAAATTTACAAACTGGCTGTTTAAGACAGGTGGTTGCTGAATGCAGGTGGCTGCTATAGCAGGTTTAACTGTATACACATTTTTACACATGTGCGACCAGTGTAGATCCAGATCAAATGGCACATTTGTGCCATCCGATCAGGATCTGCACTGGTGGCATTTTGGTAAGAAATAACCTAATGAATCAAAAAGTGAACAGTGTAGATCCTGATCAGATGGCATGAATGTGCCAGCTGATCTGTATCTACGATTTTCACCCACGCTATGAAGGTGTATCTATAGAGTAAAGGCTTAAAACTGTCTGTGTTAATAAAATCACAATCTTAAAGATAAAAGATTCAAATACATTAAACATCAAATTGCAAGTTTTGTTTTATATGCTCAACAAAAAAGGAAACAAGATTTACTTTCCTGTAATCTGACCATGTTACAAAAATGTAGCTGTGGTTAGAAATTACAACTGCATGTGTTTTGAACTTCTCTGTGCATTTTCATATTTCAGGAGCATGAAACAAGTACTTGTTCCCTTTACTCCTTTTATTATACAACTTATATCCCATGGGCTATAACTGTGTAGATCCAGATCAGTCAAAATATTCTTGCCATCTCAGGGATGGGCTTAGGCTGTGAGAACATTGGGAAGTTTTTCCAATTCTAGGCAGAAGTTTAGGAACTTTTCAGTTTTCTTTAAGAAATATATAGGGAAAATTTCTCCCTTGGCGTTAGCAGAGGGAGAAGTTTAGTGAATTTGGAAGAATTTTTTATCCAAAGTCTCCCTCTAAGCCATCTGATCAAGATCTACACTTCACTTACAGACTCAATAGGTTATATCTGACCAAGAATTTTAATGTGTAGATCCAGATCAGATGGCATGGAAGTGCCAGATGTTCTTCAATGAATCTAGTGATTCCCAATGGGATAGATATTGTATCTATGGAGTAAATAGTTCAATGTTTTATTGCCACCATGAATTAGAACTTACATTGGCAAGTTTGGTTTCAAATTCTATGACTTCAGTCATCTGATTTCTGGTATCGTTTTCTTTGCCTCCAAGTAACATGCCGATTTTTGTCATGTATTCTAGATAAGCTGTCAACACCTGTAAAACATTGAAAAATATATATAATTATGTAATGGTTTAAATTTTTTAAAATTCCATATTCCAGCATGGCACTTTTTAAGCATGCTTCTGTGAATAGACACAAAAAAAGACTCTAGCACTGTGTTAACACCTGTTGGAACATTGGATTTCTAAACACATTGATTTATGCCACCGGTTTAACTTTCAATTCCAAAATTTAGCATTGCACCTTTTTAGCAAACTTCGTAGTTGCAAATTCTCTTAATCAGCACAATTATAGACTCTACCACTGTATCACATCTGTTAAACATAGGTAAAATGTTAATTTCTGCACCAGTTTTAAATTTCAATGTCAAAATCTAGCATAACACCATTTAAGCATGCTTTGTTCATTTGCAAATTCTTGGAATAGGCAAAAAAAATAGACTCCCGCACTGTGTTTACACTTGTCAAACATTGAAACAAATGATGAATTCTGCAGCAGTTTTAACTTTCAAACTGCCTAAATCTAGCATGGCGCCATATAAGCATGCTTTGTACATTTGCAAATTCTATGAATAGAGATAAATATAGACTCTAGCACAGCAAGTATACATATTCAATCTCTGAATAACATTAATGGGCCCAAGAAGCAATAAGCTTAGCTTTAATATAGGTTCTTTCTTCTAATCCACATGAACTTGAAAATAGACTGTAGCACATGAAAAATAATATCCATGAATATAAACAAAATAACAGTAAACTAAAAAAAGTTCACAACTCTGGTATTATCTATATTGATGGGATAGCTTTACCTTGTCTTCGGAGATGGATTTATTGAGATAGTAGTCTCTCTCTGGTAATCCTAGACCGCCTTGATCGATCTGAAATATAGTGATAACCTTTCAATGTAACATAAGACATTAGTCTTTGACTTAATACACTTTTAGAGAATTTTCCATCTCAAGTATATAGTGATAACCCTTCAATGTAACATCATGAAAGATAAGGCGTTGACCTAATACACTTTCTCAGAATGTTCCATCTTAATTATATTATCCCTTTACTCCATACAGATCAGTCGGCACAGACATGGACAAAGCGATCCCTATGTAGTGCCTTTACATAGCCTTTCCTTTGGAAGGGCCAAAAAAAAACTTCATTAATTAAACAACATGCATGAATCAAATTTTACAATCTACATTAATTATCCATTCCCTCCATATAATTATGTTACATTTTGGTCAGAAATAACCCAACAAATCAAAAAGTGAACAGTGCAGAACCTGATCAGAAGGCACAGATTCACATCAAGTCTGGTGGATATTTTCAAAGTATTGTGGTCCTCTCACTTTAAATGATATTGTTATTATAAAGTAGCAAGATAGCATTAAGATAAAGAAACTGAAGTATTTTCTAAGCCAGTATTTCACTAAAATACATCTGATCATTTACTTCTTGGAGGATAAATTAACCCTTTCCACTCCATAGATACACCTTTATGGCATGGGCGAACAGTGTATCCTGATCAGCAGCCCAAAGTTATAAAACTGAGCATGGAAACCAGTCTCAAATCTCAAGCATCTGATTGGCTGAAACGGTGACTGGTCGCCATTTCAGCCAATCAGATGCTTGAGATTTGAGACTGGTATCCAATCTTGGCTTTATAACCTTTAGGCCTGATAAGGATCTGTATGCTGTTTGACTTATTACATTATTTCTGACCAAGAGCTAAGAGTGCAAATCTTGATCAGATGGCACAGATGTGCTGGCTGATCTGGATCTATATTGGTCGCACATGCGATAAAATGCACATACATTAGGGAAAGGGTTAATCAAACAACTTAGATGAATCGAACTGACAATTTTATAAAATGCGACATCAATTATTTACCAAAACTATTTTATAGAATCTGATGTATGACAATTAATCCTTTCCTCCATATATACGCATTTTTACGCATGTGCAACCAGTGTAGATCCAGATCAGCTGGCACATACTTGCCATCAGATCAGGATCTGCACTGGTCGCATTTTGGTCAGAAATAACCTAATGAATCAAAAGGTGAACAGTTTAGATCCTGATCTGACAGCAGTGGTCGAAATTAGCACCAGCCCGACAGCAAAAAACTAGTAGATTTTCTCTGGGGCTAGTAAAAATTCCCAATTTACTGGCCCAACAGGCTTGTAATATTCAGATTGTTGAAAAATCATTGTACTTTCGTTTTCAGTTTTGTAAACCAATTTTGAGCCACTTATTTTATTCAGAAAGCTGTCGCTTGTATCATTAACGTGTTATTTGCACTAAATTGATACTAAGTTTACTGAGTTATATGAGAAAATTAATAACGGTTAAAAATATAAGAGACGAATAGCTACATGTATAAAATCCATCTTTAGCTTTTTTCGCCAATCCCTAAAACATCTTTATTTAAGAGCAATCAACACTATGTGTTTAGAGTGGTATATTTCATGGTCATTGCTGTTTATTCACATCAAAAACAACACCGAAGAGTAGTATTGATTTTTCGAGATCAAAGGTGCCGGCTTGAGTAAAAAAAAGTGATCATACGGCGGCGTTTTTGATGTATAAGAGATTGATTCATTTGTCAACACTCAACAAAAAATTGAAGAATGCTCGAAAAAAGTAGAGTTGTAAGAGCAAAACATGCTGGAAATTAATAGCATTTGCCTGCCACAAATGTTATTTTAAATAAACGACCTTTGTATTCACGACTTACACGTTACATTAAAATGCACATAGAAGAGTTGATTTGTCGTTGAGTATCGTGTCATATTTGTTCAACAAAGCTGTTGATAATTGGTGTTTAATATGGGTTAATTAGCCCCAGACAGGTAAGCACTTTCAATTAAGCTATTTATTAATTCATGTCATTTTGCAAGTCAGCGAGTGGGTAATATAATCATAATCCATTATCCATATTGAAAAGTTGTTATAATTAATAAGACACTTGCTTATTTCACAGAAGATTCACAAACAAAGAAAAAAATGTACATCAATCAAATGTAAATTTGAGGATGTAAATTGTGACAAAAGTGTACTTCTTTCTTGGACAAATAACAGACCTTGGTTGCGATTTTAAGATTGAGACAAACACCATGTTTTGCGACTGGTGCTTAGAAACCGAGGAAAAATACAACGTTTCCGTTGCATCCAGGATGTGAAAATTTGCATCTTTTTTGATGTACTCTAGCAAATGAATAAATGTTGAATGACATTTAAATGGTGTTTCTGTATTTATCTAAGGTTTTTTAGACTAGCATGTAAGTTTAAACATAATTTAACTTGGGCTTGTGAATTTTTTTTTTTTGGCTAGTGAAAATTGCTTAGATACTAGCCCGACTCGCTTGTAAATTTCAATCCTAATTTCTATGACTGAGACAGCAGGGATGTTCCGGCCTATCTGGATCTACACAGTTCACCCATGCAATAAAGGTGTATCTATGGAGAAAAGGGATAAACAGTTAAAGTAACATTGTGCTGTAATGTACATATAGCCCAAGCAATTATAAAGGTGTGTATATGGAGGAAAGAGTTAATGCTTCCATGGCTAACACTTTCAGCAATGTTTTCCCCATAATGTTATATTGCCCTCCGAGGAGTTTTCTGAGACGGTTCTAATTGACCAGTCTCTCAACCCCGTGACATTAACACTCTAGATATTTTGTAATAAAAGTGTCTGTTACATACAAGTATTTTATAGTCTCTATAGAAATCATTGTCATAAAATCAAACTTTAAACTTTTACTCATTGAGATATGGCTGTTATCCTTCGGCAAACATTCATGCTGTCTGTTCAGGATCTATACTGTTCAATTTTGATTATTAGGTAAATCCTGACCAAAAAAGCAAGCAGTTCAGATCCTGATCAGACTGCATGGATGTTCCAGCTGATCTGGATCTACACTGTATGTTCATGTGACAAAAGGTGTAAATAAGGAGGAACAGGTTATATAATTACAAATTCTTCACCACTTGTAATTTTAGTTTTCTGAATTGCATGTATTCCACGAATTACAAATCTAATGTTCCATTTTAGGATAAACATAAATCTGGTTTTGATAAGCCATTAAAATTTGCAGTAAAATTACAGCATTTATCTTTAAAAACCAATTTATTTAACAAATGAAATTTAAGAACCTGTCAAATGCAGATTGTGTTTTCAAGTTCGTGCGTATTGAATTTTTAATGGAGTGAAAGCGAAAAGATTCTTAGTGATATAAAATAATGAAGCAGATAGAAAATTTTGTCTCTTTCTTCCGAAATCAATCTAAACTTCTTCCTGAAATCTTCATGATTTAATCAATATTCAGATTTTATCACACCAAGCTTGCATAATGAAATATTCATTAGTCTTCCATAATTTCTGATCAGTTTGAAAACATTTATTCATGTTTAATAAATGTATAGCTTGTTACAATGTAGTTCTAAACGATTAATTATTCATTAGACAAACAACTATCAATAAAAACCTAATCAAGTGAAATCTCAATCTTATTAAATAATTTTGCCTCAGCTGGGGAGCCCCTTTTGTAAGGCAACAGCTCCTAGCCATGCAATTCAGATTACCCTACCGACTGAGCTATCCAGGACAACCCCTTAAAAGGTTTATCGAATAACCCTGATAAACGTAATCACTGCATGATATCTGAAACAGATTATTTACTGATAACAGATCTGACTATATGAATGGGAATACTTTTTAAGGCTGCCAAACTGCACAAATAGCACTACTGTGAACTTCAAATGAAATTTGACTCAACTGCGGAGCCTTTTCTGAAAACTGCTATCAGAATCTAACAATGATTCACTCTTATTATCAACAATCTTCCAAACCAATTTGAAACTGAAGTTGTGCCAGCTGATCTGGATCTAAACTGTTTGCCCATGTAAAATATTGATATTACAGTCCACACTCGTGTCGAAGTCGTCGGGACTGTACATTTTAATTCGAGATATCGGAAGTTCGACACATCCGAATTGGCGCCAATGCACGAATATCATTCCTATATGTTTCTAATGCTGACATGATTGTGAGTGCTAGAACTCGTTTATGAACATTTCAATGGATCAATTATTTTATCAAAACAGAACAGAAAAAATATATTAACTTAATTATATTTATTACATGTAAAAAAACCATCATCGTTAAGTTGCAGTGTTTGTGTAACATCGTCGTCGTCTTCACTCTGAGTGTTAAAGTCGTTTCTCGTTATTTTTTATTACGTAAACTAATTCAAATTAATATTCACCCCATAATCGTTAATTTGGAGCTTTTTGTGCTTCAGTCTTGTTGGGGGAGCATTGATTACGTTTAGATCATGTAATTGCATCTGTTGTCCCAAACGGATGAACTAATATTTTATTGGCCTGGTTGTCACAATGTCATGATTATTGTAAGTAAATGTTGTTTTTTGAAAACTGAATTTAATTGCATTTACGAATCCGAATATTTTACATCTGAATGCATTAAATAAGCAAATATTTTACTGAACAGGTGATAATCGTTAATTATTATTAAAAAATGGTATCTTGTTTGCCGACAATTTCTCTCTTTGAAGAAGCCGCGCGCATTGTTCGACCGCGGCAAGTTTCGCACTTCGACTTATCCGATGATTTTAATAGCATATTTTAGCCGGCGGGTTCTAAATTTACTTCGACTTATGAAAACATTGTTTAAGTTGAATTCGAGTTAAGCGGCGTAATATTATATGTAATAAGAACACATTTTGACGGGACCGTAAAATTAATTCGAGATAACCGATGTTTCGACTTAAGCGAGTTTGACACAACGAGTGTGGACTGTATATAGATTAAAGGATTAAGGGTTAAAACCATACCTGTATAATATTCTGTGTGGAATTTTTATCATCTTCTCCAATGAAATACGAGAAAAACACGCCAAAAACTTTCATTTTCTTCAAAGCACCCATGAAAGTCCACTTCGATTTGTTCCATACACTTGTCCTGTTGGAGATGGACCATCCCCCAAACGATTCGATCAGATCCTCTAATGGCTTACTGCCAAGCTTTTCTATAGTTTTATTTTTGTCCAGGCATGACTGGTAGTAAAGTTTGGCTTTAACCTCCGCATCACTCTGAGACGAGTTGATTGGTCGTTCTGCAATAAATGGTAAACAATGATGTTCATTCACTATTCTTGTGGCATTTTATTTCTTGCAGGTTTAAATTCACGTATTACAGACTAGGAAAATTAAACCTAGGAAAAATTGTATCTTTGTAATTGTATGTTAAGTAAAATTATACAAATGAACAAATTTACGCCCACAAGAATGTATCCTTTGCAGCTTTTGCACAAATAATTGTCCCAATTAAATTAATGAAACCATGATAGGTGATGGTGATTATCACTAATGAACGCTGGCTTAGTTGTACATTATGATTCTTTTTGCACTGATCACCTTTTGACTTAACCCTTTCCTGTATAGATACACCTTTATTGCTAGGGCGAACAGTTTAGATCCAGATCAGCCAGCACATCCAATCTAAACTGTTCGCTTTTTGATTCATTAGGTTATTTCTGACCATAATGCGACCAGTGCAGATCCTGATCCTGCAGACAGCACGGATTTGCCGGCTGATCTGGATCTACACTGGTCGCACATGAGTAAAAATGTGTATATATCAAGGAAAGGGTTAAAAGGTTATTTCTGATCTGATAATGAGTCACTATCATGATTAGTAAAGGAGTAAAGGGATATTATATGAGCCAGTCTCTAACAAAATCATCCTTATCACATTCTTAAAATTGTTGGGTGCTTAGTCCCCACTATCCTAACTTTCATCAAAAGCTTGGTTGAATGATACAAGTATTGATTATTAAAATAAATGTTTATCTTAATGAGAAGTTAGCAAGTTCAATTATCAACATTTAACCCTTTCCTTGATATATATGCATTTTACGCATGTGCGACCAGTGTAGATCCAGATCATCCGGCACATCCGTGCCGTCTGATCTGGATCTGCACTGGTCACATTTTGGTCAGAAATAATGGATCAAAAAGCGAACAGTTTAGATCCTGATCAGACAGCACGGATGTGCCGGATGATCTGGATCTAAACTGTTCGCCCTAGCATTTAAAAAGGTGTATCTATACAGGAAAGGCTTAAATAATTCAAATTTTACTGTTTAGGGGATGTAAAACAATTTTATTGTTGCCTTAGGGTCATTTTGTCAGGGACTTGCTCATATATCAAAGGAGATAACAAACATGTCATTTTCTTACCAATAACTCTTTTCATCACTTCTTGATTGGACTGCCAAAGTTGTCCAAAAGTGCTCCACCTAGCATGACCAGAGGGAATAACGTGGGAGTTGATCCAACCCCCACAAGCATAAGTGTAGAAATCTGTGCAAGGGTCCACCGTCGGATCCATGGAGTTGATGAGCAAGCTGGATACAGTAATGCATGTTGGCGTGAGGCACAAACCTGGAAATAAATAACAGGATTAATTCTTCACTCCACAGATACACCATTATATGTGGGCGAAGACTGTGTAGATCCTGATCAGTCAGCCTGTATGTCCCAGCCTATCTGGATCTACACTGGTAGCCCAAGGCGTATATATGGAGTTAAGGGTCAATATCTACTTAATTTTCTAAAATCTTTATGTCAAAGATATTGCACTCTGCTGCAAGATGTCATTGGACTTCATCAAAGTTTAACCCTTTTTACTCCATAGATACACCTTTATTGCATGGGAAAACAGCATTGATCCACATCGCCTAAGACATCCGTGCTGTCAGATCAGGATCTTCTAAGTTCACTTATTGATTTGTTTGGTTATTTCTAACCAAATAGCGAACAGTGTAGATCCAGATCAAATTGCACAGATGTGCCAGCTACACTGGTTACTCATACTGTTACGATAAATTTTATGACGATCGGACGCAATAATATGCTTAAAAGGACCAGTCTGGGAACTTGTACCTCGTGTATATGTTGCTGAAAAAAAAGCCCCATACTATCACTCAATGTTCTCATATGATTTATAAATGGTTGACTAACATTTCTATAATCTGCTTACTATTTTCAATGGGCACTAGTTTTTTGGATTTTTTGGGTAGATAGATTGAGAAATCAAATCGAAGTATACATAATCATGACCTTAGAAATTTAAAACAATGAACCCATATGATAAATATTCAGGCATTCCCATTATTTGTAATGAATGTATATGATTCACTTGTCAGTCACAATTGACATGTACAACATTCAACATTTCAGCTCTTATTTTGTGCTCAGAATGATCAGGATAAACAAATAATGAAAGGGATACAGTGAACATAATAATTTAATATTTCTTCAGGATATGTTCTGTCACATGCTTTACCTTTTGTTTGGTCTTGTGATGGCGATTTAGTGGTTGCTATGGAAACAGCAGGCTTCTGACCACTTTGACCTTGACCTGTCCCTTTCTCTGCTTTGAGCCGATCGATTTGGTTATCTCGTGACGCAAGTAGAGCAGCTAAGATTATTATCGTGAGAGACGCCACTCCCACAATTCCAAACAATATGGCCTCCAACCAAGTTCTCTTTCCCCTGTAACGTACCAAAAGCAAAACACTACATTCCTCTAATAGTCTAAAACATGAGAATAAGAAATTTTTGACAGTTCTTTTTTCATTTTTTAAAATTTTTTAATATGGGCTAATGCAGAAATCAATCAATTAGCCCTTTTCTTCAAATTATATGTCGCTAAGATACGTAATATTATGTCTAGCAAATTCTTGCACATGTTCAACAGGACTTTTGTTGTTTTTTAGCAAGATGCTGAAATTTATACCAAACAGCATTCAAAAATGACTCTTCATACCAGTCTAGATGATATTAGGAAAACCAGTCTGACGCCAAGAATAAAAGCTGTGACACTTATTGAGCATTTTAGCAGTAATGTCTCTTTAATGTACAGATTGAATGATGGTCTGTTATTTCCTGTCTCTTGGAGTAGACAGGCAATTAGGTTTTATCGCAAAAAGCATTCTACATTATCACAAAATATACTGTGTAGTTTCCTTTAGCCCTTTACGCTATAGAGTACAGCTGTTTTCCACTGGCAAACCATGTAGATCCAGATCAGCCAGGAAATCTGTGTCAAGTGATCAGGATCAACACTGTTTGCTTTCTGACTCATTAGTTAACTTCTGGCCAATACGCAAACAGTATAGATCTTGATCAGATGGCATAGATGTGCTGGATGATCTGCATTTACACTGTTTCACAAAAAAAGGGAAACTTGTTGACAAACTCCTGGAAAAGCATGTACACTTATCTTGGAATATTCAATTTACCAACCACACTCATCTGGAATAAACATTTAACACTAATTACACATATATCAATTTACCATGTCACTCCTTTGGAATAAATACTTAACCATGATCACTCATCTGGAATAAATACTTAACCATGATCACTCATCTGTAAATAATTCTTAACCATGATCACTCATCTGGAAAAATACTAAACCATGATCACTCATCTGGAATAAATACTTAACCATGATCACTCATCTGGAATAAATACTTAACCATGATCACTCATCTGGAATAAACATTTTACCATGACATTCGTACACCATCTGGAATAATCAATTTTCCAAGTACACCCATCCTGAATAAACATGTAACTACATTCACTTATCTGGAATAAACATTTTACCACGTACAGCCATCTATATTAATCATAATATGCCATCTACACTGCATTATGTTATTTATGACCACGATCTACACTGCATTAGGTTATTTATGACCAAGAAGCGAACAGTGTAGCTAGGACCTCATGCAGGTCGCCAGCTGATCTGAATCTACACTGTTCACACATGCAGTTAAACCTGTGTTCAATATCATAAAACTAAATCTGGAGACCAGTCTCAAATCTCAAGCATCTGATTTGCTGAAACGGTGGTCCAAGTATGTATGGAAGAAAGGCTTGAGCTTACCTAAACATGCCTGCTCCTTTTTTATACACAATCTCTGTGTTGAATTCCCTGGGAGCAGGCGGGGTGTCGCTGCCTGACATTTCATCTTCCTCAAAGTTTGTGCGGGTGTATTTTTGACCAGACATCTGTAAACAGAACAAATAGATGTTATTGCATGATTTACATAAACTGAAAAGGAAAGGGCTTGGATAAAATCTCGGACATCTCATTTCAGACATTTATTTTATTTTCAGGTTACAGTGTATTGTCCTATTTTAGGATTTGTGCCCAACAAATAGATTAACTAGCCATTATTACATGACTGAAGTGAATGGAAAAGAACAAAACTTTGATATGATTAGATTCACTTTAGACATTAACCCTTTCCCGTACAGATACACCTTTATTGCTAGGGCGAACAGTTTAGATCCAGATCAGCCGGCGCATCCGTGCCGTCTGATCAGGATCTAAACTGTTCGCTTTTTGAATCATTAGGTTATTTCTGACCAAAATGCGACCAGTGCAGATCCTGATCAGACGGCTGATCTGGATCTACACCGGTCGCACATGCGTAAAAATGCGTATACATGTATATACAGGAATGGGTTAATATAGTATTATCCAATTTTAGGAATTCTGCCAAATCTGAACTTTTACATTTACAAATATTGTAAAGATCCAATATTTTAAGTTATTTAATTATTTAAATCATACCACATACATTTATACATAAAGTTAAAACAATAATTTACACAGCACTTTACCTAATTAGTATTATTATGAGTGTCCTCTCTGAATTTCAGATAAATGCTAATGCACCCAATTTAATGCTAATTTAATGCATTTTTATTCAAAATCTGAATAATAACTACTTTAGTTCAACTATGCTAAATACGTGCTGAGACCATGGTACTGTAATGTCATTGTTTGTCACATGACTTTACAGTAACACTATAAGTATGTGATAATGTTGTTTATCAACCAGGATACATACTGGCAGGCAGAAATTTAACAAATAACCCTTTCCTCTAGTTCAACTATGCTAAATGGAACAAGCTGAGACAGTGGTACTGTAATGAACTTGTTTGTCACAATATTATCCAGTTATTGATATAAGCATGTGATAAAGTTGTTATCAACCGAGTTACATGTGCAGGAATTTAATGTAATGTCATTGATCATGTAATTACATGGTTGGTATCACTAGTCTCGCTGTCTGGGAGACAATAAGATCAATACCAATATATAAAGACACTTAGCCTACGTTTTCTTTCTGTAATAAATGTGTTATAAACAGTTGTCTAAATAAGGGCCTTTTTTTGGTCAATTTTATAGCGAATATTTGGTAAGATCCTAAAGGGAAAAACATATAATTTTCCCAATTTGTAGAAGAAAAAATGAGAAGAAAAATTTCCAATTGAGTCAAAACAAAACTAGCTGAAGAAAAACAACACAATCTGCATCCTTTGTTTCTTTAAACTAGAAATTACTGACAATATTAACCCTTTCCTCCATATATAGGCCTTTTTACGCTTTAAAATTCATTACATTATTTCTGACCAAGAAACAAACAGTGTAGAACCTGATCAGACAGCACTGATGTAGTTTGTGATCTGGATCCAAACTGGTTGCTCATGTGATGAAAGGCTTTGAAAGTGTGACCAGAGTTTTATCACATTTGTAACCAGTGTAGACCCTTAACCCTTTCCTGTATAGATACGCATTTTTACGCATGTGCGACCAGTGTAGATCCAGATCAGCTGGCCCATCTGTGCATTCTGATCAGGATCTGCACTGGTCGCATTTTGGTCAGAAATAACCTCATAAATCTAAAAGCGAACAGTTTAGATCCTGATCAGACGGCACGGATGTGCCGGCTGATCTGGATCTAAACTGTTCGCACTAGCAATTAAGGTGTGTCTATACGGGAAAGGGATAATTATCAGCCTGCACATTTCCCCATTCTCAATAGGAT
Source organism: Corbicula japonica (assembly GCA_038501625.1). Classification (NCBI taxonomy): domain Eukaryota; kingdom Metazoa; phylum Mollusca; class Bivalvia; order Venerida; family Cyrenidae; genus Corbicula; species Corbicula japonica. Next base: position 1,254,235 of record JAZAYU010000102.1, on the reverse strand, counting down.
CTACACTGGATTCTAATATCCAGTAAATGAATTTCTGTAACCCACATCGAAACAGTAGCTAGGGCATCCTCTTATTCCATGGAATAATGGATCATATCTCATGGGTGACCAGTTTAGTTCTAAAGCCAATAAAAATTCCATCCCATTGTAAGAAAAAACAATCCACAAAAAAAGAAAATGTATAATTCCACGGTGGAGATTTTAAAACATTAACATTACCTTCCATAGGCTGTAAAAATTTAAATTATTATTTCACTTAATCTATCTCCAAAACATTTATAAATTATGTTCTATCTTCTATCTTCAAAGTATTCTAACTATACACAAGGAAGTAAGTCCTTAAAAACAATACACTGTTCTTCTCACTAAAACTATGCTATCTGATTCAAAAAACTATTAGAACTGAATTCTCTGAGAAATTGTAGGAATTTATGATTGATTTTGAGATAAGTGTGAGAGAGGGTTTCACCACTGGATGACAGATTTAAGCTTTTATAAACAAGACTTAAAGGTGGATGATCAAAATTCAGGACTTAAAGGTGGAACATCACAATTTAGAACTTAACCATTTCCTTCTTAAATATGCCTTTTTACACGTGTTTGATCAGTGTAGATCCAGATCAGCTGTGTCATCTGATCATGATCTGCACTGTTAACTTTTTGGTCAGAAATAAATTGATCAATCAAAACGTGAACTGTGCAGATCCTGATCTATGCCAGCTGATCTGGATCTATAAATGGTAATGATCCAGGATTCAAATGTGGACAATCATGATTCAGGACTTAAAGGTGGATGATCATAATTCATAAATTTGTTTTTTTATCTGTGCAGCTTACAAAGAGGAATGGTTTCATTTACACACAAAACTCTCTTCTGGATGGGGAGAGTCTGATCATTTTCAACACTGTAAAGTTATAAACTTTTTAGATTTGATCTAGATTTGACTGCATGGATGAGCAGTCTAATCTGGATCTACACCAGTCAAACATGGGATATAACACACCTGGGCCAAAGATTGGACACCAGTCTCAAATCTAAAGCATCTGATTGGCTGAAAATGTGACCAGTGCCATTTCATCAAATCAGATGCTTGAGATTGGAGACTGGTCTCCTAATTTAGTTTTATGATCTTGGACCCTGGGGCCACTTCTAACCAGACACTTTTCAAGTCGGAAATACTCAAATATGGTTTCAAGATATTTATTTTACATTAGATAGCTCATTGGGTGTTTGGGAACATTATCTGTACAAAAGTGATGAAATCTTTTATTCATGACAAATGGTCACTTTTGCATGGCAGAAAGCATAAAAATTTAGACAATGTCTTCCCAACTAGGGTTAACCCATTCCTTGATATATACGCATTTTTACGCATGTGCGACCAGTGTAGATCCAGATCAGCCGGCACATCCGTGCTGTCTGCTCAGGATCTGCACTTGTCGCATTTTGATCAGAAATAACCTAATGAATCAAAAAGCGAACAGTTTAGATCCTGATCAGACGGCACGGATGTGCCGGCTGATCTGGATCTAAACTGTTCGCCCTAGCAATAAAGGTGTATCTGTACAGGAAAGGGTTAAGGATATTGATTCACCATTTACTCTATGAGATATAACTTATTTTCTTGGGCGAGAAGTGTAGATCCAGATCTGAATCTAAATTGTTTGATTCATAGTCAGAAATAACCTAATGATAACTTGTTTCGCTTGGGAAAGCAGTGTAGATCCACATCAGGATCTAAATAAGTTTGATTCATAGTCAGAAATAACCTAATAAATCTAAATGCAAACAGTGTAGATCCTGATCAGACATTGCAAACCATCTAGATCATAACATGCGATTAAAGGTGTATCGATGCAGTAAAAGGTTTAAGAGAAAAAAGTTGCATTATCATTGTTTTATGAAAAATTAAACTGCGTTCTAGTTGAAACAGTATATCAATACACTGTTTTGCACTCAACTCAAGAAATGCATTTACTTTGGCTATGAATTTATAGCCATTTCGTGAGGAAATAATTTCAACACCACAAGAACCTCTTTAATAAGCTACGAAATTCACAGGGGCTTAACTTAGACTAATGTATATTATGCCATGAAAATTCATAAAGCATTTCCAAGTGTTACCTCGCTATTTCATCATAGTTCTCATTCTGAGAAAAAATCCAACAGAATAGCTTATATCATTCACTTACTTCACATTTAATTAACTAACTCTTCACTCTATAAATACGTGTTTTTAGGCATGTGCGACCAGTGTAGATACAGGTCAGCCAGCACATCCATGGCATCTGATCAGGATCTGCACTGTTCACTTTAGTTTTTTTTCTGACCAGTTAGAAAACAGTGCAAATCATTATCAGATCGCACTGATGTGCTGGGTGATTTAGATCTACACTGATAGCACATGCATTAAAATGCATATTAATTGATTAAATTGTTAATTAACACCTTATTCCATATTATGTCTTTATCGCATGGGCAAACACTGTAGATCCAGATCAAATTGTATATCTGTGCCGGGTGATCTACACTCTTCATATATTGGATAAAGGGCTATGCAAAATTTTACATGGAAATGCCTTCTTACCCCTCAGCATCAGTAAGTTCCACCGCTGATATACCTTTACATGCTAAATGCATTTCTTGTAAAATAAATTGCAAATTCGTGATTAGGTAATTTTATACCATAAGAATTTTTTTTAAATCTATAATGGAATATTCTTGCAGAAGCTTCATGAGGGATTTAATTTGATTTATGCAATTTCAAGAACATTCATAGAGAATTACCTACCTTAATATTCTAACAATTTTCATGCTGTGAAAGAATTAAGAAGTCTATATTTACATTCCTATTGATTTCTTCGTTTAAAAAAATTCGGTTCATTTTGCATGAACCTCATGACCCGTAATGACGTCAGTAACGTCATGGCTGTTACTATTGAAAACTCCCACGTATTACTCCCCCTTTTCACTTAATACTAATTTTTGAAAGCGTTCGACTTAAGTTTATTTAAAGAAAAAAATGAATAAAATGTAAATATAAGTAATGATTCTTATTTTGGTGCGGCTCATGCAGATTGGACGTGCATCGCGAGAGCTGGCAAATTTACCATAAAGCGCTAGCGCGCTTTATGGATTTGCCAGCTCTCGCGTGCACTTCCAATCTGCATGAACCGCACCAAAATAAGAATCATTCCTTAAATAATTATCTAAGAAACTGTAAATTCATTTTTGACACAAAAAAATAACTTAACACTTTCCTTTATAGATACACCTTGATGGCATGGGCGAACAGTTTAGATCCAGGATCAGCCGGCACATCTGTGCCGTCTAACCAGGATTTAAACTGTTTGCTTTTTGATTTATAAGGTTATTTCTGATCATAATGCAACCAGTGCAGATCCTGATCAGATGTACTGGCTGATCTGGATCTACAATGGTCGCACACGTGTAAAGATGCGTATATATGGAGGAAAGGGTTAACCGAATATTTATAAGCACATTTTCCAGGAACAGTTTATTGGTAATTTTTACTCCATATGTAACATGTCTTTTATCATTATTCATATTATGCGAACAGTGTAGATCCTTGTTGGACATATGTGCCATCGGATCAGGATCTGCACTATAATCTTATTGGTTAGATCTCACCTGATAAATTGAAATGCAAACAATGCAGATCCTGATCAGGTGGCAATGATGTGTAAGCTGTTAAAACCTGTAGAATGTACAGTACTGCTCAACAAACCAGAACAAGTTCCACAAAAAAATAAGACAAACCAAAATTTCAATCTTAAGATATTGATTTTCAATTTATAATGCCTGACAATGTCTTATAAACCAAATTAGCTTTTTAACCTATAATGATACCCCTCAAGGTTGTAACAATTTTGTTACCATTTACAATGTGTTGCAGTGACTGACTAATCCTAGACTGCCAAGGGAATTGCTGAGTAAATCTTCTAATTCAATCAAGTGACCAGCATGCTTTATCAATTATACAAGAACTCACACTGGATGACCTTTTCATTATGAATTAACCCTTGACGTGGTATGACTGTTATCCCAAAGTGAAAAGTGTAGATCCAACACATCTGTTCCATCTGATAAGGATCTACACTGTTGTTTTATTTTTTAGATTATTTCTGACCAAAAAGTGAACAGTGCAGATCCTGATCAGCACAGTGACACAGATGTGCCGGCTGATCTTGATGTACATTGTTTGCTCATGCGATAAAAGGCCTATATAAGGAGGAAACAGTTAAAATATTGATTTTCACTTTATATTACCAGACAATGCCTTATAAACCAAATTAGCTTTTTAACCTATAATGATACCCCTCAAGGTTGTAACAATTTTTTTTACCATTTACAGTGTGTTGTAGGGACTGACTATCTAGACCGCCAAGGGAATTCCTGAGTTATGAATTTTAGTCTGTTACCAGCATGCTTTACTTAAGGTACTGTGCCTTTTGCAATTGCTTTGCCAGACAAAAAATGAAAAAATAAAAAATCTCTCAAACGGCACAATGCACTTCCATCAAACTGTGCACAAATAAATGCTAAAAGTGTATGATTATTTTGCATATGTTAAGAAAAGTTAGAACAGTAGAGAAAAACAAAACATTAATCCCTAAAATTCTATTTGCAATTTATAAAAAAAAGGAAGCAACGCAAAATAGCAATTCAAATGTCAACATGCGTTAAATGATACTGACAACAATATTGAAAGTCCTTGAAAAGAACTTTCAATTTCAATTAGATACTTGAGATTAGAGACTGGTTTCTAGTCTCAGTTTTATAACCTCCAGCCCAAGACTATGAGACAAGACTTTGCAAGTTCCATCCCACAATTATCATACTATAATAGCTAGTTTTCAGTTTTTCAAAGTAAGTGATAAAACTACTGACAACATGGCTTGTTATTTATTCTCAGAATGGCTGGCAGAAAGGTACTGTCAGAGCAAAAAACAGATGTTATCCTGAAGGTCCTTCGATTTTGTTACCAATAAATTTTTTGGGGGCAGGTGGTTTTGGACAGGGGCGGGCGGGGATAAGAATCTAAAATATTTTTTTCTCTGGCCTAACCAAAAGTGACCAGTATAGATCCAGATCAGATGGTATGGATGTGCTGGCTGATCTGGATCCAAACAATCATGCAATAAAAGGCATATATACTTAAAGAAATTAGAAATATATTTCGTGTTTAAAGAAGTTGAGTTTCTAATTTCTTTAAGTATATATGAAGTAAAGAGTTTAAATAACCAAGATTTTACTCCCGTTATTCTAGAACCTACCACAGTTATGATGGCTGAGTGCAAAACTATTCTGTTCTATATAGAAATATGAAGCAGATAAAAAAGTTTTGCACTGGTCCAACATGTGAATATATACATGCTCATAATCTCTTATACATTGTACATACCAATTTAAATTCTATACTTTAACCCTTTCCTCCAAGACACACCTTTATTGCGAGGGCGAACAGTTTAGTTTCAGATCCGTGCCGTCTGATCAAGATCTAAACTGTTCGCTTTTTAATTTGTTAGGTTATCTCTGACCAAAATGTGACCAGTGCAGATCCTGATCAGATGGCATAGATGTGCTGGCTGATCTGGATCTACAGTGGCTGCACATGCATAAAAATGCGTATATATGGAGGAAAGGGTTATTCTTGTTTTCACGTATAAATATTCCATTTGTTCCCAGGGCTTTTTCAGGGGTTTTTGGGGAAAAAGGCCCCTGCCCAAATTGGGCATTTTTGACGTGGTAAATAGTCAGATTTGGGAAAAAAGTATCAACAAATCAAAGCAAATTGGGAAATTTCAACATTCATTTATCTGCACTATAGCTTGATTTGCCTTGCTTTAGTGTCCCTAGAAATGTTACAAATCTCTTCCAGGGTTTGTTCTGACAGCTTTACAGATGTATCACTTATACAGTAGAATGGCTACCATCTGATCCTTAGAAACTTGGCAAGTTTCAACTGAGTGGGAAAGAACTTATGAAACATTTGATGTTTTGTTCCACAGAGAGTTCAGTTTTGGAGTACCCTTGGCATCTTTTTTTCGTGGCCTTTTTGCATAGTTTTTACTATTATACGACATTTTTAAATTTTCGTCACTAGTTTTCGCAGGTCAGTATAAAAGCAGGTACTGCACATACCATTTTTGATTCATCCTTTCTGTTTTGTACGCAGTCGAACGATTATCGCGAAAAAAACATTTGTTAACGAAATAAAAATATAATTTCTGTTAATATTCAAACCATAATTTGACCATAATATAAGTTATCTGGAATCATGGGCGCCGCGCTCCATCGTCAACTTGCGTTACAGTAAATACCGGTTTTTACACCAGTACATACATTTTTCACGGAAAGAAGTTTTCACAGATCGCCGATAAACAAACGATTTGCGCTTGAAAAGTCTCGATATTATAGTTTCTCGTTTATCATTTTTTAAGGCAAATGCGTTTCGGTTCAAAAGGGGAATAAATTTACGAGATTGGGAATTTTTTTCTTGAAATTGGGAAAAATGGTCCCTATTTTGCATTGGGAATGGGGCCGAATATCGGCCCCGTGAGATAGGCTGAAAAAGCCCTGGTTCCTTATCAGCATCACTTACCATAATATATTCCATACTTCACACACTATTTTATGTTTGCTGCATCTTGAATAGTAATGCTACTATTGTTGTAAACAAATGTTTTTTACTATACCATGACAATGGTACGACAGTATATCATTAGTTATGATCATTAATCATAAGGAGAATGAAAACAGTTCCAGGATGCTTCTATTTTTTATTCAGAACACTATCTACCAATGAGATCAGTAAACAACAATTATCAATAATGAATTTCTTCGAACACATTTCCACCAGCTGTTAACTCTATCCTTCCAATTTTGCAACCTCAATTTATTAATTACTGAAACCCTACACCGATGAACTGTTACGAATATCTATCCAATTTCTTGAAACCTTATACCAGAAAACAATTAACTATCACTTTCCAACGTTTCCCCAATATCCGCTGCAAAATCATCACAAGCCTTGCATTCCTTGCGTAACATTTTATCAGATGCCATATCAATTCCGATAAACCAGTCTATTCTTTTTCAATACAGTGTACCAACCAGTCAATTATCCAGAAATGTCACCAATATGATTGCTCGATCAATAAAAGCTTCCCCTACAAACACCATGTTTTTCTATCTCCAGTGTTAACTAAACCAATCACAAATCAAATAACAACATCAGTTTTTTTTTGTTTCTCAAAGGGCAAAAACTGTGCCGAGAAATGTGCCAATTATTTATTAAATAGTGTCCTCAACGGGTCCAAAATCTAATCACATCCTAGCCACCGCGTAATAGCATTGAGGTTAATAGGAAATATTGTAACGAAAGGCAAAATCATAGCTTCTGGCGGCGATACTACAAAATCAATGATGTTCAAAGACATTACAGCTCTCCACTTGGCGTGCATAATGTTGATTGTTTAATTGCAATATTAATTCATGGTATATTAAAGCTGCCTTTTCACAGTCCAAGGTGGTATATTTCAATTTCTCAGATATGGTTAATATTCATTGGACTATTATATAACTAATTCCTATAAATGCGAAATTCACAGAAAATTTGGAATTATCAGTATATTTTAAGGAGTGATAGGGCTTTCTTTCCTTCTTTAGTAGGGACCTTTACAGGCACATTCCCCTCAGAAAATTTCTTAAAAATCATGCAGTTTTTCCCAAAAAGTAACTTTACATCAGGTTTTTATATTCCCTTTCAGAGAAAAATAACACTATTTTCCCCAAAAATATAGGGTATGTGCCCTTTCTCCAGGCAGTGAAAAAAGCCCTGAATGCCTATAAATGTCTGAACTGGAGCCAAATTCCAGAAATTTTGTAATAATTGGTTCATTTTAGGAAGTGAGTTAATTTTTCTGCTGTAACAACTTAAGCTTCAAATACACTTGGAAATTAGAAACGCAACTTCTTAAAACACAAAATATATTTTGTTTTTCAAGAAGTTGCGTTGATAATTTCTTTAACTATATATATTATAGTTAAAGAAAATAGAAACACAACTTCTTTAAGCATACATTTATATTTTATGTTAAAAGAAGTTGCATTTCTTATTTCTTTTAGTACATAATAACTGGTACCTCGACTGTGAATGAATATTACATCACATTTACTTTGTTTACAGGTCTCATTATAGTCAGTTTAACCCTTTCCTGTACAGATACACCTTTATTGCTAAGGCGAACATTTTAGATCCAGATCAGCCGGCACATCCATGCTGTCTGATTAGGATCTAAACTGTTCGCTTTTTGATTCATTAGGTTATATCTGACCAAAATGCGACCAGTGCAGATCCTGATCAGACAGCACGGATGTGGCGGCTGATCTGGAACTACACTGGTTGCACATGCGTAAAAATGCGTCACAAAACATAATCTATACAGGAAAGAGTTAAATGAGAACTTTTGATAATTATTAGAAATATTTTTGTCCTGATAAGTGAACTTATTTTTAACAAGGGATCAATTAACCTTTTTCTCTATAGATACACTTTTTTGCTAGGGCGAACAGTTTAGATCTAGATACACCGGCACATCCATGCTGTCTGATCTGGATCTTAACTGTTTGCTTTTTGATTCATTAGGTTATTTCTGACCAAAACGCAATCAGTGCAGATCCTGATCAGACGGCATGGAAGTGTCAGCTGATTTGGATCTACACTGGTCGCACATGAGTAAAAACATGTATTTATGGAGGAGAGGGTTGAACAGTTTTTGCCCTTTTCAGACCCTAGAATTTAGAGATTGTCAATTTTAGAGGTGGATTAGTAGGTTACAAGAAACAGCACAACTATTTGTGCACAACAATGACTTTTCTATATATGCGATTATCGTCCTTCGCGCACAACCCAGTTACTATTCAAATCAATGCCGAAAATTTTTCTTCTTTTTCTATATGCCACCAATCGGAATTTGAATTGCAACTTCGGTGGCTCCATAAAGCATCTTAAACCATATAAGTATATATATTCTTTAAAAATTTACATACCTGAAATGTCACATTCAAGTAGATATATATGTAATCCTTTATAAATAACGGTTTCGTTTTTTATGCAAAACTCTTTTAAACCTCCACTTATGTCAACAAATTTGGATTACGGCGCTTACGACTGGTCGCCATTTCAGCCAATCAGATGCTTGAGATTTGAGACTGGTTTCCAAACTCAGCTTTATAACCTTCAGCCCATGCCATATAGGCAAAATAAATGGAGGAAAGGGTTAAAGCTTGAACAATGTCATTGTCCTTTTCAGACATACTAAAACACTGACAAAAATTATTTATCTCCCAAAAGCTAATCAAGTTATATTGATTGAATCAATCTGACTGAATAAGAACAGTCTGTTTTGCTGAATACTGTCAATTTAACAGACACCTTTTTCGCACAAAACTGGCCAATCGAAGTCATCAGTTCCACGATTTCAGAGGCATTTAACACTTTACTCCATATATAATTGTACAGGTTTTATTGCGTGTGACCAGTGTAGATCCAGATCTGTTCGCAGTGTAGTCATGTATCCCTCTTATCCCTGTACTGCATTATAGGCTTTTATCACATGGGTGACCAATTTAGATCCAGATCAGCTAGCACATCTGTACCATTCAATCTGGATCTACCCTGTACACATCCTGGTAAAAATAACCTAATGAATCTAATAAAATGAACATTCAAGCCATCTGATCTGGATCTAAACTGCTTTAAGATTTATTAGGTTATTTCTGACAAGGAGAAGAAAATTGTAGATCCAGATCAGATTCCATAGATGCTGATCTGGATCTGGGTTGAAGGTTATAAAGCTGAGTTTGGAAACCAGTCTCAAATCTCAAGCATCTGATTGGCTGAAATGGCGACCAGTCGCCATTTCAGCCAATCAGATGCTTGAGATTTGAGACTGGTTTCCATGCTCAGCTTTATAACCTTGGGCACAGGACTGGTTGCACAAGCATTAAAAGGCATATCCATAAGTAAAAGGTTTAAACACAAGAAAAATGACAAAGGTAAATAAGTTGAAACAACCAAGAAATAACCTATTCTGCACACGTACTCCGAGGATTTCATAGCTACTGGACAGAAAAACAAACATTTTCTTCACAAGATGGGAAGTCTCAGTAGGATATTAATCAAATTTCAGTGTCAGGAAACACGTCACAACAGAAGTTAGGAAGAAGAGTGATCAATGCAAATAATGGAAATAAGATACAAATAAAAACTGGAAGGTCTTGACCTTTCACTCCATACATATGACTTCTTTTGCATGGGCAAACAGTCTAGATCCAGATGAGCTGATATATCTGTGCTTTCTGAACAGGATCTGCATTTTTCACAGTTTGGTCAGAAATAGCCTAATAAATCAAAATGCAAACAGTGCAAGATCCTGGTCAAATGGCATAAATGTGCTAGCTAATCTGGATATAAAATGTTTGCACATGTAATAAAATGCTTATATATGGAGCAAAGTATTAAAGGCAGACAATCAGTCTTTAATGGTAATTTTTAAATACCACAAATCTTTAAAGGCATAATTTCACTTAAAGGTGCCATTTATCATATTTAGGGACAAAAATATTAATTAAGTTTTAAGATTTTAACAAATTATTAACAATTTGTTGTTTTGACATTACCTGCTCATCGACATATCACAGTGGTTAACGACGGACTACAGCGAACTAACATCTCCGTCCTTCACCGTTCAACAAATCATCAGTCAGTTGAAAGTACCGACACCGTGATCTTTTTGCACATTAATTTATTTCTTTTTATTAAAAATAAATATTAAAAAATTAATTAAAAAGTTGTTTTAAAACATTTGTCCAGCACGGAACATACTACCTGACGGACCCCGATATACCCGTAGATTTCTCGGTGTGTCAATTACACAACACCGTGATATACATGCATCTGACAACAAAAACAATTGTTTTAGCACTATTATTTACTTATATTCCGCTCCATTTATATCACGGTTGGCGGGCTTGGAACCCGAGGTCCGCGATTTAATGGAGTTGCAGTGTAATTTCAATCATTACTGGTACAAAAAACAATAATTATGCTTAATTAAGCAGTACTATAATAGTCAAAGGTAAACATCAGAATAAATCAATTATGACAGAATACTGGCTTTTAGACATGATTACAGGGCCTTTCATTCTTATATAACAGAGGCCTATTAAAGGCCTGTTTATAGGCCTCTTCCCAATCCAAAAATATTAGTATCTTTCCCAATTGTGGCAGAGACTCTTCCCGAAATGCTAGGTAAGATGTTTAAAAATTGTTAAAACTCCTCTGAGGGGTGTTGAAAATTTTATTTTCCCAAAATAAGCAATCATCGCGCATAAATTTCCCAAGTGAAAAGGCCAGGGCCTCTTCCCAATTTTCTGATGAAAAGCCCTGAATAAATAATTAATTTGATATCTTCCGATCATCGGCACATCACTTTAATGTATACAACAATTAGCATAGACTGGATAAGTGAGAAATTTCTAGTGCAGATGAGGATAAAGGTAAAAAGTACCAGTATAAATAAAACATTGCTGCTATGGTATAGGTAGCATTTATGAAAAACCCTTACCTGTACCAAGATTTTATATATCATCTGGAGTGACCATTGTAAACATGCAAATTACAATGTAGCACATCTATCCACTTTAGTTTAGTGTTTTTACTTGACAATATAATTTGTAGTTTAACTGTTAAAAAAAACATGTTTCTAAACTACACTATACACTATTATACATTTACTATACCACATCAATGATTCATTTGGCTGTGTCCCATAACCTGGGCATTTCTTTTGTCAAAGAACACAAAATTCATTAAAATATTGAATCATACAATTGATGCTAAAAACTAAAATGTCAAAAAATATCACAGGAGATCACCTTTTCCCCTGAAGTGCCCCTTATGGCTATAGACCACTTTTTCAAATTCCATAGCTCCAGATAACGTGCGTATCCCCGTAAATACGCTTTAAAATTTGAAGAAAACGCAATAAAAATTAAAGCAGAGCGTACCGATACGCACTCGCAATATCGGATATGCAGTTTCGTTCGATTAATGTGCATATTATTCAATAAAATTAATTATAATGAATCAAGCGTAGCCATTTTTCCCGCCATTATATCGAAACAAATTGCTGCACATCGCATGGTGGGATCAAAGAGGAATTTTTAATTTTGTTACTATAGTAAGTGTAAACTTCATGATTTATGCAAGCAAAGTATTGGTTAAATCGAGAGAGAATATTGCAAATATCAAAATACCCCTTCAAATTCAAAATGAGGAGAAAATACCCCCTAAAAATCCTGAATACCCTCTATGAAAATATGTAAAGGGGAAAAAATACGCTTTGAAAAAAAAATTAGGGGGTAATTACCCTTTACCCTTAAAAATTATCTGGAGCTCCTCTTCCACTATAGCATTTCATCAAATTCTGAATTCAATATTGGGTCAATGCCCTTAAAATTTAACATTTCTGAATAGAACCAACTTAGAGACACAATACAACCCTATTTCCATCATAGCATAACCGATAAACTTTTTTGGCATTTTAGACAGAATTTTATTACCCTGCAGAGCTGTTGTCTGCCAAATAGTCATCAGCGATTCCTGATATGCATATATTGCTCTTTTTGATACTTTTTAAACGCTGAAAATTTAGATAATAAGCAACAAATTTCACAATTATTTTGTTTGGCTAACTACTGAAAACCTATATTTTCTCAAAATATACTTTACTTTCTTAAATTTCAGTTTTCATTTTCTACCAATTAATTCTGACTTCCTGCTATAGGCTATAGATCGATTTTGACCTGTGAGCTGTGAATTTTCGGACAAGTCCACTGTTATAATCCTAAATAGGTAAACTGCGTCAATTTACAGTTACTGTTAAGTTAACTTATATGACATTAAAACCTATAAGCTGATATTCTGTTACGATGTATTAGCTCAGTGGGTAAGGAACTCGAGCTGTGATGTAACAGTAAAGACAGTATGATTTTATTTTTGTATTTCATATGCTTTTTTATTATTTTAATTTAGTTCATATGATATGATTTTATTTATTGTTTTGCTTTATCTCTATTTTTGGCGATACCCTTTAAATTTAATTCATGTTCATTCCTCTTTATAACAATATATACTTTGTTGAGCAGTTTGCCGCGAGTCCCTGACCCCTGTGAACAAAGGAGTGCTGACACCTGTGAACACTAATTGTAGTAAATGGAACCTTCATTACATTATCTTACTTTCATTAAAAAAGTTCAAAACAATTTTGCACCATTTTTGGCATCGTCCGAAAACTGTGTTTGAGTAAGCTTCGATCGCGACATCTTACATGTAATTTTTGTCTACATATCTACATGAATGTATTGAAAAAAATGACATTAAAACAGAAAAGAAGAAATCCTCTCATGGGATTCAAACACATAACCCTTATGCCTTAATATTACATAATATTAATATTTAATATTATCCTCTGAAGCTTTACTGACACGGCCATGAAGACTTAATATGTTACATTGTGTTCAATTTCAACATTATGAGCTATGATGTTAATATCTAACTTCCCTATTTTGTGGAATATTCCAAAAATCTATAAATACAAAAGTACATTCACGGCTCAATGCGTAAAATCGGCTTAATATACCTGCAAAAATTGTTACATGCCAGAACTATATCAATTAGTGGTCTATTACCTAAATATATGTGAGGGATAATTTGCAGCCTTATTTCAAATTGACCTAAATAATCTCAGACTGAACATGATTTTTACCTCTTTCAGTTGTATTCCAAACAAGGACTGTTCAAGCATGCATGAAAAAGAAAACAGAAAAGCAAATAAATAACCTTTCAAATGTTCAAATGACAAAACATTAAACCCTTTACTCCAAATATACACATATAATAATGTGTGTGCAACAAGTGTAGATCCACATCAGCTGGCATATATGTGCCATCTGATCTTGATCTGCACTGGTCACATCTTGGTCAGCAATAATCTAATAAATCTTAAAGCTAACAGTGTAGATCCTGATCAGATGGCACAGATGTGCCAGTTGATCTGGATCTACAATGTTCCCGCATGCAATAAAGGTGGTTGAAAGAATTAACAAGCACCATAACAGAGCTTCAGATAACATGCTTACCTGCAAAAAAAATGCTTTCAAATTAAAAGAAAATGCAATGACAATTAAAGCAGAGCATACTGAAAGACATTAAAAACTTTGCAATATTGGGTACACAGCTTTGTTTGATTTATGTGCGTATTGTTCGATGAAATAGCCTAAAATGAATAAAGCGCAGCATTTTACCGCCATTCAAAGCTTAATTAAAAAATTCCAGCCTATTGCATTGTAGGCTCTAAACCTAGAAAGAAATAAGGCAACAGTATCTTGAAACATGGTACGAGGCAACAGTATCTTGAAACATGGTACATGTACGAGGGATGAAACAAAAGATACAACCAGAGTTGTTAGGTTTTGTGTTGCCTATAATAAAATCTTTACAAAATTACAATACTTCATCTGAAATCATCCAGGTTGTAAATATAACAATCATTTTAAGTCCACCAGGGTTTTGTTTCCTTAACAAACTGACGCCAATAGTCGGCGTCTTCCCCTGGAAAAAAATTCCCCAATGAAAATTTTTTTCACCAACAAAAATCACTTTCCCCCTTGTTAAGAGATATTTTTATCAAAACATAAACAGAAGCTTAATTTATAGTTATGTTTAAACTATTTCATCTAAAATCTGCACAATTTTCACGAATATTTGTTAGAAATGAGGTGCTAACAGAACCGAGTAATATTTGACGAATGTTAGTTAATTTAGATTCGCTACGTCACAGAAACTGTATCCTGGTCGTCAACTTTAACATTACTGGGACTGGATTATCGTGTTGTTCGGAATAAAGGCATTCTACCTTCCAGTTTTAAATTGATTTTCTAACAGAATCTGATGTACCGTTAGCGAGCGTATGGCCGAAAATTACGGCTAAAATACGACAAGTCCGCCGAATTTCTCAATAACAAACCTCCCGCGCACTTCCGAAAAAGAAAATCACAACCATCAACATAGGCAGTCGTAGTATTTTTGAACCCCGCCTATAATCTGCTTATCTTTGTCAAGCAATTAACTCCATTCTTGTTAAATAAACATCCAATTGTTGTATAATCAACATTCTCGAAAAAATGTGATGCAATAGATTAGTAACAAACTGCTAATTCGGCGAAGTGCCGGTAGTGCAGATACAAACACAAGCGGATCAGAAATTAACAATAATTATACCAGATACGCTGTCAATTAAACAATCAGCTGATTAAAATATAAAATCATCCTTGTTTGCTGAAAAGCGCCGATCGATTTTTGAGCGGTGCGCACCGTTTCATAGCAGTTGTAAATCTAATGATTTTAGACAATGTACATGTCATACCTGCCATATCTCCCGGCAGGGGGGGGGGGGGGATCCCCCGGAATTTAAAGCCGTCCAATGGTCCCCCGGCGGGAGACAAAAATCCCCCGGAATTTAAAAAAGTAAAAAAAAACGGTATAAAAATTCATTTGTGTCGCTTTGGTCAGACATTTGTCTAAACGCCGAATACACAGTTACATATCTCGGACAATTATAATGCCTAACAGTTGTGTCAAAACGTTCCAAATTCGCCTAATTAGTGTCACTGAGAGGATTATCGATTATTTAGTGAGAATTGACACTTAACAGGATTGTTTATTGGATAATTGATTTTTTGTCATTGGAATCACAAGTATACTGTCTGTTTTATCTACAATTAGCGGACTCGTTTAAGGATTGAATGTATTTTATGATGTCCAAAATATTTGTGTATCTGGATAATGGGACACTGTCTTTCGGATCAAAATTATTCATCTTTTGACCAACAATTAACGTTTTGGCACGTTTGCAAATAATTTTTTTATGCAATGAAGGAAGAAATAACCAGTTAAGCTGGGTCTTGCAACCTTGGAATAAAAATATAATAGCCAAGCTGCAACATTTGATCTATTCAGGGACGGATCCAGATGGACTCTGCATGTATGCTATATGCAGCAAGTTAATAACATCCAAGTCCATGTTAGTGAACTCAAAGAATTGTTGTAACTGATTTTAGTCTGTGCTGTGCACTCCTGAATTTGTCGGACTGTGTATGTAGTGTTACTTTTATATAGTTTTATAATGTGTATACACTCTGTTTTAAAAATACATAATAAAATATTGTTTAAATAAAAGAGGATACATATATTTAATATTGCATCTTAATTTAGTTTCTAGTAAATGCCGCTTAATTTCCTGCGTTAAAAAATCCCCTGGAATGATATCAGAATCCCCTGGAATTTTGAACCAAATCCCCTGGAATGCTTTCCAGAAATATGGCAGGTATGACATGTAATAGATCTCGGATATTTTAGGGGCAAGTATGACTAAAAATATACGTCGTTCTGACAATTTCTTATTCGTAATAAAAATTATGAATTATCGGACTTAAACACCGTAAATTAAAATGCACGGTCAGAAATTTACGTCGTTCGTAAAAGTCTATTTGTTATTAAAATGCAACGATACTCCAAAGTGAGTCCTTCGTATTACTGGAAGAAGAAGAAATGTGACCGTTTAAGTTTTAACAACTTTCTTTTTCATTATAAGAATTCTGAATTGCTCAAACCCTCCTTTTAAGCAGCAATATTGAATTTTCTTGGGGAATTCAGCAATTTAGTTGGAAATTAACAATAACCACACAAGCATTGCCCTAAACAAAAAAATTCTGGAAATCTTGCATCCGAAATGATTATGATTCTAAGCACACAATTTATGGATAAATTTTAAGCAGGCTCAGAAAGTGAGCAAGTATAAATCAACTTATTTTTGTACTGTTTAAAAACAGATAACAAAGAGACATGCCTCTGTATGCTAAATAGACTGTTTGGTAATGAAAGCTAAATTTAAAAAAGAACAACAGAAGCATAAACTTGAGTATAAACATTCACTGTAGCTTATACAAGTAAGAGTGTATAATAAACTAAATTTTCCCCAATTTGGTATTTTTCAGGCATTTTTCCCCTTTGGACCAGCGTCCAGCGTTTTCCCCTCTTCCTTAAAAAAAAACCTGAGTCCACAGAGTATATTAAAAAAATAATTTTGTTACTGATTTGAATTTGTAAATTTTGCATTGAAGTACCAGCACTGCAAATTCTATGACAAGTTACAATTGTAGTAGGATCGTTAACTGATGGCCTGTGTAGCTCAATGGAAGAGCGACGGTAAGACGGAGGTTTGAGGTTCGAATCTTGGTCGTGACTTACACATATGCTCCCTCCTGTTAACAATATATTGCCTAAGCAAATAAAATGTTTTAAAAGTTCTTGGTATTATTAAGTTTACCTGAAGTAAACTAGTTTTACCAAATATGCTATATACATTTACACTATCGACAACCTCCCTGAAAGAAACATGATTCGTCTGGAAAATGGGATGTAGATTTAACTAATTTTAGTCACAATTAAATATTTGCTGAGCTCAACCTTTTCTCTGCATTGTTAGGCCTAAAAAAAAATATGTCTGTTTCCTGTAACCCGACCGACCCTCCGTTTTTACCCCCGACCAATTTTTTTTACGACTATCCGCCGGTGGTTGAAAATCATTTTGTAAGACGCTCGTAAAAAAATAGTGGTGCGTGACCTTCATGGTCTGTATTTTTTATTCAGCACTGCTTTGTTGCTTAGATACGACCATATCCGGTATTGCGTAAGATGGCGGCATCTTTACTCGCCACGAAGCTGGTTTGTGTGAACAAAAACGAACAGAAACGTGTTGTATCAGCAAATAACTCGCAGAAAATTGATGAAATTGATAAAGTGGTTCATTGTGAACCATATTGCCAAACATAAACAGCCACATTTTCGGTAAGTTTTGACGAGTACAAAACCGGAAACGGTGTCACAGTAAGTCCATCATAAAAAATTTCCGCGATCATAAAAATATCGGCAAGATTGTCAAATATCACAAATTCTGAAAATACTTATTTCTATGCCTCTTCCCAATTTTCTGATGAAAACCCCTTTATTCTACTCCCCCCAAAAACTGACTGCAGAGTTGTCACTGCATCCCCTACATAACAGTTTTGAAGCATGAAAAAAAAAAATATAAAAAAAATAAAAACCCTACCTACCGACCCTCATTTTTTTAATGATGTTACCATACATGCCAGGTATCGAAAAAAAATCAAGTGAGACTGGTGTCATTTTTAAGTGAGATTTGAGCAAAAATAAGTGAGATTTTCTAAAGCGTGTCGAAACATGGTATATTTTAAATGTTCTTAAATACCTTTACCTTTTTTTTTTAATAAAAAGTGAAGTCAATAGTCAGTTACATTACTTTAATGAAGTAACAAGACAATTAAACACATTTTTTAAATCAAATAAAATATTTGTGACTAAAATCTTTATGCCACATTTATTTTAAAAATGTCCACTGAAAGTTCAAACTATTCAAGCCATTAGTTATCCACTAAATGCAATTACTGACTTGGTATTTAATTATGAAGAAAGTCTAGAGTTGCATAAAAATTATTCTTGTAGCTTTGCTTAAAGGGGAAAAAAGGGCCCAACAATTTGACAAATCTTGTTTTTATTCACCTTAGATTAATGCTTCAACATGCCAATTAAAACCAAAACTCTTCACAATTAACACATTCAAAGTAATGCCCTTAGACGTTTACCCATCCGTACCCGAAAACTGTAACACTTGCATTGAAATTGTACCCCATCTGAGACATAAAGATGTTTGAGTAAACATATCAATTAATAAGAAAAGATAATTGAATAACACCTTATCTAACATAGGATGTTAATCCATTGCCCCAGGGTAATTGCAGCAGATGAAATAAACACAAAATGTCATAATTTCCAATAATCACTGTCAATCAAGCGCTTTCATTTCGGCGATCCTCGGACTTTTTGGAGACATTGAAATGTGCACTGCAGATGACATTTTTTGAAAGAGAAATTAACAAAAATACGTGAGTTTGTTGTTTTTATCCGTTAGACCGTGAGGGTGGGTGAAATTCCGTGAGTTTTTACCTCACGGCGTGAGACTTGGCATGTATGTGTTACAGGAAACAGACATATTTTTTTTTAGGCCTTATATATTTCAATAGATCTTATGTTTATATCCTGGTGTGACCTCATTCCGGTTGGGCAAGAAAACAAACGCTTATTTAGCAAATAATTTAAACGAAATATAAATAAAATGTATTTACCTGTATAAATAAATTCCTTTCCAATTCAGTTCTTTCATTTTATTTCCTGAGCACACAAACAAAATCCCTTATCAAATCGAAAGTAAATTACACTGTCAATAACAATCGGCCATTTTGAAGAGGACTTAGTTCCGGTGACGTCATTGTGCGCTCGCGGGAAACTATCAATGTAAGGCCAAGTATAAAGTTAATTAATTGGTCTTCTGCACAATGTCAAAAAATGCATTAATTTTTTTTTATCAGTTACTATTGAACACTTTTAACAAAATTTAAGATTCATTAATGTTCTAGACTATTTTTTTTACTCTTTTAAGGTACTGACCCAGCAGCAAGGGTGTCTGGAAAGACAAGGCCTAATGTCCTATCCCTGAGAGTGGATTTAGGGACTCTACATAATGCTGCTGCTTTCGTAACTGACATTTTACTTTCTTTCAACATTTTATAGGCATTTGTTAGCGATTTGGGCGAGTATTGTCTGTTTTTATTTCTTATATGGTTTGGTTTGTTCTAAAAATAGATAAAAAATAAATAAGCAATAGGGTACGAAAACCAAGTAAAAAAATATGTTTGGCCTTAGAACGAAAATGACAACCAGTCTGAACCGATCAATAGAGTCTTGTGTTTACAATGCAGACAGCTGACAAATTTCAAAGTGATCAGTTTAAGGAAAATATGGGCTTTTTAAATGGATGTATGATTGGAAATAGTAAAAATGTATTTCTTTTATCAGGTGATAGTTCTAGATAACATTTTCGCCTGTTTTATACGATTTTTTTGACAATTTTTATTTTGATAGTAGCATTCGGGTATTGCTAATATTTTTATCGGAACCACGAGGATGACGTCATAAGAACAACCGTATCACGCGATGTAAACAAAAATCACCGGAATGAGGTCTCCACCGGAATTAGGGCACTCGACGATACCTTCAAGGCTACATCAAGGATCTATTAAAGGGAAAAGTGACAACCCTAAAGTATTGATAGTTATATGGAGGGTTGTCAGATAAAGATGAAAAAAGAGAGTTTCATCAAAACCACATCTGGATAACTTGGGATTTTCTTCTCCCTTGCCATTCCTTTGGAATCAGGCCATTCTCGCGAAAACGTATGACGAAAAGAAACAATTTATATTTATTACAACATTATGAAGCCAACTACTTAATAACGTCGATTTTTCTATAAAAACTAAAATACAATAGATTTTACCATTTGGGTATCATCTGGCGCTTCGAAACGCCTCTTAATGTCATCGATTAATTAATCAGTAATTTACCCGCCATCTGTCAATTAACATAAGAAGTTCACTGTGCGACACATGAAGGAAATATTTAGACTGTTCCGTAGTCAATTCAATATAAGGCTTAAATGTTACTTCCAGTCTATAAAAACCGGCATTTTGTCTATGAACAACGTGATATAGACCTCAAATGCACGTTAAATCAAGACTAAAATGCAAGTTTACAGAGATTTTGAATGTATTCTGTAAATGTACAGGTCCGAAAAATGCTGTAAGACCTGGGTTATAGTATTAGATTACTTAGACCCAGTTCTAGCCCAACTATCTGTGCGCAACAAGGGCTTTTCTATATATAAAATGGTCGCCCTTCGCGTAAAAGACAGACATCTATAAAAAGTCAATATGATAATGGGTTTGTGCTCGTCGTCAAATTATTGAGACTAACCCTGTTCAAGAAAAACAGGACGATTTCATACAACTTTAATGCTGGGATACTATCCATTTCTTTAAACGGTTTATGAAATTAAGTACGAGATTTTTAAAGTAAACAGAAGGATATGCAAAAGAATATATAGTTAAAGCCCAATTTTGGGCATCCCTATTTTCTAACATAGGCCTGAAAGATCTGACCAAAAAACTGAGGTGGCCTATGTTTTTAGCTATAAAAAAACGATTTCATACCATTTTAATGCTGGGATACTTTTAATTTCTGAAAACGGTTTATGAAATTAAGTACGGAATTTTTAAAGTAAAACGGATGATATGCAAAACATGTATAGTTAAAGCCCTTTTGGGCATCCCTTTTTTCTAACGTAGGAAAGATCTGACAAAAAAACTGGAGTGGCCTATGATTTTAGCTATGAGCAAATGATGCAGTCAATTTCTGCTGACAATATTGAAAGCAAACTGGTTCATTTGTTATTCATTTAGAAAGGTTTACCAAGATTTTAAATTTTTGTACTTTGCATACCAGCAGAAAACTCCCGGTCTACACCAGTAAAGATCCATTCGAAGGAATTGTGTGGGGGAGGGATGTAATTAATATTCTAAGTTAAAAAAGGGAACAACAGAAAAATATTTTGGAAGAGTTATGACAGAGTTATTTTACTTGTTGGAAATGAAGTAAGTCATGGTGTTAAACATTTATTTCAAGTTACATATAAACCACGTGAGTTAGAAATGGTCAACTGTATGAAAAGTTTAAAGAAAAGCCTAAGATAAACAGAGGCATATCCGCCCGGTTAACTGTTTTGAGAGTAAAGGGTTTTGTTGAAAATAAAGGTCATGATGTGTGAAATTTAAAATTTTTTTAAATGAATAGATCACCACAAAGTAGTGATGTGCCTATGATCAGAAGACATCGGTTAATCATGTGTAAGAACCTACCGATGCCGATAATTGATGTCATTCTCTCATAATCGATTTAAACCGATGTATACCCCTGGCTGTAAAATACTGTACAATAAAACGTATCATTGGTCAATATTTGAACCGTAAGTCATGATTGAAATAAATTGTAAGGCCTTTTAGATATTTAGTTCTATTAAGAACGTGTTTTGGTGTGTATTCTTTGTTAACCATTGCTCATTCATCCTATTTAGTGCATATAAAATTAAAACAAACGAAAATGTTCTATTTTTGTCCTTGGAACACTAACCTTTATTTAGAAAGTAGCAGCAAACACACAATAATAAGGGCTACCATTTAGGCTACTAATTAGAAACAATCTGTTAATTTAACACATATATGATTTATAAACCGATTATAATCGGTAATATCACATCGGAAATAGCAACCGATTTCAACTGATGATCGATTTTGATTTGCAACCGATATCCCAACGTTACACCAAAGCCATATACGAATGATGAATGAAACTTAAGAGTTTATCATCTTAAAATAAAGAATTTATTATTATTATTATTATTATTATTATTATTTTACGTCGGCAGCGCCTAGCTGACCTTGATGGAAGAGACGGGCACAGTACGAACCGAAATTCTCTTACTGAATAAAAGCCACAAAAGATATTTTCGCGCGGGTTAAAATTCGCGGAACTGTATTTTTCTATTTAGACAAATTATAACCAGGTTTTTATTTCGCTGGGGTTAAAATTCGCGAATTTGGCATTACGCGAAAATCGCGAAATTTAAAACAGCGCGAAATAAAATGAAACCACAGTATAATAATTTTTTGGCAAGCAAGTGTCTATGTTACTTTTAATAACACGTAAATTAATTAAAATAATAAAAAATATATGGAAGTGAAATAATTTTCTACAGAACAACTAAGGATTACAAATATAATGGAATGTTCAGTAAAATTAAATTTTAATTTGAATAAAAATAAGTGTACTATCTACTTTTTTAAAAGGATTACAGAGCAGAAATAAATGAGGAAGTCAAATTATTTATCAATTTCAGTCAAAATGTAAGTTTTGAAAATTATCTTTCAATTGAAAAATATGGGTTATGATTATATTATCAGTGTAAATACTGAGCGTTAGGGTCAATATGCATACACATCCAGAAGATTCACTGACTTGTAAGGGTTACCCTGTACAAAATGTTTAGTACCCTGTGGCAGTTCTCAAGATGGTGACCAGATTAGCATCGAAAATGTATGTGTTTAATTTTTTCCAATTTGTATACATACTGTTTGGTATAGACAAGTATGCTTAGATTATATGATGAAAAGGGTTGTTGGTTCAGTGATTGCTTGCTTCCTATTTAGCATGCGTGTTCGTTTGATAACGTCATTGATAGAAATAAATGACCTAATCGGCCTTTCAAAATAGAAGCGAGAACGACGACTGTTTTTAATAATTTATTCTCTGATATCTTTGTTGATGCTATAATATATGATATCCATTTAAAGCTCTTCTAATTGCCTATCATATGATATAACTATTATAAGGAACACTTATTATGTTTTTAAGGACATGAGATTCAAACAAACTGTTGTTGATACCCTGTAATTCCCATCGGAATTTAGAAGGATGCCTTGTTTAACGCTTGGATTAGTGTCGAAAAAGATACCCCGTATGGTCTACTTTTTCATAAAACGGCTACCCCGAAGAACTCATTTCTTTATTTATGGCGTATCATATACATACAAAAATGCCGTTGAACCACTGTCCGTTCCTACAGGTAGCCATTAACACATAAACGGTGTATTCCATTCATGTATTGTGCTGTGTTATCTTTACTAATAATTCTTTTACATACTTATGTCCTTTTCTGTCTAATAATTAACTGTTTTTCTTACATGCAAATAATTTAATCTTTTTGTAAACTGCTTGTTGCCCGCAGGCTTAAAAGGAAGCTAGAAGTCACTGAACCAATAATCTTTTCATAATATGATCCAAGTATACCTGTCTATACAAAGCAGTAGGCCTATGTATAGAAATTGGAAACAATAAAACATATACACTTGCGTTGCTACTCTTGTTGCCATCTTGAGAACTGCCACTTGGTACTCAACATTGGTACTGGGCAACCCTTTCACGACAGTGAGTTTAACCAACTAAAGATTTGCACTTTACGAAAAGAAGTAGAGATCTCGCTTAACGTTTACCATGAAGGTTTTAATGCTATTCACGATTCTAGTTGGTAAGTTTTCTTCCGCTTTCTAAACGAATATGAATATGTTGAAAAATAAAAATGATAAAAAAGTAGATTTTAAGAGTGTACACGAACGTGTATTTTATTTTAATTAACAGAACTTCAAAAGTTCTGATAAAATAAATATGTTTCTATAAAACATAATATTTTAACACATGGTTTTACATTTATGATAAGCGGTTTTTCCGTTTCGGTTGTTGAACCTGGTTTAAACCCCCAGTGACAATTTGTTTTGCCACTGAACGTCCAAGGCTGTAACCTCAAAGGTTCTCTTTTTCGTTTATTGTTCGTGGCTCTTATTTGGATTGACACACTCAAAACGAACATGCTCTCTCTTCCTCTCTTCATTTTCGCTGCGTGGGGAGGCTGTGTTGTCGGAATGTGGCGATTCCTGATATGCATATTTCACTGCTTTTGTTGTTAGGGTATATATTTCTGAGGCATGTAAGCTGGACCACAAAACTAAAATATGCTTGTGTATCGTACGATGTTATGATAATGTAACGGTGACTCCACCGAAATAAAGGCGCTGGCAAACATATCAACAGAATCGGCGTTTAGTCTCAATAATTCGACTGCAAGAACAGACCCATTATCATACGGCGACAATCATATATATAGAAAAGCTCTTCTATTGCGCACAAATAGTTGGGCTAAATCGGCGTTATAACGTTTTATAGTCAAATTAAAGCATGGAGCTGTTTACTGGATTCACTTGAGAATGGTATTCGAATAAATAACATCCCAAATATGCATAATACCAACGAATTCTTATGTAGTCGAGGACTTGCAGCGAAAACGACTTTCCAAAATAGTGTTTTGTTATTATTGCAATCTCTAAGCACTTAAAAAGCAAACTTGATAATTCATGTTAAGTGTTAAAAACGCTAGGTCGATATATGAAAATCCTTGCGTGTCAAATATAAGATAAATTCTACGATATATAACCGCTACTATCTTACTATCACACTTATATTTTATGGCCAAGGTGGTACAGTACTCTAAATACGACAGAAGGAACATTATCACAGAATTATTTTCATTTTCCTGTCCCCAGGCTCACTTTCACAAACGCATTGTCAACTAAATTAAAATATTACATTACCTACTGGTTTTAGGTTTTTAAAAAACATATTAACACATTGTCTTCTCCCTTAAATTACTTTAGAATTACTATTGTTCTTTAACTCGTGTATCAAGTAACTCAAGTTTGCTCTTAACTGATGCAAACAGGAAAAAAACAAACAAACAATCTATACGCTAAATAAAAAGGGTTTCTTTTAAATGCCATAAATTTTCACAACCTCCTATATTATTTATTTTAATTTATGTTAATATTTACAGGAGCAGTCAGTTAACAGAATTACTTTGCCCTGGTGAAAGATCTATTCAAAGATCTGCAGGCACAATACCCAAGTAGTAATGGCTGTGTGACACAGGCAACGAAGAAAATGAACATGTGTTCCAAATACACCGAAGACGAGAAGTATGCGGTGGCGATAATAAATATCAGTCCTGCCCGCTTACCCCGGGAACATTCTATGGAGTCCTCAATGAAAAACTTCGCTCCGGACAACCGGGGCCTTTTTGGGAACGCACTGAAGACATACTCAATCAAGGAATTTTGGTCCTTGGGGAATCCACTTTCCGTGCCTTATACAGGGGATGCACAAACAAGGCTCCGTTTAAAGAAGGTCTCACTTATCGCTTTAACCAGTTCATAAGTACGTCTTTACAAGAGAACGTCGCAAGGGGATTCGCAGGCACGGGAACCAACTCGGTACTCTTCTATATCAAGGACGCAAAAGGTTTATATATTCATGAGTATTCAGCATATCCAGGTGAAAAGGAAGTTCTCCTCAAATCTTCGAGCACGTTTACTGTGCTAAATGTAACAATGAATAAGGGCCTGAAAGTAGTTGAGTTACAGTACACGGAGCGCTTCCGCCGGTCCGATACATCTGTCATAGAGGCATCCTATTGTGAATTTGACAAAACATCTAGCGGAGCACCCGATCATACTAAAACGTCTGTTATTTTGTTTGCATTCATTATTATTCCGCTTGTGAGCATAGCATGGAAGGGAGATCACTGCTTTAAGCGTGAAAGGGACATAACTGCGTTTAGCTTGAAAGGGAAATCACTGCGTTTATCGTTAAAGGGAGACCACTGCGTTAATTACAGCTTTGGTAATTTTCATATGCTTTATTTTTAGCATTATCAATAAAAATATCACTTTTACTTTTTGGTCGATTTTTTTTTAAATGTTGAAATAATTAGAAGATACTGTCTTGTAGCAGCCTATGTCTGGTTCAATATCCAGAAAACTATCGGTAATGACATCAGAACTCTGGGAAGCAGTCGTTAATAACTCGACCAAAGTCGTCAATTTGAGTCATTGTCGGTCATCCTGATGACCGACATATTATAATCGACCAAACTTGAGCTTCTACCTGAACACCGGTTAACAGTGATGAAAAGCAAAGATCACGTTCCAGACGAAACGGATAATTAAGATAATTAGACTCTTACTCAGTCGTTATTTATGGAAAGCCTCTTACTCAGTCATTATCTATAAAAACCTAGAGGCCTCTTATTGGCTCTTGAAGAACGTCACATTTGGAGTCTGTACCTATTCTTAAATCCTCTCTCCAGCTTCTTATCAGCTAGGCTTATTACTCATAGAGATATTTCCGACAACAAACAATAAACATTTACATGTACATGGATTTTGTCTAGTCTCAATAATTCGACTGCAAGAACAGACCCATTATCATACGGACATTTTCGTTGCCTGTTCTTTACGTCTCAAGCAGTTACGATCAAAACTGTGGTGGAAATCGACCCGATTTAAATTCTGTTATTTTTCACTCCAACATGAAAATTCTAACACTGATATGTTCAAGTGTGGTTATCATTTCAAGCTGGTAAGGTGAAGTTTATTGATAAACGTGAGTCAGGTAAACTTTAAGCGATGTAATCGAAATCTGTTGACCTGGGTGTAGGTTTAAATGAGTTTTGCATAAAAAACGAAACCGTTATTTATGAAGGATTACATATAATGATTCTACTTGAATGTTGCTTTTCAGGTATGTAAATTTTTTAACGATACATATGGTTTAAGATGCTTTATGGAGCCGTCAAAGTCGCCAAAGTTGCGATTCAAATTCTGATCGCTAGCATATAAACATAGAAGGAAAATTTTCCGCATTGATTTGAATAGTAACTGGGTTGTGCGCGAAGAGCGACAATCATATATATAGAAAAGCTCTTCTATTGCGCACAAATAGTTGGGCTAGGATTTTGTCTAGTAAATGTACACTGTGTATGATAAACAAAAGATGTGCAGCTTATAAATTTATTAAACCAAAGCAAATAAAATTTGTAGAGAACACTGAAAAGAGATTAGCTACTTATTTTGCTGACAACGAATCTACGAACTTGTGCAGCATTTTGTGAAACAAGGGGATCAGAGGTATCCCAGGGAATGTTTTACATGGTTTAGCTAGCTCGATATGGATACATCCGTCGGTACTTTCTTGATAATTTTGCTTGACTGTTTTGAATGTAAAAATTATCTTTGTAACACCAGAACACACACTTTTGCAGAAATCTTAAATCGGGTAATGAAACTGAAAATAGTAGACACTACAAGTTTAAGCTTTACTTAGTTGTAATTTGGTTTTGAATCAACAAAATAATCTTTGGAACATGCGAACACACATACTTCTGCAGAAGTATCAAATCGGGTCATGCAACTGTCAATAATAGCAGGCCTGCCAAATCTCCGGATTTTATCCGAAATCTCAGGATTTTAAGTTACTTCTCCGGATCTCAGGATTTATAGTCAAAATCTCCGGATTTTTTAAAATGAAATTGCAAATAATATAGATCTAGCTGAATTTAACCTAATTTAAAAGTTGCGCAATGAACGTCATAGTTATTCTATCTAGACTGCAGTCGCACATTTCCTGTTTATTACGAGATTACGAGATAACGAGGACAGGTCAGTGACTTGCTGCCTCAGTGCACAACTATACAATAACAGAGTGTCATAAACTAATCAAGGGCCTCGATGTTACACCTGCTTTTATCTATTTTCATTGCATGTTCATTTCAATATAGTCAATAAAGGTCTTATTAGGGTCTTATTAGGGTTAACAAAAAGTTTTAAAAAAATGAATGATCAAAATAGACAAATGATTCATTTATAAAATTCTTTGAAGAATATTATTATAAAGAAGAATATGAGAAAAATGTCATCATCATCATCATCATCATCATCATCATCATCATCATCATCATCATCATCATCATTTTTGTTCAGTCACAGTCATAGAGAGCAACAACATATTAAAACAACAACAACAACATCATCATCATCTTCGCCGTCGTCGTTGACATATGCAGCCAAGTTCTCCGGATTTTTAATGAATAAGTTTTGGCAGGCCTGTAATAGTCAATACAAAAGTTTGCTTTCCATAAAGCTAGTCGGTCATTAGCATAACCTTTTAACAAAGACGGCGCTGTAGTGCATACTTTCGAAATCAATGCGTTAGGTTGTTATTCGAAGTCATGAGACATACTAAGTGAATACCCACCTTATGACTGTGAAAAAACTTTGTTTTTTTAACATATTCTGTAGCGTTTGATATATATTTAATGCTTGATAATCGTTGCTTTCTAACACTTTCTGACACAAAAATATTGTTTGACAAACTTTTCCATTTTGGTTTCCTTCCAGAGAAATTATTAATTTGTTCGCAAACAGGGTTAGATTTATCAACGGGTTAAATACATCTCATTCGGAAGAGGAAATACCTATAAGTAAACTTACATTTTTGTATGGCATCCAGTAAAAGTGGCTTAAAATTCAAACTTTTCTGCCGTCGTGTTAAAAGGTTGAGCTAATGACCGACTAGCTTTTTGGAAAGCTAAAACTTGTTGCTTTACTTGTTTTGACTCCTATTTTAACCCAGGTAAGTCAGCAAATATGGTGACCATTCAACTGTAAGACTTGTCTTATATGGGCATACGTAGTGTCAAAAATTGTCTTATTTAGTGTCGTTCAACAAAATCTGTTCTGAATTGATGAGTTGAAAATGTATATTCCTGAAATATATACTCCAATATAAACTTTGATAAACACATCCCGTGAAAAAAACGTCATACAAACAACGCGAAAACTTGACAGTGCCCATTTGACGGAGAATACAAAAAGGGTCAAATGACTTCTGGCTATCGAAAGCTTCTGAAAACTCTGGATCAGCAGAAAAAAATACAAGAAACACAGGTTTTCTTCTTAAATTTCCTTAACAATTCCAATTTTATTTTTCAGGAATATCTTAAGCAATTGACTTGTTTTCTGCCTAGAACCTGGTTAAAACCTCCCAGTGGTAAATTGTCTTACCACCGACCGTTCCAAGGCGGTTACTCCTCGGTTTCTCATTTTCATTAATTGTTCGTGGCGTCTATTTTTAAACTGATTATTGTATATTTAGGGGCGTCCGTGGCCGAGTGGTTAAGGTTTCCGACTGAGAATCACTTGCCCTTCACCGCTTCGAGTTCGAGACCTACCAGGGTCAAGATCTTTCATGTGAGGAAGCTTGCCAGCTAGCTTGCGGAACGTCGGTGGTTCTGCCCAGGTGCCCGCTCGGGCCTGAAAATTGTCCGGAGGGGCACCTGGGGTCTTCCTCCACCATGCAAAGCTGGTATTCCAAATGGACCTAAGAAGCAATAAGCTTAGCATCTGCTGATGTTCTGGTCTCTAATATACATGATACATGATAACCATGATCTCCTCTCTCTACCTTTTGGCTGTGTGGTGAGGCTGTGTCTACTGGATGTGACCATTCCTGATATGCATATTTCACTTTTTTGCAACGATGAAGTTGTTCCATGAAAAGAGATATTTGAGAAAAAAAACGATTCATTTCGGAGCGTGGCTAAAACAAAAGCCGCTCACAAACTATAAGACAATGTTTTGACTTATGACCTCACCCGACTGCAGGCAGTTTGCCACGATTTGCTACCAAATAGCATGCCGCCTATTGCCTCAACGTGCAATCAATGTGTCTGTTCCAAGAGCCATGCACAAAAGCCGTGTTACTGCCTACTTATATTTCAAATGAGTTAAATATTTTAGGAAGGTAAATATAAGAAATGAATTGATAATTTAATTAATGATTTTTATTATGTTATTTGTTATGAAAACATTTATTTTGTTTCGCGTAACCATGTCTTTGCGTCTATGAACTATTCCTTATATTTTTTTTAAACTAAAATTTCTGTTGTATATTTTTTCAACTGAAAGGTTTTTTTTCAAGACGAAATTTTGAAGTTTTATCATGTTTATACTGCAACTCTTTCGCATGATCTATATTAATTATAGGTCAACGTATGGGCCGGTGTAACATTGTAAAGTGACCCCCATAGAATAATGACCCCCGGTCATTATTTTATATAAAATATTGACTCCGCGGTCATAATATTATGACTGGGGTAGGGGGATCATAATATTATGACTCCTTACACGTAGAAGAATGACCCCTCACGTAGAAATGTGACCCCCTATAGAATAAGGACCCCCGACCCAAACCTCTATGGTACACTTAATTATCTCCGTCGATAGGCATCGGAGGAGTAATGGCACCCGTCCGTGCATGCGTCCGTACGTGCAGGTTTTTTGACCGCAATTAGACGGAATTGATCCAAGCTTCAGGGATTACCACCACCGATGCCTATTTGTGTGGAAAGAAAAAAATGGTTAAGGTCTCCGACCGAGAATCACTTGCCCCTCACCGTTGTGAGTTCGATGCCTACCAGGGTCGTGTATGGGTGACAGGCATACATATTGTGCGGCGCTCATTTAAAACACAGGCGCTGGACTGCATAGGAACGTTCCATCAACAAGATACGCAATTACGTTTTGCAATTTACGGCCTGTATCTCTAGGCTTCTTACCAGAACTCGTCTAATCCTGATCTGATGTAACATACTTCGATAGCGTCCTCGCCTGGGAATCGAATCTGGGCAACTGGATTAGGAGTCAACTTCATAAACCACTCTGCGACTGAAACCAAATATCTATTAATTATACAAGCAGAATCACTGTAAGTGCATGTTTGTTAGTGGTTTGGATCATTTTCGTAGTCATCAAAGTCGTATAGTGATTAAACGTCCCACACAGTGTAACTAGCGGAACTAGCAATGATGAAATAACTTAAAAATATTATTCTGTTTCCCTTTTCACGACCATTCGAAAAGTGGTTTAAGAAGTCATTTAGCACAAAAAGGATAAGCAATGCATGCAAAAGATCTGAGTTACAGTTAAAGAGCTCCTCAAAGCCTTGCATTTTTAACACATTCGTTTTAAGCAATGCCTCCGCGGTATGAACAAATGCTATCTAACGTCAGATGAAGTAGAAAAATGTTGTCTTTGAAGTTGAAGCATATACAGCTACGTTAAAGCGACTTATGTATATTGTAATGATGATAGTTCAAATGAAATTCAAATGAAAGCAATTTTAAATTTCATTTCAATAGATGTAGACGCAGCAGCAGCAGCAGCAGCAGCAGCATGCAGCGGCTCCAGTAGAAACAACAACAAATATAAAAGCCATAGAAACACGACAGTGACTTGAATCGATATAGAATTTGTTAGTAATAGGCTAGGTGGGGGTCAATATTTTACAGATAAAATCGGGGTTCATTATTTTATAGGGGAGTCAGTATCTTATAGAAAGGGGTCATTATTTTATATAAAATAATGACCGGGGGGGGGGTCATTATTCTATGGGGGTCACTTTACAACGTTACACCGGTTTAATCTTGAAAAAAAATCGTTGGTATACAGATCGATTATCTGTTACCTGTTATATATTAATACAACATAAACCATTTCAGATTGCAAATGGTACCATAATGATTTTTTTTTGATAATTTTGGCACCTTTTATTGGTCAGTTCAGTTAAAAAAAATAATTTTGTTAACCTTGTTGTTTTAAAGAAATGTTTATACAATATTTATAATAAAAACGTTTAAAAATGTTTTCATTTTTCTAGCCAGAAAAAAACTTATATTAATAAAAAATAAGAATGTTTAAATAATTTGTCAAAATTCAAAATTAATACTACACTTTATTAAACAGATAAATCAGCTTGAGAAGTAGTGATAAAAGTGATTAACAAATAATCACATTTCATATTGTAATCTTAATGTGCCAAGGGGTCATCGAATAACAACAATCAATCATTCTTTTACTCTATCGTGACAATGGACAGCTTACAGGATTTTAGTGACACTTTACTTTCCGGTAGATGGCGGTACGAAAAAATGAGTTTAGAAGAAAACAATATGCGTATTTCACAAAACACCGCCTCCCCCACCCCAGTTTCTCTGGTGTCGGGGATGGGCGGGGTCATACGTATTTTGTACTTGACAATTCTCATATAATGCACCATTATCGAGCTGATATGTTGGTGGAGTTTATTTGAGACAACTATTACTTGTTCACATGAGAACCTGCTGGGGACAAGTGTAAGATTGGTCACCCTAAAATCTGGCTGAAAGCCCCAAAGCGGTAACCCTTTGTAATCCCAGGTTCTGATTTTCGTTTTTGAAACTGCTTATAGTAGATGTAAACCTCTGTTTTCCCTCTACTTTTAAACTGTGTAGGAAGGCTGTGTATTCTGAATGAAGGATTTTGAGTTATCTCTAGTTTAAATCAACAAAGACACGATGACAACCCAAAATCATCCACTTACACCTTTGCGAATTCCTTGTCCAGAGGTTATATTTGAACAACTAGTTGGAATTTTGTCAAGACTTTACTGAATGCTTTTTTCTATTGTCTGTCCAAACTTTCAACATAATAGAGCTAGCGCAATTTCACCACTCACTTATTTTATTTACGAATTTATGATATCACAATTACAAAATAGTTAATATGATATCTCAAATTGATTTCAAAGTGGCATCATATTCAAAAAACAAATGTTAAAAGTTAAAAAAAAAACGATGAATAGAAACATCGGAAGCCATCAAACACGACAAATAAGAAAGTATTTGAAGCTCAGTTTGAATGCGCCTGTTCACAGGAATGCATATTACTGCCTTCGCCGCTTAGCCCCGGGTTGAGCGCAAAACAATATTTACACAAATAAACATAACGATTTCGATCCATCGCATATTGTGGTAAACACGGAACCTTCAATGCGACATTTCAGATTAATACTAATCATGTTCAGCGGCGTATGTCCCCAGATAAAAGAATGGGTTTGTCCTTAACGAAACAACAACGTTGATAAAGGGAAATAACATCTTTTTGTTTCATAAGTTTAACACCAGGTTAAATCAAATCATTAATCTTTTTGTTTTGTTTAAAAATATGTTTAAAGTGATTTTAACTTGGTTTACTTTATTGTATTTTATTTACTGTATATAAACCGATTTTATCATCTACTGGATATAGCGCACTGATCGTCACAAAAACATAGTAAACAGTTCAAAGAAATGAGGAGATTTTGTATGTATTGTAATGAGAAATCCAATCGACAAATACATGTTTAACAGGTGATTCTCGAAGCCATTGCTATGAAAGGCATTGTTACCTTTTTATGCAATGTACTTTTAAAAAATCGCTAAAAAATCACTCACACAAAGTACCGTTTGCACTGTGTAATGTTATAAATTCAGCGTAAATGTTTATGTTTAAACAGCTATTGAGAGGTATTCTCATGCTAGCGATGATGAAACATCATTTTTATTCTTAAATAATAAGAATACCATAGCTGATCAATTAAACATCAAATCATTAGACCAAACATGCATGTAGCTTCGACCCAGAGTGTATCATTTATTGAACATGTTAACTCAATTATTTGTATGTTTCTAGTGATCTATGTGTATCAGCGATTTTTTAAAGATGATTTTAGTATATATTTTTTTCGGATTTAAAAACAACGGCTTGATGTAAAAACATGTTGTAAAGGTGCTTCATACAGAAATATGATAGGTTATGAAATATAAGGGCCTCGCTGCCGGTGCCTTTCTATACTGCGGCGACACGAAACAATTTGATCTACTTGACTTCATTAGATAACATCCAGGCGCTTTGAGAACTACAATTTACAACAAGCGATAATAAATGTCGTCCCAAAATGTTTTGGATTTGATAAACATAGTCTAAGGTTTTTTTAAGTAATAGTTCGAAACTCAAGGTTCACGATTAAAAATACGTACGCAGGTAGGCGTGACAAATTATGAGGCAAAGCAAGTTATTTTAATACTGATATTTTAAGCTGATGATAAATCCTTTACTCAATGTACGACCAATGTAGATCATCGTCAGCTGAAACATCCATGTCATTTGATCGTAATATACAATGGTCACTTGTTTTCAAAAATATTCTAATAAATGTAATAGCAAACAGTGTACAGCAAAAACACCGTACTCCATATCCACGGAGTAAAGGGTCAAATGGAACTTTAGCAAAGGAATCAATGTCGTGTTTTCCGCCCAAGGATTGGCTATCACAACCGTCTTCCCTTGAGAGTCAGGTATGTTCCCGTGCTGATTTCAGTTGAACAAATTGACGAATTCGCATTCTAACATACAAGTATTCTCGTAATACATTTATACTAGCCATTAAAATACTGTTTTGACAACTGATTTGTGTAAACTATGTGTATGCCAATTTATGTTACAAAAACAGTTTTTAGTTTATTTCGAGGTTTGTATGAAAAATTAAACGGTCGCCCAGCTGCGTAGAGCCTGACAGTTTATACAAGCCTCCAAACGAACAATAACCTATAGTCACGATTTATTATTTCTCCAAATATACCCGATTTTTAGTAGCAATATATGTAGACGAACTCCTCCATCATACCTAAAAGCATAAACTTGATAAAATCAGCAAATGCGCATCGCCATAAGTGATACAGATTATTGGAAAATCATTCAACGAAGATCGCACTAAATGATACAACACAAATAGGTGTGTTTGCTATAAATAATAGTATGATAATGCTATAGATGCTACAGCCACTACGAAACACACCCCTCAAACATTTTAAAAATTTACACTCTCTATACATTTAAAGCAATATTGTAATGTAACGATCGTTATATTAATGTCATAAAGTCATAACACTAGTATGTCATAACACTAGTGTGCATCAGAGCGTCTATTTGTAGAGAATAACAGTGTTTTGTTACAATCATGTGGGTCATTTGCAAGACCTTCTTGTGATTAAATGCAATTTTGCAAGCTTTTATCCCTAGATATGCGCAAAACAAATGGTAATATTACAACCAATAAGGACTACACAAAATATAACGTACTTGTTTTTGTTGAATGTACTTAAAATGATCCTATTAATTCCGTTTTCAATGTATTATTTACCAGTTGTTTATATCGCAGCCATGCAATCAGCTTGCTATATCCGGCATATGATACAATCGGTTTATATACAGTAATAGTGTCCTATACATTTAACGATCTTTTTATTTAACAATGTCTTAGTAATTGTTTCAGAATATAAGTCATAAAGATTGCGATTATTGAATTCACATATTCGACCTATATAAATCCACACCATAACAATTCTGTCTTTGTAGATTAGCAATATATGGACCATTTAAAAGCTATTGCCATGTGGCATGTGACGATAACGTGTAGGTACCATGCAAGGCCAATGTCCCTACAACCACGGTCAATGTTAGACTTAGTATTTTATCACTTTATAATGCTACATATATGGGTATAGAATATAGACAGTCGTGTCCAAGCATAAAACTTCTCATGTATGAGAGGATTTTAAAATAACTAGCCATGTGTTTTCAGCATATCAAGACGACGTGCCGAGTGCAAGACTTTTGTCCTTAACTTAAGGTCAAGATCACACGTGGTGTTTTATCACTATGGAATGCTGCAAATAAAAACAAAGAGTATATGCGGCCTTGTCTAGGATGTGACTTTCTAATGAATGGACCGATTTTAGTCCTATTGTTTAAGGATTATGTTACCAGGGGCGTCCGTGGCCGAGTGGTTAAGGTTTCCGACTGAGAATCACTTGCCCCTCACCGCTGTGAGTTCGAGACCTACCAGGGTCAAGATCTTTCATGTGAGGAAGCTAACCAGCTAGCTTGTGGAACGTCGGTGGTTCTACCCAGGTGCCCGCTCGG
The DNA here is from genome assembly GCA_038501625.1 of Corbicula japonica. Lineage (NCBI taxonomy): Eukaryota > Metazoa > Mollusca > Bivalvia > Venerida > Cyrenidae > Corbicula > Corbicula japonica. Next base: position 1,217,832 of record JAZAYU010000102.1, on the reverse strand, counting down.
GCCTGAAAATTGCCCGGAGGGCCACCTGGGGTCTTCCTCCACCAAGGAAAGCTGGTATGTCCACACCATAATGTCCTCGTTCAGAGGCGGGAGGGACATAAAAACTGGGAAGTAACAACAACAACAACAACAACGGATTATGTTACCAGTTAATAATTCCATTCCATTAAATTTAAACGCACTGTTTTCAAAAGTATTGAACCATTATAAAATAGAAAAAAAACACACACACAAAAAACAAGCGTTTAGTCTGGCTTAGTTTTTTTTAGTTTAGTTTAATTATATTTTATTGCTTATAATAATACATGAAGTTCTCTAGTACTCTAGTACTTCTCTGTAGTTTTAGTTTAACATTGAAAATGTTTCGACCAATTAATTTGTTTTACAGAATATTACAATAAATAAGCAAATGGGTTGGGCTACAAGTTTTTCCAACATTAGCAGACAGCCCGTCCCTATAGTCTGGCAAAGGCAGTTATATCGTCACGTCGTGAGGGTTTTCACTTTGTCCCGGTTTATGAATAGCACGAAGCAATACAGTTATAATGCATTTTGCAGCAGTTGATATCTTTATTTAAAATGTATGGTGAAGGTGAAACGATGGTAACATATTTGTTCTTATTTTTATAACATTTATTCAAGAAATGTGTGTTTTCGCTACTTCTAAGCATCGTTGTATGCAGGGCCTAGGAACTTAAAATAATCTATATTGCAATAAGACCGATAGTAAAACTAAACATTTACACTTTTGATTTTTAAAAAGGGCAATGGTTACTGTTATTGTATTATGCCAATATAAACTCGATATTAACACGCGTTTGCAAATAATTATAAGTAAGTAAGTTGTTTCTTACCTATTTCTTAAATGAATTAGATCACATTGAAAGTATTGCAGTATTTTTCATTGAGATATATGTATATAATTGTAGAGATGAATGTTTAGCAAAATTGATTGTTTTACTTTGAAAATCTTATCAAATAGTTTGGCGGAAACAGAGTAATATTGCTTTAACGGTAATCCCAAAACGCAAAACGATTAATGCACACCTGCGGTTTTATTTTTAAAGTAGTTTTTGTGAAGTTAGCGGCGAGAAAGCTGCCTAGCGGCATGAAGTTAGCGGTTTATGCTTATCTTAAAAGACGACTCGGAATTTCTTTTAACTGCATAACATGTACCTTGCAGGAGTGTATAAGAAACAAAATATCAACACGAACTAGCTTTTATTTTTTTAAGTTTGCGATGCCTAGCGGCCTTAATTTAATATTTATCACAAATTGTGTTTATCTTAAAAACGGCTTGAAATCTTTTTACAGCATGTAACATATATTGCAGGGGTATACAAGCAAAATATTAACATGAACTAGGTTTATTTTTTTTAAGTTGGCGACCTAGCGGCCAAAATAAAGTATTAATCAAATATCATGCATATCTTAAAAGAAGACTCGGAATCTGTACCTTGCAGGGGTGTATAAGAAACAAACTATCAAAACGAACTAGCTTTTATTTCTAAAGCTGGCGAAGCCTTGCGGCCTTAACTGAACATTTATCACAATTTATGTTTATCTTAAAAATTGCTTGAACACTATTGTTACACCATATAATGTAAATTGTAGGGGTGTATAAGCAACATATCAGCATAAACTAGCTGATAGTTTTGCTTTAAGTTGGCGACCTAGCGGCCTAAATAAATTGTGTATCAAAGTTCATGCTTATCTTTAAAGACGACTCGGAATCTCTTTTAACAGCATAACATGTACCTCGCAGGAGTGCATAAAATATCAGCACGAACTAGCTTTTTTTTTATTTTGCAGGCGGCCTAGCGACCTGGCGGCATGTATCATATCCTTTAATTCAAAGCAAAAGTCACTGTGATATTAAAAATAAGTATGTACAATGGGTAAAAAAAAAACAACAAATAGATACACAGTAAATTTACACCTTTTAATTCTCTATAATAGCTTTCATTTTCTGTTAAGGTGGCGACCTTGCGGCCTAAATAAATTAATCATCAACGTTCATGCTTATCTTAAAAGACGACTCGGAATATCCTTTAACAGCATAACATGTACCTTGCAGGGGTGTATAAGAAAAAAATATCAACACGAACTAGCTTTTATTTGTTTAAGTTGGCGAAGCCTGGCGGCCTAGAGACCTAAACTTTATATGTATCACAATATATGCTCATCTTAAAAACGGCTTGAAAATTTTTATTACAGAACAAATGTACGTTGCAGGTGTGTATAAGCAAAATAGCAACATGAACTAGCTTTTATGTTTGTTTAGTTGATGACCTAGCGGCCTTTATAATTTTTTTAATACAAAGTCATGCTTATCTTAAAAGACGAATCGGAATCTCTTTTAACAGCATAGCATTCATCTTGCAGGGGTGTATAAGAAAAACATATCAACACGAACTAGCTTTTATTTTTTGTTGGCGAAGCCTGGCGGCCTAAACTTAATATTTATCACAATTTATGCTTATCTAAAATGGCTTGAAATCTATTTTTACAGCATATAGTGTACATTGCAGGGGTGTATAAGCAAAATATCAATGCAAACTAGCTTTTATTTTTTGTTAAGTTGGCGATCTAGTGGCCTAATTAAATTATTTATCAAAGTTCATGCATACATGTATCTTAAAAGACGACTCGAAATCTCTTTTGACAACATAACATGTACCTTGCAGGGGTGTATAAAAATATCAACACGAACTAGCTTTTATTTTTTTAAGTTTTCGAAGCCTGGCGGCCTTGCGGCCTAAACGTAACATTTAGCACAATTAATGCTTAATATTTAAACAACCACTTGGAATATATTTTAATTGCTAATGTAAGATGTACATTGCAGGTGTGTTTTAACAAAACACATTAACAAGAACTAGCTTTTTTGTTAAGTTTGCGCGGCATGGCGGCCTAGCGGCCTAAACATAATATTTATCAAAATTAATGCTTATCTTAAAACAAAACGTCTCGGAATTATTTTTAACTGCATAAGTTGTACAAAGCAGGGGTGTTAAGTCTAAAAGTATCAACATAAACTAGCTTTTAACTTTTATTTTTGGTAAAGTTTGCGGCCAAGCATTTACTTATATTTAACAGAAAACAATATTTAATTTTGTTCAAATTTAATTTTTATATATAAGAGTGGATGTACGATTTACCGATTTACATAATTCCATTTAAGATCCTATATCCTATAGTTTTTTACAAAATACTAAGATAATTGTCAAAAATCATTTAGAAATTATGGAATTATGAGTCGAAAATAACAGTTAACACGATCCTGTGAATTTTCGGATCATTGATCATGTTTTGATTCAAATGTGTGATATAGAAAGAGTTGAGTGCTGTTCTATTCTAGATGACAATGATTTAAATGTTTCCTCACATCGGCCCATTGTTTTCTCGCTGTCGTGTACGTTTAAATCAAATGAATGTCAGAATAGCGACAATTTTGTTAACTGGAGAAACGTTAAATCAAAAACAATCGAAAACTACCGCTGCCGACTTGCCGATGATAATACTTTACATAGAAGTCTTCTTGAAGAAATCCACAATCATGATGACATTGATAAACTGTATGCGACGATTGTTCAGTCGATCCAGAGCGCAACAGAAGCTTACATCCCCAAATCAAAATTTAAACCGCATATTAAGCCGTATTGGAACAAAGAGCTCTCTAAATTAAAGAGCGATATGTCTAAAACAAGGCTATTGTTAAAAGAAAATCGAACCCGAGGTAACGAATACAAAAAAAAATCGCGAATATAAAATAGCAAAATATAAGTTTAGGAAAATTCATCGCGAAGCTGTACAAACACATATCGAAAAACAGGAAAGAGATATCGATACTGCGGCAGAAATTGATAACAACGAATTTTGGAGACTAGTAAATAAAAACCGTAAACGTCGAAAGCATCAGCCAATTTTTGAAATGAATTTTAATGGTACGACCTTTAAAGAAGCAAAGCATATAAATTTAGGGTGGTATAACTATTTCTCTGATCTCTATTCTCCAACCCAGAATGAAGATTTTTGTGATGAGTTTTTAAATAGTTGCGAACAAGAGCTATTAGAAATAAATAACAATTTAAGCAATGTTGATTTTAAAATCTCTATAGAAGAAACCCAAATAGAAAAGGCTCTCAAAACTTGCAAAAGAAATAAAGCATGCGGATACGACAAAGTATACTATGAAAATCTTCTATTTGGCGGCCCAATCATAACTAAAACCATCACAAAACTATTCAGAGCTATGTCTTCCTTTGCATATATACCAACTGATCTAAAAAGAGGTATAGTAATAACCATATTTAAAGGTGGAAACAAGTGTAAGAGTGATCCAAACAGTTACCGAGCAATATCCCTCTGTTCCTCAATATAAAAACTGTTTGAAAAAGTATTGTTGTTTCATATCGAATGCGAACAAACAATTACCGTTAACGCATTACAAGGTGGGTTTCAGAAAAACGTCAACTGTATTATGACGTCATTCCTGCTAAGGGAATCCATCTATTACGCCTGGGAACACAGTTCGAAGCTGTATACCTGTTTCCTAGACGTACGTCAATGCTTCGATCGCGTGTCTCACAGCGTACTGATGCTGAAGTTGTACAAAACTGGCATCAACATGTCTATATTTAAAATCATACTTAACATGTTCAAAGATGTGTACAGCTGTGTTAAATCACAAGGTCACCCGTCAGAATGGTTCCCAGTATTACAGGGAACCAGACAAGGTCAAGTCCTGAGTCCTAGACTCTACCTCGTCATCGTAAACGATCTGATGAACATTTTAGACTCTTCAGACATTGCCTTAAGATTCAGGGGTCAAAGTACGGATGTCCCACCTCGGCCGACGACATGGTATTAGTCAGTTTGACTAAACCCGGCCTTGATAAACATGATAGACATTTGCTTTAAAAACTCTCTTTCTGAAAGATATCTATATAACGCACAAAAAAGTAATGCCGTAATATTTAACGAAAATAAAAATGAATTCTAAAACAATAAGCGACAATTCAAACTCGGACACGAATATATTAAAGAAACAGATAAATATGTACATCTGGGCGTCCCATGTAATAAATACATGACACTTAATGAAAATGTTTATCTTGCACGCACCAAGATACGTAAAACTTATTACAGTTTAGCTGATTGCGGTGTCCGTAAAAATGGGTTGCATCCCCCATCTTCAAAGCACCTCTATGAAACTGTTGTTTTGTCCAAAGCTCTATACGGCTGTGAATTGTGGTGCGACTTGACAGATTCTCAAATTTTATCACTTGAGCGTGCTCACCAAAACTGCGTCAAAAACATGCAGTCTATGCACCAGTCTACGAGAACCGATGTTGCGCTTAGCTCTATGGGAATTTTATCTATAGAATTTGAAATTGATAAACGAAAATTACTTCTATTTGGTCAACTTTGTAGCCTTGACACAACGAAAAGGATCAACACTTTATTTATTTCGAGACTTTTCCAGTTTATGATTAAACCAAGAAAAGCACAGGGTTTTATACCCGACCTTTATAGGATCTTCGGAAAATACCATATAACGCACACATTCTTAGATTTTTACCACAACGGCTTATTTACTCCCGCCAATGTGTGGAAACGGCTTTTTAAAACAAGTATAAGAAATTTAGCTAATCATGAATATCGAACAAGGCTTTTATTAGACAATGACCCCAAACAGTTTTATTTTATTCATAACGAAATCTTACCTTTTAATTTATGGCGTTTGAGTCAATTATATCGTGATATACTACCATTTTGTAAAACAGTCATGTTCGCCGTAGGACGCTACTTCTCAAGAAAATATCTTACTGTTTGTCCGGCTTGTAAGATGTTAACTGACTCTGTTGTGGAACATTTGATTCTTTTTTGTATCATAAATGATTTGAATCGTCATAACCTATGGTGCTGTGTTCATGAAACGCTCGGAAATGTAAACTTTGAAAGTTATTGCAATTTGCAACCACATGATCAAATAATTGAAATGTTTACGGGTTTTATTTTATTCGATTTAGATGAAAAAATTAGAATAAGACTTATGGAAAAGACTTGTAGATTGTTACATTACATGTGAAAACCTTTGATTTTTACTAATAAATAAGTGATACTAACAATGAGTTCATGTCCTTGATTCCTTCCTTACTATTTCGTTTCGAGTAAGGGAGAAATAGTGGGACTGGAACTTACTAGTTGACCGATTGGTTGGTTTATCGATTGATTGAGTGATTTATAAATTAATCGACTGGTAAGTCGATTGATTACTGATTGGCTAATTAATTGGTTAAATCACAAACTGGTAAGAATCCATCAGATAAGCAATAAACCTAAAATAAATCTTTAATTTATAATTTATACTCTATGTAAACTCCAAATAGTGGTGCTTAATTCACTTTTTGTTCATTTCTTAATGTTGTTTGTTTGCTTGTTGTTTTTGTGTCTGTGTGTGTGTGTGTGTGTGTGTGTGTGTGTGTGTGTGTGTGTGTGTGTGTGTGTGTGTGTGTGTGTGTGTGTGTGTGTGTTTATTTTCCTTTTATTCGTGTTTGTACATATAACATATGCTTGTTTGCAATTTGTTCTTTTCCTGTAACTTTATACGCTCTCCTTTGGATGAATAAAAGATTATCTATCTATCTATGTTGCAAGCACAATAGCTGCCTTATTCAACCTTAGAAATATTTTAGAATAAAATCATTTCAATAAGAAGATCATATTTTTTTTTCTCTAAATTTGGACGTGGATTGAAATTACGTCTGTAGTGAAAAACTTTGCTCTACAACCATTTTTTTGAATTTCTTAAGATAACTTCAAAATTCTTTGGCATACCCTAATGGTCATCTTAGAAACATTTAAAAGTGAAATCGCTTAGATTTCATTTTTAATAAGTCAATAATTTACCAATTGGGAAAAGACAAAAGTGTTAAGACAATTTAGAACAGTAAAGAAAAATAAAGCTTGAAAATCCCTAAAATTCTATTTGCAATCAAACACAAAAACGAAGCATCGCAAAACAAAAAGAGTTCAAAAGCCCACATGATCAAAATGATACTGACAATAATCAAGATTCTTTAAAAGAACTTTAAATTATACAGAGAGAAATCAACAATTTCTTGTCATCCATTATCGCAACCATGAAATTAACGGCCAAAACACACTTTTACAAATACCTCTTACTGTATACATGTGATTTGTTGTTAGTAACTCATTACTCAGGAAGGCATTTAAATTGATGTTTAGTGTTGCCCTTATTTTTGTGTTTGGCTGCAGAATTAGAGATTTATTTAGGTCATACTATTTTTCTTTACCATTCTAACTTTTCTTGACGTACAAATAATAAACATAATAAGATTTATTTATTCAAAGTTTGACGGAACTGTATTTTTCCGTTAGAGAGATTTTGATATTCTTCCCTTTTTATCAATAACCGTACAATGACAGCTGCCATACCATACAACGTGACAGTCTAAAACCATTATCACGAAGAGGCAGCAACGGCGTACCATATATTTGCATTCATTTATGTAAAATGGGGTAGGTAAGTACTAAACGTCCTTTGTTTTATGAACCATATACCTGATTTTGTAGTTGATATCATATTACCAAAATTTCACTTTGCCCAGTATGGGAGAAATATGGTTAAAGCACTGTTAACAAATTTCATTAGAAATCGCGATTGATTTTGGATTTGTTTACCATACAAAAGCGCCACCTGTCGGTCAGACTTTTTATATAGCGATGTCTCTAGACGTTTGTCAGAGCAGTGTGACACTGATCAATAACAAACCGTCTAGATGATCTAGACTAGGGAAACCGGCGTAATTGTCACTTTGTCACTCTGTATTTCAATTAATCAACCAAAATTCGAACAACTACCGTAATACGCATCGCTACGGTGGAGTCTACTGTTAGACCCTAACTCTGTGCTGTGACAATATTTGGTTTTAATCAATGTAGAAACTTATTTACCTTAATTTTTTGGCGAGTTTAATCTTATTTGTTATCTAACATATGGAAGAAGAACTTCTGAAATTGTGAATCGAGAAACAAAATGGCGGCTTTTCAGTTTTAAAATCCGGAAGCAAGCCATCTGGACTATTTCACCCGGATGAAAGTCACATTGTCCAATCAGAAGCCTTTTTTTGTGACACGGTTTCAAAGTTTCAAGGTACTCCTTTTTGCTCATGCGCAATACCGTAATTGGAATCGACACGATTTCGACGCGCTTTGCGCGTCGAAATCGTAGGGTCGATTTCGTAATATTTACAGCGATTTAAGAAATGCAATAATCTTACGTAAATTACACAGAACACTTTGTTTAAATGTTTTATACATCATATTAAAATTGTTTTTAATTATTTGTAAATAATGTTGTGTTTATAGTTTTATATATTTTTTGAAATTTAGTTTTTGTATATAGCAATTCTGTGTTCATATAAAGTTAGATAGAAAACAATGCTTTTTATATATAAACATACTTAAGTATCGATTCTGAGATGTTGGCTCCAATCAATTTCGTGTCAGTTCTCGAAGACTTTGTAATACTATATCGTCAAGATATATACCCTCTTGGTTTACCCCCACTAAGTAAATTGGTATTTGTTTAACTTTTCTACGAAAGCATAATATCAAATAAATATATAATGCAAAATTGCTACATCATTGTGACTATAGCATGTATACGTCACATGTAGGTTTTAATTAAGCATGACATTTGTTTATCAGTAAAGAGGGGAATTAACTAACACAACACAATGAAATAAACATGAAGCAGTTGATTAACCTGAATTTATATACTACTCAATATTTTGATAAGGACCAATTTTATTGTTTGTAAATCTAAGTTCCTTATTTCAACTCTAATGATTACTTTATCGTTGTTTTTTTTTCAAAAAACCTAATATAAACGAACCTCAAAATACCAAAAACTGTTCAAAACGTTTATCTGAACTATTATAACACAATTCAAAAATATAATAAATACATTGTCGACGTGATGGTTGGTTTGTAGCTTATTAAAGTGAGTTTGCTGAGTGTACTGTAGCTATTTCTGATGCGCATGTTTCACTTTTTAATTCCTTAAACGTTTGCGTTTATAAATATTTCCATTCTAGCTTTTACTTCAGCCAAGATAATATATGTTTTCATTTATATTTACAAATGATTTTTGTTTATTATTCACCCATGTTAAATAAAATTTCAACTGGCATAGCAGTTATTTGAATGAATACTTTAAATGAACAGTGTTGTACGTTTCGTGTCGCTATGCATCGTGTTATATTCTTGAAAAAATAAATTAATGCATTAATGTTATGTTGTTGAATATGAATGTGGCAAGAGCTAAGAATAAAATTATCTAAAGTTACTTACTTGTAAAACACAAAATAAATGAGATTCGGCATGCCCGTGAAAAATTCTTGTAGGTCATATGACGCTTCTCTTCAAAAAATAAAAATATTTATGGTCGAATCGAAATTATGGACTTCAATCAACAATTCATTACCAATGAAAATTAAATACATATTTCGTAGTTATAGTAAAACGCCTAATAAACGCCACCCAGAAATAAAAGCAACCCGGTATTAAAACCACCTTTTCATAGCTTTCACTAAATTTTACCCGAAAAAAAACAACAACGGAACCACAATTAACACTACATTACTCCTATAATGGTTCGTAATATAGGGTTACTCTATACCAACAACTTATCACAGATGTTCTGGCCCCTATTGCCTCTTGCATATTACAAGTTCGACCAGCTGCTGGCTTTATTGTTTAGCTAAACACATGTATATCACAGTTCAGTTAAGGAAGCTCCTTTCGTTTTTCTTGTCTGAAATTTGAACTCTATTCGGATTCTGTTATATCTGGTATCTTTCCCATCGTATATAACCCGGACCTTATCCGACATCCTCATGGTGTTCTTTTCGATAACAAAATCTTCTTCCGGAGTCACTTTACAATCCGACAGCTGGACAGTTATAGGGTTTAACAGATTTGTTAAATTATCAACCAGCTCTCTGAAAGCGGATATCCTCATTTTTACTCTATATAACCAGAGAATGTTTAATCGTTTCATTTCAGGGGACAAGACAAGTTTAACATCCTCGAGGCTTAGTTCAATGATAAAAAGAGACTCTAGAGTCAACAACTGTGGGATAAGTTGTGTCAAACGGACTGCGTCATCGCCTGAAAACGATGCACATGAAAGCTTCTTTAAGTTTTGCGCAGTAGGAAGCTGATCCAGGCAGGAAAACGTGATATTAGTTGAAAGCCGTCCTATTTCACACTCTTCAAGATATTCGGTATTAACACTTAGTTGTGATATTGGCACATCGACTAGATAAAGGCACTGCAAGTGTGTATGCTCTGACAGATCCAAAGCAACACCAATGCAGGCAACCTCATGATCAATGCATGTGTTAAATCCTAAGCCAATCTGCTGGATTGTCTTACGCTTAGAAAGTAAGTTCGCTAAATGTGCAAACGTGTAATGTGTTAGTTCACAATGTTCCAAGCAGAATGTTTGCAACATCTGCATATCGGTTATATTAATTTGAAAGTTCTTTGGCGAATTAGCTTTATTGTCATGATCTTTAGTTTTACAACCAAAATTTCCAAACCTGATATCAACACATCTTAAAGTATCTGTGTTATTTAACAACAATTGTTCAACATTGTGTTGTTGATCAACATCTGTCCACATTTCAAGTTTTTCTAAGGATGTCAAGGACAAAAGGTTCAGGGCCCCAATAACTTTGATGAATTCGTCGCTCTCACACTCTCTTAAAGATAGCGTTTTGATTTTATGCTCAATGTCACGTGTTTTATCTTTAATTGTGGAAAAATATGCTTCCGATTTCGACTTTTTGTTAATTACAATATCCTCTAGGTATACCCCTTCAATATCGAATGAATTTCTGTTGCCTTCTTGGACGCAGTCCACTTGCAATGTTTGAAAATCGAAAATCGACTCGTAATATTGTTGTCTGTGTTCATACCACACCATTTGCGTTCTATAGATAACTGTTATTTCATCAGAGGACACAGTGGTAATTAATTGCTCGGAAATAGTGTTATACACCTCTGGATGAAGACCGCATAGAAAAGTAAAAAAGTTGGCCATCTCAAGAATAGATGTCAAAGATGAACATATCTCTAGGACCGTTTTGATTGATTCTTTCTTTTTAGACTCATTCCCCATAAAGGTTGCGGCGAAATACTCCTGCATAGTCTTATGCTGGAACATGACATTACTGTGACATCTAGCAACATGCCCGTAACCTTTACTTTGCGTCAAAAGTCCTGTATTAAGGAAGAATGTTAATTCCTCTTTCGATTTGAGGTGTCGCAGCGCAACCGATTTGTCAAACATTAATGTTGACATTCGAGTTTTGCAAAATAGGGTACGAAACGCTAACTCGCCTAGATCAAGCAACAAAATAGCATGTTCATTGCATTGAGGATTATTTTCTAAGTATTCTGGTATGTCGATTAGCTTAGCCAACTTTGTTGTTAAAGGTTTTGGAACGCCGTGCTTCTGTATTCCACGTTGAAGAGCAGTTTCAACTATATTTGTGTAAATTTGGGACTTCGAACGTCCCATTTCTTCTCCGTCATGCCATAAACATATCACTTGCGAATTTACATATGGTATCTTACAAATTTCAGCAAGCTTGAACGCATTAACTTTCTCGTGAAAATCTTCAATAGACCTTTGCTTTTCCTGCGGAATGGATTGCTCTTGTAGCAAAACAAATATGTTTTTCGCGTGAAGTCTTGACGACTCGTCATCAAATTGATTGATTTCAATATGTTGGTCGACATCTGTCGATGGAAGTCTTAAGACGTCAAATTTCCAAGGCCGAGTAGTTGTCATGTGTGTGCAGTTTTTCCACAGTTTTGCATGAGGGATATCATTTACATCGTGGCTCAATTGACATGTGCTTGGGTGTTTCCATTCATCGAGTCCGTCGAGAATTATTAAGCACGAATTATTCCTCAGAATGGTTTCGACGAGTTCACAATGATTATTTACGTCTGGAAAATTACTCTTAAGAAAATTTAACAAAAAATCGTCCACATTACAAAGCGACCTATTAACATCTCTTAGAAAAATAAGGAACACAAAGTCATATAATTTCATTGCCTCAATGTTTTCTCCTGCAAATTTGTCAGTTATACTTTCCAAAGGCGCATGTGCCTGACACCATGTCAAGCAGATAAACTTGCTGAATGAAGTTTTGCCATTTCCTGCCTTAGCCGTTACATAAATATGCTTGTAAGTATCTGTCTCATTGCGAAAAAACAACTGTCTGTAATTGTTGACTGATGTTTTGGATGGACTTTGACTCTTTCCAAATCGTTTCAGTAAATCTATGGCTTCTATTGGAGGCGGCACATAAAAGTCCAGTAATGGTGCATCTGTATCGTTAACCAACGGTGATATCGGCATAGTGAAGCATTTCGTTCTATAAAATTGAATCAAGTCGGTTTTTAGATCTGAAAAAATACATTCAAAGCGTTGTAAAACTTCAGTTACCAAACGGGTTGATATCGAAAAGAACAGGATTAAATGACATGCCGAAGGGAACAACATCACTCAATATGGTAAGTAGTTGATTACGTTACTCTTAACTTACTTTCTAATCGAATGAAGCAAAATTCTCTTGTAGCACTTAAAATATAAGAGCCGAACGCAGATTATCTTAAATTATGTAAAGCGCTTCTATTAACTACACATATATTTTTAAGTCAGGCGAATTGTATTAAATAAAACCTTGTTGGGTGTACAATTACACATAACATTCAATAGCAATACACATAGTAAATGTACAAATACACGATGCAAAGTACACAAATGTTATCGTGGCTAGAAATAACAACATAAAAGGTATTTCGCTTCTGAAACATGTTTTAAGGGTTTTATTTTATGACATTTCAGCATCTTGCAGTATAATGCTATAACGTTTGTTTAAAAAAAATGTTGTTTTTTTTTAAATTAAGAAATTGCAACCGATACCTGAGCCACTCGTGTGTCCCCCTTCTAGTCTCTCTTGATTTGTTTTGCTGTAAATCCCAAGTTCTGTTTTTAAATCTTTTGCTTCTCGCCTTACTTCCCTCAATGCTGACATGATCACCTGTATTGCCAATACCGATTCGGTTCGTACCGTTGCTAAATGTTTAGCCAAGAAGTTTAATATTTCCATCCGTTGTCGTATCATTTTTTCATTTTGGTGTACTTTAGTGTGCAGTGTTTTTGTGCACTCTTCGTCGAATGTATGCAATGCAGTTTGAAGCTTATCATCGATTCCCTTAAGTACATCTTGCCTCTTGTTTTCGAGGTCTCTTAATGCAGACGCATGTTCATTTTCTTTGCCCTCCCTTATAAGTTTGCATTCTTGCTCGAAATTTTCCAGTTCTTTTTTATTTATTACATCTATGTCTTGTACAAGTCTGCTTTGCTTCTTAGAAATAGATTCGGTGAAGTAGTCGTTCAGGACTTGGGTAATATCATTGGCATGAATGGTCAATGTATTGGTTCGAAGCTAAATAAATTACAATAAACACTATAATATCGTTTTGAAACGTCAAGCATTTAGTACTTGTCAAATGAGGCTTTAAATATTGAGGTCTATTAATTTGTTAACTTTATAAATAAACAAGAGGTCCATGATGGCCCTATATTGCTCACCTGAGTACTCTCAGCTTTACCCCAGGGCCTACATTTAAATAATGCTGGTAAAGGGTCTCTTCACAATACTCAACACGAAATATCTAAGTTCTAGTTGCACGAGTTTCAGAGAAAAATTATTATTTATGTTTTCCTATATAAATCAATGTAAACTAAGAGAACCCTGAGGCATGGCCAATTTTAGCCCAGGGGACAAAATTTGAACAAACTTGGTAGATATCTACTAGACAATGCTACATACCAAATATCTAAGCTTAAGCCATTGAGGTTTCCAGTAAGAAGATTTTTAAAAATTGCCTTTTTCACATATTAAGGGCCCCCGGGGCGGGGACAATTTTGACCCCACGGCCAACTTTTAAACAAAGTTGATAAAGGGTCTCTACACAATACTCAGCACCAAATATCTAAGATCTAGTCCTATTACTTTTGGAGAAAAATGATTTTTCATGTTTTCCTATATAATTATAATTATGTAAACCAAGAGAACCCTAGGGCGTGGCAGATTTTTGCCCAGGGGACATAATTTGAACAAACTTGTTAGACATCAATTAGACAATGCAATTTTTAAAATATCTAAGCTGTACGCATTGTGGTTTGTGAGAAGAAGCTTTTTAAAGATTTCCTATACAAGTCTATGTAAAATGAAGTGACCCCTGGGGCGGGGCCAATTTTGACCCCAGGGAAATAAGTTGTACAATCTTTGTAGAGTTCCACTAGAGGATGCTAAATGCCAAATATCTAAGCTCTAGGCCTTGTGGTTTCAGACAAGAAGATTTTTAAAGTTTTTCCGTTGGTTGCCATGACAACCAGAGTTCTGCATGGAATTGATTTCTTTGAACATCTTTGGAAGAGCTTCATGCAAGGAACATCCGTGGCAAGTTTCATCAATTTTGGCCCAGGGGTTTAGGAGGAGATGTTGTTTAAAGTGAAAATTGACGACGCAAGACGCACGACGGACACAGGGCGATCCTAAAAGCTCACCATAAGCACAAGTGCTCAGGTGAGCTAAAAACGATCTGTTTATTTTATCCAAACCATTGACTACAGGGGCTCCGGTCTCTAGGGTCATTTAGTACCCGTCCTTTTGCTTGACAACGATATTATCTTCTTATTATCTGTACGTTTGTGTGCTTTTGCACGCAACATTGTCGAGTTGATTGGTGGGTTGGAGGTATTCATCAAATTCATCAAACTTTATATCCTTTGTTAGTATTAGAAACTTTTCGTGAGGTTGCTGCACCATTGAACCTGGTTTAAACCCCAATAGCAAATTTTTATTTTGCACCTGACCGTTCCTAGGCAGAAACACCTCGGATTCTCATTTTCGTTAATTGTTTGTGGCGTCTGTTTTAAATTGATCATCGTATAACCATGCTTTCCCTTTCCCTCTACATTTGGGCTGTGTGGGATGGCTGTGTTTACTGGATGCGGCCATTTCCGAGAGGCATACTTCCCTTTTTCAAACAGAACAATCGGGTTTTCCGTATTTATCGAAGAATATGTACCTGATTAAGTTTGTTAACAGCATCCTGTTGTTTTGGATCTTTAGCAAAGAGCACAGAATACTTCAACAATTCAATTAAATCATCTATGCAGCTGGCTAGTTTAGCATCTGGTATAAATAGCTGTGGGGCATGCCTGATAGTACTTCCCAGCGATCGTGCCTTAAACAAAATCATTTAAACACTGTAAAATAGAAAACATGCAATGCACTTAACTGGCCGTACGCTTTTAATGTGGGGTTTGTCATTTATACTGATTAGGAATAATACAATAGACAAAGAAACAGAACATTGAAAGTCACCGGTAAGGCACTTTTATGTGAATCAATTAAATACTTTGTTTGACTGTTCCAGTTGACAAGATTTTTTGGAAATACAATTTACAGTCACTGCTTTCTAGTCCAAGAATGAGCTGTATATGATATTTAAAAAGGTTCACAGTCCTCAAAGTGTGAAAATCGCAAAAGATGACTTTAATATTAAACTATCACGAATTACAAATGGGGTTCTTTGAACCATTTATTGAATAGGGTTACATGTAACTGAATCATTTTAGACCTAGCTGTCTGGGATATTTATAACCTGACTGAATAATTAAGCACAAAAGATGTTTTTATTTTAGACTAAAACCATTAACAATGTCAACTTTAGTTAGTAAAATCAGTAAATATATGTAACGTGCACAACGATCTGCAAGCTTTTTTGGTTGGAACCAATAACACCACTGAATAAATAGAAAATGTCCATACCTTTGTAAAAATGTTAGTTGATGTGTTGAATTTCGCAGCGAAATGTAATTCAAACCTTTTATTGTTAATGATCATCGATACGATTCCATTGAAATCGGTCTCAACCCATGAGTGAATGTCTGCGTAACCATCTGCTGGTAAAAAACATTTAGCAATTTCAAAAGCATCTGAACACCATGCACGTGCGTTTGTATTCTTCCAAGAAGGACCATAAAATCTATGTTGTCGTCGTATTCCATCTGTTAATGCATCGCACACACCTACTGGACATGGCCTATTCTCTTTTCTGTCTTCAATAAAGGCGTCATGGATGGTACACGGTTTTCCTTTGCAGAATCCTTGTGTTGGGCATACCAATAAATTAGCTGTTGTGCATGAACCACACACTGTTCCGGTTGGTATTAGGAGCGATGTCCAAATATCTTGCAAAAGACTGCTCTGGAATTGTAAAAATTCCGCGGCAACCAAATCTTCTAACCCGTCTTTAGCAAACCTTATTGCTAAAGCACCTTTAAGCCAGTTATGAAAAGATGTATTGGTTAGGGTAGGCTCCAAGTTTTCAGCCATTGTTAAGGTCAGCAGTTATGTATCTTCAGTAAATTCTACAATTCAAATCATAAGATGTAATGGCAGTTAAATAAAACGTTATTAATCAGTGATGATTAGTTCTAACGTATATGTGTTGTGGCTTTGAAGTATTACAAGTCTCGATAATATTAATTTAACTATTTATCTTTGCAAACTGCGTTCCAGTTTGTCGAAGATATTAAAAAGAAGCATTAAATCCATAAAATTACTTTTTTGCACGTGTTTTATGGTAATGATAGTCTGTAGTATCATGCGCACGTTTACTGTATCCCGGTGTCATTATATATTAAAGTGCAATGTTTTATTAGACAGACGATATAACAATCATTATCTTCTTCATACTTTACTCCAATTTACGCATTGAGCCGTGAGTGTACTTTTGTATTTTGGAATATCGTACAAAATAGGGAGGTTCGATATTCCTATCATAGCTCATAATGTTAGTGTTTCATGGCTGTGGCAGTAAAGCATCTGATTTGTAATAAATAAATATGGCATAGATGTTGTGTGTTCGAATCCCATGAGAGGATTTTATTTTCCTTTTTTGTTTTTAATGTCTTTTTTCTTACATTCATGTCGTCACCGACAAAAATGCAATTAAACCGGGCATATTTAGAGTAAGCTTTCATCAAATAAGAATGACAAGATGTCGCGATCGAAGCTTACTCAAACACAGATTTCGGACGATGCTAACAATTGTGCAAACTAGTTTTGAATTTTGTAAATGAAGTGAAATGAACATTATGGAAATAAAAGGAAATTGCAAACAAATAAAGAAAAACAACTCAATAAATATAATCATATGATCTAAATTAAAATTTTAAAAAGCAAACGAAAGACAAATTAAAAAAAAAGTTACTGTTACTTGATTCAAACTTGCAATGTTTTGCGTGATAACCCGAGATCCGTACCCACTGAGCTATTACGTCTTGACTGAATATCTGATGCTTTAATGTCGTATAAGTTAAGTAACTAAACGGGTACTGTTAATGGACGCAATTTACGTTATATAGGATTTTAACATTGAACTTGTTTGAAAGGATAGCTCATGGGTCAAAATCTAACTATACAATTCGACAAAGATAATTCGGCAATGTTTACATGGGCGAATTTCCATTGTCGTTACACGTAAACAATGAATAAATATTGTAACAGTTGTTTAATACAAAGCGTATAACGTCCCCAACACTTGTCCAATTAGCCGTGTGGTCTAAGACGCAGTCAATAATACTTTGAAATGCAAGGATAGCAACAGTATTTTAGGTTGTAGGTTCGAAACATGTTTTATAACTAATTTTTACTCTTAACACAATACTTATTTCCACGATAAAATAAATTTAAATCAAAATACATAAAATACTTAGAAATAACAACAATTGAACTTAAAAAATATAAATCTAAAATTAAGCCGTTTGTCAGTGTGAATCAAACCCGTATCGCAAAACAGTTAGGCCAATAAAAGCTGGACGCGTTAACCTCTGCGCTATAGAGACAACGTAATATTAATAGGAAAGTAAGTACTTAAAACGCGTCAATTTGCATAAACGCGTGTTTACATTCTATTAATTATTGAAACATCGTAAATTTATCTTGGTTGACCAATACGTAATCTGTTGTCGTTATCCAATAAACCATGTTTTCTGTTGTTTTTTTTTACATAACTATTAGGTCGAATTATTGATAAAGGAATGACCTTGAAAACAGAATAAAATGCATTTAGTTTGTTTATTGATTGTGCGTATTAATATCACTGCTCCAGTTTTACCCTGAAATTCAATATCATAGTAGTTTATTTTAAGTTGTTTTCGACTTTCCTGATGATTAATCCATCTACATTTTATCTTTATGCATACTGCATTTGTTGCACGACAGTGGCGAGGGTTTTGGTATGTTTGAAAGTTTATGGGAAAATATTGTTAAAGAAACTCGATCTGTTTCATTTAATCCCTGTCATCGTGATCTTGTTGATTAAACTCCAGGTGCTCTTATTTCGGTTTGGTCATTGGGCACCCACCCTGTTACTTTACAATGCTATTAGCGTCTTAATTATATATTTATGTGCTTTTGCATGTACATTGTCAAGCTGATGGGTGGGTTGGAGTTATTTCAACAAGATTACTTGTTTGTTTATATAAAAACGTGTTAGGGCAAACGAGAGGTTGACAGAACCTAGTTTAAACCCCAGTGGCAAATCGTTTTGACACTGACTGTTTCAATGTGGTAACACCTCGGGTTCTCATTTTTGTTCATTATTTATGGTGTCTTCTTAAAATTTCTCATTCTATAAACCATGCACTCTCTTGGCTGTGTGGTAAGACTTTGTCTTTTGAATGTTGCATTTCCTGATAAGTATGCATATTTACTTTTTATTGATAAAGAAACGCAATCCATTATCAATGAGTCCTATTTTTCCCTTTATTTTTTAAACTTTATTTTGTATAAACCTGAGGTATTTTACAGTACTGAAAATCATGAAATTGACAATCGGATCGGAAGCGGACGCAAACCGATCCCGTTCGGAGGGCAATGAAAGCGCAATCGAATTGGAAACGGAATGGAATCGAAACGAATCGCTTTGAGCGTTTGGATTGCTTGGAGAGAAAAGACCGGTGCGTTTTGACTGGATCGAATCGGATCGCATCTATTTATAATTTTTTCAGTTATATATAGTAGCGATCCGAATTGCTTTTTCCGATTCTTTTAACGACTTTAAACGAAGCAATTTTTTAACAATAATTTAATTGAGTTTTCTGCTATCAAACACTAGTAATAAAAACAAAAGTAACATAATAATTTTGTAAAAAAACTGAAGACATATAATAGAAAATGATGTGTTTACCATTCACTCGCATACTATTATCAAAATTAAGTTCGTAACATTTTTTAGTAAAGTGCCCTTTAAGCGAAAATAGTTATAATTTATCTTACACAAAGGAAGAAATAATGAACATGTGCATTCACTCTTGCTACAATATGGCGTGAATGTTTTATTTTATTTAGTTAGGAGATTCGCAAATGAAATGTATTTAATGCTAATAAACATTTTGAACGTAAGTCCAATATGAAATAAAAACCATAAACTCTGTCCGAAACTAAAAGAGAAACTATTTTTTTCTCTTTTGATTTCAGTGGTGAAAAAAAAAAGAAATAAACACGATTTTCACATTTAAGTAAGTTTCACAGGTTTTACAGCCCACGATAATCTCTTTCACTGCTACTTTAGCTCTTCAACGGTACATTCTGCATGTTTTGCTACTTCCTAGAGCCTAACTTCACGCTGAAAAGTTTTATTATCTGCTTATTGATGCATACGGACATGAATCTCATTTATATCGAATGTAATTTAAGCTTATATTTCAAAACTGCAATGTCATAAACGCTTACATTAAACAAATGTAAAATTTAATAAAACGTCATTTAATATCTGACATGATCACTTTACTTTCTTAGAAACCACGGTGTTTAAACAATAAAGTTAAACAAAAAACAAAACTGCAAATAAGAAAAATGTCACAGAAATGTAAATTCAGCGCGAGATGCGTTATAAATAATGATCAATGAAAAACGGGAGCAAACAGATCGGAATCGGAAAAATCGGTTTGAGCTTAAAGATCGTTTGAAGCGCATTGTCTGTAGTGAAAAAATTGGAACGCAATGAATTGGAATCGGACCGCAATGGGAATGGAATCGGATCGGTTATAGGTTACATTAAAATCGAAAGCGGACAAAATCGGAATCGGAAAAATTGTCGGCATGGATATACCAGCTGATCTGGATCTACACTGGTCGCACATGCGTAAAATGCGTATAAATGGTGGAAAAGGCAATACATACGTCATCCATCTTTGACGTCAAAGTTATCTCTAAGTTGACAGATAACACATGCGTTCAGTTATGCAGCAAAATCATTCCTTATTCCACTAAACACTTTCTGCTATTTTCACACACGTATTTTCTTTTAATTGAATTGCAATTACTTATTACAAAGTAAATTTTATTTGTAAACAGATTAAAGAATACAGCAGCAATAGTGTAAATGCAGTTTCCATTTGATTTGATCCTATACATTATATGGAAAAAAAAATTATATACAAATGCATTTGTAGCCATAATGTCTACCCCAGGATAGAAAGCAAACCAATGATATCACATGTGCATAAAGCATGAAGAGAATGTCGAGGTTATAATAATTCATTTTTACATTTTTATCGTTTCATGAAACGCGAAGTATGGTGATCAGATAAAAAATGGGTTTGTTCTTATCGAGAAAATAATGGGAAAAAACTTAACAGAACAGAATATTAACATTTGAATATAAAATCCTTCATATCTTAGTAATTTGAAAATATAAGTCGTTCACATTATAGCAAAATCCTAACTATCCTTAGATTCATTAAACACACGCCATGTATTGACCAGACTTTCGTTTTCAATAATTATAAACTTACAATATACATTACGTATGCAGTATATAAAACCTTGCCTTTTATATAAAACTTAAAAAAACTTTTAGTTTAAAAATGCAATTACCTCCATTTTGTAGAGGACTCCTTGCCTATAAAATTACAATCTATACAACTTTCTTTAAATTGCGCATACGATCTGCACTCTATCGCCGCCTATCGGAAATTTTTCTGTTACTAGATAACTGTTGAGTGGCAACGACGTTTATAGTTGCTTAAAATATAAGTGTGGTGGGATTGACACTGTGATGTTTGTTTACTTAATAATGTTATCTAGATAGAGTGACACTTCCAATTCAATAATACCTTGAAGTTCATAATTGTGAAAATTATCCTTGAATATTTTTAATTATTTTTGATCTATAATATTAAATTGATTTAAAGGTTGAATTTGGAATGAACGAGTTCAAATTGTGTGTTTGTGTTTGTTTTCATTTTCGATGCGAACACGTAGCATTACGGTATCGCCCGTCTTTTAGATAAGAATATAATGTTAAAAAAACATTTTTACTCTAACAAAAGGGATAATAACGTAAAAGGGGTCCCGGATAAGGTGTGGGTATTTCCTGAACGAGATAACGACTGGAAGAGTTTTGGAAGGGTCTTTGGTTAAGTTATTCCTACGTATCACAGCTTGGCACAGATTTGAAGCATATCATTAGGCTGATTAAATAAGTGCGTGTGCATTCTATTAAACACCAGAAAAGCCTAAGACATGCTTATTTCGATTTATATATTGTTTCTTAAACATCAACGCCTTGCGTTTCAGTCGTCAAGATGTTCTTGGCTTGTACTGAAACGATCGAGATCTAAGTAAAAATTAAGGGTGCAACAGAATTTTTTTTCAAACCGAGAGATAACGAGTGTATTAGGTTGATATATGCTTAAGATCAACACGCGCAATAAATTTTCAGCAATTTTATGCAGAAGCACTTTGTCTGCTTTACACAGAATTACCACAAAGGAACAATCTGTATCTATTTGAATAACAAATTGTTCATGTTCGAGCAAGATGGTATCTCTATAAACAATCAAACCATTTAGTTGATTAGTTCAATACATGAAGATTAAATTCTGAAGTTCTGAAATAAATTTTGTAATTAACCGAACAATGGGTGTTGTAGCAGTCCTTCTGATTTGTACATTTCATTTTTTATCTACCGAGTTCGTTGGATTTGGTGCAGAAGAAACATGAAAATAACGAAATCAAATCGTTCGTCAGCGAAATCAAATTTAAAGGCATTTATGGTGAACTATTTTATATCCGATTCAATAACGCCGTCAACAAAACAATTTTAGTATAATAAACTTACACTTCAATTCTTCTTAATGATTTTAACGCTTAACCTAATTTAAAGATTAAAGGAGTTTAAATGTGTTATAAGCGTATAGTGCACTAGTCTATAGTGGACAAGTAGAGTAATCCAACACGATACTGTCCGGTTGCATTTATCTCACTTGATTTATCAGGTCTCGCCAATCATTATGGCGACAGGTTAGGCATTGTCGTTTAACAATTGAGCTGTAAATAAAATCTTAAAGATTAGCTTTGTGATTTAAAACAATGAATAAATTCACACCTCTAGGACAATTACTAGATAAGTTTATATTCTTTGTTAAATATTAACCATCCATAATCGGTATGTTGAACCCGGAAGATAATTGATAATCGATTTCAATGAAGCAAGGTTATGTTTAAGAGCATTAATCATGGAAAATTAAACGTATTACATAATTAACTTAACACATATATTTGTTAACACTTATTAACGGAGCATAACATATAAAAGTTCACATTTATTATGGACATTAAAACAATACAGACCGAATACATGTAGATATGTTTAATATAATTAAAGTTGTTCGTTGAGTTAAGCGTATTGAGTTCATAGAACCTGGTTTAAACCCCCAGTGGAAAATTGTTTTGCCACTGACCGTTCCAAGGCGGTAACCCATCAGGTTGTCTTTCTCGTTAATTGTTCGTGCTGTATCTTTGCAAACCCTCGTTTGAGATGGATCGAAATTGTACTCATAATACTGATTTGCGCTCAGCCCGGGGCTGGGCGGCACTACATATGCATTTCCATTTCTTCCCATGAACAGGCTCATCTAACCGAACCTGCAATATGCCCATACTTGTCGTGTTTGGTGGCTTTCAAAAGGTCCGTTTTCGTTTCTTTTTAAATTGAACATTATATTAACCATCATGTTTTGCTCCCTCTATTTGATGGCTGTATGAGGAGGTTGTGCCGTCTGAATGTGGCAATTTCCGACATGCATATTTCACTTTTTTCTTGAAATACTGTTAAGTAAGGTACGTCTGCTTAGGATTATTGTTATGCTGATGACAACGGATTTCAAGGGATATTTTGACTGGCCGCGTGAAAAACATATTTTAACAATTGCCGGAGTTTTCATAGCATCGAATTTAAATTGAAGTCTAGCTTATGAGAAAATTCTCTATTGATACATGTATACTAAAATTATAAAAAGGCCATATCAAAATTGATATCATCGGGAGTGGGAGGGTGTAAGATGGGTGGCAGAAATATTTGTTATTTACAGTCTATTGTCATGATTGGTGTGAAATGTTTGTAACTCCTGGATTTATTTGTATCGCTTTAAAGGAAATATAAAAACGACCTTTAATTTATCTGGATGAGAGCAGTCTTGTGATGCAGTAAATAAAAGAAAATTAATTTTATAGAATATAATAACAATGAGCCAGTCTGACAAAATGAACTTAAGACCCCAATTAATACATTGTTTTATATCCCCTTCACAGTACTTTTGATGGTGATGAAAATTGGGATAGTTAGGATAAACTTAATATTATAAAAATGCGACAATCGTTATTTGGTTCTTTACAGACTCAAATTAAGGTAGGTGTACGTATGTGTACGTAATTTATTAACTGATTACAATGAGCGATCAGATTACAATTTTCAAATCTACGCTAGATATCGGGTCAAGCGATCTAACATACTGATATACTTGTGTAATTGAGAGTGACTGTTTATTAAATTGTCTTAAATAATTTATCTGTATACATGTAGCTAGACTCTTTTTCAGAATATTAAATACTTCAAGTGTTGACAAGTTGACAAGTTGACAAGTCTTCGAGGAAAAGCTTTTGCAAGATGGCTATGAGCAAACTTCAAAAAGGTATAATGTTAACTCGTGTTGAAAACGTGCCATGCTTAAATAAATACAAAAGTCTTATAAAAAGGACAAGAAACTAAAGCAAAAAATCATAGCAATTTCAGTGGCCTTGCTTACATCTAAAGTATTTGAATGTGTTCCATAAGAACACTAAAACATTTATATGCAGCTACATATTCGACTAGTGAATAAAAATGCCCATTGTTTTTAGTTAAACTTTATATGTGTATGTTGCTTTGACAGTATATGTTTTAAGGGCAAACAAATTCTTTTATCTGCGGACCATACTCCGCTAATCATGTAATTTTGTTAGTCTGAAAGTACCGTTTTGAAGGATTGAAACTGTATTGTTCATTGGTGTAAATATTGAGTTGCGCGCAACCCGGGGCTCTGCGGCGTGGTCAGTTAAATATTGAAATGCGCCCAACCCGGGGCTAGGCGGCGTGGGCAGTAATATGCATTTCCATTACTGTCTATGAACAGGCTCAATCCAACCAAGCCTGCTCTATTTTCATATGTGTCGCGTTCGATGGCTACCGAAGTTTCCTTGTCACTTATTTCAATACAAAGTTTTATTTACTGTAACTTTAGAATTAGTGCATGGTCTACATGTATAGCTTTAAGATAAGAGAAAACGTGTAGAGTATTTGGCTGGTACAAAGTATTGAAAAAGTCGGGCCATTAAGGTCAAAATTATTATGCGTAGTCACTTTAAACACTCATTTTTGTACAAAACAACATTCTGCTCTCTATCAGTTCCACCACGACAGCCTATATAAGTGTTACTGTAGAATTATTTTTGTAATTAGTTATATGTTGTATTTCAAAGGAAATAACTATTATTATGGCAAATTTCATGTAAGCCATTCATGTTCCATGGTTATATTTGCAAACTCCTTTTTCGTTGCATCACATGCATATAAAGGCAACGCTTTCAATCACAGAATGTATATTCAAAACCCTTTTTTTAACGATGTACTTTAAACATTAGTTATTGTACTACAATTAGTTGTTTATTGACACTTTTTTACGAATAAGAAAGTATATTTTCCCTCCCTATCTTTTTAACTCTTTTGGGTTTGAAATGGGTGTGTTTTTTTTAATGGTTTCCCTATATGTCTTTACGTTTACAGAGTTTCAGGAAGACCTCAAAAATTTCTACAGAGGGTCAGTTTACTACTTGCCAATATCCCCGCTTGTAGAAGAAAATTTAGTGCCTCTGCTTGACTTATACGTTCAACCACAGCTTATTGTTAATAATAAACTACTTGGATTTATTTACAATAGGAATGGGCCGGATCACAAATCAATTTATTTATACCGTGACTTGTTCGGTTACCCGGGTAAGCCTTACAAACATATTTTTATATCAGCTGGAGCCGGAATGGGAAAAACAGCATTTACTCGAAAATTGATTTTAACGTGGTGCCAGTCATTATCTCCGGAGTCAGCTTTCGTCGAGAAGTTTGGAAAAAGTGACATCGACACAATGAAAGCATTTGATTTCGTATTTTATTTAGAAATGCGAGACATCAAAAAAGTCAAATCTTCTACTGAAACTCAGAAGGGGCTATCAGCACTTGAACAAAGAAGACCTCCTGGCTTACAACCGACGAAATGCGATATTACAGATTTGTTAGAATGTCACCTATTAGAACGCTTATCACGAAGCCAACATTATAATAGGAAGTTTCTTGATGAAATACTAAGAAGCAAACACTGTTTAATTGTTCTTGACGGCCTTGATCAATGGTCCCATCCCAAACAGTGTCACAGAAATGTGGGAGATATGCCACATAACAGACATCAGTGCATTGTTTTGTGTACCACACGTCCGTGGAAATTTAGCTCTCTAAAACTTACGTCAAACATGATTGATAGAGGCATAGAACTTTTTGATCTAACCAGACCCGGTGCTCAACAATTGGAGTACAATGCAATTCAATTGTTGAAAGGTATGCAACATTTTGAATGCGATAGTTTTGATGATTCCGATTGTCGAACGATCGATGACTTTGATGCATTGATTGCTTTTGCACACCTTGAAGAGTTGCGGTATAAGCCATACATTCTGCTACACCAACTTTGCTTGTGGGCAGACAAACAAAAAATCATTTCGTCTAAAGCTGATGTCTATAGCAGCATAATCGAGCTTACTTTAACAAGAGGTCTTATCGAGTCTAGCAAAGGTCAGGAAGAATACTCTCCTCATGACAAATGCATGCCAATTCCTTCATGTTTTATAGACAAGGAATTTTGTACCAACTACTTCCATATTCTTTGGAAGCTTGGAAAACTAGGATTTGACATAGTGTGTATGCAACTGCAAGATAATACAATCGACACTGACAGAGATGATGCGTTGCGGTATCTCACTAGTGACGACCTTGATTTCTTATTGGAGGTCGGACTGATTTCCCAAATCAAAGATCACCAAATGATTTCAAAAATTCGCCTGATATTTTCCTTTCAAGATAAGTCGATACAGGAGCTATTAGTTGCACTGTATATGGTTACGACCTGGGAGAGCAATGTTCAAGAAAGAGAACACATTCTTCAAATGTGTTTGGAGCTTCCCAATGTTCTGGAGATGACAAATATACTAAGATTAGTGCAAGAGATGAGTAGAGAGATACATACTGATATCTACAATAAGATCATTTTGAGACAACCAGGTAATTATTTTCAATTCGTGTAAAGATCTTAAACACATTTATTGACAATAAACATAATATTTTGTTCAGACGAAGTGGTATAACAGTAAAACGTACAATGCAGTAGTTAAACGCTCGATAATATGAAATGATCGTGTGTGTTATTTTAAAAACGTATTTGTTTAGCAATGACGAAATGTTAATAATGAAGAGATTATTTAAGCCACACTTCGATGCTGAGAAGCATTGTACTGCTAGTCCTTTGGAAGGTCATAATCTAGTATTTTCGTATTAAGTACAAGTGTTTTGTTTTTTGGTTTTTCTCTATGATGTAACAATTATTATTTGTGGCATACTCATCCAAACCATTTCAGAGGTCGATAATTTTACCAATTAACTCTTTAATTAAGTTCAAATATGAATAAAGTCGTTTTACAAGAAGGCTATTTGAGAACGCTGCATTATATCTTTATTTTTTTATCTTCGTTTATTCGAAATTCTTTCATAACGTTAATCAGTCTTAATAAATAAACAATCACATTAGAGGATTCTGAAATAATTGACAATAGTATGTACTGTGAAAATGGCACACCGTTAAAAGATTATATTTATAAATAAATGTGTATTGTTTTATTTAAACGGGATGCACAGTTAGAGCATATTTTGTTTTTATTATCATATTTTCTTGTACAGTTTTAGATACACGATTTGTTAAAACCAACCGTCGGAACATCAATGTGTATGGTGGCAGACTGATCTAGTTTACAGCAGATGAAATGGAACAAATAGTTCAAGACTGTACTGCCGAGAAAGACATGATAGGACAAGGCTCGTTTGGGGCAGTGGTATTCAAAAGTAATATGTTTTTCGTTGAGTAATGTTACAGCAGTTTAAATTGGTGTTTATATGTGCTGAATTTATAAACCAAAATCATTCTCTTCCCCTTGTTTCGCTTTCGTATTCTTAATCAACCTTTAAATGATATATATATCTTTTTTATTCTAAATCAGACATTTCATGATATACATATCTTTGTATTTTGGATTAGCCTTTTCCTGATAAACATATATTTGTATTCTGATACGGGCTTTTCCTGATATACATATCTTTGTATTTTGGATTAGCCTTTTCCTGATAAACATATATTTGTATTCTGATACGGGCTTTTCCTGATATACATATCTTTGTATTTTGGATTAGCCTTTTCCTGATAAACATATATTTGTATTCTGATACGGGCTTTTCCTGATATAAATATCTTTGTATTCTGGATCAGCCTTTTCCTGATATACATGTCTTTGTATTCTGGATCAGCCTTTTCCTGATATACATGTCTTTGTATTCTGATACGGGCTTTTCCTGATCTTTGCATTATGAATAAGCCTTTTCATTATTACATATTTTTGTTGTTTTGTAGTTATATTATTATAGTCTCGGTCCAACGTTAAGGATAAAAGAAATTCAATTTAAAATAAGGCAACATGATGTTGTCATGTTTCTTACTACTCAAAATTCAATGTGATTAAAATTCAAACCATTTGAATTCATTTTCGTTCACTTAGTTATGATAGTATGCAGAACATCGCTATTAATTTGTTTTGTGTTTTTGTGAACCAATATCTCGTTGTGCGCTTGCAATCCATAACTTTAGCAATTCTCTTAGACACAATATTCAGCATTTAACCCATTTAAACGTTTACTTTGACATGGCGACCAAAATACATAAATGTTAACAAGCTGTTTCAATAATGCTAAAGGGACATACCCGAAAGATTTGCGGCGCCATGGTAGGTTACTTAGCAAGACGAATTTGATGTTTCAGATCACTTAAAATTATAAATAAACTTGCTAAATATCTCATCATGGCGCCGCAAATCTTTCGGGTTTTAAAGGCAGTCGATACAGTTTCATCAAAATTTTCCCAATAATAGATTTCATTCAAACTTTGTCTATGTCAAGAACATGATGTTATGCAATGAAAAACCAAATAAAAATGGGACCTTACCGGGATTACTTGTTTTTTTCATTAGATACCGAAGATGTCACATTTTGAACAATTTTTACGATTTTCATAGACTTCTTTGTCGGCATAAAATCATAGAATGTATCACAAGAATATCATAAATATTTTTTTTTCAGTTAAAAACATTCTAAATTACAAATTAATTGCTAATTATTGCGATACAAATAATGAAACACATATAAAAAATTACCTATTTTACTACAAAGAATTTATCGTCAAATCTTTTCATTCTAAGGGATGTTTTTAAGATTACTTAAATTTAACATAATAGAATTTCACCATATACTACAAGTATATTCACCAATGTATAACAAACAAAATAGAAAAGAAAAATGTAGGTTACCATGTTAATTTGTTCGAAATTGCAATTTCAAAAAGGGGGGGGGGGGTAATTATATATAAACAAAAAGACTTAAAGGTATATAGTGTAAATCGTTAATTATTACTGTGGTATCATTTTATTTAGCGATGGCTTAATTTTCGCTTATTTCGCGCTCGGACCAGTACGCGAATTTAAAACCTGAGCCAAAATTTAACCAATAATCCACATACGTATCCGAAACGAGCTATGTCCGAATAAGTCATGTCTTGGACCGTGAACTGTGTTTTATACATTGATAAAACCCAGATTGGACCGTGAACTGTGTTTAATGCATTGCATTTAGACAGTGGTACAATAGTTTAATACTCGTTGAAAAAAACTGTAGCGACTGCCTTTAAAATAAAACGATTTTAATGTGCAGTATACGACAAACATGTAAAATAGGTTTGAAATATTTTCGGATTTTAAGTTCTAATAATAAAATCCGACCAATCATTGACTGTACTGTTTGAGTATAACCATTCATTTATTGTAACAAGTCCCAATATTAAAATACACTCTGGTTATGTCCACATGAGATTTAGATTAAGAGTAAAAACAATAAAAATTAGAAGCATTTATTTATCATTTTCTTTTTTATGTTTTATATTTTTATATTCGGTGTGATAACATATACATGTACCATTTAAAGATCAGAAGGTGTGAACATTTTCACAATTTCAGGCAATTGCTTGCAAAAAAGGTACGGCATAACGGTTGCCATAAAGAAAATCAGTGGTCAAGAATCTCAGAAGGAGCCGGTTTTGAATGTTATTAAAAAGGTAAGAAACAGTTTAAATATAATTATTAATCATAGTTTTAGGATATTTGTTAAAGATTTGCTTTTAAATGTTTTTTACTTTCAAGCATATTTGTTTAAGTTTAGAATGGTTTAGCTCCTACAAACTAACTTCTCTTAAAAATTTACACAATCATCATTTCTGTTTCTATGTATCATGTCTTCGATTATTTTACTGTAGGAAATGTTTGTTTCGAAAGTTCGCCATCCTTTTATTCTGCCTACGATGTCTGTACTACATGAACTGTCAGACAATCGGAGCATGTAAGAAACTAATGGTTTTTATTTCATTTACATACATTATTGAAGTAAGTAGAACTTGAGGTAAAAACACAAAGGAAGTTTATTAATCGCTATTAGCCAGTCAGAACATGTACTTAGACACTTTTTGTGGTATTTTTAGTTCTTTTTTCCAAATACTTCTTAAAGTAATACATCTTGGGCCAGACTTCTTTGTTTCCCCATCCCGACCCAAGCAGATTTAGTATGGATAGGTAGGTAGGTCAAAATATTTTTTATTTGATTTGTTTAAGAATAGTGATCCATATTTAGATATTCTATTATTTACTTCAAGGAGAATACCAACACTGTAAAATTTGAATATATAGGTACTAAGTTTACATGTACTATAGATGAATGTCATGCAAAATGATTAAGCCTGCCCAGGAATAATTCTAAATAAATAATGAAATAAACTTCCGTATTACTTAATTTAAAAACTGAAATACAATTTTATACAAATTTTACATTTGAACAATGAAAATTTAAGTACCGTAATTTTTATTCATTTAATAGAGACGTATTCAGGTACACATCATCTCAGTGTTGCAATATTGTTAACATGAAACATGACACTTACTCCTTTGCAAATCAAGTTCTGCACAGAACAGCCGGTGATATTCCTTCCCTTTCGATTTCCCTACATGTATCACCAAGAAGCTAAACAAATTCGTCATCAATGTCACGCATTGTAAACTGTGTTGACAATCTACAAATTTTCTTGGATACCAAAGAACGGCGTGTGTCTCCACTTTTTCAACAAAGAAGCAAACAGAATGTTCTCTGGGTCACATACTTCGTGAACGGTAATTCGGTCCGATGAGCAATGAAATTCTGCCGGACCATAATAAAATCAGCCGGTTGAAAAAAAGACGGAGATGATATTGCAAAATATTTGGGTATTTTTGGTCTTTTTAAGTCGTTTGTTTGAAACAAAATGTGCAACTTGTATTTTTTTCAGTTTTAAAAAGCTTTCACCCATAAAATTAAAATTAGAAATCTATGCTCGATAAAGTTTTGCTTAGACCAAGTTCATTTTTATACTGAATTTTAAACAAGAAAATATTTACATGCCATCCTATACTAGTATTTATTACGCTACTTTCGCTTTATCAAACATAACTTAACTTCGACTGCCGATCTCCCGTCATTCAAACGAATTCTCACTTTTGTCCCATAAAAACTTTGTTAGACTTTCATTTTTTACGTGAGATGATAATAAACACAAGCAACAACGCCATTTAAAATTACGATACAATTTAAACTGAATAGCCTAGACGCCGGTATTTGCTGTGTGATCCGTGAAATGTCCCTAGTTTGAGCACAGAATATCCTCTGCCAACCCTTGACAGCCCAAACACAAATTTTTAATAGATGGCCATTAGATGATGTTATCGAATTCACGATTGCACAATAGGAATCAGACAACCAATCACAAATCATTTTACTGTGACTGAAGGGAAGTAACTAGAGTTTATGAAGAAAAAGTTGCCAGACAGAAAGACCAAGGACATTCTACATTTTACCGGACTTAAGCAAAATCTGTCGGACTTTTTCGAAGGTCCGACGCATTTCGCGTCTGATAACCACTGACTGCTCTTATACTTTCTTGGGATAGGTTTTATACTTAAAATGATGATAAAAAATGTATTCTTTTGTCTCCAGGTTTTTCGCACCAAATAAAAAATATCATTTCGGTTTCGGCAATAAATTTTTTCGGGTCGCGCCGATTTTTTCGGGTCGGTCGTGGATGGGGAAACACACTCTAGTGGAACTCTACAAAGATTGTTCAAATTATTTCCCTGGGGTCAAATTGGCTCCGCGCCAGGGGTCACTTCATTTTACATAGACTTATATAAGAAAAACTGTAAAAATCTTCTTGTCTGAAACCACAAGGCCTAGAGCTTAGATATTTGGCATTTAGCACTCTCTAGTGGAACTCTACAAAGATTGTTCAAATTATTTCCCTGGGGTCAAAATTGGTCCCGCCCCAGGGGTCACTTCATTTTACATAGACGTATATAGGAAATCTTTAAAAATCTTCTTCTCACAAACCACAATACGTACAGCTTAGATATTTGGTAAGTAGCATTGTCTAATAGATGTCTACTAAATGTGTTCAAATTATGTCCCCTGGGGCAAAATCCGCAACGCGCTAGGGTTCTCTTGGTTAACATATAGTTATATAGGAAAGACATGAAAAATCATTTTTCTCCAAAACTAATAGGACTAGATCTTAGATATTTGGTGCTGAGTATTGTGTAGAGACCCTTTATCAACTTTGTTTAAAAGTTGGCCCTTGGGTCAAAATTGTCCCCGCCCCGGGGGCCCTTAATATGTGAAAAAGGCAAACTTTAAAAATGTCGTACTGGAAACCTCAATGCCTAAAGCTTAGATATTTGGTAAGTAGCATTGTCTAGTGGATGTCTACCAAGTCTGTTCAAATTATGTCCCATGGGCCAAAATTGGCCACGCCCCAGGGTTCTCTTAGTTTACATTGATTTATATAGGAAAACATGAAAAATCTTTTTTGTTCCAAACTAATTGGACTAGACCTTAGATAATTGGTGATAAGTATTGAGAAGAGACCCTTTACCAACATTGTTTAAATGATAGCCCTGGGGACAAAATTGGCCCCGTCCTGGGGGCCCTTAATATGTAAAAAAGGAAAACTTAAAAAATCTTTCTACTGGAAACCTCAATGCCTTAAGCCACGAGAGCCCTTAATGTGTAAAAAAGGCAGTTTTTAAAAATCTTTTTACTAGAAACCTCAATGCCTTAAGCTAAGATATTTGGTATGTAGCATTGTCTACTGGATATCTACCAAGTTTGTTCAAATTATGTCCCCTGGGCCAAAATTTCCGACGCCCAAGGGTTCTCTTAGTTTACATTGATTTTAATAGGAAAACATAAAAAAATCATTTTTCTCCGAAACTAATACGACTAGACCTTAGATATTTCGTGTTGAGTATTGTGAAAAGACCCTTTACCAACATTGTTTAAATGTTGGCCCTGGGGTCGATTTTGGCCCAGCCACGGTAGCCCTTAATATGTAAAAAAAGGCAGTTTTTAAAAATCTTCTTACTGGAAACCTCAATGCCTTAAGCTGAGATATTTATTATGTAGCATTGTCTAGTGGATATCTACTAAGTTTGTTCAAATATGTCCCCTGTGCCAAAATTGGCCAAGCAACAGGGTTCTCTTAGTTTACATTGATTTATATAGGAAAACATAAATAATCATTTTCCTCGGAAACTAATGCGACTAGACCTTAGATATTTCGTGTTTAGTATTTTGAAGAGACCAGCACTATTTAAACGTAATGTAATGTAAAACTGAAAGTATTTTTATGTACTCAGGTGAGCGATTTAGGGCCATCATGGTCCTCCTGTTTAGTTTTGATTAGTATATTTATTTATATTTAAGCCACTTTTCAGAAAGCACAACCTAGCAATAAGGCCAAAATATAAGAAGAAAGGTTTTGTTGTATACAGGCAATTTATATAATTGTTAAGTAGATACCGTAACAATAAAGCCAGAAGAATGGTTAATGCAAAGCTATGTTTCCATTTAAAGTTTTTGATTTCAACGCTTGTCTTGTTGACTAACCTTAGAAACAACTGAATTATACTCCTAAGCCTGAATATTCTCTCTTCCTCTCTTCTTTTTCTCTGCGTGGAGAGGCTGTGTTTTGTGAGTGTGGCGATTTCAGATACGCATACTTTACTTTTTATCTTTTTAAATGCAAATCTCTTAAAACTCATATTTCAAATTGTTGAATTGTGGTTTTTATATAAGAGTAGAATAAGTCTTTAAAATGTATTCCTTCAATAACTTTTTAGTTTTTACTGCATTTCACCGTTCTGTGAAAATGGGGACCTTAACGTGCGTCTTCATGGGCCAAGCTCACAACATGCCCTTTCGGAACTGGATAGTACACAAAGAATAAGAATAGTTCTTCAGATATCCTTGGGAATACAATATCTACATACTCCCGTGGCGGACGTGCGGTAACATTTTATTATTTTAATATTTGGTTTGATGTTTGGGTACAATTAAGCATAGCCGCCGTGTTTGGTGCTTCCATTATGTCGGAAGGTATGTTCGTTGGTTTCCTAGCTATCCTTTATGCATCCAACAGTCTTTACATGTTTCTTTTCTGGGATCACTTTCGAAAGACGGGCCTTTGTATTGAATAACATCCCCCTAATTTATATCTCTAATTCGGTACATCGAAAGATCCAGCTTCTTTTATTATATGTCTAACTTAATAGAAAGAAACTGCAAATAAAACTAATAAAAGGTAGTAGCTCTTTGTTATTGTATGTAATACATGTATCTAAGACTACTGAAATATAATTTGTGAAATAAAAGTAATATGGATATGTGTTGCCTGAAATTATTCTATTGAGAATGATGATGACACGTTCTGTTTTCGTCGATAGGGTTCTTGGCCTAATTCATTTCTTCTGCCTTTCAGTAATGTCCCTTTCTCTCTTTGGTTTAATGTTGTAAACTACGAATTCACTTGAGTCGCAATTACTAGTAAATGGTAAACATAAATCAGTTGATTTTAAGCATCTTTACATTTTTGACAAACGAAATGTGTACGTTATGTGATTTGCATTTCAGCGGAGCGATTTTGCACAAAGACATCTCCTCAGCAAATATTGTCTTGGACCGGGCAGACAATGCACGTTTGATAGACTTTGGTCTTGCAAGAGAGTTAGGGGATGATTCGACAACACATTCACATAAGATGTGTTATGCTCATCCTGAAGTCGGAACAAAAGGTTGCAAGGCTTCGCCAAAATGGGACTACTACAGTTTTGGCGTAAGTATGTAACATAGCATGGAAAATTAGAAGGTTTTAACGTGTTTTCATTTTTTTTTATCTCGTTCATCTAGGATTTTTTATGTTGTGTCGTTTTGGTAAGATCTTGATTGCTGTCTACTTTATTGTCAAGTAAGCAACAACATGTGAACTGTTAATTAAATATTTCTTACACAGCATTTCCCATCCCTTTTCTTAGCCATTTAGTTTTAGAATTTTTTTATTTTAATTCGGGATTGAATCTATGTTGACTTTCAGTAATAAACATCGACAGTTCTAAAACAATTCATAAATTTCTCTTCGAACAAAAAATAGATTTCAAGTTTAGTACTTAAAACTGTAAAATATGAATAATTATTATGAATGGCAACCTCTAGGAGACGTAGCCGCCCCCATACAACCAAAATGAATAGAAAATAAAAGCATGGTTAATAAAATGGTCAATTTTAAATTACACACAACCAACAATAAACTAGATTCTAGGGTTCACCAACCGCACTCGTGTCCCAACAGGTCCTCATATGAACAAACAATGACACGTTATCTTGGAATATAGGCCAACCATCCGTTCGGCAATATTTCATGCACAAGTACAAATTGCAAAAAAACAAGAAGATAAAATCATTGTCAATTGGCGCTCAATCACCTTACTGAGAAGAGAGCATCTGGCATCAAATCTTGAAGATTTTCGTAATGCAACAAAATAAATAGAATTTGTTAATAACAAAAAAGCTGCAAGCTTATCCCGAGTACAATAATTTGAATTATGCAGTTATATTAATATTTATAATATATTACAGTTCTTTTATATTCACAAAGTAAGAGTTAATAGCTTATGATAGAACGGTTATAGAACACAGCTAAAGAAAATTCATGTTAGAATAATGGAACTGTCATACACAGCTAAAGACCATTCTTGTTAGAATAATAGAAAGAAATGTTATGCACAGCTATACACCATTCGTGTTATAATAATAGAACTGTCATGTTTAGTTAAAGACCATTCATGTAAGATTAATAGAAATGTCATGTACAGCTATAGACCATTCATGTTAGAACTATATTTATTCTTGCTGTACTCAAACACCGTTTGTGTATTCTATTCGATTCTGTATAAGTAAACAGTAGCTAAAACGGAATAACCTATTTTCGTGTTTAATACATTAAACCATAATTAGGTGAGACATTACAACAATTGATTTATAGAATTACTTCGAGTCATAACTCTTAATACCCAGCTTCAATCAAAATATGTCAAATGTGTTTACTTAGTTCATAGACAGAAATGAACTGTCTGTTGCTTGCAAATTATTTTCCCACTCAGCATAATAATTTAAACATTATTATTCTAACAATCCCCCAGTTTCCAATATAAGATTTATAGAACTGTGTGCTGAATTATAAACAAGAAAATCTATTTCAGTAATTCGTGAGCTACTGACAGGACTGAAACCCGA
Source organism: Corbicula japonica (assembly GCA_038501625.1). Lineage (NCBI taxonomy): Eukaryota > Metazoa > Mollusca > Bivalvia > Venerida > Cyrenidae > Corbicula > Corbicula japonica. The sequence goes on along the minus strand of JAZAYU010000102.1, from coordinate 1,181,253 downwards.
AAGCCCCGATGGAGATCTCAACAAATTGTCATCTACGTATATTCGAGGGTGCTGGAATAAGAAAGAGTTGCAGGTATGATTGCACATTAATTTATGTTGGATGATTAAAATGATTAGATAGGATGTGTTGGCGTTTGTAAATGTATCAGACTCAGAATCAGATGCAATGATTTACTAACTCCATATCGCGTAGTAAAATTGACATCTTGTTTAATCGTTGTTTCTTGCGTGCAAAATTATTTTGTTATTAATCATCCGGCTTGTGGAACCTGTGTTATTCATCAGGCCTAAGTCCACAAAGGAAAAAATAAAAGTTAAATAAAAAAGTGAAAACATGCATAGGTTCTGTAATGCGGCCGTAATGCGGCTTTACTTCTTTTTCTTAATATATACTTAAAGAAATTAGAAACGCAACTTCTTTAAAGAAGAAATACGTTTCATGTTTATAGAAGTTGCGTTTCTTATTTCTCCAAGTACATATAATATAGTGAAAGAAATTAAAAACGCAACTTCTTTCATCATGAAACATATTTTGTGTTTAAAGAAGTTGCGTTTCTAATTTCTTTAAGTATATTATATCCATTTCGTACATGGTAAACAATTGTCCTTTTTCACATTTTTAATAAGTTAAATATGTAGTAGTAATGAAAGCCTTACCACTAACAATGTGTTATAATCTTATCAAATTAAATCGAAGACATTATTTAATTGTTTAATGCAAGGTGGTTAAAAGGCCACATACATTAACTTTCTAGTTACAGGACATCTGGAGAAATGAAGAGACCTTTACAACACTAAAAACTATTGCCAAAAAATGTATGACAGCAACAGACTTATTGGGCGACTTTCAAAATCAGATAGTGAACAAACTGAAGGTAAATTATGAAAGATTTGTTCCGCATTTTGCATGCTAAAAAGCCCTTATTGAAAACGGCTTTTAACACTATGTAAATGTTTTTGTCACGAAAGGGTCTTGAGGAACGAAGAGTTGAAAATCAGATATTGCCTATACACTCTACACCTTGGCAACAGCATTATCCAATTACAAATTCCTATTGATCAGTGTATTTCGACAGTTGATGCCTGTTTTGTGATCTTAACACACTATTCTCGTACATGTCTATGGCACTCAGTTATAGAATTCAATAAATTAATAAGAATAAAACAGTTATTTTATGGGTTTTGGAGATTACCCTCATTTTCATAAAAAACATCATTAGGACTACTGTTACTGTTTTTTTCTTAGCTAGTCGGCAACAGCAAGAGTTGAAATCACTGTGTCGTTTATATGTTATATCGACTATTGAATGATCACATTTTACATAATTACAAAATATAATTATTTGATTTAAAAATCGATTAAATGTGACAAGGCTCTGTCGAGTTTTTGTGTTCGGCTCCTTTCAAAGTTCCTCTTTAATCTATTCCAATCAAAAATGTTAAAACAACATATTGTTAAAAGGCTAAAGCATTACTGCACGTACTACATGTAACACAATGATTTCGTTTGCGACATCATTTCACATAGTATGAATTTCAGAAAAATTAGTAATACACTGCACCAGCGGAGTGCTCTGTTCATCTTGATTTGATTGAAAAGATAACTAGAAGTAATAAACAGTCATATCCTTAAATTAGTCGGAATGTTTTTTTGCCCAATGTGTCAGGTGCGGAGCTGGCAGCGTTAGTGTCGGTGTAAAAATACGACTCTGTTGAAGGGTGGCATTGCCTGAAAGGCTTGCCGTCGGCAACGGAAGCTTCTTCACCTTTGCCGACTGTTAAATCCAGATGGCGTTGGACTTATTAACAATATTAGCAAGGAAAATAATGAATATCTGCACTTGTTAAATCACAAAGTTCTAATGCCTAATGTGTATATAACGTGAAATTTTCATTAAAAAAAAAGCATGGCATCAAAGCAATTTCATATGTTTTTACTGCTGCTTACTGCCATTCGACGACAGCTTGGATCGAGAAGCGGTAACTTGTGGTTGAAAGGGGATAGTCATATACTAAAATTAGTCGGAACGTTTTTTTGCACAACGAGTCAGGTGCAGAGCTGGCAGCGTTAGTGTCGGTGTAAAAATACGACTCTGTTGAAGGGTGGCATTGCCTGAAAGGCTTGCCGTCGGCAACGGAAACTGTTTCAACGTCACCGTCTGTTAAATCAAGATGGCGTTGGACCTATTAACAATGTTAGCAAGGACAAGAATGAATATCTGCGCTTGTTAAATCACATAGTTCTAATGCTCTATGTGTATTTAACGTGAAATTTTCATAGAAAAAAAGCATGGCATTTAAAGCAATTTGATATGTTTTTACTGCTAGTTACTGACATTCGACCACCGCTTGGATCGAGAAGCGGTCACTTGTGGTTGAGAGGGGATTGTCATATCCTAAAATTGGTCGGAAAGTTTCTTTGCACAACGAGTCAGGGGCGGAGCTGGCAGCGTTAGTGTCCGTGTAAAAATACTTCTCTTCTGAAATCTTACGTGTCCTGACCGACTGTTCGTCGGCGAAAGAAGCTGTTTTACTGACGCCGACTGTTTATCCCAGGTGGCATTAGACTTATTTGCAATTTCAACGTAGAGAATAAGAAAAATCTGTCTATTTCATTAAGTTTTATTGCTGAACGTGAGATTATGAATTTAAGGTCTCATTTACGGTATAATCGGGAAAATGTTAAGAAACTTTTACAAAGTTCTGTTGATCATTTCTTGGAAAAGCAGGACTATAATTATTAAGGTTCATTAAACTGTGGTATTTGGGTACCATTATTACGTTGCATTTCAACGCATCCCTTGGACATTTCAAGCACACTGAGGCATTGCCAATATGAAGAGTGGGAAAGGCACTATTAAACTTTAATAGTAGCCAATCTGTTTCCCATTGTTATCATCCGCAACATACATTATTTACAGGTATCCAGATGATCCAGCCTATATGCTATTGAATCTATTCACGATGTTGACTTGGTAAATTTCCATGGTTTCTGTACGTATGTCAGCAAGCTTTACTGCTGAATGTAATAAGGAAACAGTTGGTTATTAAACACGTTTATTGATTTATTATGTTACACTGTGTCTCTTGATATACTCCAAACGTAACGGGTTAATAATTTCTTTTATTTCAAGTAATATCTTTTGAATTATAGAACAGTTTTGACGTAAATTTTATACTGTCGTTGTTGTTATAATAGTATTGCTTTAGTTTAATGTAGTGCACGTCCGTGTCCGGTTAGATCCTGGTTTTATGCATACTATAAACATGTCATTGCTTAGTTCTGTTAGTAATTATATATATTCGGACTAATGGAAGTGTAGGTTAATTGTCTCTTCTGTACTTTATTGTTCCATAGTACCTACAAATTAATATTTACTAGATGTTCAGTAATTTTAGACGTCTATGAGTTATATAACGGTATGTTTCTTTATTGATTTGCACCAATCCTACTGAATTCACACGCAGTACATATTTGGTGTTAGTGATCGTGTTATTTAACTTTGTGGGTACAATGCAACAATAAAAAAGAGACAACTGAGACTTACACTTCATAAAAACATTGAACTTTATTAGCGTGGAACCGCAAATAACATCGTTGTAGTATGCATTAAAGCTGGTGTTCTAATTCCATCAAAATTACCATAAAATACCGCAAAGCAAATATGACAAAATTAAGTTGCTGTTGTTGAAAAGAGGTCTAAATAATTATTGTGAGTCTACATGTGGTCGAATAAAATAAAAAGGCTTGATAAAGGTTTATCAATAATTACGAACTTGCATTATCCTTTAAGTACGTCTGTAAAGTAGCTGTTACCATGTCATTGGTTCTTTTCATATAATGTATTTAAAGTCCATTTATTACAAATAAATTATTTCACATATCATATCGCATATCATAAACATCAATTGCATCCATTTCATATCATTAAACAATTAAGGGAAGGGCACATGTTGTAAGCACTTTATGCCCAAACCATTTTATTTTTCTACTTAATCTTCGTGTATATGTGTGCAATTATGCCTGTACAAAGAATAGAAAATAAGCTATATTATACAATTCAGACATTAAAACGTCTGCAGAAGTGTGAACATTGTAAGATAAATTATAACAGAGAACTCCATCCATGTTATATCTCAGTTTTATATCCCACAATCACCGCATACCGCAAAATCCTGCTAAAATACACAATATCACCCAAGCCTTTACTACTGGTGATCGTGGTTTATCCTACGATTATAAATCAGGAATTCTACAAGTTCTTCTTAGCAAAAAAAAACAACAACAAATATTTTACCGTTTTAAACCTCATCCAGAAGTAAAACTGCGCGAATGTATATTTAGCTACACGCTTTTTAGGTGCAAGTGTGAGGTTGGTGCACCCTAGAACCTGGTTTAACCCAACCCCCCCCCCCCCCCCCCGCCCGTGGCAAATTGTTTTGCCACTGACCGTTCCAAGGCGGTAACCCCTCGGGTTCTCAATTTTTTTTAATTGTTTGTGGTGTCAGTTTTGAAACTGATCATTTTATTAAACATGATCTCTTTCTCTCTCTTTCTCTTCCTCTTGACTGTGTGGGGAGGCTGTGTCCTCTGTATGTTTCGATTCCTGATATGCACATTTCACTTTTTTTAACATTAGTAAGATATTATAGTGGCGCCCTAAGTGGAATCGTCAGTGGTTGTTTCTAAACAGAGGATAACAATAAGGAAAGATTATCTTGCTTTTCACGCCGCAATACTGATGTAACAGTCAGATGTACTTTTTTTTTACTAATTCCCATAAGTGTCATCCTACTATTAGCAGCTTCTTTGCTCTTATTTATGCTACTGCTAGCAGTAATAATACTGCAGCTGCCTTAAGTGCTTCTACTTTTATTGCTGACTGCTGCATTGCTATTGCTCATACATAATCAGTAAATTTTATCTTTATGCTGAAACTACAATAAAGTAATACTTGTGGCATTGTAGTGAAGTTACTGCTGTTACTGTTGGGATTATGACTGCTATAACGAAATCTTCTGCCAGAAGTATTACTGTTCTAACCCCTATTACTACAAGCAGTATACTCGCTGTTGATTCTGTTACTGGCAGCAATTATAATATTGTTTCTGACGTTACCGCAAACAGTTACTACGGTAGTGAAACCTCGGATTATCATCATTTTTTTAATGAACCGTGATTTGAAATTAATCATAATATAAACTCGTTCTCATTTCCTGTATTCTTTACAGCTGTATGAGGCTGTGTTTTCTGAATGTGGATACTTTTGAAATGCATATGACTGTCAGCAGTGATAATGCTAGCATGGTTGAAGATTTTCCTGGTTCAAATTTCAAATGTATATGTTCTGATACATATGCTTTTGCTAACAGTTGTTGGTGTCATCAGTATACCAACAGCAGTGTTGTTACTACCAGCAGTATCACTTGTATTACTGCTGTTCCTCAAGAAGTGTTACTGATGTAACTGCCGGCAGTGTTACTGGTGTTAGTGTTAATACTGCTGTTACTGCCAGCAGTATTACTGCTGTTGTATTACTGCTGTTAGTCCCAGCAGTATTACTGCTGTTACTGCCAGCAGTGTTACAGCAGTGTTACTGCTGTTACTGCCAGCAGTGTTACTGCAGTGTTACTGCTGTTACTGCCAGCAGTGTTACTGCAGTGTTACTGCTGTTACTGCCAGCAGTGTTACAGCAGTGTTACTGCTGTTACTGCCAGCAGTGTTACAGCAGTGTTACTGCTGTTACTGCCAGCAGTGTTACTGCAGTGTTACTGCTGTTACTGCTGCACTGCTAACTTCCTGGCCATTGTTTTCCCACCTGTTTAGTCATGATAGTCTTGGACAAAAATCCGGAAAAAGCACATGTTGCTTTGTACAAAATGTCCAATCTATGAAGCAACTTGTTCATGAAAAATATTTTATAAAACATCATAAACTGACATAGAACATATTTACACAATGATACTAAAAACTTTATAAATAAAATAAAAATGTGGCCTATATTTGAGACCTATTAGAGCTTTTTCAAAATAAAGTGTGGCTCAGTTGACTTGTTTGTGGCCTATTGACTGTAATCCATATACCAATTCCATGGTATTTGATCATAAATTTGGTGTGAATAGACTGATAACGATCCCAATCTATCAACCAAAACAATAAACATAATGTTTATGCAGTGTAGACCCAGTGTAGACCCTCATTTATTTAGGAGGAGGGGCGGCGGCCAGTTTATTATTTTTTTTTAGAAAACAGGGTCAGTCTTCAAAGCCCCTGTGGTGTAGATTTGCTCTTGTGCCATGTGTTTTATAAGAATAAATAAAATAAATCTCATAGTCTACCTCGTGTTCAGGACTCTCACAAACAATATCTTCGACTGCCATGAGCTCACATGTCTGAATGACGAACATGACCAGTGACAAAAAACTCTTATACAAAACTGAATTGTGGCGATGGTCTACGCTAAGCTCAATGTGTCTCACAATGTGACTGTGAGTGACTGAACATTGCGAGGTCCATTTCACGATGCAACTTCACATAAAAGTTGGTTCTCACCAGCCTTACATCTTGTTTTCAAGAAAAACTCCTTGCATCTGATTGTTCCGTCGCTGGGCTTTATGCTCCTTTGAATTTAAAGGCCTAATAATCCACTGACAAGCTACCATTCAGTAGTTTTCAACTTGATTTCTTCAGTCTAATTTCTAAAAATGGCCGATTGCTAGTATTGCCATTGGTTACAACGAACGACAACCTACTCTCTAAACTGACGATTTAGTTTTTTAGCTTTCCAAAATGCTAGTCCGATAACAATGCTACCAAATAATAAGTTTTAATTTTTAAAGATATTTTGCAATTAGCAATTTATATAAATAAAGCCAATAACAAAATTTGTCAAAACAATACTTTGCCTTAAGTTTTAACCGGTCAGTTTTTTTCCCGTGTTTACATTGCCTTATGCTGTGCACAACCGGTAACCAGCGCAAAACGGAAGTAAAGCTTTTTTATTTCGTTAGTGAATGGGCATTCCTGCGACCTTAAGACGAGCTTAACGCTCGGGTCGCTTCGCGACCCGAGCAAGAGCTCGATATTAATATCAGGGATATCCGAACTAAGAAAACACAGCTTCCCATACTGCAAAAAAAAGACCAGGAACAAAGCACCGGTGTATAAGTTCCCACAATTGCAATCAACCCGTTCGGCGACAGCGTCTGGCCAAATTATCTCAATCCTATACCGATTGAACAATCCGGGATAATCCCCAAAAGAGAAACATGTTTGCTTAACGTAATTTATTTCACACTTTTTTTCCTCATGAAAATGAACTTTGAAAGCCATTGAACACAACAAATATCAAAATAGTTTTATTAGTTTTCTTGGTGAAAAACAACGAGGAAGGTGTCCTTACATTTAAAAACTTCTTTTTTTTCAAATAGTATGAGCCGATACGGTAAGTAATATCTACAAAGTATACAATTAATTCAATTCGGTTATTTCCCCTTACAGTAAAACTATAATGTAACCACTGCCACTACCACCGATTTTAGTTAGTTTTTCGATTTCTTAATTATATTTTTATCCGATGGCGGTCAATAACTTTATGGTATGTTGATTAATACAAAAAATGGCAATTTAACTTGAAATAATAGTTTTATATATTCAAAACTTAATGCTACTTGTTTAAAAGCGTTATATTAATCCACAAACGTTACGTCATCTTTTATTTATGGTATGTTTAATTTGAAATTGATACCAACAGCAGAAAAGTGAAATATATCTGTCCGGTACACATCAAAAGTTTGAGAATATAGTACAAATACTTTCAATACGTAATTAATAAAACTGATTGTCTAAGTTTAATAGGATTCAAATAATTTATCAGTTACATGAATATTTATAATGCGGTGTTAAACACGACAGTTTACAGTTTCTTTATTGTGTTTGGGGGCCTTTTACGTACATATAGTCTGAGTACTGTTATCGGTAAAATAACCCGTAACCGATGTCATGAAGAGATGATAACGTATATCAGGGCTATCCAAACTACCTTTTTGTGGGTTGTCCCGGTTAGTTCAGTTGGTTGCGTCGTCGGAATTGCAGGGCTAGGCGCCGTCGCCGTGACGCTGTGGGTTCGCTCCCAGCTTGAGGGACTATAATTTTTACGGCACAAATAAAGATTTTCAGTAAATTAAAATAAGTAAAATAACCCGTTACCGATGTCATTCAGAGATGATAGCGTATATCAGGGCTATCCGATCAACCTATTTTGGTGTTGTCCCGGCTCGATTGGTTAAGTTGTCGGAATTGCCGGGCTAGGCGCTGACCCGTGACTGTGTGGGTTCGCTCCCTGCTGGAGGAAATATCCTTTTATATCAGAAATAAACACCGCCATAGCCAAAGAATTTACCGTCAGACCCGCTAAAAAATAACGATAGTTAGTTTATTAACACATTCCTTGAACAGGTTGCTTTTAATTAATAACTAATGAACGTAATATTTATGCGACACCTGTGACACATTACAACACTGCGGCCAGCTTTTGTTACATATAAGTTTGTTTGCATCTCCTAAACCAAATTTATCTCGTGTAAAGTGTTTCGTTGGCATAGACGACTTAATGTAGGATTCTAGTTTTACGGACGCAGAGGAAGAATGAGGATCGAAATAACGTTTAATATTACTAAATTAAGGATATTGTGTGCGATAAGAAAAAGTTTTACCAGAAAACCCGATACAATTACATGAAACTATATACAGGGTGATTCATATCGGATACACTTTTGAAATTTTATAGCGTTAATATCATCAAACGTAGGTATTCAATTTTCACATAGTTATTATCTAGAGGCTTTAAAGTTTTGTTTGATATATAACGTACTATACCTGTCTGAGGAATTCTGTCCGTTAACCATAAATAATATTAAGAGCAAATGTACATTGTGTGGTCCATCTGTGGATTTATATTTCGAATTTCTCGAGGAATTGATGATTGTTTTAACTTCTTCACTGATGTTGGTTTAGGTGTGTAAACCTTATATTTCAAATGCCCCCAAAGAAAAAGTTTAATCGACCATAAACAATTTCACGATAAGACTTGACTTCAAAGTCATCCAAAATGGACGTCACATTGAACATTTGTCTTATAAATATACTTTTTTTATTGGACAATATTCCTTATTCAATTTAGGTATATTATATATAAAATAAAACTACGAAGCCTCAAGATTTTTATGTGATCATCATGTGAAAATTGTACGACTATGTTTGGTGATATTAAAACTATTAAATTTTAAAAGTGTATCAGATATTATGAATCGCCCTGTAGTTGGTAGTGGCTCATAACGTAAAAATAAACAAATTAATCGTAAGGATGTGTGCAACGGCTGATATACGTTGACAAGAAAACCAGAAACTTTGTCACTCATTTTCCATTACTTTTTAATAAAATTTACCCTCATGAATTAAAACTTAATAAAGCAAACACTTCAGATAAGCAAGCAAACTTTATGATTCTTAATCTTTTTCTATTGAAAACTGATACGTTACTAATATATCGTCGCTGTCGTTCGAAAATATCATAACTGCGAAATCCTAACATTTCAGGAGGAGCAAAAATGTGCGCCAGATTTTTATTTATTGTGCTATCAATTGAAAACCTGACATAGGATCACTATTTAAATATATCTTTATAAGAGAATGTTTAGTTTGTATCTGTGCTTTTATAACAATAATTTGAATAGTTTCTGTGCTTTTAATTGATAGCACAATAAATAAATAACAATAATATTTTACAGTTACGACTTTTTTGCACCATATTTTGTGGGTATTATGTAATAACGCTATTTTTTCGTGCACTAAATCGGTGACAAATATTGCAAATAAAACAACTTACTCACCGTTTCCTCGAAAAGGTTATCCATAATTTGAATATTTGATTTAAAAACGTCATTTCTGACGCAATACCACTCTCGAAGTAGTTACGAGAATATCGACCGTCAAATAAACCAACCAATCCATTTACGATATTTTCTTCACATCACAAAAATATACGTTTCCCATTGGCTATCAGATCCAATATTTTCGAAATTAGCGCGGGAAAGTATAATGTTGTGATCAAAAGATTAAACACAAAATCGACAAAAGTGTAGTTACGATATTTTCGAACGACAGAGAAGATATGATACAAGAGACGGTTTTTATTTTAATCTTGTGAATGTTTCGTTTTTAGACGGCGATGTTTCTCGTGCACCATCTTACGGTGTTTATATCTGACAGCTTGCTCGCTTTTCTTGAGCTTGCTATGATGTAAATGATTTCAATGAACGTAATCTTTGCATAACAGAAAAAAACTTTTAAAACAAGGTTATCTGTATCATAAATTAAGAGAGACCTTTTGCAAGCTTTATCGCCGATACCCAGAGTAAATTCGAAAATAGAGGCGCAGTTTAAAATCACTTCTTTTGCAACAAGGTATTTAACAGCCAGTTTTTAATGGAGATATAATTTATAACTTTAGAAAATAAAGGCAATATTTATTTCAACCGGTTATTCTTAAAAACCATATGTAAATTCACGAAGGGTTACCAACATGATGTTCTACAGCGTACGACGTTGGCAGGGGTTTGAGAGTTTATGAAGGTTTATGGGGAAATATTTTCTTTAAAGAAGCTAGACGCTCGTTTTGTTCCTTTTATCCCTTTCATCGTGTTCTTCTTAATTTGACGCCAGGACCTATGGTTTCGGTAAGTTCATTGAGAACTCAACCGGTCGGCTTAGCAATGCTATTAGCTTCTTACGTTTATATGTTTGCGTGTTTTGCATGCAACATTGTTAAGCTGATGGGTGAGTTGGGGTTATTTCACCAAGACAACTTGTACTAGTTTGTTGATATGAGAACCTGTTTGGGTAAGTGTGGGGTCGATGCACCCTAGAAACTGGTTAAAACATCCAATGGCAATTTGTTTCGCCACTGAAGGGTTGTCTATGTCGTTAATTGTTTGAGGCGTCTTATTTGAATTGACACACAATATGCTCTCTTTTCCTCTCTTCTTTTTCGCTGCGCGGGGAGGATGTGTTTTGTGAGTGTGGCGATTCCCGATATGCATATTTCACGTTTTTTCAACGAAATTTCTACAAACGTCTTTTTTTATTTCATTGCAGGTTAGATTGTAAATTTTTAATTGATATGCCCCAAACACTATTATAACAATGTCAAGCAGATGCCCCAATTCCGAATTGTTATTTATTCTGCTAATTCATAAACAATTTCTTTCCAATGATTATTCGTTGTGACATATATACTCGTGTCATAAACAAAACTTATACTTTAAAAACAAACTTTGTTTGAAAGATTATTCGTTACTCTCGGAACATAAAAGAGGATTAACTTTGAAAATAATTAACGACAAAACTTTTTATGAAGATGTTACCGTATAAGGTCGGCCGAAACATAACAAAATATATAATTTAAGTCAATTTAGGTTTGTTTTGTATATTGCATTTAAGCATCTTGTTGGACAATGAATCCTATAAAACACTGTCCTTTAAAAAGCTGCACACTCGATTTAATTAAGGCTGCTAATGGAATGTTCGTATAATTGAGAACCTCCAGGCAAAAACGGAAATCATTTCACAAAAAGTCAGTTTTACGAAATAAGTAAATGTAATGCAGCCAATCTCCTTTGCAGAGATGTCTTTCTTAACAGTCACTCTACACCTCTGCGAAAGGCTCAATGTCAAGATTTTTTACCAAACTTTGAAGCTTCGTTGTATACAGTCATAATTATGAATCTAACAGCTTGTGGTATAACAAATGACAAAAATCTTCACTATCTTTCATTGAAACCGAAGAAACCCAAACATTTTTAAATAAAGTTGAACTATTTTATGAGATAAAGTAAAAGTTGTTGAAAATAGTCCCAGCCTATAACAGAGGTGAATGTATATAAGCCAATAGTGTAAGAGGTTGACAATACCCCTTGTAGATGGTTTAAATAACGTATTATGTTTATGAATGAAATGTTGACGTTTTTCCTTATTATAAACACCAATATCATTTAACGTCATGAAAATTTACGACAAAAATAAGTAATGCTTTAGTCGTTAATAAACTATGAAATCGTGTAAGTAGTGTTTTGTAGTGGACAAGTAAATTAAATGAAAATTGCCTGTTTTAATAGTTTTAAGGTTGTTTGCATCAGTTAAGAATAATATCGTGAGTATAAACAATTACGGTATGTTTAAAAAGTTGATACAATTGTTTAAATAGCAACAACAAATCCAAACTAGTTTAGATGAGAAGATAATCATGTTTTGCGATAAGCGAGCCCGAAAACAGGAAGATAACACATGTATAACATAAACGAGTTCAAGTTCAAGTTCAATATTATTTCTTGCCCCTAACATTGGCAGATGTATTAGCGAAAAATACAAAAGTGAATACAATAAAACAAATCAAGGAACAAACATGAAAACATGCATTATTTTACAACAAAGTTAGACTAATACGGATATAGGAGTCCCGGATATCTAATTGCATATTAATTAGGCGTGTAGTCACATGTCAAACGACAAACAGGAACATTCTATATAGTTGTGTTTATATGTTATAAAAATAAAGTTTTAGTTTACAAAATATAAAACCCCTTTTGTTGCCGTTTTGTATGGCGCAAATTTAGTAAAACCATATTTTCCTTAAATTTGTAGAATATTATACCTCGCAGAAAAAGAACCTCTTAGCGTGTAAATAATTTCTGAATTTTTCTCCCTAATGTTTGTGTTAACATAGTCACATTCGAATATTTCAATCTACGGAAACGCATTTAGAAAGTGAATTATGAATTCCAGTTTTATTTTGACACTACAATGAGAGTTTTGCGAAAACTATCTTTTGCCATTGACCGTTCTCAGGCGGTAAATCATCGGGTTCTCATTTTTGTTAATTGTTTGTGGTGTTTATTATGAAACTGATTATTGTATAACCATGGTCTTTTCCTCTCTCAACTTTTTGGCTGTATTGGAAGGCTGTGTTTGATGGATGACGACATACCTTATATGCATATTTCACTGTTTTGGTATGTACCAGTAACAAGCCCTGTGAGATCTGATAAGAACAAATTTTACTTAAAATTAAAAAAAAAACTTGTTTTGTTGGTAACAGTAGTTTTCCAGCGGCGGATACTGACAATTAGATTCTGCAGAGAACTTATATTCTCGGGCTTTAACTGTCATTTTTACCGAGAACCATAATTTGTGGTCAGTTGTCGAACACCATGGTTCCTATCATTTTCAGCCAGCAACCATGCGTTTCAAAAAAAACATGCTTTCAATAAAAACCGGCGATATTCGATAATGTAATGCTTCCAGAAAGTGCAACACCGGAAAATCTACTGTGAAAGAATGGAAACTGGCGGAGCGAGTTCGTGTTTTCGGAAATTTGATTTATAGACGATCATCATAAACCGATGATATACTGTAAAATGTATATGAACGATTTTACCATTTTAAATACATTACGTAAAGCAATTTGCTTTTTCGTGAACAAAAACAAAAATGCTCTCTCTCCCTTTCTTCTTTTTCGATGCGTGCGGAGGCTGTGTTTTGTGAGTGTGGCGTCTCCTGATATGCATATTTACTTTTTACATAACTGTGTCAGAACTATTTTTAAAGTTGTTTTCACAGCAAGTTTTCGACTAGAGAACAATTATCGATACTATTAATATAGTTCAAGAAGCAAGTTTTAGTGAAATCAATTAGAGTTCAGTACAGTACTTTAATACGCAAATGTACAAAATAGATCGCTTTTTCTAGAATCTATTTGTTTTCAATGTCACGTTTTTATAAACGATCGGAACGGCAAGGCCGGCTAAAATAAAAACGCTAAACTGGTTAATACCTGTGTAAACATAGTATAGATACCCCTTTATTAGATTTTAACATATTTTAAGAAATTGAAATAAAAACATACATACTACTCCCACTTTTAATGTAGTATTTTTGTTTATTTATTAGTCCTTTTACAGGTTGCTTTGTCATTTTATTAAAAAGATGAAAGGAGAACCTTGGAAGCCATCGAACACGACAAATATGAAAATATTGCAAGCTTGGTTTGATTGAGCCTGTTCATGGGCTGTAATGGAAATGCATGTTACAGCCCACATTATAATTTGTTATTTGTAATAAAAACACAAATTTTATTCACGTTGAATCATTTCATTAAATCTCCAAGTATTTGCGATATGTGTTTCTGAACTATGCCAGTAGTGTGTTTATTTTGACGTCGTGTATTGCGATCGCGTCGTTTTTAATTTTTACCTTACCGTACGTATCTGCCTGTCGGCTGTCATATGGAAATACACAGCGCTCTGATAACCAAACAATAAAATAAGATACAAACAAGCTTTTTTTAAGAAAGCATTTCAAATATGCATATCAGAAATTGCCACAACCAAATGAAACATCCTTTCACAGAGCTAAAAATTAGAGGAGTTTACAAGAGAATCAATTTCAAATTAGACATCACAAACAATAAAAGATAACGAGAACCATTGGGTAACCGCCTTGGAACGGCCAGTGGCAAAATCTTTAGCAACTCTGGGTTTAAACCAGTGCTAGGGCTATAAAGCTGAGATTGGAAATCAGTCTTAAATCTTAAGCATCTGATTGGCTGAATTGGCGACCAGTCGTCATTTCAGCCAATCAGATGCTTGAGATTTGAGACTGATTTCCATGCTATAAGTTCTTACTAATAGATAGGAAAATAAGTCAAAAGGTATTAAAAGATATATCTTTTATTAAATGTGTAAGATTATAAAAGCATGTTGTATTATCTACACTCACCCAAAGTTCGTATTGTTCATCAATTGTTTATGTTTTAAGTGAATGCTAGTTTCGATTCTTCCAAGGTTATGTCAAGAGAAGTTGTGGAAACTACTGTTTTGTCTTGAAATCAATGATTTAATGTGTTTATAATATTTATTTAGTGTTTTCTCTTTAATAAATTCATCACAACCTAGTTACACCACAGGGTCAAAATTAGAACACTCCTTAAATGAAAATGGGGTTATTGTTAAATTATTAGGATACATTGAACGTGATTTATTAAATGAAAATGCTGCTGATAAATAACGTTTTATGCTTTTCCTTCTAACGAGGGGTCCAATTAAAACAAAACATGCAATTTAGAACATGTTTCTTGTTGTTTGACCTCCAGTTGCATGAAATGCATTTTGTTATATTTTAGGATAACTCTAGCCAAACTGTTCTAAAGTTAAGTATTACATGATGAAATCTTAATTTGAAGACTGTCGTTGACAAATGATCGCAAACAAAGAGTCAAGTAAATGTCTTTTTTTATAAATAAAACGGGCAGAAAATGACCAGTTAGACCTTTGGTTGAGTGTACTTGTAGATTTTATACTGTGTACTTGTAGATTTTATACTAAGTCTTAAAGACATTCGTCAAGTAACATGATAATACATTTTTTTAAATACGAGTATCGGGAAATACATCTAAAGCAAAATAAACATGTTTTGATAGTGTACATTATATACCGTTATAATATTTCAATTTGCAATTTACTTTCTACGTTTACTTTAGAGTTGTTTCATTCAGTTGAGATAAAATGTCTGCATATTTTAATGTTAGTGTACACTGCTTACTACTGTAAATATTGCCAAAACCGACGTTTTTTCTTTACTTATACTTCTGTCAAGAATTAGTTCACACTATATTAGCCTTGCAGGAAAAAATACTTAATGTGTTCTTAACATTACAACAAATTGACCTATTGCAAGTGTCATAGGGTCAAATAAATATATTAAAACCTCAAAGTGAATTTCTTCGTTTGTTTTTATTTTTCCCAAATTACTTACCTTTTGTTATTTTTGGCGTTCCATACTCCCATTTTTTTACTCAGCCTTTTCAATATAGTCTAAGGGAAACAACTTCTTTAATTTCTTTTCTTTACCTATGCACGTGACAACTAACAACCAATCACTGCATTTAAAAACAATTCAAATAAGGTAGCTGCTGGGTTTATTATAAACAGCAAATAATTGTTTCTGGAAGGTTAAATACTTTTCCAGGTAAATACATTTTTATTTTCATTGTTTTATGTCATAGCGATACTAAGTCTTTATAGAATTTAAGTTAATATGTAAACAATTTTACCTTTTACCTGTATAAATTATTGTAATGTTCTACATCAATGATTTCTATCACCTTATGCACGGGTCATGTTTGTTTACGTATTGTGACATGTGTCAACTGTCAAATAGAAACTTAAATATTTGTAATCGCTATATTTATATCATAATTTAATATGTTGTATTATTGTTTTTCAGATAAGACACTACACTCATGATACATTATTGATGTTCATGTTCCACGTTTACATGATTATGTGAATAAACTTCTATATTCTGTCTGGAGTTTTAACGAACACATTAAAATAATAATCACCCAAACCTCCCAGGACCCACAGAAACAAGGGGTCGGTGATACAAGCCAAATAACGATTCAGAATTTAAATGTATACATGGAGTAATGTTTATCGGAAGTGTTTGAAATATCCGAGCACTTTTAAAAGTATTTTTTTCTTAATATGAACACGAATGCGCTCATAACAATGAGCATGACTTTTTGTACAGAGTGCGACTCCGCGCCATTACATTTGTCGGTGGTACATGCGCAAACGTTTGTATCAACACCCAGGTAGCTGTTTTTAGCGCACTCGTTTTGAGCGGTAGTAAAACAACCTCTGTTTACATACTTAATATAATCTGAAAAGAAAGAAGATTCGAAATAAGTTCATTCATCAAAAGTATCTTGAGGTTATGGACTTATGAAATATATCATATCCAAAATTGTCTATATTTTATGTCACACACTTAAAACTCTGTTAGAATAACACAAAATCGAACAGAATGAAATGTTGGTCAGAATACTGATACAAAAATGGCCATTTTAAAATTGTTTTAATGGTAATGTAATGCACAGAATATGAGCAATAGGTCATTACATAATTATGATCCAAAAAAGATCAAGGTCTTCCAAAATTAAGTCACCGACCATTACTTTAAATTAACGGTTGAATCGATTTTATAGCATTCTCTGGGTATGAAAAAAGAGCTGTCGGGCACGTCAGCGTGCTCGAATAATCGATTCATTTAACATAAATTCAATTTAGTAATGAAACACCTAAATAAATAACAGACATTTTAATTCAAGTATATCTCAACCATATTTTGCTGGTAAAATGCGCTTTTTAGAAATACGAAAGCAAAGTTTTACGGGATAAGGTCGGTTATGGAATCGGATACTCACCGCTGTCTACTTGTTCCTTCAGGCAGGCGTAAGTGCAGGTGACAACAGTAGCTTCTGATGCTTTGAACGGTTCTTTGCAGCTAGTACACTTGTAACACTGCACTGCTGTCGCTTCTAAAAACAAATGAAAAAAAAAAACAACTGCTGAAATTCGCAAACAAATACGAGAAGCGCCAGGCCGAATCGTCCGTTATAATGGTAGATCTCTAATTATTTCGCAAAAAAGGCAGTTTTGTGAAAAATTTAAATGCAGTTTCTCATCTTACAAATAGTTGAATTAACATATTCTGTTAATGAAAAAAAGACGTATTTTCTATTATAATACCACTATCATTGAATGTCATGAAACGATAATGCCTAGATAATGGGCGTGCGTTAAGACAACGTCACCATTATTTGAGCTATAATACATGTACAGTATTCAATATTGTAGAGGTAAATACGAGAACTAGACATAATTTGCTGATAACATTAATCGTTTTTGAATATTGTATAAATTAACAAATTAAACTATTTCAGTATAAACATAAGTTATATCTGGAATTATTTTACGTCACGGACGTATTACTAATTGTCTATATTTATGATATCCCGAGAAAAGCATGCCAGGTCACATGTAAGTGGTAGCCAATGAAAAGCCGTAAACCACAATTAAATTTTCTAATAAAGTTTTGCAGGTTTAATTGTTCTGCGGATATACTTGTTTTGAAATCAGGACGGGCATGTTCATGATGTTAGAAACGAATGATTGCCAACAAATAAATTGTTATTATTATTATTATTATTAACACACTGTATCATCGCTTTGTTCATAAACGTCTTATTCAATGACATCCCGCCTGAGTCTGACTTGCTGGTAAATTAAATGTAAATGTTAAAATTCACATGTTGATTTGCCATTAAACAAAGATGAAAGAAATCTTATAAGTATTTTTCTACAATTTAAATGCATTGAAACATCGAACATCATCAAATTTCGAGTACTGTTACAGTAGTAAATATTAGTTTTAAATTCGGTTCAAGTAAATCGGTTATGTTAGCGTGATTAAGTAATGATTTAATCTTTAATAATCTTCGAAGTTTTAACCATGTTAACGTGTCCAAGTAATGCAAAGGGTTTCTCAATTGTTCAAATAATGCTTTCAAACTTCAGCATCATGACTAATTTGCATCAGTTAGGAATAACCGTGAGTATAAAACAATGACGCTAAGGGCATTTTTGTTGGTAACAAACTAGTTTCGGGTTAATATCGGTTTCGAAAACTGTCTATTTGTTAATGTATAATGAGGACGTTGACGTCGGCGTCGTTTATGCCGGTTATGAATTATGTAGAAAAGATGTAGACTTAAGCGATTTGTAGTTTTTGATAAAGGCCATAAGGCCGAAACGTCAAAATAAAGAAGGTTGTTTTAAAGGTAAAGGTAAGGGTTTATAGTCTGTAAGTACTGAACGTTTTCAACCGACTTTCACATTTACCCCCCGATCACTGGATATAAGTCGTCCGTTAACAGTCGGCGCCGTAGGCAGCCACGGAACATTGGCTTATATTTCTCACAGGTACCCATTTATACAACTTATTAAAAGTTGTTTATTTGTTGCAAAAGTTTCACATTAAACGGAAACCAGTTTTTTCATTTGTTCTGCAAACCTATCCTGGCTTTTGAAACTATCGAAACCACCTCTGGACGCGGTTTGGTCGGTTCGTCTCATTCGAATAATAGTTCACCAGCGAGAATCAATGGCGGCCGAAGGAAAAGCACGTGTATTGAAACTCCGAAGACAACACATTTTCTCTCCAGTTAATCAAAACAGGCAAAAGATCATATGTAACATGAGCTTCTTCTAATATTTCTGAAATGACAGCTAAATGCACTGCAAGCGCCATATTGATGGAAACTGTGAAGAAAACAATGCATTTATTACTTCAAACAAAACTACTGAAACCAGTTTCAGTGTTTCGCAAAACTGTCAAAACCCTTCAAACCGAAACCGAAAAAAGTTTGTTACCAACAAAAACGCCCTAAGTTAACATAATTGATACACTTGTTAAAAGAACAAAAGTTAATCCAAACTAGTTTTGATGAAAGAGACAAAATGAATATGCTTTGTGATATGCGAGTCCAAAACATAAATATAGTTCACGTTACTTTAATGAACAGGAACATAATTCTAATTACTAACAGGAAGATAATATTCCTTCTGTCGTACTTAGTTTTTGTCTGTTCATAATTTTAACAATAAGGTTCTTATTTAAAAGAAATACCCACATGCAATTAGATGAAAGAAAACGTTTTTTATGCAAAAAATATATAAAATACTTCGAGGAGATTTCGGGAATTGTGTGTTTTAGTCAGCAATCATAATTGCGAGCTTAGTTAAGTTGTAATTTTAGATTTACATTTTAAACAAAACACTTCTCCAACTGACAGTTAGTTTGTACAGAGATTTATGGTTCTCGGGCTAGAACTGTGGTTTTCATTGAGAACAATGAATTGCGGTCAGCTGTCAGACACAATGGTTCCTTTTTTTATCTGATAAACATGATTTTCACCAAAAGAACACAACAAAAAACATAAACTAACAAAATGCTTTCCGTAGATTACATCGATATTCGATAATTCCTTAATTACCAGCGATATTCAATAATTCGTTAATACTAGCGATATTCGATAATTCCTTAAATACTTGCGATACTTGATTAATTCCTTAATTGCCAGCGTTATTCGATAATTTAACGCATCACTATTTTCAATTTTCAGATTCTGAGAAATAACCGTAAATGAATGTAAGCTGAGGGAGCTAGTTTATGTTTCTTTCAGGAATTTGATTAAAAGCCGATGAGTTTAATTAACCGAACAATCTAAAATGTATCTGCATGTACCATTGGACAAATATTAACAGCATACCGTTTTAATTAATAATCGTTAAGTAGTTTGCAAATACGAATCGTCGGTATTTCGTATTTGGAATCTTAATATATTCAGCAACTCCATACTTTAAAATTTCTTCAAACTTAAAGGTATAGCCTTGATCGCTTTTGTATGATTGTCATTGCTTTGATTTCATGTTTTATTGTCACGTTCTCACAAACAATCGGAAACGGAAATCCCGCAAACCTAAATTTTTAATCGTTCACATAACCGGGTACATGTAACTCCTGTGTAAAACATATTTTACAGATATCCAATTATTTAATTTTGAACTTATTTTTGATCAATTAGGATAAAACATACATGAAACTTGCACTTTTTCTGGAGTATACTTATCAGTCTTTT
Source organism: Corbicula japonica (assembly GCA_038501625.1). Lineage (NCBI taxonomy): Eukaryota > Metazoa > Mollusca > Bivalvia > Venerida > Cyrenidae > Corbicula > Corbicula japonica. The sequence goes on along the minus strand of JAZAYU010000102.1, from coordinate 1,160,656 downwards.
TACTGGATGTTCTGTCACCTTTTATGGACGATATCGCGTTGTTAATTAATTGATATATTTGTTAAATAAATAAATATATACATTTGGAGTCATTTCATGGAATCTACGTGCATTTGAGATTCGTATTACTGGACGACACCACACTCTAGTGTGTTTACTTTGACGTCAATTAATGCGATGACGTTGTTTTTACCGTTACGGTCGTTTCTGCCTGGCACTCGTCATAAAATGAATTTACCTATCTTAACACTCATGAACACAACAGAATAGTTACGACATAGCTTTCGAATAATGTCTCCATTAATTGCATCAACATGTTTTCAAAGTATATTGTAAAGTACCGGTATCATGTTAATTTTACTTTTAAACAAATGTTTTGATCTGGTAAATATATAAATATACCGAACAGAACAGAAAACTTACCCTTTATTTATTCAAAAGTTGTCTTCAGAAATGCTATATTTTAACACTTATTAAGTTTGTAGTATATGCACATATTTTGATTTTTGATTTAGCGCAAATATATTGTTATTTTTTCGCAGAGGTCTATGTTATCTTTTCTATCCTTAATAATGACGAAATCAAAACGTTTAACATATAGGTCTCAAACAAATTATTTGACTGTCAGATTTAGAAGTTTATGGGTCGTACAGAAAAACTCCTACGATTCAACTGATGCAGGAAATAAGAAACCGTTATTAAAATACCCTTTTTTTGCAAAAACCTCCCTTATAAGTAAAGAAAGAACAAAACCTAACGCTTCATTATCCACAACCACATTTATTTTCTTTTTTTAGACCGATAGATACGAAATCGACTCCCAAGATAAACATTTTGGTGATCAAATATCTTCATATATTTGCATTCACTGTCATCATTAATATATTATGTTTTCATCTTCGCTCAATATATATTCATTATGATAGTTGTATAAACGAAATTAAATGCAGATGCCGGAACAGTACAAAACCAATAAATGTATTCATGGCAGAGGAAATGAAACTTCATCTGGTTTTTGATCTGAAATGAAACTTCATCGGATTATCCTACAAATGAAACTTCATCGGATATTCGATGAAATGAAATTTCATGTGATAATCGAGAAAATATAACTTACTATGATTATCATTCGGAAAATTTCTCAAGTTTCCGACCAGCTTTTGGGTGGTATTAAGATTTTATTTTATTTTTATATAACGTAATAATATAAACTGAATTGTTTTACGCACCTTTCCAGAGTACGCAAGAAGTCGTCAAACAGAAAACTACACAAGCTAAGCTGAATTCCATTGTTGAGTTGGGTTTAACTATTTCGCGCACCGCTCAAAGCCTAAGTGTTGCAACACAAGCGAACGCCTCTAATATTTACTCCAAAATGACTTTTAAGTTTTGTGCGCAACTAAAATAACCAAACGAAGTAAACAATATTATTATCACATGATTGGTGAATACAAAATGAAGCAATCTGATAACCGACAAAAAAGGTAGACATTGTTTTTGCAACTTTAAGTGATAACGTATTTGCAGTTTATACAGGTCATGAAATATCCGAATCCATATCTCATCAATTATTTATTACCAGAAATTTCCACGTCCACAAGACACAACCTCCACATACAGACAAACATCAGCGATCAAAAAGCATACACATAAGGGTGGGTTCTCAATGATCTTACCGAGAACAGAGCACCTAGAGTAAAATCAGCAAGAACACGATGACAGGGATAAAAGAAACAAATCGAGCTTCTAGGTTCTTTTACGAAAAGACTACCCCATAAACCTTCATAAACTCTTAAACCCCTGCCAACGTCGTGCAACCAAAGAGGTAAGCAAAATGACCAACTGTAGATGAGTTAATCGCCAGACCTGCAGAGCGCTGTAAAATATCATGTTGGTAACCTTTCTTTTTAAATTTACAGATGGTTTTTACGAATAACCAGGAGAAATTAACATCGCCTTTTATCTTCTTAAGTTTATAAATTAAATCTCCTTAAAAACTGGCTGTGAAATTCCTTGTTGCAAAAGTGATTTTAAACTGCACCTGTATTTATGAATTAGATCTGGATATCGACGATAAAACTTGCAAAAGGTTTTCCTTAATTTGTGATACCGATAACCTTGTTTTAAAAGTTTTTCTGTAATGCAAAGATTACGTTCATTGAAATCATTAACATCGTTGCAAGCTCTTGAAAAGCGAACAAGCTGTGAGATACAAACCCCGTAAGATGTTGCACGAGGAACATCACCGTCTAAAAACGGAAAAGAGACATTTTGGTTGCTTTTCTGAACTGTTTACGTTATTAAGCTTGAGTTTAACAGGATATTATTTTTTAAAAGCGGTGTTCAATCAAAATTCTAAGTCACATTGCACTCTGGTCTCTGTAAGATCATTGAGTACCTCCCTTTGGCTTTGCAATGCTAATAGCTTCTTATGTTTGTGTGCTTTTGCATGCAATAGTGTTAAGCTGATGGATGGGTTGGAGTTATTTCATCAAGACAACTTGTACTTATGTGTTGATTTGAGAACCTGTTGGGGCAAGAGTGAGATTGGTGCACCCTAGAACCTGGTTTACCCTCCCCCCGTGACAATTTATTTTGCCACTGACCGTTCCAAGGCGCAAACACTAAGGGTTCGCATTTCGTTAATTATCTGTTACAAACGTGTCATATTGAAGATGACATACTAATAAACACACGCTCTCTTTTTCTCTCTTCCTTTTCGCTGCTTGAAGAGGCGGAGTTTTGTGGGTGCGGCGATTTCTTATATGCATTTTTCACTTTTTTATATCTAACCATTTGTCAGTTGTGACGTGCTGGGAGTACCAGTTTACATTTTATCAAGAAACAAAAGAGAACATCATTTTCACTACAACATATAAATATACACGAGAACATGTATCTTTTTACTACGAAGTGTAATGTTCATATCAAGGATATCCGAACTCAGAAATCACAGCCACCCATATGGCAAAATGTAGACAGGATCAGAGTATCGGTTTATAAATTATTATAAACCCACAATTGCAATTAAACCCGTACGGCGACATCGTCTAGCCACATTATCCTAAGCCTATACCGATTAAGCTAGCCGGAATAATCCCCAAAAAGCACAAAAAGAACATAACAAATATCAAAATTATTTGTGATTTGTGAAAAAATACTAGCAATGTGTCACTACAATTTAAACTTCATTTATAAAAATAGTATCAGCTCATAAGGTAAGTAATATCTACAAAGTATTTAATGATTTCATTTCGGTTATTTCCCCTTACAGTTAAACTACAGTTAACCACTGCCACTACACCCGAGTTAAGTATGTCTTTTGAATTCTTAATTGTATTGTTTTGTAGTGGTCTATAACTTTACGGTAAGCTGAATAATAATAAACAAATGTCAGTTTTAGTTGAAAGAATAGTCCTTTATCATAACTAAATGCTATTTGTTAAAGTGTTATATTAAGGGCTTGCCACACTCCACCCAATTATTTTCATAGTTAAAATGAAAAGTATCAAAATCTCAAATTTCACCGTTTACGCGTCCAGAAAATCGAAGTTCAAATACACTTTTACTAATATCTCGTAAAGTTTACATATGTAAGTCACGAGGACACAATAAATGTTGTCAGTATCATATTACTCACGTGCGCATTTAAAATGATGTTTTGTGTCCTTTAGATTTTGTGAATTTATATAAATAGAAGTTAAGAATATTTTGTGATATCGCTATTTTTCTTTACTGTTCGAACTTGTCTTACCATCCGCAAAATAAAGATACATTTATTTTAATGTCATACATTTTGCCGTTACTGAGATTTTGAAATTTTCTTTTTATCGATGAATAGGATTGCGAGGAGTGTGGCAAGCCCTTAACTTACCCACGTTACATCATCTTTTGTTAATGTTTTTTTTATATTAAAATTGATATCAAAAGCAGAATAGTGAAATATATCTGTCCGTTACACATCAAAAGTTTGAGAATATAGTACACATCCTTTTAATGTGTCATCCATAACAATGTTTGTCTGATTATCATAGGGTTGAACTACTGAATCAATTACACGAATACTTATTAAGCGGTGTAAAATACGATAGTTTACAGTTTCTTTATTTGTTTGGCGACTTTTTCGCCACATTCCTAGCACAGATTGTTTTTACTAAGTAACTAATGAATGTATTATTTATGCGACACCCGTGACTCTTGACAACACTGCTGCCATAGTTGGTACGTGTAGAGTTTGTTTGCATCTGCTAATTTAAAACCAATTGTATTTCGTTGGCATATACGCTTTAATTTAAGAATGTAATTTTACGAGCGTGGCGGAGAAATGACAATCGAAACAACGTTTGAAAAATAACAATTCCGTCAAATAATGAATGAATAGTTACGGTCACAAAAAGTGTTGCATGTACGCACGCACGGGTGCATGGATGTCATAACCGTATTCTCCTCCAAAGCTCGTCGATGGATATAGTTATGTTGTAAGTGTACATTAAATTGGTTAGGTAAGGGTTTTCTTGGTGCTGAGAGTCATAATATAATAACCCTCGGGTCATTATATTGACAGGACAGTCGTTTTTCTGGTGGTCATTATTCTATGGTGTTCAGTGTATAACATTATATCGGAAATACCGGGAATGAGGGCGGTAAAAGACAACAAGTCATTATTTAAGTGCATTACATGTATAAACATTTTGTTAACAAAACAAATTATATGATTTGATTGCATTTACATTGATGTTGTGCTTTTAAACAATTCTTAATAATCTTTAAAACATAAAACTAATGTCACTAAAAATCGCATACACTATTTAAAAAAACCCTGTTCATTTCTCTTTTAAAAATAAATCAGCAGTTTTTTTTGTCAACAAAGTTTCCAATTTCATTCTTGACACGCAATATTAAATTTCACTTTACAAAATACAGTCCATTGCAAACCAATGTACGAAAGCACATTAGTGGTGTCCTTGAACTGCGGAATATACCGTTTCGTCAAAAGGTATGTAACGAATCACTTTCGTCAAAGCTCTTTATAAAAGATAACTGATTTCATAACCATAAAAACTGTGTTGTCGAAAAAGGTTTCAGTTGTTAAAGTTAACGATCTTGTTTACACATCATTATCCTTGCTGGATACAATACTTAATGCATTCTTTACACTTACAACGAATTCTGCTGTTGCATACCAACTAATGAATACAAATATATACATAGAATAATCTTATTCAGAAGTGTTTTAAATATACAAGCACGTTTAAAAGAATATTGTTCCTAATGTTAATAGGAATGCAATCATAACAACGAACATGGATTTTTGTGCAGAGTGCGAATCGGCGCCATTACATTTGTCGGTCGTACATGCACAAACGTTTGCCTCGACTCCCTGGTAATTTTCTTTGGCGCAGTCATTTTCAGCGGTAGGCCAACAACCTCTAGTTACGTACTGTACAGAATCTACAAAGACAGAAGATTGGATCATCGAACAGAATACAATGTCTACAGGATCTAAACTTCTGATCCGTTAAAAGGCCATTTTATAATTGTTTAAATGGTAATGAAATACACACAATATAATCAATAGCCTCAGGTCATTATGTACTGCTGATCCAATCAAGGTCAATGACCGACACAATTAAAGAACGTTAATTTATCTTGAAAAGTCCTTTGTAACGACAATCTACTAATTTAATATCATATTTAAACGTGTCTTCTCGTAACATTTTTGTTGTATTCATCGGGAATGAAACAGTTACAATTTATACCAGATAATTAGTTTCACAGTTATGGACCAAGTTATTCGGTAAACAAAAATTATTTGAGAAATGGGGCATTACTTTAAATATTTTAAATAGAAGTGCGGACTTTCTGAAAGTGATATTGGTTAAATGGCTAATTAATATATCCTAATTTCAAAGTTTACTCGTATCTCAAGTAGTGTCAAAGTTATGGACTAAGTGAATAAACACTTTATCAGACGCCATGGACGTGGACGCCAATTCCGGCACAAAACAACTCTCTGTTTGCGAAAGTTAAGCAAAATCATTTGAGAAGTTAAACTTAAACGATGCCTTAAATGATTTGGGCTGTTTCAAAAAGGCTGGTTTGGGTTTTCCTGTTATAAAAATCTACAAAAAACAGTTACTTCCATTTTCCTACTTTGCCAAGGTGTCTCGTCATGCCCTCTAAAGAATTGTGAAGTTTCATCAATATAACACCATCCGTTAAAAACATATTTTAAAAAAATAAGCAAATACGTCAGGAGTGTGAAAAAAAGTGTGACACTTTTAAAACTCACATTTGTTCAGGCCATCATTGTTAAAAAGCTTGAATAAGGACAAGTTTAAGTGATGTTTAAGTGAAAGGTGCATTTATTAGGCATCAACTAATTATAAAATTAAGCATATTATACTTCAAGTAATACAAATTTATGCTATTATGTCAAGCCTGGTTGATAAGAAAATACCTCAATAAAATCAATACATCTTAGCTTTATAAATGTATAGGACTTAAAAAGGTTAATAGTACAAAAGAAATGTTTTGTGTATCATTAAGTTTAATGTTTCTAGATGCAATAATTATAACATTATCACCTCTATTGAAATAATATTTGTCTGCAACTCCCTTCAAAAATGTCAGCTTAATTTGTCAGGAGTGTGACATTATGCACATATTGCAATATTCTGTCCACATATCCTTTAAATGAAAACAAGAGCATATTTTACCTAGAAGTCAATGTTATGTTTTGTTAAATTGTGACAAACAGGAATGGCCTTAATGAAACATTTTTGGGTACACTGCACTTATGTGGTTGTCAGGAGTGTGACACACTTTCTTGAAAATATGAATTTTTCATCTTTATGCAATACCGCAAGTTCAAAAGCACTTATATTTGATGCTTCAACATGAATTTTAACAGAAATGCACATTTAAATATTAAGAAACAGTAATAATTATATTTTAAGCATATAAATTAAAATTCTTGTGAATTATTTTATATGGGTCAATAAAGCTCCATAATGTTTTTATTCTGTCACATATGAATATTATTTGATTGATTTTAATCACCGTAAAGACTGTACAAACAGATGGACCAACCAGTTTGGACTTTTTAAGAACCCAAATTCTTAACATTTTTTTTTCACTTCACTTGCCATTTTTCAAATGACAATATCTCAGCAACCAGTAGACTGATTTCAAAAATCTTTTCAGTTCTGTGCTCAGTTTCAATAGGCCAATAATAAAAAAGAATTGGATTTTTTGATAAACTTTAATTTTTCATTTTTTCCCTTTTCAGCCATTTTTTTGAAACAGCCCATTTACTGTAACCTAAACAATAAAACTGGGTTTCATAACCTGATAAAACGCAATAAAAGAATTAAATTAATGGTTTTCTAGAAAGAATGTTGGACAGCAACAGTAATGACTTAGCGAATAACGATATGCTATTATAAGCTCCTAGCAAAATGTGCGTGCTTGGCCGCATCGTTAACAGTCTTATAGTTGGTAAACAGTTTTTATTTTACTGTTTTATAGACACAAGAAGTTACAAAAGAACAATCAAAATAACAAAAGTCAATAACGATAGCAAACAGGAGTTATTGTTAACTTAGAGTGAGAACAGTCATTAGAAAACAACATCGTTGGGGAACTATGAATAATTAAATTATATGGAAAGGGAACTTTGAAAGTCATCGAACACGACAAATACGAAAATATTGCAGACTCGGTTTGATTGAGCCTGTTCATGTGCAGTAATGGATATGCATACTACTGCCCATGCCGCCTAGCCCCATTAATTCTCCATGTATAACATAACTATACTTCGCTGATAAAATGCCCCTTTTAGAAGTTAAAAGGCAAAGTCTTTCGGGATATGGTCGGTTGTTACTCACCACTTGCTGCTTTGACCTTCATGCAGGCGTAAGGGCAGGTGGTAACAGTAGCCTGTGATTCTTTGAACGGATCGTTGCAACCTGTACAGTCGTAACACTGCACTGCTCCCGCTTCTATAAAAATAAATGAAAAAGAAACTCTGAAAGTGACAAAGAGATGAAATGCATTTACATACAAAGCAATCATACAGTAGAATAATTATGACCTTTTTTCGCATATTGTCTCCATTTACTGTTTCTACTAGTCAACATTTTGAAACATTATAATCAAAATTAGTTAAAATCTGGTTAGTATATAATAATTATTAAGTATATTGGTACACGTGTTCATTATGACAGTTCTATAAACGTAATTATGTTCAGATGGAGTTACAGTCAGGCCTTAAGCATTGTCTACGGGAAAATGAAACTTTATGGGATAATCGAGAAAATGAAACTTCATCGGATTTCAAGTGAATGAAACTTCATCAGATTATCGAGAAATGAAACTTCGTCGGAATATCGAGGAAATAAAACTTTATCGGATTATCGAGGAGAAGAAACTTTATCGGATTATCGAGGAAATAAAACTTTATCGGATTATCGAGGAGAAGAAACTTTATCGGATTATCGAGGAAATAAAACTTCATCGCATTATCTAGTAAATAAAACTTTATCGGATTATCGAGGAGAAGAAACTTTATCGGATTATCGAGGAAATAAAACTTCATCGGATTATCAGTCGGAAATTTCTCCAGTTTCCGACCAGTTTTGAGGTACTATTAAGATTTTATTTTTTTGTATTTATTTACAATGTATTTTAAACGTTATTGTTTTACGTAAATACCTTTCCAGAATATGCAAGGAATTGCTAAACAGAAAACTACACAAACTAAGTTAAATTCCATTCTAATTCATGCACTTCTCAAAGCCAAGGTAATTAATACAAGCAAACGCGTCTGATATTTACTCTAAAAATTGTTTTGTGCGCAACTAAAATTGACCTAGCGAAGTAAACAATATTATTTTCAAAAGGATTGACGAATATAAATGGAACCAATCTGATAACCGACATAAAGGTAGAGACAATGTTTTTGCAACTTTTAGTAATAACGTACGTATATGCAGTTAATACTGGGTTGAAGGTTATAAAACTGAGTTTGGAAACCAGTCTCAAATCTCAAGCGTCAGGTCGCTATTTCAGCCAATCAGATGCTTGAGATTTGAGACTGGTTTCCATGCTCAGTTTTATAACCTTGGGCACAGGCCATGAATAGCAAACTCCATAGAATATTGTTTTTTTTATTTAAATTGTATATAATCTTAGACTGTAAAATCTGTGATACTAATTTTTGAGGATATCTGAAAGAGAATGTCTTGTTTCAAATTTTAGGAACGGCCCATTAACTCAACAATGTTTCATCCAAAAGCATACGAACATGTAAAACATATAACACGAAGCATTAAGCATGGTAAAACAGAAGGTCGTCAACATTAAAAAGAACATAGCTCCTGCAGTTAAATCAGCAAAAACAGATGGCAGGAATAGAAAACAATCTAGCCTTAAGGTTCTTAAACAAGATTTCCATATAAACCTTCATAAAATCTGAAAGCTCTGCTACCGTCGTGCAATCAAAGAGGTAAGGATCATCCTAAACTGTAGGTAAGTTAATCACGCAGCAGACAGAGCGCTATAGAATATCTTGTTGGTAACCGTTTTTTTTTAACTTACATATAGTTTTTACTAAAAAAATGGATAGTTGAAAAAGAAAAAGTTTGGTTGCTTCTCTTAATTGATTTCTTTATTAGGCTTGCGTTCAAGATGATGTATTTTAATTTAAAGATGGTTCAATAAAAAAGTCTAAGTTAAATTAATTGATCTCTTTTATTTCCAATTTTCGAACGATAATATACATAAACTCAATAAAATGTTTGTTCGAACGTCATAGAACCTTTTGTCGGAAAACATGTTTTCATTCAGTTGTATTATAGGAAAGTGTAATATGCATATTGCCTCACAAAACACAGCCTGTCCTGGAAAAGGAGAGAGGAAGAGAAAGTATGTTTGTTATAAGTATGTCAATTCAAATAAGACGCCACAAACAATTAACGAAAAAAAGTAATCTTGGGGTTACCGCCTTGGAACGGTCAGTGCCAAAACAAATTGCCACTGAGAGTTTGCCACGAGACACTTTTGTCACTTTCTCGTATATGGACCACATAAGAAAGTTAATCTTTACGGTGACAGAAAGTAGAAACACCACACAACCTTCCTCCAACCCGCCAAAATAGAAAAAATGCGTGATGCCTGATATCTCCATCAATATTTGGCAATGGTCACCGTTTGTTACTGACAACTTTTAATAGTATGGTACGGTTTTTATGGGCGTCACACATGTTTAATGGCAAAGATCAACAGTGGTAATCTAACCCGTATGACGAAAGAAATAGCCACGCCCAAACTCCCTTCCCACTTTTTATATAAACGCTTGTAATTTAGATATTTTCTATTTAAAATACAAATATAATGAATGAATTTTATAAGTATAGTATGAAACTCGGCTTGTAATAAACATTATTAAATTGTATAATTGTAAAACAGAAACATAGAAAAATTAAAAAAATGAAGTTACATTTAACTTGCTCACAAAACAAAACAAAAGTCGATATATTGTTGAAATGAATTTACTTAGATCCACGATTACTATTTAAAGTAAACGCAATTGTTTTTTATATCTGAAAGATTATGGGCGAGGGCCTTTAAATTTCTGCCTGCTTTTGTAGCTGTTTTCGAAAATAATTTCACTGTCTAGTTTTAACTCGCTTATTTTGAAATGACTTTGGCAATAAATTGTTTTCAATGTTACCTGCACTTACGTGTTCATTTTTAAATCGATCGGGGTTGTTTTGTTTATAAATGAAATCATTGGTTCAAATAATGGACAAACGTTTTAGATCTAGAATCACATAAGGAGTGAACACGAGTATTAAATCCAAAATATGAATAATCTCTGCGGTGTTGTCTAATATTTATTTAATGTTTAGCGTGAATAACATTCTATATTTATTATTCTACTTATTTAAATCGGAACTGGTTTATAATTTTATACTTATTTATGAAAGGCTAAAATATGCCTATCAGGAATGGCCACGTCAAGTTGACACATCCTCTCCACAGACGCAAAAAGAAGATAGGAGAAGAGCATGGTAATAAAATGGTCAATTTACAAATAGACGCCACATACAGTTAACGAAACTGAGAACCCGAGGAGACACCGCCTAGGAAAGGTCATTTGCAAAACAATTTGCCACTGTTCCGTTTTGAATTTAAAATTTTGAATGAAAAGAGCGCTAAACATTGATTTGGAGGTTATATGCAAGATGCAAGCGAAATTGGGTTAAGTTGTAACTTACTTGTTCGAAACCAACGTCTCACAAAGGTCATTGCTGGCGCAAGAAAACTAAAATTTAAATATTACAAAATGTTTCATGTGAGTAAATGATTCCTTTGGGATAGAAGACCGAATTCAAACGAAAACACAAGAAATCTGGAATAGGACGTGGTTTTAACTCAGTTGGAAAACAAACGTTTTTATGAAAATTTAATAATAATACATATCAGAAAACAGAGTCCCGCATACATGAGTTAATTAAAAGATTATTTTCAAATAAGTCACCAAAGAAAAAGAGACCCTGAGGGTATACCGCTTTCTTTGGTCAGTGGCAAAAAATTTTCCACAGCGGATTTATACCAGAGTTTAGGGTCAACCAGTCTCACTATCGCTCCAACAGGTAACCATTAATCGTATTTTCTTTATATTGTCATTATGTTGTTTTGTAATCATAGTAAATGTATGATGAATAATTGTTCATTAACCATTATATGATTATATTGATAATAACCATTGTATGATTATAGTGTCTGTAATTGTGGGCATAAAACCTTTTGTATGAATAAAATGAATAAATATCTATTTATATAGACAAATAATTAAAAGGTTTCTTAGTGAATATTAGTTCCAACTAACTCATCAACTCAACAGTATTGCATACAAATGCAAACAAATGTGTAAGGCGTGAGAAGCTTATGGCATTGTCAATTAAAACCAATGTTGGTACTAGATGACCTAACTGTTCAGTGCCCTGGAGTCAAATCAGCAAAAATGACAGGAACATAAAGAAAACGTTCTTTCACACGCCTAGCCCCGGGATGAGTGCAACTCAATATTTACACCAATAAACAGTACAAGTTTGATCCATCCAAAACGATGTAATGCATATAACGCTGAAATTGGTATCTTCGATGCGGTATTTTCAGATTAATACCATTCTTTGTAGAGTTTGATTTTAGACGATAAAAATTTACATTTATACTTCACAAACTGACTTCGAAAATTGTAAACATACCTGGCAGTTGATTAAGCATACAAATGCTCCGAGGTGACTTCAAAGCGGCCAAGACTATCTTCTCATTTTTAAAATGATGAATCAACATTGACTACGGTGCCTAAGGTTATAAAACTGAGCATGGAAACCAGTCTCAAATCTCAAGCATCTGATTGGCTGAAATGGCGACCAGTCGCCATTTCAGCCAATCAGATGCTTGAGATTTGAGACTGGTTTCCAATCTCAGCTTTATAATCTTGGAACCGGATCTTTAAAATGAAAGCCTAAACATTGAAATGTTGTAATAAAATGCGCATACAGCATACAAATTAAATTTTAAAGATATTAACACTTTACTATTCATCATCACTACATGAAATCGGTAAAGGATTATTTACTGATAACTGTACTGATTATATGTTCGAGGAAACATTCTACGGCCGTTACACTGCACAAATAGCGCTACTGCGAATTTCAAATGATAGTGCTCTAGCTGGGAGCAAAGAAAAAAGAACTCTACATGAATTGGTAACATGACCTTCTATGGTGTTGTAAAAGGCGTTAAAACCAATGTTTCTCTTTTTCATTAATTGTTTGTGGCGTCCTTTTTAATTAAAATATTTATAACAAACATGCTCGCTTTCTCTCTTCCTCTGTTCTTTTTCGCCACGTGGGGAGGCTGTGTTTTGTGAGTGTGGCAGTTCCTGATATGCATATTTCACTTTTTTAAAGAAATCAGCAGTTTTTCAACAACAACTTTCATAAAAAGCTTTAAAGAAACTTTGTTCCACAAGATTTTAAATTTTGTACTTAACCAACAATCTTACATTTTAATTCAAATAATCAGTAAGGTACATAATCATACGCAAAAGAATGTTGTACTTAAACTGTCGTAAAATCATTTATTCAATAAAGTATGTCAAAGATATTTATAAGACCTCTTAAATATTAACAACAAATAATTCAGTTTAAAAGCAATTTTTAAAAAGGTTGTAATTGTCGATTGCAGTTACCATGGATCTTAAAAACATAAAACTGAAATCACTTTAAATTGAATACTCTATTTAATAAAATGCGTAACTGGTCATTTATTCATTTTAAAAAGTCACCGTTTGTCAAGGTTTCAAATTTCATTCGTGACCCGCAATCTCAAATTTCAATTCATATAAGTCGGTCAATAACGCAATCGTTCGAAACCACAGGAGTGGTATCCTTGATCATTTTTGATAAAGTATGTAACTAAATCCCCTCCGTCAAAGATCTTTAAACTATATCACTGAGTTTTTAACCACAAAAACATTATTGTCGAAAACTATTTCAATGTTATACATCAAAGTATCATTCCACCAGTCAGATTAATACTTTCATACCGTTTATTATTTTGTATGCAAGTATTTCTTGCTTGGCGATTTTGCTTTCAGATTTCGTACAGTTTCAATTATCTCCCTTGGTTGCAATATGCTAATTTCAAACAATGCAGATTGACAATCATTATAGGTGGCGGTATAAAGGCATATTTGACCTTTCCTTTTTGTGGAGGATACGGATTGTTTGCACTTTGTGTGTCTCTGGACTGGTTTGCTAGTTGCTGCCGCTGTATTTTATGGCTTTTGACCTTAATATACATTTTAACTTAAATCATAGCATAGCATTGATGCTGTTTATGTGTATTGTTTCGTTATTTAAATCGCCTGGTGTCATAGAAATTAATTCGAGATAACCGGTGTTTCGACTTAAGCGAGTTTGACACAACGAGTGTGGACTGTAATGGAATTACCGATTCATTAATGGGGAGATACATGTAAAACCAAATAATAAAAAATCGTATCTCCGTTGTTATACAAATACAAATTTATAAAGTTTCTTAAGTTATTTTGAGGAATTCAGTTTCATTCTGCAACAATGCGATGATAACGAGAGGTTGCAAAGTTTGGAGGATCACTGTTTATAGCAATATAGCGCCATGCATTCAATACAAACTCTTAGATGATTTTAATTGTTACGAAAAAACAAGTCAAGCACCACTGAAAGATATATTTTATTTAATATGACGTGTAAGGTTGTTAGATGTTTTACATTCCGTTGTACAAGTAGGTGGGCATAAATGCCACAGCACTTTTTGCAGCTACGATAACTGCCAATTGTGTCAAAACTTCGTTCTCACTGCTTTAACATACTTTTATTTTAGTTGGAAACAATTCTTACACTAACAACACATTGTGATGATGAATCAAAATATATACATGAATGAATGTTGATCAGAAACACTTTTAAAGGAATATTTGTCTTAATGTTAATGCGAGTGCACTTATTACATGTAGAACCAACATGAATTTTTGTACTGAGAGCGAATCGGCGCCATTGCACTTGTCCTTGGTACATGCACATACGTTTGCCTCGACTCCCTGGTAATTTTCTTTAACGCAGTTGTTTTGAGCGTAAGTCCAACAACCTCTGGTTACAAACTGTACAGAATCTGCAAAGATAGAAAATTGGAATATAGTACTTTCTAAGAAAAAGTATCTTGAAGTTATGGGCTCGTGAAATATATCGAATCCTAAAACATACACACTAAAATACTCGATTAAAAAAACCTGTAATCAGACAGCATGAAATGTTGGTCAAGATGACAATATCTGATCCGTAAATGGCTATTTATATAATTGTGAAAATCGTAACGCAATTCAACAAAATATGAGCATTTGGTCATAACGTAATGTTGAATCAATCAAGGTCTAAGACAATTACACTTGATTACCGATGGTTATTCTTCTTTAAATCGTAGGGGAACCTCTCAGAATAATAAAAGAAAAGAAATTTTCTGCATGGATAACTCAACTATTTTTTGCTTGAGAAAATGCATCTTTTAGAAGTCAGTAGGGAAAGCCTTTACGGAATATGGTAGGTTATTTAATTGGATACTCACCACTTGCTGCTTTGACTTTCAAGCAAGCATAATCGCAGGTGGTTACCGTGGCTTGTGATTCTTTAAATGGATCATTACATCCGGTGCACGAGTAACACTGCACTGCTTCCGCTTCTATAAAAAATAAAAAGTAAACTCTGAAAGTCGCAAACAGACACAGTGTTTTATATATCTTAATAATTACCCAATAGAATAGTTACGACTTAGTTTCCGCATAATAACTTCATTTACTGTTTCAAAAAGTCTACATGGTATAAAACATTTAAACAAGGTAATGTTTTAATCGGGTAAAATATTATAATTAAGTATATGGATACACGAATTCATTAGTATAGTTATTCATATGAAATTATAAACAGATACAGTTACAATTCAAAACTGTAAAAGAAAATCTACAGAGAAAATGAAATTACATCGCATTATGTGTTGGAAACCATGTATTTCTCCTTAAGTTTCCGACTGATTTCCAGTTGTTAATAATATTGTATTACGATAACTAAATTAAAACTAAATTGTTTTACGTAAATACCTTTCAAGAATATGCAAGAAGTCGCTAAACAGAAAAATACACAAGCTAAGCTAAGTTCCATTGTTGATTTGGATTTGACTATTTTGCGCACCTCTTAAAACTTTACACAAAGCACATAAGCGATCGCCTCCAAAATTTACACCAAAATGACTGTTTTATTGCGTGCGCAACTTAAATTAACCAAGCGAAGTCAGTATAATAAGTATTATCACAAGAATGACGAATAAAAAAGGGTGCAACCTGATAATCTTCAAAAAAGTAGAAAACGCTTTTTAGCTCAACATTATATCACAGGCGTTTCTTCTTTTAGAGGAAATCTTAAATTTATTCTTAATTAATGCAAATATTCACTTTCTCCGAAAACTCGAATTAAAGTGTAAAAATATACATAAAATCAATATATTATTGCTATATCTGATTAGAAGCTGAAATTTATCACAGGAATAAAAAATAGCATCATAGCTACTAGTGCCTTTCAAGGTACTGTTGAAAACTTCTATCTAAATTAGACGTTAGTTTTAGTACGTTTCATTACTGTTGTTGAAACGAATGTGTTACTTTGCTAATGAACATTATAACACATATTAACACGATTTGTCGAGTGGAAATACTATGCTTTCTGTTTGAGGATTTTCCTGATATGTACTTACACTTTTCTACTCTATAAATACTATTGAAACTTACACACTTTTCTACTCTATAAATACTATTGAAACTTACACACTTTTCTACTCTATAAATACTATTGAAACTTACACACTTTTCTACTCTATAAATTCTATTGAAACTTACCTCCCTTTTTAAAGGAAATAATATTGCATCATTGTTCTTTTCCATATTTCAACTTTTTATCTTTACAAAATGTATTAATAAACATCAGTTGTTTTTAAGTTTAATTGTCCGTGAACAGAATGTTCCACACCTAGACCTGAACAAACAATGAATAATGAATTAAAACACTATATATTCAATTTAAAGAGAGGTAATTGGAAAACGCTTAGGATTTCTAGCGTTGTTATCGAGGACGAGTTGTTTTATTAATGAATGTTTTGTGCTTTTATTGACATAACAAACTTGATAAATTGATTAAATTCCAATATATCTAATTATTATTCCCAATCACTCACTTCTTCCTTAAACCCTTATAATAGCAAACGTTAAGGGAAAGATAACTAAGTTGTGTCTGAAGATATTCAAGAACATTTTATTTCTTTGTAATGACTACAGAAATGCAGATTTGTTCAAAGGAACGGCTTTCTTTTTTATATTACTAATTTTACAAAATTACAGATAGAAAAGTGGGTACTTTTTTATTTTTGCTGAGTACTGGGAGTCGAACCTGGATTGAAGGTTATAAAGCTGAGATTGGAAACCAGTCTCAAATCTCAAGCATCTGATTGGCTGAAATGGCGACCAGTCGCCATTTCAGCCAATCAGATGCTTGAGATTTGAGACTGGTTTCCATGCTCAGTTTTATAACCTTGGGCACTGTACGGCGACAGCTCATTGAGACGTAACTCTGAGCACAGTACCAAAATGTCGGACTAGACGACTCCACTTCAACCCACAGCATAAATCGACAGAAAGTAATGGTGTGTCAAACATATGATACCGGGAACCGATTTTCTCTGACATCAGTGCCAAGTTATTTGCACTTAATATTTGGAAGACTTTCTATAGCCTCACACTGCACAAACATTGATAAAGTTCATTAACTGTAAAATAAATGTATAAATGACAAAGACCTACTATGAAAATCTAACCCTTACAGCAAGAGCGCCTATTCACATAACTAGAACAATTGATCTTGCAACAAACAACCTCCCCCGTCCCCACACTCCATAAATAAACAGTAACGCGGAATTACGCTGATTAACGCATAATTCATATAGTCTTGACATACATTATGCGAGTCTCCCTACGACTTACAATTTTAGAAAACAAAAGGTAATACCTAAGAAAGATTTTCATTTGGTTGATTTTGGCTGAGAGCCTTTAAATTCTTAATGTATTCCCTTTTTCACCAAGTACTAATACTTCATAATATCATTTTAAGAAAAAAATTTATATATGCCTTGTTTGAAATCGCCTATTTTGAATTGATTTTATCGACAAATTGTTGAATATAACTGGTCCTTACCTGTTCTTATTGAACTCGGTTGTAAAGGGATTGTTTACATATACATATTCACAAAAGCACTGATTTAAATAATGGGCAAACTTTAGAGATAAAATAAGTGGTTAACAAATTTAAAGAGTTGAAAATCAGCCAAAAACACGAATAGTCTGCAGTTTTGTCAAGTACGAGAGTTGTCCCGGTAAATCGAGGTACGACGCATGTCTTTAATGAAAAAAAAAGAGATACTTTTTAATTGTTAATGTTTACGGCATGCAATATCATGCATGCAACATCCTGCTTACAAAATATCTTAACTGAGTTTGTACATTAAAATACACAACAGTACCACAAACGGCGCATAAATTACATAACGTCATCTATTTGTTATTGATCTTTTATTGAAATTTTTCTCTGTGGCCCCGGTTAATGTCCCGGAAGGCGTACACATTCGAATCCCGCTCAGCAAAACGCCTGCATATAATGCTAAGTTCCCACTGCCCATCCGATCAACTCGATCAAGCCCGATCAAGCAATCGGGTACTGGTCTGGCTCGGTCGGTATGAGTGATAAGGAGTGGTCGGCAAGGTCTACCTTAATCGGCTTCATTCGGGCTTCCTACCCGAATTTTTTTGACATGTCAAAAGTATTCGAGTAGCGATCGAGTAGCAAGCGGTCGAGACGCGCCCGGGAAGCGATCGTGTATTGGTCGAGTAGAAGGTGAGTTGATCAAGAAGCAATCGTGAAGCGATCTAGTTTGGTCGAATTGACATCGTTTACCCGATCTGTAACCGATCAACTCGACTTCTGTTCAAACTGGTGTCCAGATTAACAGGACTGCTACTCGAATGCCACTCGACCACCCAAGATCACTTCCCGATTGCTGTTCGACCATACACAAGCTAAACACTATTTTGATGTAATGACCAACCTTGTTTTAAGTTTTTATTCAAAAAGTTTCGGTACACGACCTTCTATGACCCGGGTACGATCATGTCGATCTGGTCGGGAGAAGATCTTGCAGCGATCGAGCACAGGTCCAATTGGTCAAGCTGAGGCCATGTAAAGGTCGGGATGATCGAGCGGAAATCGGTATTAGGGTCGGGTTGACTTCGTAAAGGAGTCTTGAATAACCGTGTGGGGTCGTGTGTGATCAACTAGAGGTCAAGAAGAAGTCGTATATACGCCTTTAGTCGATCTTGGTCGGGCTCAATTGAGAAATTTAGGGGATCAGGATGATCGAGTTGATCGGATCGGCAGTGGGAACTCAGCTTTAGGTTTCGGGAAGTACGCGAAGTCAAATCGCGCCAGGTCGTTGAGGTGTGGTTCGCAAATAGACAATGCTCTTGAAAACCAGTTTTTGATATGATGATTCGCTTTCAGTGGTTAAAGATTGCTAAAGATTGTCTGTTTTGTTTTGTTGTTGATTTTTCGTTTCGACAAACTATAAGCAAATGCTAGAGTATATCCCGTTTCGACAAAACATTATATTAAAGGTCAAAACGTCTCAATAATAGTCGATTAAAAAACTTTCAAAAATTCAATGACATGTAAATGTTGAACATTGCCGCTGGAGTCGTCATTACCCTGCTAGATGCCTCTGGTAAATAAAGCCACTAATCGTTTCTTTCTCTTTTTCCACCTGCATACTTATTGAATACGCGTATTTTTACAACGCTTTTAGTACTTGCACTGGTACTAAAATTACTAATCCTTAAGACTTATTTCCACAGCTTACTATTAAATTAAGCAAGTTTCTTTAAAATTGATCACAATTTCAACTTCAGCATTGTACAACTGTACATTATTAACTTTAAAACTACATGTGGTTTTCATCAAATTGAATTGCCTGTGGCAGACAGTTTTGGAAAACAAAGGGTAACAGCTAGTAGTCATGTTGAAAAATTATACAGAATTGAAAGTCGTACTTTTGTCTTTGATCTATAAATATAACAACAATTATTATATTAATCTCGATAAACGAATGCAACATTTTTATTGACTATTGGATTAGTTTAAATTTGCTCATGTGACACAATGGCGATTGGACATGAAAATAAGAATAAACTTACTAAGGCAGACATGAGTAGTTATTTGTTTGTGGACCACGTATGATGCTGTGCGACCTTTAATCAGGTTCAAACCTATAGTGGCAAACGTAAGATGCCAATGTGTAATATATTGTGGATATTTTTCTCTTTTTACGCCTTAGATATACTCGCAATATTCATATGTTCGTAATGCCTTAAGTTGGCCATTTGATAAAATTGTGTTAATGGACACAATCTAAAATCCATATTACCGCCAAGCTTAGCAATGAGTTGAGCGTAACTCAATATTTAAACCAATAAACACTACAATTCTAATCCATCCCAAACAACAGTGTGCATATTGCGGTAATCATGGAACCCTCATTGCGGTATTTTCATATAAATACCATTCCAGGTTTAGCGGCGTATGGTAAATTGTACCTAGATAAAATAATGGGTTTTCCCTAAATAGGAAAACACCGGGCGGAACTAAACAGAATGGAATTTTGATAGGGGATCTCAGAATATCAATCCTTCATGTAGCATACAACGCCAAAGGCAAAATTAATAAATTTGTTTTCATGAAATGTAAAACGTTACGATGGGCAAACATTTTTTATTGTTTTGTTTCAATGTCCGCATTGCCCATAGTTCAACCTTTTGAAATATTTTAAAGGTCGGTGAGTACGATATTTGTGTCTTTTCTAAAATCTGTTTAAACCAAGTGGCAAATATGTTTGCGACAGACCGTTCCAGTATTTCAGGTTTTGCTACATGTTTTTCTTAAGTGGTGTGATTGTGTTTTGTGTTGATTTTCCTGATACTTCTATAAACATTTAGTTTTATAACCACTATAAACGTGCTACAGAGATATGACAAGTGCAATTATGATAATATACACAATTTATGATGTAAATGTAATAAGTAATACACACCTATGCTTTAAATGATATTTCCTCTAGCTGGGAGCAAACCCGCACCATCACGGCGACAGCGCCTAGTCTGGCAATTTTGACGACGCAACCAATTTAGCTAACCGGGACAACCCAATAAAAGGTTAATCGGATAGCCCTGATATACGTAATCATCACTGCACGACATCGGTAACGGGTTAAAGAAAACAAGTACAGTTACTAACTATTTTGAAAATATGCAATAGATGAAAAGGAAACTTTGAAAGACACCGAACAAGACACATATGAAGATATTTCAGGCTCGGTTTGATTGAGCCTGTTCATGGACAATAATGGAAATGCATATTACTGCCCACGCCGCCTAGCCCCGGGTTGAGACATTTTTTTTGTATTCCATTTAAGAAAACTGTAGAATGAAAAAAAATGAAAAAGAAACATACTTATACATTATCAAAGTTTGATAAGAACCTTTTTTAATATGTAAATATTAGTTTTAAGTATAATATTTTTATAACAGACAACAAAAATTGCCCTTTTCAAATTTTGAGTAGTATATTTACAATGTGAGAACAAAGAAAGATATATAATGAAAAATATACGTTCTGAACCTGTGTGTTTTTCTTGTTACAAAGAAAATTTGTTTTAAAGACGTCTTTTTAGTCGCTTATGGACGAAAAAGAAAACAAACACTGTTGACTATCAAGGCCCAAGATCATTAAACAGAGATTAGAGACCATTCTCAAATCTCAAGTGTCTGATTGGCTTAACTGGCGACCAGTCGCCATTTATGATAATCAGATGCTTGAGATTTGAGACTTGTCTCCTAACATACTTTTAAGACCATGGGCCGAGATAAGAGACCAGTCTCAAATCTTTTGCGACTGATTGCCTAAAGTGGCGACCAGTCGTCATTTCAGCCAAATCAGTTGCTTGAGATTTGAGACTAGTCTCGTGATTTAGTTTTATGATACAGGGCCCAGTTTTCATTTAGCTGCTTCTAGGAAGATGTCTCTTTTTCCTTAAAGTTGGTTATTTTCTTTCGAGAATATTTTAACGCACTTTCAAAGGCCAATTCATCTCACTTAAATGCGTTAAACCACTTGAACATAAAGGAAAGCAAATAAAAGGTTTTATGGTACACGTGAATTTCATGTTAAATTATACGAAGTGCTGAACATTTCCCAAATTATAAATTCATCATTACGAGATTAAAAATCCTTATTGAGATAGTGTTATAGATTTATTAGTAGGAAAACATTGCTTGTGTTAAAACATTTATTTCCAAAACCATGTTTAAAACGTGTTTGTTTTCCGTGATGAACACATAAAAAAGTAATTTTCCGCAATAGAATAGAAAAAAGACCTTTGCTTCAGTTCAAAATATGTTCCACCACTAAAATGGAGATACATATCTTTTTGAAATTTTTCGTAAACATAATATGTATATTAAAACTTACGCCTTTAGTGATTGCGGATATTAACTTTGAAATGAATACGTGTATTCAGGAATGTTATAATACATGGACATGCAATTACATTCCTTGAACGATTCCCATTGAATTTAACAACATACAGGTTGTGAATTCGGAACAAGTAACTGTCGTCACGCCTGATTTGTTTAACGATGAAAACTGGACTCGAGTTTTGTCGCTAGAATTCACAGACGATCCTCTATCTCGACAACTAATGACTGTATTTCCCCAAACTGTTTCCAAAAACTACGTTCGCTTCTTGAATTAAAAATACGTAAGTGGATGTTTGACTTTCTGTCGACTGACCCATTTGCAGGGCTACATTACCTACAAAATCTAGACATGACCGGGTGCTTCCGCTTAAAGTAACTCTTCCGAAAATATCGGAACTTCTTTACTCTTCATATGTTCTTCCAAGTCTACAAACTCTAATCATATCAAATATCGGATCGTTTAGAAAAACACCTACCAACTTAGATGAGAATTTTGTTACAGTTTTCGGGACACGAAACATCACACATCTTGATACTAGCAATCTGAACATTGACGTTTTTGATATGACTGTCATGTTTGTAGAATTACCACTTCTACAATCTCTTAATGTGTCTTTCTCGAAGATTGGAACTATAACTCATGATTATGGTAAAAGAAAACAAAACCACTTAGAAATGTTTTTTTCGGGCACCAATTAAGGGTAACCCCATTTATTTTTTCTTTATACATGACAATATATAAATATAATCATATTATAACATATGATCACAAATGTGTAGCAAAGTCATGATTGCAGCAGCTAGCAATATTTCACTAATATAATATAAGAACGTTATTGACAACATTAATCAGCAATAAGCAGTTCTTATGAGTCAACAAATTCGATTCATTTCAAAAGTCTTGGTAAGGATTTTTAGTGTTTCATATGCAATATATCTGTTTTATGTTACTGGACCACTTAGAAATGTTTGACATAGTTACGCAATGTTACATAAAAGAATTATTGGGCTTCCAAAGGGAAAAGTTACATTTTCGAATTTAAAACTTACTTAAAACTTAAAACTTCCAAGGCGGTAACCCCTCGGGTTCTCATTTTTGTTTATTGTTAGTGGTGTCTTTTTTGAAACTGATCTTTTTATTAACCATGCTCTCTCCCCCTCTCTTCTTCTTGACTGTGTGGGGAGGCTGTTTTTTCTGAATGTGGCGATTCCTGATATGCATATTTCACCTTTTTTTACACTTGCTTCAAAATAAAATTTTCTGCACATTTGTTACTTTACCTTAAAGTCGTGAATATCAGTGGACTACTAAACGTCCAACCTCATACCACAATATAGATAAAGAACATTACGTTTTTACTTGACGAACAACCTGAGTGGAAAACCCAAAAACTTATACTTAAAACAATGGAATCAAGTACCTCGATATTCAAACTGTTTGCAAAAACTCCACTTTATTGACCAGTTTAGCAAACATTGATTTATTTGTGAACGGACAAGAAATGATAAACCCAAGTGTGTTCTCGTGTATGACTGCTTTAGAGACTGTTGATCTCTCCAATAACCAGCTTGGTAAAATGGCATCGAATCTACCAGAAATGTGGGAGAATCTGTTAACAAATGTGCATTCCCTTCGATATATCAACTTATCAAACAATTATATAATATCCATTCCACATAAGATGTTTACAAATATTCCTAACATTGAAACTATAGACCTGTCAGAGAATGACTTGCAACAAATACGTTTTACACTAAAAACCCTGCACAGATTAAGATATCTAAACCTCGCTTTAAATAAAATAAAGATTTTGGACGAAAACTCTCTACGGATATTAAATAATTTCCAACATCAGTTCGACAACAATAGTATTCAATCATCAACCTCACTTGATGGGAACCCGCTGGACTGTTCGTCATGCGAATCTAAGACCAGCATTTCTTGGATTTTAAGTCCAAAGCCCCAAAGCGTTTCAGTGGAACGGCTCAATTGTGAGAACGAAGATGGAAAAAAAGTAGTAATAGGTCAAGCAGTTGCTAAAGAAGTTCATTCAATATGTCAAAGAACCATTTACGTATTGATTGCAACCATGTGCTCTTGCACGGGGACATTTGTTATAGCTGTATCAACAATTTCTGCCTACAAGTGTAGGCAAAAGATCAAAGCGCGACACAACAGGGAAAATGTTATCCTTAATCTCAACAGAGGCGAAGGACGATACGAGTTTGCAGTGTGTTTGTCTTTCAGCAGCAGGGATGAAGAGTTTGTTGACAAAAATATCATTGGTAACTTTAATGAAAGACTTAAGACAATAACAGGGGTAGATCGATTTCTAGTCTGCACCGGTGATATGCATTTTCGCCCTGGACGTGCAGTGTTAGATGAAATGATTTAGTGTTTTGAAAGAGCTTCTGTCCTAGTCTTTGTGGTATCAGATGGATTTTGTCAAAGTGCATATTGTGAAAACGAATTGGCTTTTGCATTTGAAAGAAAGATGCCGATTTTATTAATGATAAAAGACCAAGTGGATGAAGCCCTTATGACACCGACGATTATTGATTTGTACCAAAGAACTGTAAGAAGTATTTGCACGGAAGAAAATGGACAGTTTGTGGTGACGCCACCATGGGAGCAGATTTGCGAAGCCGTTTTGGACAAAATTCAATCGGAGCAATAAAAGAGATTACATACTTTTTAGAGTTGTAAAAATGGTGAGTGTTAAAAGACACCAATAAAGTTGGTCCAGAGAAACGAGTTTACTTATCCTTTTTGTGCAGATGAGAAAATCCGTGGAATCAAATTGATATCATGTTGCCTACTTACTACAAATTTCGATTTCAGTACTATTTTGGTTTGTAACCAAAACATCAACATTAAACGCAGCGTCTTCTGATTGGAGCGGCAGTTCTAACAGAAGTTGCATGACGTAAACATGATCAGCGTCATTAAAGGTGTTGCAGTGGTCGCTGGCTGGGTCAATATCTAAATGAAATCGTAACTTTAAGTATATTTCAGGTGACTCGCAGGAACTAGCTTATTGAACGAGAGATTACGATTTTCTACCCTGATTTGTGTTCACAGATTTCTCAAATGTTACTAAATGTGCAGAATAGTAACTTCGGTCGATCAACCTCGTGTTATATTCGATTTCATGCCTATTTGTTTTTCGTTCATTTGAATTTAAAAAAAAATCCTTATTCCACTTTCTGAACGAAGTATGTGATGTGAATTATATTTGCAAAAACTATTACTTGATAAAAACTATTTCCCCTCAAGATAAATTAATAGTTTACTCATAAAGTAGTTAAAATATATTCTTTCAATTATGCCTTTTCGTGTAGTACTTTTAGAAACTGTCTAAGCCATTCCAATATATAGTTATGGAAATTCATTGTGTTAAAGAAATGTTATTTCACGCAAAGTGTTTAAGTTATTGCAAGCTTATAAAAAGTATTGTAATTTCCATTCTTCAGAAAGCCGAATCATGTTACTTGTCTCCATTTTTTAAATATCGATTTGAACAAATAATTATTATCTAACCTTTTCATTACAAATGTAAATGTTTAATTTATAATTACTACACTGTTGTTTTATTACGATTCATATTCTTACTTCACGTTGTATTACATACAAACTGATTGAAACTTGAACAGAGCTTAATATTTTACTGTAATACACTGTACATTGTCTGTAACCGCCTTTTAAAAAAGTATATTCATATTCGCCTTATTCAATAGTAAAATTAGGCCAGATAAATTACTTTGTACATAATAAAGTTTGTTATGGCCTGTCATTTATAATTATTCCGCTGTTGGTACTGCCCAATATTGTACTTGAAATGAGTGAGTCTTCAAAAAAAGGAATTAAGCCGACGTTTGTAATGTTTCATACGTATACCATATGCATATATCAAAGTGTAATTTATTCTTGTCGTTTCAAAACAGATACAGCACAAACGACGTCCCATAAAACCTGTTGCGTTTGATTCCCGTGCAACCTATAACTTAAAATTTATGATTTGATACCCGGACATCCAATACCTTCTACTGTATTATCCTTTTGAATCAAACGTGTCTTTTAGTGTCGCTGATAAATTTAAATGAGTCATCCTTATACCTCGGGTTCTCTTTCTCGTTAATTGTTGGAGGTGTCTATTTTGAAATTGATCATTTTAATACTTAGGTTCTATTTTCCTTTCCATGTGTTTGCTGTGTCTTCTGGATGTTGAAATTCCTGATACGCATATTTAACTTTTTATGTAACTGAGACAAATTATTGATGTCCTTATCTATAAGAGCCTTGTGAACTGTCTGTACGTACCAGTATTCCGTTGGTATCAATTTTTCAAAAAACTGATTAAAGCGC
Source organism: Corbicula japonica (assembly GCA_038501625.1). NCBI lineage: Eukaryota > Metazoa > Mollusca > Bivalvia > Venerida > Cyrenidae > Corbicula > Corbicula japonica. The sequence continues at coordinate 1,134,056 of JAZAYU010000102.1, read as the reverse complement.
CAGAAGAAGCAAAAACAGTACAAACATATTGTAGAAAGACCGATGGAAACCAGCAAATAATGAACTTATGTGCTTTTCATCGATTTGTTAAAGTATATTTATTTGTTCAAGGTAAACTTGTTTTATTTGCATATACTTTACAGGCAAGTAAAAGTACTATAATTTGACAACCACTTCAAATGAGCTTGTTTTTGATTACATAGAGACGAATAATTAATGGCCACTTTGAAAAAATGCGACACTCATATATGCGAACTTAAAAATGAATTAAAACATGCGTTACAAAGGTAGCCAACTTAACACAGAATATTGATATAATTCTGAATATCTGTAGGCCCCCATCAACCCAATCAACCGAACTTTAATGGCTTCAAACATCTCATATCAAGCAAGCGGATCGTTTGCTTTATTTCTGCACAATGAGGCATCGGGATCATTTTTCTATGGGGATAGGTTAACAACGGTACATCGGAAATGCCCGAATGCGAGGCGGAAAAAGACAACAATATTATAACTTTGGGGCACTAACATTGCAAATGGCAAAAACTGGCTAAAATTTCAAAAATGAATTTTAGGAAAATAATAATTGCCAAACTAGATTAAAGTGAAGAAATTTATTTATCTAAGGATGTACTAACTAAAACAAAAGAAAAAACGTTCTAGCATTAGAATTCTGAAATTCATGGACAATATACTAAGACAACTCATACCTAAAATAAGTATAATATTATACTGATCTACAATAAGTTTTGACAATTCGTCAAAATAATGTAAGGATTTTCTAGAAATTCAAGAAAAACTTACTTCCTGGTCTACTTTCGGTTTCAAAGGCAAATCATTTTGACGTATCTCTTTAAAAACTCGACATTAATTTTCACTGGCAGACGAATGAAAGTAAAGAATTATTGCGTTATGTGGCTAAATTTATGTTTAGATTCTCAAGTTGTAAAAAGGTAAACTGGGTAATTGATCTTGCTTCAAATTTAAAGAGTTCATCCGGAATTCAAGGAAATGTATAGTAATACTAATTATGATTGGTGCTTGAAGATCGTTGGTTAAGTATGTAGGACTATTTTGCCGTGTTTTCATAATAAAATCGTCTAATGAAACTCAAAACAAAGGCTTAAATTACTTGGATAGAAAAGTCAAAAAGTGAAAGATATATTTAACTAAGTTTGTAAAATAATCAATTGTTTGAAAGCTTACCGTGCGTTTTTATTCGACATTTAACATATTTAATACCTGTGTAGTTTAAATACATGTATAAGTACGACTAGTAGCAAAAAAGCAAAGTTTAACATGTTTGAAAGTGTAAACATGAAGTCATATACTAAGTGTTCATATCTCAACTTTTATGCTTTCTTGAAGATTACAAAAAAGAGACTAGTGTTTTTTTTTGCATTTGGTATGTGTGCATATTTAAATGTTACAGCACTTGCTGCTGTCGATATTGCCTAGACCGGTATTATATGTGTTGTACTTTCTTTGTTTCGACTCCAGTAACCAAGTTTCCTTGCTGCGTTACCTTACTGGAAACAAAGCTTAATACTTTCTTAACACCAATAACAAATTGTTCTGTTGCAAGCTTACTTATGAGTTAAACATCTATACATGGAATCATGTTATTCAGAAGTGTTTGAGATATCCAAACACTTTTAAAAGAATAGTTTTCCAAATGTAAATAGGAGTGCACTCATAACAACGATCATGGATTTCTGTGCAGAGTGTGACTCGGCGCCATTGCACTTGTCGGTTGTACATGCACATACGTTTGCCTCGACTCCCTGGTAATTTTCTTTAACGCAGGTATTTTCAGCCTTAGTCCAGCAACCTCTGGATATATACTGTACAGAATCTGCAAAGACAGAGAATTGAGAATAAGTACTTTCTTCGCAAAAGTATCTTGAGGTTATGGACTCGTGAAATATATCAAATCCCAAAATGTACATGTACGCACAAAATACTCGTGTACAAAATAACATATCAAAGTCAAAGAATTTATTTGCATATTCAAAATGAACATTGCTAAATAACATACATAACACAATGTGTGGCATGTCGTGGAAATAAATACATGAAAAGAATGAAAGAAAAATCAAAATAATACAAAATGGGAAAACAAACACACAGAAATGTAAGGTAAACTATGAGATGTATTTTGTTATTGTAACATTATAATATTATTACCGGAGTAAAGTGTGTGTAATAAAGTGGACAGCATGATTATACATGATAACCGATGGTCATTCTTCCTTAAATCGGTGGGAAACCTCTCATAATAATAACAAAAAAAGACATTTTCTTCAAGTATACCTCAATTAGATTTGCTTATTGTTAGAAGGAAGATGGCAAAGTTTATCGGGATATGGTCGGTTATTGAATTGGATACTCACCACTTGCTGCTTTGACTTTCAAGCAAGCGTAAGGGCAGGTGATAACGGAAGCTTGCGATTCTTTGAACGGATCGTTGCAACCGGTGCACGAGTAACACTGCACTGCTTCCGATTCTATAAAATAAATGAAAAGAATAAAAAAGAAAATCTGAAATTCGCAAACAGATTCAATGCATAAATAAAACAAACATACATTCAATAGAATAGTTATGACGTTGTTTTTGTTGTTGTTTTAATATGTCTCCATTTACTGTTTCACGAGTTATTATAAAATATTAATCAGAATTTAATGTTTAAATCTGTTTGTACACGTAGTTTTTAATTACGGAAATATATGCAGATGCAGTTACATTCAGAAATTATAAATTGCATTGTCTACAGGGGCAAGGGAACTTCATAGAACTCACGGCAGTTAAGCTACTCGGACAAATCTACGTCCCCTCACATTTTTTGTTCAACAGAAGGACTTTTAATGAATATGTGTTCAATGATTTTTATATGCATGACGTACTGTCACAGTGGTTTGCTTATAAAAAATAAGTGATATATTTAAGAAAAATTGGTACCTTTATATTAAGAAAGAATTACTAAATCGCAATATACCAATACAATTATATAATTATCAAGATGCGGAAAGGCCTTGAAAGATTTTCAATGAACCCTGTACATTTTTCAAAATTTATTTTGAAAATAATATTGCAAATTAGCACTAGCCATGTTTTCTAGAAATTAAAGTAAACTATAAATGCAACTCGGTGAAATATACACAGAGTATGACTGAAGCCCGACTTTTTTTGCAGAAAACCATGAGTTATATCCATAACTAAAACGATGTTTCTGGTATAAACGGATAAAATATCCTAATATTTCTTTTAGATGCTATGTGTTCAAACTCACCAGAGTTAATGGTGATTTTGTTAATCTTCTTTGTTTATTTTTAATATCATAAAATCTTTTAAAGTCTTCGCTTTATCAAAAAAGTCGGGGGACGTAGATTTGATAAAAAGTCCGAGTAGCTTTACCACTGTGAGATTATAAGTTGAAACTATCTCCAGTTGTCTTTGGTATCATAATTTTATTGATGTATAACTTAATAATTTAAATTCAATAATTTGACAAAAATACCTTTCCAGAATATGCAAGAAGTCGCTAAACATAAAACTAAAAAAGCTAAGCTAAATTCCATTGTAGGTTTTGTTTTAACTCTTTTTCGCAATTCTCCAAGGTTAGGTAATGTAACACAAGCGAACGCGTCTAATATTTACTCCAAAATGACTTTTTTTTAAATTTTGTGCGCGACTACATATAACCAAGCAAAGTAAATAATATTTTTTGCACAGGATTGACGAATATCAAAGGGACCAATCTGATAACAGACATAAAGGTAGAGACAATGTTTTTGCGATTTTCAGTGATAATATATCTTGGCAGTTAATGTAACAGATTTGTACTGACCAACTAAGTTATTTGCACGGGAAACTTTCTATAATGGCTGTCACACTGCGCACACAGTGGTACTGTAACTAGGAAGTATAAATGACAAAGGCCCACACTAATACTCTAACCTTAGTGGCAACAGCTCTTAGCAACACATGAACTCCAACCTCATACTCTATAAACGATTGCGCTAAGTTCTCGTCAATGTTTTATATGTAGAGATAGGTTTATATCAAGAAGATGCAACTGACGAAATGAATTATTATTTATTATATGAAACTCGGCCTTTAATATGGACATATTTAGCTCGGTTAATGTAAACTTATATAAATTATATTATTGTATAAATGAAAAACAGAAACACGGTGGTATTTTGTTGAGAATAGTCTCCATACCCAGACCCACGATTAATATTTAAAGAAACACATTGATATATGAACGATTATGGGCGACGACCTTTAAAATCGTTCCCGATTTTATAGCATTTTTTGAAAATAATTTCACTAACTGCTAAGTTTAAACTCGCTTATTTTGCATTTAAGTTGTCAACAAATTGTTTTCAATGTAACCTGCACGTACGTATTCAATTTAAAATCGGTTGGGATTGTTAAGATTTATAAATGTAATAAATAAAATCATTGGTTCAAATAAAGGAGAAACTTTTTACATGTAAGAAATAATAAAGGGGTAAACCACATAAGAGGTTAACATAAGTGGTAAACACGAAGCCAGAAAAACATGAATACCCTTTGCGGTTTTGTCAAATATTTATTTAATGATTTGCAAATATAACATTTTTATTATACTACTTATTTGTAATCTAAACAGTATTATAATAGTTTTTCTTATTTTAAAAAAGATGATTATCAGGAATCGCTACACTAAAAAACACAGCCTTCCAACGCATCGAAAAAGTAAAGAGGAAAAGAAAGCATTTAAATAAGAATATCAATTTATTTTAAATAAGACAGGAAGCATTATACCTTGTATAAATGATAATGTTAAAGGCACGAACACTGGGAAGTACTAACAGGCATGCCCTGCAGCTATTTATACTAGCTGTATAGATGATCTAACTGAATTGTTGAAGTATTCTGTGCTCTTTGCAAATGATCAAAAACAACAGGTTGCTGTTAACAAACCTAATCAGGTACATACTCGTCTGTTAATACGAAAACCCCGATTGAAAAAAGTAAAAATGCATATCAGGAATGGCTACATCTAGTATCCAGTAAACATACTTTCCCACACAGTCAAAAAGGTCCAGAAACACAAATATTCTTGGTGTAGTGGTTATATCACTCGCCTCACAGGCGGAGGCACCGGGTTCAATACTCGGAAGGGACACTTATTTACGTTAATTTACGGAATAGTTGGTAGATTTCGCTCTTGTTATTATTTATATTCTTTATATTTTAATGATATTCATTCATCTTGAGTTCAAAATCTACAAGAGGTATTTTATTTGAAATGAATGAAAGTAGATCAAGACTTTATGTAATACATTGCTTGTTTAATCGACGTATTATTACCAGACGAAATTGTTGCAACAGCTTCAACATGTTTAGACATACACATTCAATTTAATTATGGGTTTTCCATGACTCGGTCACTTAATCCCTAGGCCCTTAGAATGCAGGGATGGTTCGTCAACAGCTTAAACAAGTAAAATAAAATTACTAAACTGTGTCTGCTTCGCCGCTTTATATTTCCTTCTTTCGTATATACAAAAATCTTTTCCATCAACGCCGTTTGTCTTTTTTTTAAAGATATTTCTTGTTAAGAATAACTATCATGTATACCAGATTGATGTTTTGTTGGACAATTGTGTAGCCCTCGGGTACTTACCGGTCGACATAAATTAAACTGATAATTCGATTACTTACTATTAAGAGATCAAATAATTATTGCAAATCTCATATTTTTGTGACAAAACACTAGTACAAAAAGGGGAATAACTCCGTAAACTTTGAAGTTGACTTAACGAAGTTTGCTTCATGACGACCCTGTTTTCATAAGCGATATTATTTGAAGATTGGTGAAGATATATTGGCCAATATGTTTGCGACAGACCGTCCCATGTGGTTTTACTGAAACTTGTTTAGATATTAATGTTTATAGTCACAATACGCATGCAACAGAGATGTGACAATATATTAAAAGGGAACTGTGAAAGCCATCGAACACGACAAATATGAAAATATTGCAGGCTCGGTTTGATTGAGCCCGTTAATGGACAGTAATGAACAAGCGCACGCAGGATAATATACCCATGTAAATATAATAAATGATACACACTTATGGATCAAGTATTAACCAGAAATTCTTCTGTGTCAAAACATATTTAAATGTACTTGTTTTTGTTAAAATTTAAAGTAAATAAATGTTGTCTTTGAACTGCATCATAAATCATTTTCTTCAATAAATAATAGAACTGAATAGATCTATATATCTGTCAAAGAGTAACCAAGTCTTAACGAAAGTCTTGGGATCCATTCGACTTATGCAGAGAATATAAAAATTGTAAATGGCGAATTTATTGAAGTAGATACTTTTTTGCCGTCTTTTAAAGACAGCGAGGACAAATATATTGTAATTGTTGATGGTTAAAGTCAACTGAAGAATTTAAAGCCCCTTTTGATATTCACACATGGATAGATGCTTTTCTGGTCTATGTCAGCATTTATTGTTTAGTTCACACAAATGATGTTCATTGACTTCTAAAGTATATGTATAATGTCAGGATTGCTGCATCCAGGATCAATGGCTGAGGATGGTTAACATAACAGTTCAGGTACAGAAAGGCTCGTAACCCTAACACGCTTGAGACAAAGGAGACATGGAATTATGGTTATTGTATTTTCACTACTCGCAGTCTTTGCAGGGATCACTCTCACACGAAAGAAAATGCTATAATTTTAACTGAAAAGTTTATGTTCAATTGAAAATTGCATTTATTCACACAAATGAATGCATTGTTACAAGGAGCATCCCAGTAAATTGTTCAGGTTTATGTAAAACGATCAGAATATCCACTCCTCTAGACCAGCTTATTAACCTTACTGTACACTGTTCGTTGATTAATATGGGAACCTAAAATGAAAATGTTGAAGTTCTTATTTGAGCATTTGTCATAAGAAAACTGTTAATGGCTTAGAAAGTTCATAAGCTAAGAAAGACAATAGACTTCTAGTAACATTTGAATTGTTGCAGCGGTTGATTACGGTATCGCCTGCAGTCTCTCTGTCGAAATCTGATAAGTTGCTAGTTTTTCCTTTTTTCCATTTTTAGGCTTGTTTAGTCTAAATAGTTACGTAGCTACAAATGTTATATAGGTACGGATTTATTCGATATCCATAAATTTCTTATCATCTACAGGTCTGTTTAAAGATGAGGTTCTACCATTCTTTGCTAATACCATTCTCTGCATGGGTATAAAAGGCCCTTCAATTATTCTATCGTATTTCAACATACTGGCGAGTATGGGACGTGGCTCTGCTTGGACAATAGAGAACACAACTAATTTTTGTTTCTGTCTTGCCCAGAAGTCAGTTTCTACTTTCGGAGGCGTTATGGCATAATCACTTACGGATAATGCCAAGTGGCGGTTAAGTTGTCGTTACGAGCATTTCGCAATATTATAAATAAGAAAAGAACCAAGTGTGCTTCTGGGCTGCTTTCTTCTCTATCTTAATTGAGTTCGTTGTATTAAGCATATTATTAAGGTAAATTATTGGAGCCGTGGCCCTTACTCCCATTCAAAATAAAACAAAACATTTACTTCATTGTTTGTATTGATTTTTTAAGGATTATTTCCACTTGTAACCTGCTATTATGACATTTCAAAGAATAATTCGACAAGACAGTTAAATATTTCCAGACTGTGTAATATCGTCTTTGCGATGAAAGTAAGCTTAACGTAGATTTAATGAGAGAATTGATCTTGAGATCAAATATTCCATTCCAGGTAGATCGAATACATATAAAATATATAAACAATACGCTGTTCAAAATGGATGTAACCTAAATAAAAAAGTATTTTTTTCTTGAAAAAGAACAGGTGTTGGAAATTAGAATACATGCTAATAATTTTAAACATATTTCATAAATTGTATAATTTACAATTTACTAGCTATACCTTCACTGACAAAGATTCTTTACCAATGTTCTTAATAAACTGATTTAAAAATGTATTCTTATCCACTTTATAATAACGAAATACTCTTAAATCTTAAAACATAAAATAATATATTATTTTGCTTTTTTATTAATTGCATATCGCCTTTTAGTCTTATGAAAATAATACATTGAATCAACATTGGGGTAGAACAAACAATCACTAAATACTTTTTACCGGAAATATTCTCCGTTGGCGAGAATCGCTGTGTATATAATGAAAAATATGTTTCTTATTAGATTTTATTCTGCAACAATGTGATAATTAACCTGAGGTTTACTAAATGTTTGGTAAGTGTTGCTGGGCTTGAGGCCGGTTTCATGTCCTTCAAATTTCTCCTTTACATGCGCTACTCTTTATCATTGTAGATTTTCTTACCTGTACCTAAGATGATGTTTTTAGAGACAATGTTGGTAAATGAGCTGTACAAATGGTTTATTTGATGATGCTTCAGTTCAAAAGGTATAGTTTGATTTCGGTCAGGTAATATTTATAATTGGTGTTTGAAGACCTTCGATTACTTATATAGTTTGAACGCTGCGCCACACATTTAGTATAAAATAGTTAAATAAAAACAATGACCATAATTACATGTTTTTCAATCAAACAGTGTAGAGATATATATTTTATATATTAAGTTGTGTAGTAATCACGGTAGGCTGTATAATATATTTCAAGCCTTCACGTTCAAAGACATAAGTCAAGTTGCATAATTTATGAATGTTTTGTCTTTGGTTTAAACATAAAATAAAATAGAATTACAAGGAAATAAAGCAACCGTTCTTGATAATATGTATTCTCAAAACTGTTTTAATATTTCAATTTATTTGCTTTCCACACCTTTACTAAAATTAGATATATTGCATTAATATTTGTGTTTGATATTTGTACTCACTTTTCCTTATTTAACAAAACATACCAGTAGTCATCCGTTTAATGCCTATGTGGAATTGAGTAGTGTTTTGTAACCATAATTTAAAAAAACAGCTTATAAATATAATAAATTAATTTTCATGAAATGTTAATCGTAACGGCACGTTATCCTGTTTTCTTTTTTGTTTTTTTCCATGTCCACATTGCCCATACTTCAACCTCTTGACAGTATTTTAAAGGAATAAAACCGTGGTTGAGCGAAGTTAAGATGTTGTTGTTTTCCAAATGGTCAAGAATATGGTTGCAGATGATGTGCACGAGCAGCTTGCAACTCACACAGGTCAAGGGTACAGGTCTGTAATTTTCTCAAGATGAGAGTCACCATTCTTAAAAACAGCTCAGCTGGTAGTGTCCCTGTGTCTACCTAGGTCTGGAATATGTGAAAGGGAGGGGGGGGGGCGGGAGCTATTTTTCAATATGCTGTTAAGTATATCATCTGGTCCTCTTGCTTTGTTGATGTTAATACCGGATAACAGTTTTATGACGCCCTATGTTGTAATTATCAGTGGTTTAAGTGGGAATTTGGGTCTTTTACTTGTTTGAGGTCTGTTGTTATTGTGTCTTTGTTCTTTTGTAAGTCTTGGGCTAGGGTTTGGAGATCCTTGATAATGTTATCCCAGTTAGCTTTGTTGAATTGATTGTTTTTTCTCCTTTATTGAAGTATATTGTGCGGTAAGATGTCAATGTCTGTGACTACCATAGCGTGGTCACTGATGCCTGGGATTGATGTTGATGTTTTCAATAATGATGGGTTCGATGTGAATTCTAGATCAAGGATGTTTTTATCTCTGGTGGGTTGTTGGTGGATTTGAGTAAGGTTATGTTCTGTTGCAAAGTCTATCAGCGCTTGTTGTACCTCTCTGTCTTGATCGCCTCTTTCTTCTTTGTGTCCCAGTTGATATTTGGACAGTTGAAGTCTCCAGCGATGATGATTTGCTTGTCCTTGGTGGATTCAGTAAGCTTGTTCATAGATTAATTGCATTTAGTGATGTTATTCATGTTTCTGTGTGGCATATAGAATGATCAAATAAATAGGCATTTACTTTTCTATGAAGGCTCCACCTCCCAATCTGTCGGATATATCGTTTAGGTTTGCTGTGAAGTGATCTGGAAATACTTCGCTGTTCTTAATGGCAATCTTCTCCGGATCTTTGTCTGGTTTAACCCCTTTAAGCCAGGATTCAGTCCCACACATTCCATCAGGTTTGACAAATTCAACGGCTGTTTGGAATTACGATCTATTGGTTCTAAGTCTACAGCAGTTTATGGTTAGGAGGCGAAAGTTGGCATTTTTCGTAAGAAATGTTGATGAAGATGTTTCATGGCTGTGGTAGTTTGTCTGTGTCGTATCTGAGTGTGGTCGTTGTTGCATTATGTTGTTAGAGTTTGTACGAGGGCTACTTGTATGTATTAGACTGAAGCATGCCGATGTAACTTAATCAAAGGTATTGTCGAGGTTCGATAATGATGGAAAGTTATTCGAGATGGTTAACTCGTAGCTGTTGAAAAGAAGCTATCTACATTTATACTGTCATATTTGCAGCAATGCAAGATTACACTTGAGCGGTTTAGATATGACATGTTTTGGATATGTCCTCACAACCATATTCTGCAGTTGTTGCAGCATACTCCCTCTTCTGTTCAGGTAACTGGGGGCGTCACAGGTACCGCAGGGGAAGACGGATGCGTTTCGAGGTCCTGGGTTTGTCTGGATATCACCAGCTAGGAATATAAGGAGAAATATCATACAGGGTTGGGTTTTGTTACAGTAAAGCTATGTGCGGTTCTCTCACCAATATTAATATTGTTGGCTAACGTAAAATTCCTGGGGAGAGTGTTTCTGAACATGGTAGAGGTGGTGATACTGTGATTTCTCAATTGGCCATGTGGGAAGTATTTAAGAAAAGTTACCAACATGCGAGGAGGAATTGCAGGAAGATCGGTCTGTTTACGTTCATGGGGTCGCCATATTGGATAGGGGAGGCTGTGTGGTGGCTGAGGGCGGTTACCAACTTGTTGTGCCTTTACAATATCATACTGGCAGAAGAGGTAAGTAAGGATTGAGTTATAAGGTAGTGGTTTGCTTAGTGACCCAGTTCTTTGCACTCTAGTTTTCGAAATAAAATCTTCGTTGAAAAATTGGTCAAAGAATTTTCACGACACTTTCGGTTGCGCGCGCATCTCTCCATCATCTAATAAATCATCTGAATTCCATGTTTGAACTGAACGTTAGTGTAACTAATCAAAGCAGGAAAATTATATGCAACAAAACTTACTCTTGTTAAAATTTGAGAAGTATATATAAAATTTAAGAAAAGAGAAAGATGATTATTTTGTGTTTTCCGGTGAATTATAAAATTTTTCAGGTGAAATAAAATTAGCACTGTTAAAACAGTGTAATATCTTTTTTATCTTTCACTGTTTAATCACGTTGGTACCCAAACGCACATTCCATTTCGAAAGAGAACGTTTAGAAAACAGACTCAAGTTTAAGTCAAAGACGTGATGACGTCACGTCTTATTCAAAAGTTTTTGATGCAATTTCGCGAATTTTTTTCATTCAAATTCCCAATAATTATGCACCTAAAGCATACAATAAAAAGAACATTTGATTTTTGTTCAAGTGAAAGATATAGAAATAAATTTCATTTGTGAACTCTGGAATTATGTATTTTGTAATAATACAAATTCCAGAGCGCACTCGATGAAATATATTTCTATCCTACACTGGTTAAGAGTCTCCTCTATACATCGAAACAATATACGTTTTGCGTTGTGTGTTTTTCTTATTATAACAAAACTAATTTTAAGACATCTTTTAAGTCGGACTAAAAAGAGAGACACTGTTGAGTATCAGGACCCATAAAACTAAGATTAGAGACAAGTCTCAAATCTCAAGCAACTGATTGGCTAAAATGACGACCAATTGCCATTTCAGCCTATTAGATTCTTAAGATTTAAGAATTTAAGACTAGTCTCCTAAATTAGTTTTCATAATCTTGGGCCCAGTGTTTATACAGCTATTTCGAGGTAGATTTCTTTCTTTCCTTAAATTTGGTAATTTTCTTCCGAGAGTGGTTTTCAACGCACTTTCAAATGTCAATCGATCTCACTTAAACGACTTGAACATTATGGAAAGCAAATAAAAGGTTTTATGGTACAAGTGAATTGTATGTTAAATTATACGAAGTACTGAACATTCCCACAATTATAAATTCATTTTTATGAGATTGAAAGTCCTCAGCGTGACAGTGTTATAGATTTATTAGGGGGGAAAGTTTCCTTGCATTAAAAATTTAATTTCCGAAAGCCCATTTTAAACGTGTTTGTTTAAAGTGATAGCGCACATAAAATAATTTTCCACCATCGAATAGAGACAAATTTTTCTATGGTTCAAAATCTGTTCTGTTAAAATGGAGATATATATATTTTTGAAATGTTTCGTGAATTCGATTTGTATATTAAAACTTTCGCCTTTAGTGGTTGGAGTAATTAACATTGAAATGAAGACATGTAAACAGGAGAGTAATAATACATGGACATGCAATTACATTCCTGAAACAATTCCCATTGGAATAACCAACATACGGGTTGTGAATTCGGAACCAGTTACTGTCGTTACGCCTGATTCGTTTAACGATGAAAGCTGGACTCGAGTAGTGTCGCTAGAATTCACAGACGATCCTTTAACTCTACAATTAATGACTGTATTTTCCCCAAACTGTTTCCGAAAACTACGTTCGCTCCGTGAATTAAAAATACATAAGTGGATGTTTGACTTTCCGTCGACTGACCCGTTTGTAGGGCTGCATTACCGACAAAATCTTGACTTGACCGGGTGCTTCCGCTTAACTCTTCCGAACATAACGGAACTACTTAAATCTTCAGATGTTCTTCCAAAGTTACAAACTCTCATCATTTCCAATATCGGATCGTTTAGAAAAATACCTACCAACTTAGATAAGAGTTTTTTTACAGTTCTCGGGGCACGGAACATCACACATCTTGATATAAGCAATCTGAACATTGACGTTTTTGATATGACTGATATGTTTGTAGAATTACCACTTCTACGATCTCTTAATGTGTCTTTCTCGCAGATTGGAACTATAATTCATGATTATGGTAAAAGAAAACTAAACCACTTGGAATTGTTTGACATTAGTTACGCAATGTTACATAAAAGAATTATTGGGCTTCCACCGGGAAAAGTTGCATTTTCGAATTTAAAACTTACACTTGCTTCAAAGACAAATTATCTGCATTTTTGTTTACTTTACCCTAAAGTCGTGAATATCAGTGGTCTACTAACCGTCCAACCTCATACCACAATATGGATAAAGAACATTACGTTTTTAATTGACGAACAACCTGTCAGTGAGTGGAAAACCCAAGAACTAATACTTAAAAACAATGGAATCAAGTACCTCGATAAAGGTTGAAGCTTTAAACATTGAAATGCATTTGCTTGGGGATTTCAATATAGATTTTTCTTGTAATAATTCATTTAAAAATGCTAAATGGGGTCAACTGGTTCGGGATTTAGGATTATCACAGTTAGTAAATGTCCCTACTAGAGTAACATCAAAATCGGAAACAATAATTGACCATATTTATACCATGAACCCTGAAAACATCTCTGAAGTATTAGTTCCAAATATAAACATAAGTGACCACTATCCGGTTGCTTTTACCAAAATAAGTAAAAATAGAGTTGAGAAAGTAGACAAACATAAAACTATAATTTATCGAGATTTCAGTTGTTTCAATTCAAACCTTTTTTGCAGTGAGTTATTAAATTCCAATTTGGATGTCATTGAAAGTTTCAACAACCCTAATATGTCACTTAATATATTATATGACACTCTTTACAGACTACTCTCTAAGTTTGCTCCTACAAAAATAAAAAGAGTAAAAAGACTACATCAGCCAGGTTGGTTTTCAGAAGAAGTAAAAACAGCACGAAAAACAAGAGATAAATTTAAGGCAAACAAGCAATGGACTGAATATAAAATATGGAGAAATAAGTATTTAGCAATAATTAAGAAAAGCAAGAAACAATTCTTTAATAAATCTTTAGAGGAGAAAAGGGATTCAAAATATCTATGGAAAAATGTCAAGAATGTATCAGGTTTAGATCAAGAAAGTCTCAATATACCTCATGCTCTTACCGTTAATGATGAAAAAGTTCAAGGAAGACATAAAATTCTGAATAGTTTAAACAGTCATTTTATTAATGTTGCAAATATTGTAAGTAAAGGAGAATTGCAACTGGAAAATTATGATCTATTAAAACAGCAGTTACAACATAAACTAAAAAACATTTATTTTTCACTTGAATCAATTACACCATTTGAGGTATGTAAGATAATAGATCGGTTAGATGTGAATAAATCAACGGGATTAGATGGCATAAGCGCGAAGATTTTGAAAATCTGCAGAGACTGTCTTACACCTGCAATAGCCTCTATAATCAACAGCTCTATTGAAACAGGTGAGTTTCCAGACGAACTTAAGGTTGCTGGGGTAATACCTTAACATAAAGGGGGAACACGTGATGATCCTAATAATTATAGACCAATTTCTATTTTGCCGACTATTTCAAAGATTTTTGAAAGACATATTGCTAATCAAATGCATGCCTTTTTTGAAAAATTTGATATAATTCACGAGTTCCAGTCAGGTTTTCGTAAGCAACATTCATGCCAAACCTCATTAATTCGACTTATTGATTCCTGGTTAAATGATATTGACAATGGTAAAATGGTAGGTGTACTTTTTGTAGACCTTAAAAAAGCATTTGATCTTGTTGATCATAAAATATTGATGTTCAAGTTAAGTTTATACCAGTTTTCTAACATTACTATCAGGCTCTTCCAATCATATTTATCGAACCGTTTTCAGTCAGTTAAATATGGTAGTGATATATCAGACATGCTTCCAGTCCGGTCTGGTGTTCCTCAAGGATCCATATTGGGTCCTCTATTATTCTTATTGTATGTAAATGATCTACCTTTGTCAACTTCTTCTACTACTGATATGTATGCTGATGACACGACTATTCATAATTCTGATAGACAGATTTCTAGCATACAAGCTAATTTACAGCAGGACATAATTAAGGTCCAGCGTTGGTGCACTCAAAATAACATGGTTATTAATCCCATAAAAACAACATGTATGATACTAGGGTCCAAACAAAAGCTTGATAGTAATGTCAAATTAGAACTGTCACTTGGCGACACACTTATTCAAAATGTTACCGTTCAGAAGCTTCTTGGTGTATATGTTGATAGTTCATTAACATGGAATATCCAAATAGATAAGACTTGTTCTAAAATTGTTTCAAAATTATCATTACTAAAGCGAATTTCTTTTTATCTGACTCCTGAAATGAAACAATTATTTTATAATGCATACATTGTTCCCATATTTGATTACGGATGCAAAACAAGTCAGTCAAATTTAACAAGATTAATGCGATTGCAAAAGCGAGCAGCTAGGATAATATTAAATAAACCTACACGCACACCAACATTTGAGCTCTTTAGAGAATTAAAATGGTTATCATTTCAAAGCAGATGTAAATACCATATTGTCTATTGGTTTACAAACATTAAACAATCTTGCACCCAAATATCTTAACAATATCTTATATTTTTCTACTTATTCCAGTTACAATCTTCGATCTATACAAAGGTATCATATTATAAATAACAGACCAAACACAAATTCTCTAAAACGAACCTTTAGTTACTTTGCTATGGAAATTTGGAATTCTGTTCCATCACATATAAAACACATTCGCAATATCATGGCTTTTAAGACACAACTGAAAACATATCTTCTACTGCAAGATTGTGACTAAATATGATTATCGATGTATTTTTTCTGCTTACTGTTTTAACCGATCTTTTGATATGTTTACAGGTGTCTGTCAACTTATTTAATTTTGATTTAAATGATTAAAATGAACATTTTTATATTTCATGAATGAATGTATGTTGTTGTTGTTTTATTTTAGTTTTTGTTTTATTTGTTTGTTGTTATAGAAGGCCTTATTGTAAATTAGACATTATATTTTGTAAATTTAATGTACTAAATAAGTAACCTTCTTCAAATAAAGATATTATTATTATTATTATTATTATTATTATATTATATATTCAACTGGTTTGCCATAATTCCACGTTATTTACCAGTTTAGCAAACATTGATTTATCTGTGAACGGACTAGAAATGATAAACCCAACAGTTTTCTCGTGTACGCCTGCTTTAGAAACTGTTGATCTTTCCAATAACCAACTAGGTAAAATGGCATCGAATCTACCAGAAATGTGGGAGAATCTTTTAACAAATGTACATTCCCTTCGATATATCAACTTATCAAACAATAATATAATGTCCATTCCACCAAAGATGTTTACAAATATTCCTAACATTGAAACTATAGACCTGTCAGAGAATGAATTGCAACAAATACGTTTTACACTAAAACCCCTAAACAGATTAAAATATCTAAACCTCGCTTTAAATAGAATAAGATCTTGGACGAAAACTCTCTACGGATATTAAATAATTTCCAACATCGGTTCGACAACAATAGTATTCAATCAACAATCTCACTTGATGGGAACCCGCTGGACTGTTCGTCATGTGAATCTAAAACCAGCATTTCATGGATTTTAAATCCAAAGCCTCTAAGCGTTTCGATGGAACGGCTCAAATGCCAAAACGAAAATGGAAAAATAGTAGAATTAGATCAAGCAGTTGCTAAAGAAGTTCATTCAATATGTCAAAGACACTTTTACGTATTGATTGCAATCATGTGTTCTTGCACGGGGACATTTGTTATAGTTGTATCAACAATTTCTGCCTACAAGTGTAGACAAAAGATCAAAGCGCGACGCAACAGGGAAAATGTTATCCTTAATCTCAACAGAGGCGAAGGACGATACGAGTTTGCAGTGTTTTTGTCTTTCAGCAGCAGGGATGAAGAGTTTGTGGACAAAAATATCATTGGTAACTTTAATGAAAGACTTAAGACAATAACAGGGGTGGATCGATGTCTAGTATGCACCGGTGATATGCATTTTCGCCCTGGACGTGCAGTGTTAGATGAAATGATTCGGTGTTTTGAAAGAGCTTCTGTCCTGGTCGTTGTGGTATCAGATGGATTTTGTCAAAGTGCATATTGTCAAAACGAATTGGCTTTTGCCTTTGAAGGGAGGATGCCGATTTTATTAATTTTAAAAGACCAAGTGGATGAAGCTCTTATGACACCGACGATTCTCGATTTGTACCAAAGAACTGTAAGAATTATTTGCACGGAAGAAAATGGACAGTTTGTTGTGACGCCACCATGGGAGCAGATTTGCGAAGCCGTTTTGGACAAAATTCAATCGGAGCAATAAAAGAAATTTCATACTTTTTTAGATGTAAGAATGGTGAGTTTTTAACGACACTTATGAAGTTGGTCCAGAGAAACAAGTTTACTTACCTTTTTTCGAGATGAAATAATCCATTCAATTTTATTGATAACATGTAGCCTACTTACTACTTATTTCGATTTCAGTTATACTTTGGCTTGCAACCAAAACATGAAACACGTGGTGCAGTGACTGTTATTTACGTTGAGAAGAAGCGCAAACGTTTAATTGACACAGCGCTTTTATAGATAATCACGCCTTCAGGTTGCTTTACTTTAGGCCTCACATTTTGTTAATGCTTCAGTGCTACGTGTACCATGCACATCTTTAGAAAATGAAAACAAATTCAGTTCCACATCCGAAAGGAGAATGAACCCATAGGGACAAAAATGTGAACGCAGGTTCTTCTGACAGTTCTAACAGTAGATGCGTGACATAGAACGTGATCGGCGTCTTTTGAAGTTTTTGAAATGATAATGCCTCTAGCTGGAAGCGAAACCGCACCGTCACGGCCACAGGGCATAGCCCTGCAATTCCTGAGACGCAACCAACTGAGCTAGCCGGGACAACCCCAAAAAAGGTTGATCGGATAGCCCTGATATAAGTAACAATCACAGCATGACATCGGTAACGGGTTAACTTACTGATAACAGTACTGACTATATGTACGGGTAGACGTTTTACGGCCGCCACACTGCACAAATAGCGCTACTGTGAATTTCAAATGATAATGTCTCTAGCTGGGAGCGAACCCGAAACGTCACGGCGACAGCGCCTAGCCCTGCAATTCCTGCGACGCAACCAACTGAGCTAGCCGGGACAGCCCCAAAAAAGGTTGATCGGATAGCTCTTATATACGTTACAATCACTGCAATACATCGGTAACGGGGTAATTTACTGATAACAGTACTGACTATATGTACGGGGAGACTTTTTACGGCCGCCACACTGCACAAATAGCGCTACTGAGTTTTACGAGGTCGCTGTCCTGGTCAAAATCTAATTGAAATCCTTACCTTACATTCCAGATTTGGTCCAGGCGACTCGACGGAGCTCGCGTATTGAACGAGAGATTGCGATTTTCTACCATGAGTTGTGTTCACATATTTCTCAATTGCTACTAAAATTACAGAATGGTAACTTTGATCTATTGACGTTCTGTTATTTTCGATTACATTCCTATTTATGTTTCGTTCAATTTTTTTAAATAAAGAAATCATCACTATTATCTGAAAGTATGGTTTTTGTATTAATTTTGCAATAAACAATTACTTGATGAACATCTATTCCCACTGGAAATTATAAATGGGTTACCCAAAAATTAGTTAAAATATTTTAATGCACCTTTTCGTGCAGTATTTTTATATCTTAAAGTTAGCAATTCTTATATATTAGTATTGTACAAGCTTATAAAAGAAATTTTTAACATCCCTTCTTCAGAAAGCGGAATGTAACTGCTCTCCGTGTTTTATTTATCGATTTGAACAAGTAATTATTTAAATATAAACTTAAAATTACAAATGTCCATGTTTCATTTATAATCACTACACTGTTGTTTTTATTACCATCCATAGTATCATGTAATATTTATATTCTTACTTGCACGTTGTATAACATACTGTTTGAAACTTGAGCAGAGCTTAGTACTCTACTGTAATACATAGTCTGTATTAGTCTTTATCAATAGTATATTTATATTCGCCTTTTTTCAATAGTAAATTTAAGCCAAATATATTACTGTGTACATTATTTTGTTATTGTCTGTCATTTATTATTATTCCGCTGTTGGTACTGCCCAATATTGTACTTGAAATGAGTGTCTTTGAAAAAAGGATTAGGCCGACGTTTGTAATTGTTCATATGTATACCATATGCACATATCAAAGTCTTATCTATTCTTGTCGTTTCAAAACAGATACAGCACGAACGACGTCCCATAAAACCTATTGCGTTTGTTTCCCGGGCAACCTATAACTTAAATTGTATGATTTGATACCCGGACAATCAATACCTTCTACTGTATTATTCTTTGGAATCAAGCGTGTCATTTAGTGTCGATGATAAATTTAAAGTCATCCTTAAATTGTTTGTGGTGTCTATTTTGAAATTGATTTATTTATTACTCATGGTCTTTTTCTCTCCATTTGTTTGCTTTGTCTTCTGGATGTTGCAATTCCTGATATGCGTATTTTACATTTTTATATAACTGAGGCCAATGATTTGATGCCTTTATCTATACGAGCCCGGTGAATTGTTTCCCTTACATACAGCATCGCGAATGTACCAGTATGTACCAGTATTCCGTTTGTACCAATTTTTCAAATAACTGATTAAAGCGTCAGTAGAAGCAAAATCATCACAACCATTTGCTGGAAAGAACGATGGAAAACAGTAAAAAACAGTAAAAAATGAACTAATGTTATGTTAAAGTATATATTTGTTCAAAGTAAACTTGTTTTATTTGCATATACTTTAACAGGCAAGTAAATGTACTATAAATTTGACAACCACTTTGAATGAGATTGGTTCTGTTAGAGATTACATAGAGATTTATAATTAATGGCCACTTTTTAAAAAAAAGGTGCATTCAAAACTTAAAAATGAATTAAAACATGATGATTATCCTAACGTCAGTTGACAGTGGCGCTAGCATGACATAACAGTATTATACACCATTTTACTAAGGTTTTAATTACGGATATTTAAAAATTAAAATAAAAAAGATATATATTTATATCTAAGGTATAGTATATGAAATTAGCCGTTCCAATAGAAACAATAAATCGCGCCGTCAAAATTAATAATAAAATAAAGTTTCGAGATTCAACATAAGCAAGTCGAAATAGTGCAAACATGTCCCCTAAAAATTGTCCAAGACTTCCACTGAGTCATGCACCATAGAGGGTAAATATTTGCTAATAACTACACTTAACCAATGTTCTAACTACATCGATAAAAAATTAAATTTCTCAGCATATAAATGGAGTACTTAAACCAATGACATTCAACAGAGGTAAGGGCAAAACCAAAAGTCACAAAATTTACCGTAGCTTTTGCAAAGAGAACTGAAAACGGCAAAAACTGCTTAAAAGTCTTCTGTGTGACATCTAAACAATCGCATTTTTGCAGGATTGCATAGAATTGTTCAAAATAACTTAAAAATCCATATTAAAACAATAAGACATGAACTTTCCTTTTCGGAGAATATACCCACTACCGACAATTGTGTAACCTTTGCTTTAACACCTACCTGGATTAAATGTAAGTGGTTTCTAAACGCTTGAAGAGAATTTAATCATTGTTTCACACAAAGAAGGGAAAATGATGTATCTTACTCTATTTCCAGTTTGAAGTGTTTATTCCGAATCCTTGATAAGAAATTTAGAAAATATGATCGGTGTAGTTAGAACATTGGTTAACATCCCTATGTATTGCCTATTCTTCGAAGGGCGACACAAAAATGGGGTACGGACAGTCGCAAGGAGTTTTAGGAATTCTACACAACATGGGATTGCTTTTTCGGATTAGGTTTGAAACAATCAAGATGTAGGATATACATGTAGAACCACCTTCTCATATCTGTGTTCAGTCTCGAAAAAAAGAGAAAACCATAGAAAAATGAAAACCTAAGATTTACGAAAAAAAGTAATATATGCATATCAATAATCGCCATACTCACAAAACACAGCCTACGACGCAGCGAAAAAGAAGAGAGGAAGAGAGGGAGCATATCTGTTTAAGTCCGTCAATTCAAATAGGACGCCACAAACAATTAACGAAAAGAGAACCTTTGGGGATACCGCCTTTGCACGGTTATTGGCAAAACAAATTGCCCCTGTGGGTTTAAACCAGATTCTAGGGTGCACCAACCTTACACTTGCCCCATAGGTTTTCGTGTCAAAAAACAAGTACAAGTTGGTTTGGTGAAATAACTCCAACCCACCCATCGACTCAACAATTTTGTATGCCAAAGCACACAAACATATAAAACTTATAGAAGCTTATATCATTGCAAAGCCAAAGGGCGGATACTCAATGATCTTACAACAAGTTTCATTTCCTACGACGTCGCATATCGTCTTTAAAAACGAATTGCATTTCCAATTATAAGAAGTAAACCTATGGCGACAAAAATCAGAATGCATGGGTTCTGCGAGCTATAGCCATTACACAAATCTTCTGCACACGTACATATGTTGATATGCAAATCAGGAATCTCGTGTGTCTCGCATCGATCTTTGCTGTCATCTGCACAATATTTAACTACCGTGTCTTTTCCATCTGTAATTAAATAAAATGCCAAAAAGTAACTTCTTAATCTTTATGAAAAGGTCAAAATGAAATTGTAGAGTGTGCAGTATAAGGCAGGCCACGCATGAATGTGTTTAAAATTAATGCTTTTGAGAATATTTGTGCTTAAAGACAAAAAGAACGAAAAGCAGAGCTTAAAATGGCTCTTTTAACAAATAAGTAAATTCCAGTATTGATATGCATGGTATAATGGTATATGACAAGTTGGTTCCTCGTTTAATCCATTACGTCGAATTTGACGGTGAATACTTTGAATACAAACCAGTGTTAAACCAGATTATTATGTCTTTTAAACCACAGTAAAGTTGTATTTCTTTAATTTATTATCGACTTTATCACGCACGTAAAATCAGCTTGAACTAATTACTGAAACATGTTAACTCGCCTGATTCAAATATAGTTCTCGAACAACCCTGTTGGCAGGTGATAATGCTTGCCAATGATTTTTGAGAGGGATCATTACAGTTAGTACATCTGTAACACTGGACGGCATCCGTTCCTATCAACATATGAAAAACGATAAATATATTATCTGTATATATATTATATACAAAGCATTTCGAGAGACTGATAAATGCACGTACTGGAAATCGAAAACGTATAGAACGGTGACATCGACTAGCCATCAGAGTTTACATTCAAATGACTATCTGCTGTTAAATCGATCATAGTTTTTCTGATATACTTAAATAATGCTTTATTTATCACTCAAGAAGATAAAAGGCGATGTTAATTTCTCCCGGTTATTCGTAAAAACCATCTGTAAATATAAAAAGAAAGGTTACCAACATGATATTTTACAGCGCTCTGCAGGACTGGTGATTAACCCTTCTACAGTTGATCATTATGCTTACCTCTTTGGTTGCACGACGGTGGCAGGGGTTTAAGAGTTTATGAAGGTTTGTGGGGAAATCTTTTCTTAAAAGAACCTAGAAGCTCGATTTGTTTCTTTTATCCCTGTCATCGTGTTCTTGCTGATTTTACTCCAGGTGCTCTGGTCTCGGTAAGATCATTGAGTACCCGCCCCTTTCGGCTTTGCAATGCTATTAAATTCTTATGTTTATATGTTTGTATGCTTTTGCATGCAACATTGCTGAGCTGATGGGTGGGTTGGAGTTATTTCACCAAGACAATTTGTACTTGTTTTGTGATACGAGAACCTGTTGGGGCAAGTGTGAGGTTGGTGCACCCTAGAACCTGGTTTAAACCCCCAGTGGCATTTTGTTTTGCCACTGACCGTTCCAAGGCGGTAACCCCTCTGGTTCTCACTTTCGTTATTTGTTTGTGGCGTCCATTATGAAACTGATTATTGTATTACCATGCTCTCTTTTCCTCTCTACATTCTGGCTGTGTGGGGAGGCTGTGTATGCTGGATGTGGCCATTCCTGATATGCATACATGTATTTCATTTTTTTTTCAACAAATATGGTTTACCTACCTTCTAAAATCAAACCGAAAATGCCATAAATAACAATGCATGTTGAGCACAATTCCATGTTCCTTATATGTTCAACAGCCTGTGCACTGCCACTCTTTTAAATTTTAAACATAAATAATTGTAAAGAAGTATTTTTCATTGAGATAATAACATGATTGTGTTTGTATATTTTGTAAGCAAACACAATTGAACGTGATCGGTAGCAAGGTACACACTCGATTCGCCTGATAAGAAAATCATTAAATCATTAATCTAAATAATTAAATGTCGTATAAGTTAAACATGACAATAATTGAATCTTGAAGCGATGTCTGCAAGTGTTAAGTATGGAAAACATTTAAGTCTGTGAAGTTGGCTGTGGGATCAACATTCGACATCCGACATTCAATGTCCCGCAGTGCATTGGACATTCAGCATGACATTCGATTTCATGCATGTTTTTGAATGTCCCGCAGTGCATTCGACATTTACCGCGATATTCGATTCCATGCATGTTATTGAATGTCCCGCAGTGCATTGGACATTCAGCACGACATACGGTTTCATGCATGTTATTGAATGTCCCGCAGTGCATTGGACATTCAGCACGACATTCGATTTCATGCATGTTTTTGAATGTCCCGCAGTGCATTCGACATTTACCGCGATATTCGATTCCATGCATGTTTTTGAATGTTCCGCAGTGCATTCGACATTCAGCACGTTAATCAACTTCATGCATGACTTCGAATGTCCCGCAGTGCATTCGACATTCAGCGCGAAATTCGATTTCATGCATGTTTTTGAATTTCCCGCAGTGCATTGGACATTCAGCACGACATTCGATTTCATGCATGTTATAAAATGTCCCGCAGTGCATTGGACATTCAGCACGACATTCGATTTCATGCATGTTATAAAATGTCCCGCAGTGCATTGGACATTCAGCACGACATTCGATTTCATGCATGTTTTTGAATGTTCCGCAGTGCATTCGACATTCAGCATGTCATTCAAGTTCATGCATAATTTCGAATGTCCCGCAGTACATTCGACATTCAGCGCGACATTCGATTTCATGCATGTTTTTGAATGTCCCGCAGTGCGTTGGACATTCAGCACGACATTCGATTTCATGCATGTTATTGAATGTCCCGCAGTGCATTCGACTATCAGCACGACATTCGATTCCATGCATGTTTTTGAATGTCCCGCAGTGCATTCGACATTTAGCACGTTACTTAAGTTCATGCATGACATTGAATGTCCCGCAGGACATTCGACATTCAGCACGACATTCGATTTCATGCATGTTTTTGAATGTCCCGCAGTGCATTCGACATTTAGCACGTTACTTAAGTTCATGCATGACATTGAATGTCCCGCAGGACATTCGACATTCAGCACGACATTAGATTTCATGCATGTTTTTGAATGTCCCGCAGTGCATTCGACATTCAGCACATTATTAAAGTTCATGCATGTTTTTGAATGTCCCGAAGTGCATTCGACATTCAGCACGGAATTCGAATTCAAGCGTGTTTTTGAATGTCCCGCAGTGCATTTGACATTCTGCGCGACATTCGATTCAATGCATGTTTTTGAATGTCCCGCAGTGCATTCGACATTCAGCACGTTACTTATGTTCATGAATGACATTGAATGTCTCGCAGGACATTCGACATTCAACACGACATTCGATTTCATGCATTTTTTTAATGTCCCGCAGTGCATTCGACATTCAGCACGACATTCGATTTCATGCATGTTTGTGAATGTCCCGCAGTGCATTCGACATTCAGCAGGACATTCGATTTAAACACCTTCCGGTTACACTTCAGCTTTTCTAGTAGCTTCGATATTCAGCTCTGCATTCAAGGGACGGTTATCCCCTTTATGTGTAATGTGTTCTATGGATATTCATATCTGCATTTGAACATTTAGAGCTGTGAAATAGACGTTGGGCACTAAATATGGAGTTCGACGTTCGATATTTAAAACCAATTCGACATCCGACAATTAATCAAGCTCAAGTGGTCCGGAATAAACTATGATGGGGTGATCCGGAACTACCATTTTTTATGTTGTAATGAATTTGACGTAATTTCTTCATTTACTTACTCTTATGGTTTTAGTAACTAATATATACCTTTACTCCGAATGCAAGTGACTGCTTTTCTAACCAGTTTGATGGAATATGGTGCAATTGCTTAAGCAGGACCAATTTTACTTTGAAAATTGTTGGTTAACTTTTAGTGTCCGGAAATTATCAGGACTTATTTTTATGACTCGGGAAGTTATGTTCAGGCGATAGCCGGAAGTGATCCGGTATAATTCATATTCCGGTGATCAGGAACTTCCCATTTTTGTTATTTTTATTGAATTAAATGTATTTCCTTCATTTAATCACATTGATCGTTTAGTAACTAATTTGTACCTTTATTCCGAATGCACGTGACTGTTCCTTTGACCGTTTTGGAGGAAGATGGTAAAATTGCTAAGGTAGGACCAATTTCACCTAGAAAATCTTTAGTTATCGCTTTTCGGGATTGTTTTTGTTATGTTCAGGCGGAAGCGATCTTGAATAAACGATGTTGGGATGAAACGGAACTGTCCAAACACATTTAATTAAACAATTTTGTCATGTACTCCTCTATTTTATACCGGGTGGGATAAACCGTATTTAAGTACACGGAACGCAATGAAAACGCATCACTCTTAACACCTGAAGGAATATATTTTTGCAAGCACTATTTTCTATGTCAAGCAGTGGTGAAAATTCTTTAAAGGAATATGGTACAGTTGCTAAAGTATGACCGATTTTAAGGTTTACTTTTAGTGACAGAAAGTTATTCTGACTAATTTGGACTTGGGAAGTAATGTTCTGGAAATAGTGAAAGGAATCCAATAGGGTGATCTGGAACTACAAAAATGAATAGGAACAAGTAATTATCTTTGTTTTTCACCGAATGAATATTTGTAACCTTCGCAGATGGGTTACTTTGTTTAATGTCTTTACGGACTCAAAAGCTCTGTTTTGTATTGTTGTTTTAATATAAACGGGTCAGTTTACAGGGGATGATTTACAGGGAATGATAAACATAACGCCGAGTTTCGCCTTTTTTTCTGTCGACTTTTTCAAAATTTTGAAAATTTTCCGAATTTAATGTTTGATGTTTTTACTTAAAAAAATGAGAAAAGCAATTCCAATCGAATAAGCGAATTAAATTTGGCGGTCACCAACTTTGTTATTGCACCGTGTCCGTTTTTAGCACCCCACCCCAACCCCCCTTTTAAACGTACAAAATAAAGTGCCGTTTCTGCAATGTTATCACCCTTTATCTAAATTGTACAATCTTGCAGCAATTACAATGACTTATGGTAATTTAAGAACTAAAAATTGAATAGAACATAACTTTTGAAACAACCTGCTATTTCAGTGACTTACATAATTATGGTGCATCATAATTTTAAAGTTAAATAAGTTAACTCGGCTTTTCGGCTAAATCATCGTCATAAGGCTGCGATGAGAAACCTCGAGAGATACTGCGGTATCATTATATTGCATGCGGGTTTAATTTTCGCATCATTCGCACTAGGAAACATGCGCGAAAGAAAGTCCAGTGAATTTTAACAATATGGATTTTATGTTTTTTAAAATGATTTATGTCGGGGTTCAGCTGTCTGCATCACCTAAATATTTCGTTTGGTGATGTGGTTCTAATTATAAAAAACTTCTGTTAATTTGTCGGCCAATTAAAACAGATTAAACATAATGGCCACTATTAAACCCACACCATCTTTGATTTGTTCCTCAAACAATGAAGACGGAATTTCAATTCAGATTGAACAACGGTAGCTTTTAAAAAAGCTAGTAGACGGCTCGCTTAGCATATTGAATTGAAATGGATAAGACTATAATTATGTTAACGCATTTAACTGTATGTTAACGCATTTAAGTTTTTGCATGGAAAATGAAATAATTTTTGTGGCCAAAATACTTAATTGTTCTGTACACAAACGAACACCGACAGATCAGAAAGTTATAAAGTAAACTAAAATCGAATGTTTTACAATAAAATCTAATGTGATATGTCTTGTCAAAGAAAATGTAGACTTGTGTGACATTAAACTGGAAAATGGCAAAGGCTGAAACATTTTGATATCAAACAGTTTAAATAGTCCTGTTTAGACGGATACAAAATTTAAAAAAAAACTAGCAGTTTTACTTTACTTTTGCATTTTAAACTGAAAACTGAAGAAACTACAAATACACATCCAGTTTGAAATAAGAAATAATACTGCTACTACTACTACTACTACTACTACTACTAATAATAATAATAATTATAATAATTTACACCCATAGACCTTTAACAGAGTTTTCTTTCATACACACACCGAGAAAACACAGCAATGCAAACTTACAACGAAAAATTACAGACATAATATATGTTTTAAACTCATATACAATTTTATTATTAAAGATTCCAGAAGATATTTTACTTACAATTTTAATTTTCTTAAATCTTTTTGACGGCACATTTCACCGGGACATTATATATACCGGATCACTTCCGGCTATCGCCTGAACATTACTTCCCGAATCCAACAAAAATATTGCTTGAGTTTTTGTCATAAAAAGTTAATCAATAGTTTGTAAGGTAAAATTGGTCCTACTTTATGCTTGCGTCACAATCGCTAAATTCCGCCGGCCGATTTTAGACATCGGCAGAGTCGTGAAGTTGGCTGCCGCCTGTCGATTTTTTACACATCGCTGAGATCAGTCACATATAACTGCCAACAAAATGCTGCATATCGGCGGCAGTTGGTTTCAGAGGAAGATGACACCCCAAAATATCCGGCAAGTAGCAGTTTAGGTGGCAGGGCGGCGGCTCACTTCCGGCCATCGCCTGAACATTACTTTCCGACTCCAACAAAAAATTTGCTTGATTTTTTGGTCATAAAAAGTTAATCAATCGTTTGCAAGGTAAAATTGGTCCTACTTAAGCAACTGTTCCATAATTCTTAAATTTAGTCTAAGAAACAGTCTCTTACATTCGAAATATAGGTACAATTTAGTTACTAATGAATTAAGTTTGGGTAAATGAAGAAATTTCGTTTAATTCAACTAAAAAAACAAAAATGGGTAGTTCCGAATCACCCCAACATGGTCTATTCCGCATCACTTCCGGCTATCGCCTGAACATAACTTCCCGAGTCAAAAAAATAAGTCCTGATAATTTCCGGACACTAAAAGTTAACCAACAATTTTCAAAGTAAAATTGGTCCTGCTTAAGCAACTGCACAATATTCCATCTAAATGGTTAGAAAAATAGTCAATTGCATTCGTAGTAAAGGTATAAACTAGTTACTAAAACCATAAGAGTAAGTAAATGAAGAAATTACGTCAAATTCATTACAACATAAAAATGGTAGTTCCGGATCACATCATCATAGTTTATTCCGGACCACTTGAACTTGCTTTATTGTCGGATGTCGAATTGGTTTTAAATATCGAACGTCGAATTCCATATTTAATGCCCAACGTCTATTTCACAGCTCTCAATGTTCCAATGCAGATATGAATACCCACAGAACACATAAAAATAAAGGGGATAACAGTATCTTCAATGCAGAGCTGAATGTCGAAGCTCCTGGAAAAGCTTAAGTCTAAGCGGAAGGTGTTTAAATCGAATGTCCTGCTGAATGTCGAACATGCATGAAATTGAATGTCGCGCTGAATGTCCAATGCACTGCGGGACATTCAAAAACATGCATGAATTCGAATGTCGTGCTGAATGTCGAATGCACTGCGGGACATTCAAAAATATGCATGAACTTTAATAATGTGCTGAATGTCGAATGCACTGCGGGAAATTCAAAAACATGCATGAAATAGAATGTCTTGCTGAATGTCGAAAGTCCTGCGGAACATTCAATGTCATGCATGAACTTAAGTAACGTGCTGAATGTCGACTGCACTGCGGGACATTAAAAAACATGCATGGAATCGAATGTCGTGCTTGAATGTCGAATGCACTGCGGGACATTAAAAACAGGCATGAAATCGAATGTTGTGCTGAATGTCGAATGCACTGCGGGACATTCAATAACATGCATGAAATCAAATGTCGTGCTGCATATCCAATGCATATAATCGAATGTCGCGCTGAATGTCGAATGCACTGCGGGACATTCGAAACCATGCATGAACTTGAATGACGTGCTGAATGTCGAATGCACTGAGGGACATTCAAAAACATGCATGCAATCGAATGTCGAGCTGAATGTCCAATGCACTGCGGAACATTCAAAAACATGCATGAAATAGAAT
This sequence comes from Corbicula japonica, assembly GCA_038501625.1. Taxonomy (NCBI): domain Eukaryota; kingdom Metazoa; phylum Mollusca; class Bivalvia; order Venerida; family Cyrenidae; genus Corbicula; species Corbicula japonica. The sequence goes on along the minus strand of JAZAYU010000102.1, from coordinate 1,104,622 downwards.
GTCTTGCTGAATGTCGAACGCACTGCGGGACATTCTAAAACATGCATGAACATAAATAACGTGCTGAATGTCGAATGTCCTGCGGGACATTCAAAACCATGCATGAACTTGAATAATTGCTAAATGTCGAATGCACTGCGTGACATTCAAAAACATGCATGAAAACGAATGTCGCGCTGAATGTCGAATGCACTGCGGGACATTTAAAAACAGGCATGAAATCGAATGTTGTGCTGAATGTCCAATGCACTGCGGGACATTCAATAAAATGCATGAAATCGAATGTCGTGCTGAATGTCCAAAGCACTGCTGGATATTCAAAAACATGTATGAAATCGAATTTCTTGCTGAATGTCGAATGCACTGCGGGACATTCAAAAACATGCATGAACTTGAATAACGCGCTGAATGTCGAATGCATTGCGGGACATTCAAAAACATGCATGAATCCAACGTCGCGCTGAATGTCGAATGCGCTGAGGGACATTCGAAGTCATAAATGAAATTGAATGTCGTGCTGAATGTCGAATGCACTGTGGGACATTCAAAAACATGCATGAAATCGAATGTCGTGCTGAATGTCTTATGCACTGCGCGACATTCAAAAACATGCATGAACTTGAATGTCGTGCTGAATGTCGAATGCACTGCGGGACATTCAAAAACATGCATGAAATCGAATGTCGTGCTTAATGTCGAATGCACTGCAGGACATTTAAAAACATGCATGAAATCGAATGTCGTGCTGAATGTCCAACGCACTGCGGAACATTTAAAAACATGCATGAAATCGAATGTCGTGCTGAATGTCGAATGCACTGCGGGACTTTCAAAAACATGCATGAAATCGAATGTCGTGCTGAATGTGCAATGCACTGCGGGACATTCAATAACATGCATGAAATCGAATGTCGTGCTGAATGTCCAATGCACTGCGGGACATTCAAAAACATGCATGAAATCGAATGTCTTGCTGAATTTCGAATGCACTCCGGGACATTCAAAAACATTCATGAACTAGAATAACGTGCTGAATGTCGAATGCACTGAGGGACATTCAAAAACATGCATGAAATCGAACGTCGCGCTGAATGTCGAATGCGCTGCGAGACATTCGAAGTCATGCATGAACTTTAATGTCGTGCTGAATGTCGAATGCACTGCGGGACATTCAAAAGCATGCATGAGATCGAACGTCGCGCTGAATGTCGAATGCACTGTGGGACATTCAAAAACATGCATGAAATCGAATGTCGTGCTGAATGTCGAATGCACTGTGGGACATTCAAAAACATGCATGAAATCGAATGTCGTGCTGAATGTCTAATGCACTGCGCGACATTCAAAAACATGCATTAACTTGAATGTCGTGCTGAATGTCGAATGCACTGCGGAACATTTAAAAACATGCATGAAATCGAATGTCGTGTTGAATGTCGAATGCACTGCGGGACATTGAAAAACATGCATGAAATCGAATGTCGTGCTGAATGTGCAACGCACTGCGGGACATTCAATAACATGCATGAACATTCAGCACGACATTCGATTTCATGCATGTTATTGAATGTCCCGCAGTGCATTGCACATTCAGCACGACATTCGATTTCATGCATGTTTTTGAAAGTTTTCAAAAACATGCATGAAATCGAATGTCTTGCTGAATTTCGAATGCACTCCGGGACATTCAAAAACATTCATGAACTAGAATAACGTGCTGAATGTCGAATGCACTGAGGGACATTCAAAAACATGCATGAAATCGAACGTCGCGCTGAATGTCGAATGCGCTGCGAGACATTCGAAGTCATGCATGAACTTTAATGTCGTGCTGAATGTCGAATGCACTGCGGGACATTCAAAAGCATGCATGAGATCGAACGTCGCGCTGAATGTCGAATGCGCTGAGGGACATTCGAAGTCATACATGAAATTGAATGTCGTGCTGAATGTCGAATGCACTGTGGGACATTCAAAAACATGCATGAAATCGAATGTCGTGCTGAATGTCTAATGCACTGCGCGACATTCAAAAACATGCATTAACTTGAATGTCGTGCTGAATGTCGAATGCACTGCGGGACATTCAAAAACATGCATGAAATCGAATGTCGTGCTTAATGTCGAATGCACTGCAGGACATTTAAAAACATGCATGAAATCGAATGTCGTGCTGAATGTCCAACGCACTGCGGAACATTTAAAAACATGCATGAAATCGAATGTCGTGTTGAATGTCGAATGCACTGCGGGACATTGAAAAACATGCATGAAATCGAATGTCGTGCTGAATGTGCAATGCACTGCGGGACATTCAATAACATGCATGAAATCGAATGTCGTGCTGAATGTCCAATGCACTGCGGGACATTCAAAACATGCATGAAATCGAATATCGCGGTAACTTTATGAACTTTATGCATGAACTTTAATGTCGTGCTGAATGTCGAATGCACTGCTGCATTCAAAAACATGCATGAAATCGAACGTCGTGCTGAATGTCGAATGCGCTGCGAGACATTCGAAGTCATGCATGAACTTTAATGTCGTGCTGAATGTCCAATGCACTGCGGGACATTCAAAAACATGCATGAAATCGAATGTCGCGCTGAATGTCGAATGCACTGCGGGACATTCAATGGCATGCATGAACTTTAATTACGTGCAGAATGTCACTGCGGGACATTCAAAAACATGCATGAAATCGAATGTCTTGCTGAATGTCGAATGCACTGCGGGACATTCGAAATCATGCATGAACTTGAATGACGTGCCGAATGTCGAATGCACTGCGGGACATTCAAAAACATGCATGAAATCGAATGTCGTGCTGAATGTCCAATTCACTGCGGGACATTGAATGTCGAATGTCGATTGTTGATCCCACAGCCAACTTCACAGACTTTAAACATTTTGTGTTGTTTAAAGTGATTTAAGTCTGAAGGGCATCACGCTTAGTAAAGTCTTAAGGGCATCACGCTTACTTTAAACAATCTTAATGTTTTAAATACCCAAACAAACAAACAAACAAACATCGATTTAGTCCTTATATGAAAATACATGAATACTCTCTTTTGTATCGAAATTATGAGACGAACTCATGATACATGTAATACGCAACAACTTGTTGCAAAATGTGCGTTGCTCGCCGATGTCACAATTACAATTTATCTATTATTTTCTCAATACACTACAATAATTTTGACCAATATTATCATGTTTATGGTATTTTATCGCGCAGTACGTTATACCTATTGTATTAACTGTAAAATTTTAGCCCATATTAGCCATGTGTTAAATGTTGAAATTTAGCCCATATTAGCCATTTGCAGTGTATGGAACTCCTTATTAGTAAGAGGAAAATGGGGTTAGTTCGTACGGGATTTAATAGTTAATCGTTGTCATCTCAACCCGCACTCACCCCTACCCAAACCCCCTAAACTGATTAAAATTTGAAGAAAGAAACACTTCACTTCTGTCAAAATCAATAAGGGTACACTTGCTATGCTATTCTGAAATAAAATACAATGAAAATATAGTTTTAATTTATAGCAAACACATCATATCTAAATACTCAAGTACATTCCAAGTGATAACGTCATGTTGAAATATTAATTTGAAACTGCAATTTTGATTTTAAAAGTTTTCAGGAAGTTATAATATCACTGCGGGATACCGTATCCCGGATATTGCTCGATTTAATGAGGAGTTTCATCACATTTCGCGACAGTCACTGTAAACGGGGAACACAGGTAAGTTTAGCGCCTATATTTTCCAACTACTTGCTATTTCATTGATTTCAATTGCTTTGAAATGTTTTCCGGTAGTATTTGTATCTCTGGAAGACATCACAGCAGAACAGGTTTTTGTAAAATTGATTAAATTACCCCTTAACGATCGGCTGCTCACTCGAAAATATTGACCTCGATGACTAAATAATCGTCAGAAATGATTATATAACTAAAAACAAAAAAATTGAATCGAGCATTTTTTCTCTTCTTAGCCCAAGTATGTTTAGTCCAAATTTCAGACAAAAAAAATGAAACCCCAAAAAGATACAGACCCAAAAAGAAACAAAAAAGTGTACCGAGTATTGATTTTTAGTGTACCGAGTGTTGCTCATTAGCTCATTTTTAGTGTAAAATCGAGCAATATCCGGGATACGGTATCCCGCAGTGAATATAAACAATAAATTTTCTCATATCTCCATTGTCACTTAACGCCTTTTGTAAACAGAACGTCTTTATCTTTTTTCAATTGTTACTCAAACTTCTCGTCGAAAGTAGATTAAACAATGGGTATTTTCAATACTAATGAATCTCTAAAATTATACATGTACACGCAAACATCGTACAGGCGAGATAGGAGCCAAAAGATCAATCCTGTAGACTGATAGAAATTCTATCTTAAATACATTCTTATGAATATTCATGACAGCCTTGCATAGCCAAGAACGCATTTTACATAAACATGAGCTGCCATCTAAAATCCTAATAGAGCCATTTTCCGGCAGTTTTTGTACATGTTAGTTTATTTTACAAATGACGTTACGGATCACTTAAAGTGTTTAGCCTAGCGCTGCCTTCGTTTAGAGATTGTACACAAAATGAAAGTTGCTGTATCTTTCGGTGTACCGAAGTGAAGAGACAGAGATGGGGCGGAGGAGGGAAATAAATACAAGTGAAATTGGAAGTTTTAGACATATATAGAGTCATAATCTATACCCCAGACTCTTTACATTATAATATCAAATTATGCTTTCACGTGTAAAATACATTAAATCTGAACCACTTAAGCACGAAACATTTTACATTGTAAAAGTATACAAAAAGTAAGAGTAATGTCATTATAAAAGGAAGACGCATAATTGTATGCGCCATAAAAAGCCTCTCTAAATACTAGGCATGCGCTACATGTATAAACAGTTCAAACAATTAACACCTAAGTAGTAGTAGTGTCAAATATGCCAATAATACATTTCCGAAAGTCAGTACACTGTATAGGCTGATTGCTGCACTTGACAAAGAGTCTGCTCCTGGTCGATCACAGTCGTCCAAATACGGGCCTATACATGCCGAATATGCCATGACATGGGCTATGTAATTCTGTTCTTGAACACCGTGAAACAAGTGTGCCATTGGTCCCTTTGCATAAATAGCAACATCTTCCCCACCATGTGTCTCCCATGGAATCGGCACAGCGCCTGGGAAAGCGAAGTCTTTATTGTCTGAAATAAATACAAACATGTTTCTTGGTCGTTTTTGTTGCTACCAAGTTTCTGTTACATCTACTCAAATATATGCAAAATAAAACTTGACTGAATATAGATTCTTTTGCAACTGACCCATTTTAAGGCAGTTACCTCTCAGTTTTTCATTTTCGTCAATTGTTTGTGGTGTATATTTTGAATTTGAAAATTTTATAACAAATGCTTTTTCCTCTTTACTTTTTAAAAGCCTGTCCGGGTTGTGTCTTCTGGATGTCGCCATTCCTAATACGAATCTTTTACTTGTTTTCCTTTTGTGCTTTTTAGTTTACATGATAGTCAGTGTAAAATGTAAGAAATAGTGGTAAAGAAATTCATAATAAGCGAAAAGCTTTGAATAATTATGCTTAAACCGTTAAAATTTCTTGAGGCTATCTTTAATACCCTGCACATGGTAATACATTTATATATAATTATAGTATACACAAGGAGTTTGAAAACAAAACATTAGCTACTTACGCATATCAACACCAGTCAGGTTTTTCCTTGGTTCATTGTAACTTGGTCCGTTTCCATAGATAAGAACACTGTAAGGTTTACCATCCTGGGTTTCTTCTTCAGGATCTACTGGGTTAACTAAACCTACAATGGATAAGTCAAATACATCACTACTTACAACTCACATGGAATTTGTTTGAATCACAAAAACAAGGAGTTTTGAAAAACTATGGTTACAGTTCAATTAAATTTGTACTTGGTGTCAAGGTGACGGCATTCATGTACGGAACATAACATTATCAGCGCATACTACCTTAGATTAAACATGATCTTCACGAATTCACAGACCTGTTTTCAATGCAAAACTAAATTCAATTATCGTGTGACATTTTAAGGTGACAACTTTAACCAACATATCAGCAAAACATTTCCACCATGGAAACTTATCGTACGACTTATAAGTTCAAGTAGTTAAGTTGAGTTGCGTATGGCATTTTCAACGAACTCAACATGATCCACAGTGACTAATATCACCTGAAAGCACACCATTATATGGGACGCGTAACGGGAAAAGTTCCATCCGGACATTTGACTGCAGTTCTTAAAACTTACGTCATAAAGACGAACAGACAACGCTGCTTATTAGGCATTTTGAGCTAAAAATAACATAATGATGGCCGAAATGTGTAACAAAATCAATTTTGGTTGTAAGAAAATAATAGATCATGGTAAATTGTTTCTAAATATAGTAACAACTAAAATGCTAAAAAATGACCGAAGACACCTTTTCCCCACCATCGTGTTCATGCTTTTGCTCCGGTAACAGTAAGATCATGGTGTGTACACCTTTTTTTGCTTGACAAATCTATTAAGCTTTCTTGGTGTTGTTTTTGCATACAAAACTACGAATAAGTACGTTGTGGGTTAGAGCTTATTCACCAGGGTTGCGGAAACCAGTCTCAAATCTTAAGCATCTGATTGGCTGAAATGGCGACTGGTCGCCATTTCAGCCAATCAGATGCTTGAGATTTGAGACTGGTTTCCATGCTCAGTTTTATAACCTTGGGACCAGGAAAACTTGTATATGTTTCCTTCATTAATAACTGTCCAGTTCAGTGTTAGGTTTACAAATTACAATTACCAAATATATCGGTTCCTCTGTATGGGTAGCCAGCAATGCTAAACGCATGCGAATGGTCCGCAGTCACAATAATAAGTGTTTCTTCCGGATTCGTCATTCTAACAGCCTCAATGATAGCGTCCTCGAATGTTAGTGTTTCATGCAGAGCTTTCTTGGCCAAAGCATCATGGTGTCCGTGATCTATACGTGCACCTAGTAAAACAAAAATATGACTTAACAATAAGTATCTAACAATTTACATTTCTTAAGTTTATTCAAGATAATTATTATATTATTTCTAGATAGGGGCTTCTTTTTGGTAGTCTTACGGTATGTGCATCATAAATATCAATGAAAACATCAGATCTAGTTTTTCTAAAATATAATGCAAAAATCACTTTTAATTAGTAAAAGGGGCATAAGTATGAAAAACCAGCATGAGCTAGAATAATTGTGGCAAGCTTAGGGAAATGGTCTAAAAGGATTATTTAAACCAAAATAAGTTTAGATGACGTTCGCCTACATGCACCTTGGTAAATTTTGGGTACACCAATCCAATTTACTTCTAGGATTTAAAACGACCTATTTTAACCAAAAACAAGCATTTTTTTGGAATGATCAAATAAATAGGTGCATTTATGAGGCAATTGCACGAATGACAGTATTTCACACTCATTTCATTGTCAACCAGTAGCATTTGTATGTTTCAAGTAACTCTTTTTACAAAATGAAATAATAAACGTTTGGTTACAATTGGAAAAGGAATTGAAGCTTACACTTTTGGCACGTTTTTTTCGTGTAACAGGCACCAAAATATAAACATGGTATTTCGGTTTAGTACAATCTATATATCCTGTCTTTATACATTATTTATAAAAGTGTTGATTTTTTATATAAAGAGACTTTTCGTTATAACTAAACAATAATTAAAAAAATGACAATAGCGTCATAAAATGAAAAATAGCATCAAAGTGAAAGTTGTTGAACCCAATAATAAGTGGCAATACTACCTGGTTACTGTGTAGAATTATTTTTTTTTAATTTTCTGAGTAGTTTTATGATATGCTACACAATAACTGAATAACAAAAATGGTTCAATAGCTGTATGAAACACTCACAAAATTTGTTGACAGTGGATATGTCAAATTGCAGGAGTCGTGAAACTTTTCTATGGGGTTGCCCTTATAATGTCAATCATTTATATGTGGAATTTGAAAGCTCCAAATAAGAAAGTGTGAACTTGAACCGAATGTTGAATTGTTGATGCAAAAGTGTTAATTTAAAGAATGCAATACTAAATACTTTGTTGTTCGGAAAATAATGTAAAGTGTCAAAATACTACCTTTAATGGTTACTAAGAAAAATAGAAAAAAAGGAAACAAACCCTTTGTTATTACTGAGCTTTACCTTCGACTAAAAGAAAATATCCTTCCTTTCCTTTTTCTAATATTCTAATGGCCTTTTTCGTCATGTCTGCCAGAGAAGGTTCACCATTTGCAGATGTGTCCCGTTCAAGTTCGTATTGCATGTGATTTGGTTCAAACAAACCTGTGAAATAAATATTTTTTTTTCAGTAAAATAAAGTTATGTATGCATAAATTGTCCAAAATTAAAAGTCAGTGATACCTTAATGAAACATTTATAGCTCCTGCTCCCTCAACCAAAATTAACAAAAAGATTTTTAGACAATATACTTAATAATATGAAGTTAGTTCAACTATTTTCGTTTTTGATGTTTAAACAGATAGTTACTGTAAAAACTAGTTGTTGATGAAATATATAAATAAAACAATTCAAGCGAAAAGAATATTCGTCGGATATAATGAAATATGTATAATTTTGTAAATTTCTGTCCGTGACACAGCTAATTTTCGTGAATTAGCACCTTTTTAGTTGGCAGTGCTCATGTACTTACCCAAAAGGTAATCAACATAACGTGGGTCTGCTGCATCAAACTGCCCTTTGTTCCACACATACTTGTACTGCAGGTCCCTGCTCATCTTATCATTTTCCCAGTCCTACGACAAAACACATACATGATGTAAGGTAGATTAAAAGGACATTTTAAAGGGCCACTAAATGCGAACAATATCAAAGCAATACAGGCTCGGTTTGCTTTATCCGTTTCTTGATTGATATAATATATTTCGAAAACCTGTAGGTGCAAGTATGAGGATTATGCATCTCTACTTTATGGTCTTGAGGGAAGGCTTCCATTTTAAGTACGGATAATCGGATAATCCTGCTATGCGGAGCTAATCCTGATATGCATTTTTAATATATGCACATTCGAATATTTCTTTGTGAATACCTTTTATAGCTTTTTTAAAAATAAAAGCAGTTTTTAATGAACCATGATACAAACTTAGATTATCATAAAGATATTAAGAAAAAATTGCAGATGTCTAGAAACAGAACAATTTAACGAATTAAATTTATATTACAGCTGCATCCTAACTTTGTTTGTTGTTAGTCTCTTCATTATAAATTCAGACAACATACAGTAAGTTAATAACTGCAAGTCAATGGCTTAGCAATGCCTTAATTACCTGAATAAGGTTTCTCCCGTCCCGACGATGGTTGCTATCAATAGAGTTCGTTTCAGGATCTTTCGTATCATTACGTAAGAAATATCGTCTTCCACCGCCAAGTATTACCTGAATAATGTATAGGTATATAAAAAAGACTTATGGATGCAATGCTAATACATGAATATCATTAAAACTATCGTCTTCCCATTCCACGAAATACCTGAACAATTTACAGGTGTATGCAAAACTTATCCATGCAATGTTGATACATGTATATCTTTGAAAATGTCTAAGATCTAAGTATTAATATCAACATTATTTTTAAAAGATATTTGGATGCATCTTAGATACTACTTTCTGCCTTTTTAAACACGCTCATAAGGTGTAAGGTTTCAATCGCTAATATTAATTGGTGTAAATATTGAGTGGCGTTCAAGCCGGGGCTAGGCGGCGTGGACAGTAATATGCATTCCCATTACTGCACATGAACAGGCTCAATCAAACCGAGCCTGTAATATTTTCATATTTATCGTAATCGGTGGCTTTAAAATTTCCCTTTTTATCCATTTCTACAAATTTTACGATGTAGTATTTTTACCTTCCACTTACGGAAAAATGATTAATAATATGCATAACTGTACTGTAGTCGACAATATTATAAATATATTATAAAAGCAACATACATGTCGATTAAAATCTTATCGATACACAAAATTGAACGAAAAAAAAAACTTTCCTTTCAAACCTTTAAAGATTTAATGGGTTATCGATGCTGTTCTATACCTCATTCTGTTTATCCAGAACCTTGCATTTGGTGCAATAATGTTAATAATCTAATCAAGGTTTCATAATTTCAAATTTATAGGTCACCAGAGTGTTCTTCTTCAATCAAAGTTGAGATGATTGGAAGAAAGCCAACAAACTATGAATATGAAATTAGGTGTGGCGTTATATATTTTACATATATATTACATACGAGATATAAGTATTACATATGTTATATCAATATAAATCTTTCTTAGAAGGCCTTATAACAAAATCATAATGTTTTAATATTAAACTTAAAAAGGTGCAATAATGTAAATTATACACTTTTACTTTTTTTACTTTGATAGTACAGCAATGTGGACGAAAAATATAGGAACCATATACTCTAGGAATAAAGAAACACAGTATCATGCGAACGCGATAGTCAGCAACAATAAAACTATCTGCCATGGAAGTCCGTGTCACTATATCGAAACGTCGAATTATGGGATTGCGTAACGATATCCCGCCGGGGAAGAGTGAAACGGAAAAAAGAATCATCCTTAAAGTTTGCATTGTGTTTCTTAATCCATATAGTATATGTTTTATGCAGTTCTGTATAACACTGTGAGCATTCGCAATACAGGTCAGAGACCACTAAATAGTTTCCCATAGACTTACATTATAAGATTTGGTCCTCCTGTGATTTTATTTACACGACTTGTTCCAAAACTACTACCGCAGATTTGCATAGTGGCACTCTTGAGAAATGCAAAAATGACCAAGAATTGGTGCCTTCACCAACTCATTCTCTCAGCATTTTAAACCGAAAGTAACCACCCCCAGAATGTAAACAAATCTCTAACCCAAAATAAGGAAAGTACCAACTTCTTTAAAGTGACACAAATCACCTTTCAAACAGTGTTTTAAATAATCATTTTTATTTTTAAGTATATAATAAAAGTCATTTTACATGTTTGAAAACAAAAAAAATATTTATATTCTCTATAGTTTTGGCCAATGAATCTTTGAAAATAAATTAAGCCCGAATCGTCCCTAGACAAAATTGTCCAATCCGCGACAGGCTTTTCTATTTACTGTCCTCTGACCTTACATATATGCTTACGTTGATATTCTTGTTATCATCCACGAGTTGTTTAGCAATATCGCTGCATCCTCCTTCAATACCTTGCGTGTTCACATCTCCCTCCCAGTACCTGTCCGCGGCATGTGCATAGGCTGCCGCGGGTGTCGCGTGAGTGATCCGAGCTGTTGAAACAACACCGGTCCGCTTGCCTGTAAGAAAGCAGAAACGTGTTTAAATTAACATAGACTTTAGATCGCTCAATCTCGTTTTACCCGTTAACACCAAGATAGCAAAGTAATGTCAACCGCCAAAGTCAGATATAACTTAATTGGAAGCTTATGAAGATAATGGTATTAAATGCGATCTAAATAAAAATGCAAATTGATAGCAACCAACCATAATAGACATAGTGTGAAAATATACATCAGTCAGTTAACGAAAATGAGAGCCCGTGAGTTTACCGCCTTGGAACGGTCAGTAGCAAACGAATTTGCCTAGGGGGGTTGAAACCACGTTCTAGAGTACATCGACATCACACTTGCATCATCTCATACTATACTTGAAAATTTTACATGACAATATTGTTATTAAAGCATGCTGCGTCTTTGCACATGTCATAATACTTATCTTTTTAAATACATATGCTCTCTTTCCATATCTAGTTTTAGCTATGTGGGTATATTATTGTTTGTTTTGTTAAATAGTGTGACTATTTAAGATAATATTATACATGTTCACTCCATTAATGAAGAGATTTCGTAAACGCCAAACACTGAATCCAACCAGAAAATCATCGCCTGTCCAAGCAAAAAACACCAAAGTTAATCATGTTTACAATATTAAACAAACGAATTCGAATTACCTGCGGCAAGAGCCCAGTCCAACATTGTATCGACTTCACGACCTTTTGAGCCGGTACAATTCAAGGCTAATGCTCTTCCATCCAGACCAACCAGGAAATAGTTGGTCTTGACACCACTGAGGATTGCAGTTGCTGTTCCGGCTGAGTCTGGTGTCTGTCTATCCATGTTGTAGGTCTGGTGAAAACCCAAAATAAATATTTTAACAACTATTATTATTTTAATTGCGTTACATATTTGGTGACCTTAAAAAGTGTAATAGTCTTGATCAAGATTTTCGGGGTCTCAAACTTATATTTGAAACAGAAAAACATCAAATCATTAAAAAATGAATTTGGAAAACACACATTCACAACCTTAATATAGGCCTACATGTAATTATAATAAATCTCGTCAAAAATTATTAAATATAAAAAACCGGGTGTAAAGTGAAATTGGCTCTCAGAAGCTCTGAAGCTCTCTATGATAGTGTGTAAAATGTAAGTATTAAACAGATGTTCCGCTGGGGCTAGTGACATTACTGAAACAATTTCAAAGTCATCATACAAAATGATGATATATGTTAAACGTAATCAAAGTTGCTAAAGAATTTAAACGGGAGATATAGTCTCTATGACCTGTAAACGACAGAGAGACCATCGTCGAACGACAGACAACGGACAATGACATCAGCCGTTCGAATATGTAAAGTTTAAAAGGTATTAACTGTTATGATGTAATGTTATAGGTATACTTAAAATGGATAATTTCTTATTTTATCAATGCATATCTCGATATCAAATGTTTGAGAATATGAAATGATATTGCCTCTACCTGGGAGCTAACCCGCGCCGTCACGGGGACAGTGTTTAGCCCTGCATTTCCGACGACGTAAGCAATTGAGCTAGCCGGGACAAACCCGAAAAAAGGTTGATCGGATAGCCTTGATATAGGTAATCATCACTGCACGACATCGGTATCGGATTATTTTACTATAAGGTTGACTATGAAACATAAACACAGGAATCGCAATATTCTCGTTTTTGTAACTAGTAATTTTATGGAAGGTTTTTGTTCAATAAAGGTATTAATTTCTATTTTAGCGTTATCGATGTTATGGTGCATGTCAATTTTCTCTCAAAAGTTTCCATTCTCATGTGTATCTTATTATATGCATTAACATAAACAAATACGTTCCTCAAAAAACATTTCATGTCCTGTGGTATAATTTAGTTTCGCGCAGACGAATTTTGAATAATAAACCACACAATTAATGATAAATTCGCTCGGGTATATGTTCACGTAAAAGTAATTTCCATTGAATATATATTATAACTTGGTGTTCTACTTAGGGTTAAATGCGACCATGTACGCATTTACCCTAGGCTAAGAGCGAAATGCGCAAAATTTAATTCCGCACGATAGATATACCTAGTAAGCATCGGGGTGGAAGTATAAATGCTTACTTAACATGTCCTTTCCGGGGGAATACGGATAGTACGTATTGTGTCTGTCTGTTGCATGGTTGGATGGGCGCTGCCGCCTTATTTGAATTACCTTATCTTTATATTTTATATAATAATTGACGCGAAAATCAATACCTTTGAAAGGGCAACATTTGGGAATTCTTCAAATGCCAGGACTGTCTCTTCACCCGGTCGGTTGTTAAGTTGACCTCTAAGTATTCTTGCAGCTGTGACAGTGCTAGCTCCCATACCATCACCGATGAAGAGAATCACATTCTTTGCAATTTTGTTGTTTTCCTTGTGGCCCATGCGCAACTTCATTCGGTCGGCAGCCATCTTGTGCCAAAATGCTGGATCTGTAGGACAGACGTTCTTTATGTAAATAACACGAAATAGATGAAGAGGGAATTTTGAAAGCCACTGAACACGACAAATATGAAAATATTGCAGGCTCAGTTTGAGTGAGCACAAATCAATATTTTCACTAATAAACAGTACACATTTGATCCATAATAAACGATGGTATGCAAATGGCGGTGAACAAGAAACCTCCAATGCGGTATTTTCAGATTAATACTATTACATGAGTAATTAATTTCACTTAAAAACGCAGTTCTTGAAAATAAAATCATTTTTTTCCAACGAAATGAGGAAATGTATCTTATGAAAGTATAATCAATGTATTTACTATTTCGACTTCTCAAAAGATAACTGCGATGGAGAAGTGATGGACTTTTGCTCATCGTTAGAAATTGAGTCTTATTGTCTTTTTTCACGAAAACTCTGATTCTCAAACGCAATGCTGAACTCAACATACTTGTTCAAATGCTGAGCATATGCTAGTAATTTGCGTTGAAAAAATAATGAAATTAATCTTGCAATTATCATCGTAACACATGGTAATCTGTAATATGAACATGTGAACATCATATATTTAAAACCGCATAACTAGTCATAAAATCTTAATTGAACATGTCAGCATTTTGGGTTGAGTTTTAAATCCAAAGCAATATGTTTTGTGGTATTTGGGCCTTATCAATTGTTTGCTGAAACAAATAATATGTAAACGTCATAATTTGCAGAACGTTTCTAGATTTCAATAACATCTTGTTTAAAATGCTATTTTCTTTTATTTTCAACCAAGCACATGTAAGGTTTACACTTATTGTGCAGAAATTTTCTACACTTAGACGATAAAAAACTCTATTGTTTGACGCTTTTTTGACGACTTACATTTTCGCGACGATCATCAAAACGACATAGGTAAAACAGCAATCTATTCTGAGTTATCGTTCTTACAAATAAAGGACGAAACTTCTTAACCAATGTTCTAACTACACCGATCATATTTTCTTAATTTCTCATCAAGGATTCGGAATATACATTTCAAACTTGAAATATATTCATAATTTCCACTTCTTTGTGTGAAACAATTATTAAATTCCCTTCAAGCGTTTAGAAACCAGTGGCATTTAATCAAGGTAGGGGTAAAACCAAAAGTCACAAAATTATTGTAGTGGGTATATTCTCCGAAAACAAAAATTCATATCTCGTTGTTTAAATATTGATTTTTATGTAATTTTGAACAATTCAATGCAATTCTGCAATAATGCGATTGTTTAGATGTAAAACAGGAGACTTTTAAGCAGTTTTTGCCGTTTTCAGTATATTCTCTTTACAAAAGCTACGGTCAATATTGTTACTTTTGGTTTTGCCCTAAACCTCTGTTAAATTTCATTGGTTTAAGAACGCACAAGGGATTTAAAAGGAGTAAAAACCGTCGCATCTTGTTATGTTTCAACTTTGAAGACTGTACACCCTTTCTATGCGGAGAAATTTAAATTTTTTGATCGGTCTATTTAGAACATTGGTTAAGTGTATACCTTGTAAAATGATACCCCTGAACTTTGAATAGGCAGCTTTAAGGTTAGTGTCCTGTAACAAGTACATGAATGACATTTAAAAAGCTATGGTAAATTTATGTGAAATAGAATAGTAAAAATAGTTCACGACCAAGGATACTTGTACTGTTTCACCAGTGCTTGCACAAGTATTGTGGTGCTTTGTTGAAACTATTATTAATTGAAGTATCTCAAGTATTACAAAATATTAAATTTCAAATCGTAAGATTTCAATTCTTATAAGCATCAACGATTTTCTATCTATTACAAATACTTCTCTATTTACTTAAGCATTCATTTCAGTTATCATGATAATCAGATGTTGAACCTAACGCAGGATTTAAACTAGCATTCAATCAATAAACAAAAACTGTATGAAAAGATGTCTATGCAGCTGAAATTAGAGTGTCTGTTCTGTGTTAATAAATGCAATGCTTACAAAATATTTGTGCAAATGCAAGACATTTATTTGTAAAGTGTTCTCTAACTGTACTGGGGATGGTATGGTATTTTCGTTCTAAATAACCACTTTTATTATTTAGGCGTGCATCGACCGAGAATAAATTAAGCAAAAACCTTCTCACTGTGAAAACAAAAAGAGTATACTTATAAACTTCCTATACACTTTAAACGATTTCAATACTGTTGTATCATTTAATTTCGCGGGGATCAAAATTCGCGCAAATGACATAATATTATGTGACATTTTCGCGAGGGCATAAATTTGCGCACTTGTATAATTTTAATAAGACTTGATTTTCAATCGTTTGATTTCGCTAGGGTTTGAATATTCGCGCACTTAACCAAGCGCAATATTCGCGGAAATTAAACCACCGCGAAATATAATGATACAACAGTACCAAGTAAGTGTCCGGAAGACCCTTACTTATTATTTTCAACCCAAGCAGTGTTGCTTCATTACTGGACAGGACCGTTACAATCAAGAAGTTCTTAATATTAAGTCAACATTTCCCTGATATATTTCAATATTTATGCAAAAATTTAAATTCAAGATGTAACACAGAGTTAACCCACCAAGTGCTTGCGAGCGGACATAATTATTACTAGCCCTTGCATTTTTGTAATCTCTTTTACTATAATCTCTATAGTCATCTTCATTGTATCTCTACAGCTGCATATTCTGAACAATTATAATAAACTGATGTTTTTCTCTCACACGAAATTTTCGATTATTCAAAACAAATAGTCTTCATTTTATTTAACGCTTTATCACAAAATATGTTAACTTAAACAAGTACCGTACCTTTTTCCTTTTCTGGAATATTTGGTGCCGATAAAGATGCTACAAACGTCAGAAGATTCAACACACATAGTATCTTCAGAGAAGTCATGTTGATTTTCGTAAGTTGCACTTTTCTCCTTTCTGAAACATCAAAGTTTAAATATCCAGTTTGTACGGGTGAATAACCAGCACTTATACTACCCGTCTGTATAGACAGTCAGTCAACCCAGGCTTTGAGGTTATAAAGCTGAGTTTGGAAACCAGTCTCAAATATCAAGCATCTGATTGGCTGAAATGGCGACCAGTCGCCATTTCAGCCAATCAGATGCTTGAGATTTGAGACTGGTTTCCATGCTCAGTTTTATAACCTTGGGCACAGTTAATACATGTTCCAGTAGTCAATGCACTTACAAACGCAACATCACAATGTTTGTTTTACATCCCTTCTGTTTCTGAAATTCATATAATTGTTTGTTGGTTGTTGTTGTTGTTGTTTCTTTTATTTATTGCAGACTCGTGTGACGAATAAACCAGTTTATTAAACATGTTAAACAAGTTTACATACTTTACAGCATGAAAAACGTATTGTTACTTAATGAAGAAGTACATAATACATAGAAAATTGTTTTTAACTTTTTTTATTCATGAAAATAATGCACAAATTTAAACACGTTTTTTCCACAAAAGTCACAGTTAATATGGTGGTGGTCTGATTATTTATAACCTTAGTTAGTATACAATTTCATTGATCCTGATTAGACAGCAATATAAGTAACAAATAACGCCTCACATTTAACAAAAAGTGACCAATTATAACTTTAGGCGAGTGTAATTTATTTAAGATATTATTGGAATATGAACCAAAAAAGTAACATATGTTTAATATCTGATTCCTGACCATCCGATATGCCTTCAAGGAAAGATGTATTAATTCCATTCGATAATTGCATTGTTTTTGTGATAACTGTAAATGTGCGTAGATTTAGATCATATGCAATTAATTAAGACGTACTAGATTACTTCTTGACTAAAAACTAGGCGTTAATAACCATTGGCCTTAGGGTCTTCAAAGTGCGCTCAATGACTAGCTCTACACTGTTTTAGATTCTACGTAACGGCTGCATCCGTGCCGGAAAAACAAAATCGTTCAACATAAGATGTCTCATGTCTGTCATTATCCATAATATTGGTACTCTTTAGAAGATACACACAATGTACATGTTTTCTGCCACGATTTTAACCAGCCGTGATAAGCTGTAAAATGTGTTTCTTTTCCATTGACTCAGTACGCTAAATGTGAGGATAAAAAAGTCACGTTCATAAACTAAAAACTCTCAATTTAGAAAAAGTAATGCTGTCAGCCGATACAATTGTACCACAATAGACCGATCTCATTTTCCTGATTCATTGCACATGATATTGAGATCGATTCTGAAAAATTGTTATGCAAACCCAGTCTAATTCTTATAAAATAGCACAAGGCCTTGCATGCTTTTTATATCCAGAGGAAAACTAGCAATAAGTTACGTACTTTTTATTTATAAGCATAGCTGTAGACACTCCCAGAAATCGATAACGCCCGAATAACTTCCCCTGAATACTCTCCGTTTTGGCCAGTACGGTACTGAAGAAAACTTCCAAACAAACCAGAAGTGCTGATTTATTTTTGATATTGGTCTACTCTTTTAGAATTATATATCTATGAACTCTTACAGAATACTCAATATAAAAATGTTTAAACCATTGTTTAAATTGCATGTGCGAACAGTGTAGATCCAGATCAGCCAGCTTATCCATGCTGCCTGAATCAGGATCTACGATGTTTCTTTCCTTCTTAATCGGAAAAAACCTTATGAATCAAAACGTGAATAGTTCAGATCCTGATCGGACGGCAGAAGTATGCTAGCCGGTCTGGATTAGTTCATTCATGCGATTAAAACCCGTAGAGCTAAAATATGCCGGTATTAAAATTGTAATGTTAGTAATTCATTATTAAATTTCTTTCCTTTTTTACATAAAATGAAAAAGTGTGTCACAACACTTCCATTTTATGTAAAAATAAGTTTAAGTAATAGGTTGTTGTGTTTTTTCATTCCAGTGCTGTACATTAATCGTTTCCATCAGTCATTCTTAACCAATGGGTCTTTAAGATTGCATAATGCTGACAACACCAGTAAATTTCTGTCGCCGTTAAAAGCGTTCTCATAAAGGATAGTAATTTCGGAACAGTGTTAACACTGTTGAATATAAAATTTTCATAAACTATGAAAATCTTATTTGTGGCTGCTTAACTTTTTTCCATTACTAAATACATGGTGCTCTTTTAATGATATTGATGAGCAGTTATTGATCTTTCCAAAGATTATATATCATGGATGAAAGTTACAAAATTGTTATCAACATTTACAATCACAATATTGCAGAATCTGCAGTCTGTGAGGTTTTAAAAATCGTGTTAAGGAATTAGTAACAATTAATATAGAATAAGGCTAAAAAATCGATGTTATATATTTATTTCACTGCTCCGTCTTTTCTTGACTTACCGGTACAAATTATCTCTTCAGTTATTGTCACTGCTACTAAACGCGCACCTCCAGTCCCGACGGTGATACCGATAAAATGAGGTGCGCGTATTCCGGTGAGCGAGGTGCGTCTATAAATTCGACAACAACAAGGTAGGTGATGTCTTTTCACCAATATTTACAAGATCTGTACAAACGTTGCCAAAAAAGTAAACACATAGTTCGACCCTAATTAGAATAAACCTTATGTGCGCTGAGTAGTTTCCCTGAAATCATAGCTTTCTCTGATATTTCCTCATTCTCCCTCGAAACTGAAGTAAAATTCAACAGGTTGATGAACAGAAAACTAGAAGTTTTTCTCCAAAATGACAATTTGCTCCGAATCTACTGCATCAGTCTATCAGCATTAGTTATAAAACATACATAAATCTTATTTCCCGTTGAGAAATCGATTTTATAAGGATACTTTCTGTCAAAATTTGATTGGGACTGGAGGTGCGAGCTCGGGACTGGAGGTGCAGTATAAAATTTGTAAGGATAAAAACTAACATACGCGGAGTAGGTAAACGAACTTATAAGGTAAACGAGTTAGGAAAGGGAAATAATACGATGCATTATTTATCATTCTGGTATCTCACGTCATATATAGTTAGGCCGATTGCAATTTTTGCAGAGTACACACTAATAAACACATATATTGATAACAGTGATTCTCGACAAATGAGATTCAGTTCAGAGTATAAGCAGTTTTTCTGGGTTGGAAAGGAACTATTTGGAGGTCGTTGTATTCGATTTATGACTGGAATGAAAAGTAAAACAGAACTGTTGCAGGGACATATGTTACTTGATCCGCAATAAAAACTTACAACGGCACACCACAAAAGGAATGCAATGTTTTTAAGTGGAAATCTCTCTTCACTTATCAGACGGAAGAAGTTTTCAAGAATAGCAACATCCCCGTTCTTTTCTATAGCCTAGACGACACTTGGTATGAGATATAATATTTGAATCATGCTGAACATGATCACTTGGTTTGTCTCTCAACAGATCATTATATATTTATTCTCACCATCGTCGGGTATTTCAGGCATTACACTGCATCCGACGGTTTGATGTTGAATCATTACTGGAAGAAATGGATGTTAACATTGAATGGTCATAAAAAGTAGTTCCTTTCTTTTCAGATGATTTCTTTGGAGTGAATAATTTGACAAATTTTGACGAAAGTGTATTTCTAGCGTGATTACACTTTGTTTTCTTTCTATCATGGTAACTTCCAGGCGAAAAATATATAACTGGTTTTGTTTTCAGCAGATTTTCTTGATTCTGGATAGTTTAAGCCCTCGTCTCCCATTTTTAGTGTTGAAACCCATTTCTTTAAATATATGGCAATTGTCTCATACATGTAATCAGTGCCTACAACAAAAAAGTATAGTATATAATATACTATATAAATCAGTTTAGTGCTTAACTCTCACGAAACTCTCATGAAAGTACTATAACTATTACACAAATGTGTAAAGATATTTTGCAGATTGATCACATTTAAATTTACTTGTCCGTCAGGTGTCTATTAAGTTATTGAAAAACGCACTTTATTATGTGGTTATAAGTGCGTATTCTGCAAAAATTGCAATGAATATATATGACGTGAGATCCCAGAATGATAATAATGCATCGCATTATTTCCATTTTCTTACTCGTTTACCTTTTTGGTTTATTTACCTTCTCCGCGTTTGTTAGTTTTTATCCTTTCAAATTTTATACTGCACCTCCAGTCCCGACCACGCACCTCCAGTCCCAATCAAATTTTGACAGAACGTATCCTTAAAAAATCGATTAGATTTATGTATGTTTTATAACTAATGCTGATAGACTGATGCAGTAGATGCGGAGAAAATTGTCATTTTGGAGAAAAACTACTGATTTTCTGTTTATCAACCTGGTGAATCTTACTTCAGTTTCGAGGGAGAATGAGGAAATCTCAGCGAATTCTATGATTTCAGGGAAACTACTCAGCGCACATAAGGTTTATTCTAATTAGGGTCGAACTATGTGTTTACTTTTTTGGCAACGTTTGTACAGATCTTGTAAATATTGGTGAAAAGACATCACCTACCTTGTTGTTGTCGAATTTATAGACGCACCTCGCTCACCGGAAAACGCGCACATCATTTTATCGGTATCACCGTCGGGACTGGAGGTGCGCGTTTAGTAGCAGTGATTGTGGAATCATTCATTTTTCTAGCTTATTTCAAAACTCCATTAAATAAGGATTTGTCACATGTGTGACTAGTTTAGATCCAGATAAGCTGGCACATCCATCCCATCCCATTTGGTTCTACACTGTTCGCATACGCGCTAATTGTCATATATTAAAGAAAAATATTCTTTTGCTATGCATATGAAATTTCAAGATTCCCGGTTAATGGTATTGGAGTACGAACATTTTGCATGTTTTAATGATACATGATAAAAAGTAATAAGTGGTTGTTAAATTTTGCCCGGTGCGAACTTGTACAAACAATGTCAGGTCAAAGCATATATTTAAAAAATGAAATTTTTAAACTTTAACCCTTAACAGTCTGATTTTTTTGGGGGTTTTGTGAAGATCACAAGCGTACCATTGTTTACCCTGCTCTTTACTTGTAAACTTATGAAAACAACTGTCATTTGCTAATGAATAAAATTAAAACAAGTTATAATAAAAAGTGATTTTGCGATAAAATCGTTGCGAAATTTAATGCTTTAACTATCCAGTTAATATGATTTCAGTTTATAGTTAAATTTTAACTGTTTTATCACAGTGAAGCGTTAATTTTGTAGTCTTCATAGTCACAGGTTTTCAGGAATCTTCAGTATCGTAATGGTGAATTAGTCACGTGACTACAAATATGGCGGCGGTCAATTTATCAATTCTGGGATTGTCTATATTTAGATTATTTGATTCTGACGACAGAATTTAGCATTTACTCGTAAACTCGGTATGTTCTATTTTTTTTTAAAAATAATATATTCTTGAAAAAAAGGAAATGTAAATAAAATTTCATATGTGTTAATTTCTTTCCATGGCCCAAAGACTGGAGTAAAGAACACGTATCTCAAAGAACGAACGCAGTGCATTGCCATTCTATATTGAAAACGAAAAAATAAGACAAAAACGAAAAAGACAAGTTCATAATAAAAAAAATCTTCAGACATTCAGTCGAGAAAAAGAGACGACAAGCACTTAGAATATGGTCGAAAATAAAAGATACTAGTAAAAACGGAAACAATTTCAAGAAAAGACAAGGCAGGATTATCAAAAAAGGTGAAATAGGAATCGCCACATTCAGGAAAAAAAACATCCTCCCCACACAGTCAAAAAGAAGAGAGAGGGAGAGAGCATGGTGAATGTCAAATGCAGTCTCTGAGGGATGAAACAGTATTGGATGTAAGTACGGGGAGATGTTTTACGTTTTAGATGCTTACAGGTCCACGAGGAAAATCTAAAGAAATAAATTAGACAGTGAATAGTAAGCAATAATACAGCAACAGACACATACATTTACATTTGCATTTGAACCAACACATGATGGAGAAAGGTCATGTATTATATTTTAAAGCCTGTTTTATTATGATTTATGTACTCAAAGTTAACGTTAATATAGCTATATGCTTGACACTTGAATTAAACCACACTATAGGGTGTATAACAATTCCCCACTTGTCCCACCCGATTTTACACCAACAAACATCAATAAACAAAAAAGTCAACTTGCTATGTCAAGTTGAACCAAACACATATCTGTAATAATTGCTATACACTAATAAATAATAATGAATAGTGAATTAAATAACGAGCAATGTTAAAAAAGTTAAGTGGGTGGTAATAAAGTGTGTGTTTGTAAACTATAAATGACAATAATGTTCTAATTATAGGAGATTTAACGTTTTTAGCATTTGGTAGTTTTGGTAGTCTCTTTAAGCCTCAAAATGGTTTCGATATTTACTGAGAGTGTGAAATAAACACACCTTCTCAGAAGCAATCAGCGTAAAAGAATTTAGAATATGAACTAAATTCGTCAAACTGTGGAACATTATTATAAGCCTAATCAGCAGTCACCAAAGCGAAATTATTATGGAAATCCTGGATCCCTATTTATGATGAAAAACGTTTTTTTTATTATTATTATTTTTATATGACTCTAAGTGACAAAGTTTTTAATTTTTGTTGCTTTAGATTGTTAATGTTCATTATACACGTATATGTATCTTTTTTGCTGAACAAGATTTACTACCTTTCGCGGTAAGTGCACACTATATTAAACGCATATTTCTTAAACGCGTTGATCTTCAGGACTTTATATATGAAATGTCATATTTGATAGCCATTTACAATTTAATACCAACTGCTTAAGAATTATTTACGATTTATTTATTTATTTATTTTATTTATTTACCAGATTTATATAGCACTCTTTTCATATGTTCAAAAGTGCTTTACAACAAGCAAGATATACATGTAGCAATATAATACAATAGAAATTAATTAAGAACGGGTAAATAAAACTTAGAAAAAAATAAAAGAAAACAAAAAAAATAAAACTTGGATAAAAAAAAATGTTTGCATGAAAAACATAGTAGAAAGTTAAAAAACAAGTGCGTTAATGTGTAGATAACACATTATAGCATCACTTTCCGTTCAAAAATCAACCCTATGTTTTATGATTGTTAATATATCCAGTTAACCAACATAGTAGGAGCGGAAAAAGGTGTGTTTTTAGCTGTCTTTTGAAAGCGTTAAGTGTCTGGGCGTTTCTAACTGACTCTGGCAGTGCGTTCCATAACATTGGTGCAGCATGGCTAAAGCTACGGTTTCCGAAAGTCACTGTTCTGGTACGTGGTACAACAAGTGTTAAAAAACTGCTAGAACGAAGGTCTCCAGCTGGTCGGTCCATACACAATAGGTCAATAATGTACTGTGGGCACTGTCGATGGAGAGCCTTGTAAGTGTATAGTAGGACCTTGTAATCGATCCGTTGACATATTGGTAGCTAATGAAGTTCCTTGAGCACTGGTGTTATATGGTCATGACGAGGAGTTTTTTGTGATGATTCTAGCAGCTGTGTTCTGAACCCGTTGTAGTTAATTCATTGTCAGTTTTGGAATATTGAAGAGCAACGAATTACAATAGTCAAGCTTTGATGTTACTAGACAATTAACTAATGTTTTTGTAGCATCGGTTGTAAGGTATTTCCGTATACGTCCGATGTTTCTCAGCTGGTGGTAGGCAGATCTACAGACAGTGTTGACGTGTTTCTCCATGTCCATTTGTGGCGTGAAGTGAGCGCCAAGATTTCTGATGCTGTCATTTGAAGCTAAAATAGATGTCTCACCAACCGTGATAGTCATGTTTTCGACATGTTTGAGATTATTTTTGGAAGAAAACAACATCACTTCTGTTTTCTCAGCATTCAGTTTTAGCATGTTTCTATTCATCCACATAATGATTTCCGTTAGAAAGTTCTCTACGCGGTTTATTGCTTCAGATTTGGACACAATGTCAATGGGTTTAAATGAAATGTACAGTTGTGAATCATCAGCATAAAAATGATGCACTAGACCATGTTTACCACAGATAGCACCTACTGGCTTGGTATACATCGTAAAGTATTTCGGTCCTAATACGGATCCCTGTGGAACACCGAAATTCATAGTAACTGGATCGGATAGCTACCTTCAACACAAACAGTTTTTTTTCTACCATGAAGGTACGCTGATATCCAGGAAAGGGCGTATCTGTGATTCCATAGTGGTTTTCTAAACGGCTCAGTAATGTGGTATGATCTATCGTATCGAATGCTGCTGACAGATCGAGCAACACAAGAACAGTGACACAGTTGTTGTCTAGTGACTGAAGAATATCGTTATGTACTTTGAGCAAGGCTGTTTCCGTAGAGTGAAGTTTCCTATATGCCGATTGATGTGGTTCGTGTAAGCTGTTCTCAACTAGATGGTCACCGATACGTTTATCTACAACTTTTTCTAACACCTTACGATAACATGGTCGCAAGAGGGGGGTACGAGTTCGCGCACTTGCTTTGTTTTGTCGAACGAAAAGACGGTGTCCCAAATAAAACACCGTTAGTAATTGATCATAAGCAAACATAATAAATTTATGACAACTTACGCGGTGTGATAATGTGAATGATCCTAACAGGACGATCATTAGTTGTTCAATTCATAGTTTTCTTTTGTGAGTTATGTCCTAGAGTTTCTTGTTGTTTAACGTAAATATATTTAGATTTTGCACTTGAATGAACATGACAGCTATAGTAATTTCTAAAATGCATAATTCAAGTTTTTTTTACAAACCAATGTCAGATTGTGCATGACTTTGGTGCATGACAACTTTATTTCGTAATGCTAAATTCAGGTGCATGTGAACTTCTATTCTTTATAATTTACGCATTATTACACAATATTTTTATATCAAGCAAATCAAATAAACACCACTTACTTCTTCCACAGAAATGTGTATTCACATTCCTTCTTAAATAAACAGAATGAAGTTTACAATCATTGCATGCTTGCATTTAAAGGCTAGGTCATATTCATTAAACAACTGTTATGGTAGAACCACTACCGTACATTAATGTAATTTTGCTATTCAATATGTTCGCCATTTGCACAAACATGAAGCTTTTGGGTTTGTTTGTTTTTTTAATTTTTCATTTAATTAAAAAAATGAATTAAATTGTAAAACAGTCACAGGGTTAGAAAGAATAAATTTACAATACGACCACGTAATCTGAAACGATTTATCTGACACAAAAATAAATGATACATGCTTGTTTCTGTGAAATATCGGGGGTTTTATTACTAAAACTGATATTTAACGGACGGCATTGCCGCGTGAGATTATAGAAGTTTTCGTATTTAAGAATGAAATATAAGAATAAACAAATGGATCCCTACGATAAATAATGGTGTACAAATTTCTATGGCGCACTAGTAGGCTCAAAATATATCGATTATAGCTGTATATTTATACGTTCTGCACATAAGACGCATACATTAAGATTTTGCAACTAAATTAAATCAGAGTATTGTTGTATCCTGCAGTCATTTACACGTGCAAACGTATACATGCACCTAAAATATACTAGTAAACACAAATCGTTCAATCAATAAGTTCAGTAAGATGTCAAACAAAATATATCTTTTATTTATTTGTTTTCATATTTCGTTGAATACCACAAAGATTCAATTACCTTTGAACTATCATCTCGAAAACGGTTGTATGTAATAAAGATGAATACAAATATTTTCGAATGAACACTTTACATGAAAAAATATTTAAATGCTTTCGTATTCTTAAACTACTTGATTTCATAATAAATTGTTTTCTGTTTAGCTGTTGTTGTTTTTTTATGAACAGATGATATCTACATATTCTGCACGGAAAAAGGCAGCACCAGTCCTAAAACAGTCTATGTGGTATCATTTTACTCCCGCGAGTTTTCCATGTGCGTATTTCTGGCTAGGACAACTAATCCAATCAAATTTAAATGTTAAATGTGTCGAAATAGAATAAATAATTGGAGCAATGTCATGTCCGCAAAAATGTGTGATTTTACATTTTTGGCGCGAAAATCTGACCGCGCGATATTATATTATGCCCCGGTATATTGTCAGTGTATTTGTGTTGTAACAATACAGGTTCACGTGCAACTAATGTTACTGATGAATGAATGAAAAAAAAACAAGATAAATAAATTGTCAATCAGACTTATATGAAATATTAATTGTTCAACATGAAAACAGTCTTTGGTTTAGACTAAAACGACAGTTCTCGAAGTTCAACAAGAAAACGAATTATTCCAGCATTAAATTTACCAATGTCTTGTAATCAAATAATAACCACATCGTTAAACTTTAACTGTAATTTTCTACGAAATGGAATATATCCGACCATACTGTTAACTAAATTTATAACCAATCCCGTCAAATTAAGTTTGCATTAAGTCGTTTTAA
Source organism: Corbicula japonica (assembly GCA_038501625.1). Taxonomy (NCBI): domain Eukaryota; kingdom Metazoa; phylum Mollusca; class Bivalvia; order Venerida; family Cyrenidae; genus Corbicula; species Corbicula japonica. Next base: position 1,077,443 of record JAZAYU010000102.1, on the reverse strand, counting down.
TATATTAATTTAACACAATTTGAATGCAATTTAAAATAGTTTTTTCTCTTTATGTTTTTCTTCAATAAAAAGATTTTTTCGTACTGTATATCAAAAACGTAGTTATTTCCTTTACAAATTATTGTTAAATGTTTTGCAGAATTAAGAAAAATTCTAACTTATTCGTTATAGCTGAATCTCTTTGAAATCTTTGGAAATGCAAACAAAGTACATACATACTGTATCATTTCTCAAAAAGTAAAATAAACATATCAGGAATCACCACATTCACAAAACACAGACTCCCGAAGAGAGAAAAAAGAGATCATGTGTTAATAAGTATGTCAAATTTAAATACGACAACACAAACAATTAACGAAAAACGGAACATTGGTGTTTCCGCCTTGGAACGGTCTGTGGGTTTAAACCAGGTTCTTGGGTGCACCAATCTCACACTTGCCCCAACAGGTTCTCATATCAACAAACAAGTACAAGTTATCTTGGTGAAATCACTCCAATCCACTCGGCAAAAAGTACAAATTTCAAAATATTGTAGTCTCGGTTGCAAAGAGCCTGTTCATAACCAGTAATGGAAATGAATGTTACTGTCCACGGCGCCTAGCCCCGATTTGCGCGTCTCTCAATATTTTTAACAAATATAAAAAGCATGCTCAACGGACAGAGCACCTAAGCGCTACGACCACTGTTTGATTGCCCCTTTATACATTTATGCACTCTTTCCTACGCTGTTTATAAGACCATCCCACTATTAAGACGAAATTTGGTCTTTAAAGCAAAGTTGGTTTCTTGACAGTGTGTGTGAGGATTTAGGCCCTATTGCCGGCCTCGATGTCGTATTACCCAAGCAGTAGGCGAGGGATATTATGACACTCAGACCAGCAATATATCCTCACACACCCTGTCAAGAAACCAACAAAAAACCAAATAAGTGTTTCATTATACTGCAAAGCCTGTTTCCAGCAAAACATGTTCAGAAAGCCTTGATTTCATTTATTTCGCTTATTTAATTTCGAACGGCTTATTTCCCCGCCAAGAACCTCAATATTTACCTGTTTGACGTCATTGATTTACATGCATGACGTCACTACTATACAGTTTTAGCGGACTATCGGTTCGATATTTACTTTAAAAATTAAAAAAAATATTCCGATTGCTTTCAACTTTATTAACATGGAACAATTATTTCTTATAACAATTTAAGTAATCCATAAGCTTACCGCTTAATAAATTAGGAGATAGGCTTAAGAATATGAATTTTAAACAAAATTTAAAACAACAACAACAACAACAACAACATAATAATAATAATAATAATAATAATAATAATAATAATAATAATAAATTCTTTATTTATAGATTGTAACTCTTAAGTTTTGTACAAAGTAAAACAACAATAATACAAATCTTATTTTCAAGAGGCCATCATGAAATATTTTAACCACACACACACGTACACACACAACATTAAAATGAAATAAAAAAGATGAACAATACAAAATCACATATGTTAATTGTGCAATATTTTGAGAAAGCAAAACATTAAAATGTAATACATTATAATACACATACTCAAGAGTATGAAGGAGAATGAATTTTTAATAGAAAAAGGAATTTCATTCCAGATAATCATACCAAAGTAACTAAATGTCTTTTTCATAAATTCTGTGTTTAGCTTTGGATGGACAAGACATTGCATTGAGTTAGACCGAAGATCTTAAGACGTATTTTGTGTAATTTCTATCAGATCGTGTAAATATTGTGGGGCTAAGTCGTGGAGGGTTTTATTAACAAGAGAGGCTGCGTGATATTTGATACGGTCATTAAATGATAACCACTTCAGTTCAATAAAAAGTTCTGTATTAGTTGATGAATCTGATTTACCGAGCACTAATTTGGCAAAACGTCTTTGAAGTTATTAATCCGATCTTTGTTGGTTTTTGAACATTGTCCCCACGAGATAACTTCATAATCAAGAATCGGTAGTACATACGCATTATAGTAAATTTTCTTTGTTTCAAATGTGAGGTACTTTGATATTCTATTAAACAGATATAGCTTTGAATGTAATTTACTGCAAATTTTATCTATCTGCACTTGCCATTTTATTGAATCATCAACATTAATGCCTAAAATATTTTGATAATGCACATTCTCAAGCTGAGTTTGATTTAAAGTAATTACTAGAGAGTCTGAGCTCTTTAACCTGTTTTTCGTTCCCAGTAGCATGCAAGTTGACTTTAATGGGTTTAGTGACATATTGTTATTTTTACACCACTTGTCTATATTATCAATGTCATTTTGAAGTCGTGATTGTATTTCATTTATGTTAGAAGAGGATGTGTGCAAAGTAGAATCGTCAGCAAACATATCAACGTTACATGATTCTAGTGTCATTGGAAGATCATTGATGTAGATTAAGAAAAGAAGGGGCCCAAGGATAGAGCCTTCGGGGACACCAGTCTTTATGCAAAGTTTATCGGACTGTATGTTGTTTACTTTAATAAATTGTTTTCTATTTTGCAAATAAGAAGAGAACCAATCTATTGATTTTCTGTCGAAATGGTAAAGTTTTAATTTATGTAAAAGGATTTATGATCGACCATGTCAAACGCTTTGCTTAAATCAAGAAAAACCCTACCTACTAGATTCCCATTGTCAAAAGCTGATAACCAATTATCTATTAAATATGTAAGAGCAGTTTGACAGGAGTAGGATTTCCGAAAGCCAGATTGGGTTTTATGTAAAATGTTCGTTTTTCTAAAATAGTCATGCATTTGGTTAGCAACGTGTCTTTCAAAAATTTTGGATATAGTATTTAAAATGGATATAGGACGGTAGTTGGCGGGCGACAACAAAATGTTGGAGGCCAGAGGGGGGAATAAAGGGACGTGCACTTCATATCTACGGTAAATAAGGATGTAAATCAACTGCACATTATCCAATCAAATTCAATGAAATTTATTTGCAGTATAATAACAGAAAACAAGGCAAATTAAGGTTACACTTTCTAAAGGCTTTATTCACAGTCATTCACTCTTTTTTATTTATTTTGGTGATGACCTCAAGTCTGACATATCACATTACCCAGGATTAATTCACGCATAGCAATTTAATCATTAGTTCATTATCGTGCTGGTCCAGTCCGCTGACCATTTTAATAGATGAATATGTTTGTCATCGTGTTATACTCTTGACCAAATCAAAATTGTGACCGTAATGTAAGATTAAATAGATATTTAACATTAACAGTATAACCCACTATATATTTGAAAACAACTATCCCTCCAGCGTTTAAATTGTTGTCTTTCGCGTCTTATGTGATATGAAATTTTATTTTCTCAGCTTCCATATGTCAAGAATCTATTCTATTAAGTTCAATCATTGCCATTGCCTTTAGGACAAAATTACTAATATTATGGGTTACGCGGATGTTCATAATTTGTTTGTTTAAAACAAGTTATTAATAAGCAGACATATATTGAAGGTAACGTTTTGATCCCACCATTTCTAACCTTTTCAAAATATTCCTACAACCTTCACCGGTCCCCCCCCCCTCTAAACCAGCACATCCCACCAATCACATTCCTGACAACAAACCTCCTACAAACAATATACCCAATCGTCAAATCCTGACTTCTTTAACGTCCAGAAAGCGTAGTGTTGATAAAAAAAATATTGTTGCATGATTCGCAAAACGAATGTTTTCCTGTTTTGTTGTGCCACCGATCGTTCCGAAGAGGTACCCACAGGTCCCTTGTGTGTGGTTTCTTACTTGAAATTGATCATCTTATAAATATATTGGTCAAATATTTTAAAAATAAAATTCAAACTATAAATAACAGCGAACAACTTTGTGTTTTAATGAAAAACTATACCAGACAGACTGCAAAATATATCACAGCAGCATACTTGAAAAGAAAAGACATTCTATATAATAATTAATTAAATATATATCATAAATTTTCTCTAATTCTTTCTAAAACCGCTGAGTTTTGACATTTAATATGTTGTTATAAGGTGACATATAGGCCCGTTGGGCCTGGTGGATACTTATATTTATTTTGTATTTATATATTTATGTTGTTTTGTAACGATATTAACATGTCACTATAATAAATGATTACTTACTTACTTACATATAAACCCAAGCTCTCTTTTTCCTCTGTACATTTTGGCTGCGTATAGAGCCTGTATGTTCTGGGTCTGGCAATTCCTGATATGCATATTTTACTTATGTATACGTTACTTCGTACATTTGAAAAAACATAATGTTCGGTTTTCGGGAAGAAATAAGATAAATGATATCGGTAATGACTCACTTTTATATGTGTTTTGCATCGAAATTAATCAATTACTGAGTATGTATGTTATACACCTATGGGCAAACAATGAGTAAGAAAACCTTTCTTAAAAAATAAATTTCCTATTTCAAATGATGTCAGCTCGTATATATGTTTTGTTCTAATTTAACAAAAATAGATGTTAATAGCTCAGCAGTGAAAAGAACCTTTTAAATATATTCTTCTTATTACTAATGATGACAGCTCGTGCTGTATACATGATTTGTTCCTAACTATTAACACAATTACATGGTAAGATCTTATTAAATTTACTAAAAGCATAAAGTTGTATTAATGAAGTGGTAGCGAACATGTGTGACATGCAACACTATAAGATATAATATGATGATTATGACATAATTGCATCACTTTAGTAGCTTTTGTTATAAATAAAGATCATCACTTAGACACGAACATTTAATTTTCTTAATTGTTGTGCATTTTAAAAAGAAAAATTTAAACAGTTAAAAACAGATACGTTTGCACAATCACAAAATATACTAATCATAAACACTTACAAAACAGCCGGTATGTATACAATCCTAACTCCAAATGAGCACACATAGCAAGAAACGTTAAGACCTGTAAGTAATGCTAAAAGCCATTACTAGGTCATCATAATCAAGAGCAACATCATCTGAAAAAAATTATGAGGAAAACACTCGTTTACCTTGAACTCTAAATGCTTGTATATTGCACTTAATATCGGCATAGTTCGTGTGTTAGTTATTTAGATTACTTGATGAATATGCAGATACACGTTTACGGCAAACTACTTATACATGACAATTATTTATAAACGTAAGTAATGCGAATACAACAACAACATAATATTTTACAAGTAAGAGTAGTTGGTGCATTTGTTTTAAAGAAAAGTATGTCCCTTTTTGTTTTTGTTTTTTATACGTATAATTTAGATTTTTACAATTTGTCAGATGATAAAAATGTTCTGCATGATTGTTTTCTTTTCTGTTTTGTCAATTTAACTAGTGTAGCTAAAAAGTTTTGTATTTAACAAGAATGAAGTAGTGCGCGTTACTTTTTAATAGAACTTATTGTTCGCATGTTATGAGCTGAATACTTTCTGACTAAAACAACATCGACATAGCGATACTCTTAAACAGCTAGGTTCACGAAAAAAACTAAACTTACTTAATTTTCTATCTAATGAGTCCTGTTTAAATATCATCACATTTCTTATTTTTTACCATGTGTAATGAGCGGAAACCCATGCGGAATTTTGTGGTATTTATGTATTTCCTTTTGATCTCTGTTCTCTGTATAAGAAGGAACTTTATACAAGCGCATATTATGCGTGAGATTGATGTGAAGATTGAAAAATCCGTCACCGCGGGTAACTGGTTTTTTTGTGGGAACGAGGTTATGCTGAGTTCCCGCCAAAACAGTTTAACTGAAGTAACAGATTTTTCTCTCTTAAAAGAATGTTTCATGCAAGATGTTGTTTTTTACATTTACGAAATGTTTGAGGAAATATATTTCAGCTTCACTGACAAGGCCTTAATCGGAAGTTGTTGTGTTTTTATGTTCGGCGTAGTGTTACTGTTGCTCGATTATAAGTTGTATTAGAACTGCAGTTCTTAAATTTATTGCTCATAAACCTGCGTTGGCAAGACAAATACAAAGTACACTGAAGCCGTGTAATTCTATCCATTGTTGGTGAAATTGTTCCCTAAGTCGGTTTATAAGTTGAGGAAAGTAATTAAACGTTAGATAACTGTAACATAATTCATCTATGATAGTTTTTACTTTCTTTGCCCAGAAATTATATCGTATATTATCTGTACCGTAACACTGGGATTGAAAAATACCTACAGTAATAATAATAGTGGGTACAGTAAATTTCTTTATAATTCTTCTCTTGTATGTTATTTTTTTCTCAGCTTAAATAACCAGTAACAGTTTTTAAGTTTTTAATGATATCTACATCAAAATATATCCTTTACAACACTGATAGCGCTTGCTTATTTAACTTCTTGCAATAACAAGTAATTCTTAACACCAAGACAAACATTATTATACCTTATTTATTATCTTACCATTCACGGAAACGATGTAACAAACATAAATACATGTAATGACAAACATAAACAGGGATACTTCTTAATTACCCGAACAGCGTTGTAATCTTAACATGACTATTCCAGATTACTTCACGGACAGGTTAATAGACTATGCAGCTCATGCGGACTATCGAACCATTCATATTACACAATCAAAGGACTGGAGGTACTGATGAGTCGGCCATCAAAACACAATTGAAAAGCAATGGATTTTTGGGTTTGATTAAGTTGGACCAGAAATAAACTTTCGCCTCAAGAACGGGGAACAATTTACTTTATATCCTCCGAGACATAGATCTTCGACCCCAAAAACAATTTATGTCCAATTAACAAGTCAAGACAAATACTGTTATCAAGTTTGCAGACGTGGTGACATGGAAAGCAAACCTGGTGGTAGGACAATATGTCTAAAGGCATAATTTCAATATGATTGGACTTGTAGACAATAAAATGAAATTGACCAATCACAATTAAGTGAAGGATATTATACTTCATAGGTCATATGGTCAACAATGAAACAACGCTGGTCAGTTCTCAAACACAACGCTTTATTTAAAGGTATTACTCCTTTCGTCCTTGCATTTTGCATTTAGAGAGACTTTTTAGTTTTTCATTTTATCAATGAGAGTGCAATGACGAATGGAATATTACCTTAATGGCGTGAATACTTTTGTAAGTGTGGAAGAATCCTGTGAGCAGTTGTTTGCAGTATCATTAGACAGCACCTAAAATTCTGAGTTGAGATACGGTGACACCAATGACAGAAAAAAGTAGCTAAGCTAGTCATAATCTTTGAATATTCAAACTTGAAATCGACAAACAGAATTGGGTCACATGATTTAAAATAATACTACAAGTGACACTATGGTTTTTTTTCAATGGTTCTATTATTCAGCAAATAATGTTCAAACACACAATTACACTGATGCTTTTTTGTCAACTGATGTTTTTTCAGTGAGGTGCACATTAAAACGTTTTGGTTATATTTTATATAACTTGTCTCCATTTCACATCCACTATTTGTATCGACATTTGTGATTTTTTTATTCTTGTCCATTACAAAAGCAGCATGCTCCATTGCAGGAATTAGTGGCAATCTAAAGGCTGTATGCTCCCTCAGACAGTCATAGACAGAATTGTCAAACTGGTCTCCTCACAGCATTCCATGTAGAGCTGTTATCCTGAAATATTAATTTCAACAAATAACCTATTTATATTGAAGTTGTAATGATTTTAGCTGAAGTGTCTTTGTTTTCTTTAAATTAAGGGTAATTTTGGTTATTAATTGCCAGAATCCACCAAAAAGTTACATTAGATGGGTGTTCACTTGTGTCGCCCTGGGAACTAGATCAAGTTAAAAATGCAAGAACAAAAAAGGGAATAACCCCATCTTGACATAAAGAACTTGGAGTCATGATGAGTGTGTTGTCATGAGCAATATAATTTGAAAGTTTGATGTAGAAATATTAAGAAAAGTCAAAGTTAAAGTCAACATTAAGTTTTTCTGTTAAAAAAAAGTACAAAAAGGGATTAACTCCATCAAATGTGACCTTGACCTGAAAATTAATATCAGCTCAAGCATGTTGTCACAAACAATATAATTTGAAAATTTCATGAAGAAATATTAAGAAATGGCAAAGTTATAACCAACATTAAGTTTTTGGGACAGATGGACGGACAGACAAAGCGATCCCTATGTATTGCCTTTTCTTTGAAAGGGCAACACAAAAAAATGACCCTTTAGATTAAGCAGCTAGTGGACACCTGGAAAACAATACATCAGTACATGTATCAGCAAGAACAACTTTGATGTCTGATCTGGATCTGATTGGAATCTACACTGTTTGCATATTTGTAAGAAATAGCCTCATGAAGCTTATTATGAACCGTGTAGATCCTGTTAAGACTGCACAGATATGCCTGCTGATCTGGATATACACTGGTCACTCATGTCATGTATTCATGGAAGAAAGGGGCAAAAACAACACAGTAATTTTTATATAGGATGATTAATTTTCTTGTGAACTGAGGTCTCACAAGTCAACACATACATATAAACACAATTTTATGTTTTCTTGTTACAAGATACAAAAATACAAATACCAACATATACAGATAGATTTAGTGTGTCTCAATCATACATTCATGCAGCTTTAATAAATGAAAATAAAAAATGCAAACCTTGTCTTCATTTTCTACAGTAACATTCATATTCTGCTCCCTTATGTTCTACCAATTCTGCAGACATTTCAAGTCCACAGCTTTCACAAGACTGATGATACACATGGCTGAAAATAAATGTTGTATTTTAATCATAACAAATAACCAAAACCAATTTCATTGTACTTTTTGTTGCTTATGAAGTTGTACATAATTTGATGTTGCAGGTTAGTTAACAGATTACAATGTTGTCATAATTCATCTATTTTTATAAATATCACAAAAAAGAGGTATTTCTGGTGTTAGCTTCAAGCCATCTTCAGTTCCTATAGGCTCATACACAATTTATCCCATTTAACCTTTACCTCCATATGCCTTTATGGCATGGGAAATCAGTGTAGATCTAGATCAGCCGACACATCCATACTGCCTGATTAGGATCTAAACTGTTACGGCGTTAGCTTTTTTATTCAAATTTCAATAGGTTATTTCTGACCACAATGTGACCTGTGCAGATCCAGATCAGATCATGAAAAGGCATGAAAATGTGTATAATATTATAGTAAAGGGTTAATTACTACAAAAAAACACCTGCATTTTGATACTTCATTTTATTCGTTGGATACACCTTTTAACACATGACCAACTACTGTAAATCTAGGTGCTGACACATCTCCTTCCTGTTAATTAGAGCTTTAAATGTATCTAATGAACAGAGTAGATACAGAATGATGAGACCTCAAAATGTCTGATGTGCAAGCTGGTCTGGAGCTACATTTGTGCTATCTCTATCTGATGTGGATTTACACTGGTTACCCATGTGGTAAAAATGGCGTGTAAATGGAGTAAAGGGTCAAGTTATTAACCATGCAAGTTGAAACAGCATTGGATTTTTGAGACACATTTATATGAGATTACCCAACTTAAAAAACAAATAAGCAACCCATCGTGTTAGTTCAAGGTGGCCCACAGATGAATATTGTTATATATAATGTTAATAATCAAGTGAATTCAAGTTGACCTTGTTATTGGGTCAAAGGTAGTCATATATGCCTGAGGCAGAAGGCCGAGGGTAAATATGACAGCCCGAGGCCCAATAACATGTTCAAATTCATATGAAGACTAAACTGGGCCAATACAGGTGTTCTGGACCAATATGAGAATTGCTGGGCCATTATAAAATACTTAAGTATTGATGTGGCGTACCATGTAGTGTCTGCCAAGAAAATGGCATGTTCAAGTCAGGTGATGACATGCCTCGAGATTTTGCCACACTGCAGTCATGTAAAAGAAAAGGGCAAAGTATGCAATGCTTTTACTGTATATTAATACAGGGCTCTCACTAGAGAGAGACTTGAAGGAATTAGTCTCATCAAAAGTGACCAGACTTCTCTCTTAGTTGAGCTTTGTTAGAAGTCATTTTGTATTTACGATATAGGGAAAGAAAGCTGTTGACTGCAAACTTCTCCATAATGCAGTAAATTATGACAAAACTCTCCCTGATTTGCAAGTCTGGTGAGAGCCCTATTAATAGTCAATTAATAAAATTTAATATACCATTATCCTTCTTCCACTCCTCTTCCAATTTCATGCTTTTTGAACCAGAGATGGCACATTTCTTTCATTTGATTTTATCACTGAAATTAACAAACACAAAATTGCAAGGGTACAAGTTAGGATTTCTAAAAAACCTGAAATCCTGAAAATTTATTTAGGGTAAATGAAGAAAATCAATCATTTTTAGACACACAAAAACCTGATTTTCAGGCAAACGCACCCATGAAATAATAACAATTATTTTGATCTTTGCTCAAATTACAAATATTCTTTATTATAACTTATTTTATTTTTTAAGTGAGTGATCATAACAATTAGTTTACTCTCATTTTGTACTTTGCTAGAATGGTCTTTCTTCAGATTGTTTCTATTCTGCATTGAAATCCATTCAGTCTGAGGTGTGAGGTGTATCTACAAAAAGTCACCCACAATCTTTTGGACTGTGAAAAATGTTTTTCCTTTAGTTGCTGTGAAAAAGAGTGCTGTCATTTGTTTTGTAGTTAAAATGCCTGTTCCAACAGCCGTTCAAGAAAATTTCATAAAGTTATATTGATTAACTGAATTAAGTATCCATATTGTTTCATCACTGCCAGAGTTATGATGTGTTTCCTTCTTTTGAAAATATAAAATATGGATCCAGGCATGTCACTTTAAAATTAACCAGAAAGTATCAGACTGCAAAAAGTCAAAAATGTGTTGACTGCTCTTATAAACTGGTCAAATTTGGTTATCACTAAAATTCACAAAGTGGGTTCCTTTTCAAATAACTACCGGTAATTTAGTATAAAATGAAATATGCATATCAGGAATGGCCACATCCAGCATACACAGCCTCCCCACACAGCCAACAAGTAGAGAGGAATAGAGAGCATGGTATTACAAAAATCAGTTTCAAACTGGACGCCACAAACAAATAACGGAAGTGAGAACCGGAGGGGTTACCGCCTTGGAACGGTCAGTGGCAAAACAAATTGCCACTGGGGGTTTAAACCAGGTTCTAGGGTGCACCAACCTCACACTTGCCCCAACAGGTTCTCGTATCACAAAACAAGTACAAATTGTCTTGGTGAAATAACTCCAACCCACCCATCAGCTCAACAATGTTGCATGCAAAAGCATACAAACATATAAACATAAGAATTTAATAGCATTGCAAAGCCAAAGGGCGGGTACTCAATGATCTTACAGAGACCAGAGCACCTGGAGTAAAATCAGCAAGAACACGATGACAGGGATAAAAGAAACAAATCGAGTTTCTAGGTTCTTTTTAGAAAAGATTTATAAATCATAGAATGAAATAGACATAAAATTAATGTCTTAAGTAGTTTTGGTTTATTTTACCTTAAAAACAATTTGTAATGGAAGGATTAATAAATTAATACTTGTTACATCAAAATTATTGAACTGAAACACTGTGTAAACCTAGGTTCACTTCAATACTTAATACTGGTGTAACATCAAAAGGGAGACGATATATTCATTTTTATAATTTGGCACATGTTTGTAGTGAACAAAATGTATATCTTTGGTTTTCATTTCATAATTTATTGTCACTTTGTTAGGCAATTCTACTTTTAACAAGACTTAATTTAACACTATGAAACTAATTTGAGTTATTTATCAAATTACAGGAACCTGAATTTCCATCAGAAAATATTCAGATAGGAAAAAATATTACATTTTCCCAATGCAACGGATTTGTACCCCACCCATTAACATGTTAAAATAATTTACCAGTTGCAATGTTGACAGCGTTATCACAGCTCAAGCATTACAAAGAAACTAAAATATACTGTTTAAAATAATTACATCTCCTAAACAGTCATTCTGGATTTAACTCAAACATTATTTTCTACCTTCACTTTTGTTGTCCACTTCATTGCATGACGTCAAACAGTTCTATACCGCTTCAAATGGTTCAAATGGTTGATACATGTCTGACCAGAACCAAAAATCTCTAAACCTGTTTATGAATAATTAAATCAATTAATAAATACTTAATTCTTTCTTCCGGGATGCAAAATTTACCTGAAATGCATTTAAGAGATACTATTAAATAAATATTGTGAAGTTCCCATTTCTGTATAAACTTGAATCCCTGAGGTGCTACTCTTTTTCTTCTTATGGTTTTCCCTGGGTTATTAATTTTGAGAATATCTGTTCTGATTAAATGACCTGTGAGACATATGGAATGGAGTGTAAGACAAAACTGAAAGTAGGAAAAACTTCTGATAGCGGATTTCATAAGGTCTACATATAACACGCAATTATTGAAAACATTAGATTTTCATGTCTTTTAAATTTTATACTTCAGAAAATCTTGTGTCAACTATGTAGCTGGTTACGGTTTGGAAATGGGTTAGATCTGGATATTTTCTGATGGAAAGTCAGGCTCTTATGATCAAATGCATAAAATGCATTTATTAATATATCTGTTAAATCAATTCATGTATGAATTTTAAATTACTTTAAACATAATTTTCAATAGATCAAAATGTTATAAAAAATCATTGTGAATCAGATGCTTTATGTTTTACTTTAAAGCATTCAAATGGGAATATAATAATTACACGAGTGACGATATTTTACCAAGTTATTCGTTAATCGTTCAAAATCCAACTTTTTTCAATGCAATACATTGAAATAATTTGATTACTTACATCTATCTCTACAAGGTTCCACAATTAATATCCACAATGATTAGGGCCCTATATTAAAAAAGTTTCGCTTAGCCCTACGGTCGATTTTGAGACTCCTACTTTCATTTTGGAGAGTGCATTTATTAATTAAATGACGTAACCGTTCAATAAAGCCCAAAGAGCCAAAATCACGTTTACTGCGGTGTAGTCTTTCGAATCTAAAATTTCAAGTTTTACAATGATTTTGTAACGTAGGCTACCATTCGAAAACCACCAAATCCACCTCCATTTCCATATGAATAATTCTATTTACAAAGAGAACTTCTATTGTCAATATACATTCAAATATAACCTGGGTGTTATAAAAACATTGCATCACGAAAATAACTCGATAAATACTCACTGTTCATTTGATTACGATGGATTTTTCGTCTTCACCGAACGTTGTCGAATCCAATATGGCGTTCCGCCATCAGGTATTCATGCGCGTTCATGACTCAAAATCTTGTCGAACGTTCCACGAGTTAAATTTCTTCAAATATTGATTGATTCCATATTTTTTAATATAAATTTTATCGTTTTGCACAGAATTACAAAATTGACCGCTTTGTAGCATTGACTTACTTTTTGAAACTAAGAACTATATTCTAGGGTAGCAAGCATACATTCTATGGTAGCATGCAAGCACTGTCGTTACAACAGTGAAATAAAGAAGGAGTTAGGACAGTATTGCATGCAACCCTCAAATTGTTAGGTTCATAGTAAAGCAAAAACGATTGTCGAAAATTGGTTTTCACTGAGTCTGCCGACTCAATAAAAAATTAATTAACTCCTTAATAAGCGCGGGTGCTTCAATAATGATAAAGAAACATAACAAATATACCGAATGCTATTAATTACACCAACCAAGCATAAAACTGACTCTTAGAAAAATAAAGACTAAATGTGAACCATGTTGAAATAGTCCAACTGATAATGGGCTTATCGGTAAATATTATCGTTAACATTGGTAATGATACACAGTTCAGAAAGAGACTACTGGTCTCCCGCTGATAAGAAGAAGAGATATGTGTTTAACAGCAGAGCGGTAATGCTGATACACGTTTATGGGGAATTTGTAAGTAATACAGACAAACCTATGTATTACAATTGCATTAGCAAATATAAGATAAATATTAGTAAACGGGTACATATAGCGTCAAGGAAATAGTGTTCATTTTAGTGATGTTTGATTTCTGGTGTTGTAGTTTTTGTTTTTATTTCAATTTCAGATAATTGTAGGTTGACACAACATATTTTTGTCATGATCATTATACTTATGTGGCATTTAGATAATTGTTTTGTGTTGTTTTTATCAATTTATGTAAATAGAATTTCAGGGAATTTTAAGGTCTAGATTTTTTTCTTTACTGTTCTTACTTTTCTCAAGGTATGTAAGAAGAAAATACTTTAATAACGATTATTTGTGCAGTTTTATTGAACTGCATTTTGCTGAAAACGAGAATTAAAAATACTTTTATCGATGAACGTTAAACGATGACTGTATGTGGCCCTTAACAGGAAATGATAGCAGTCCAGGGGGTATCAAGTCCTTCCTAAACCGAAATGTAAACTGCGTACCAATGATTGGGGTTGTTCGCATGTGTCATATTCGCACATCGTAATTTAAGCCTGATAATAAACCAAGGGCGGCTAGCACTGATGTACTTCTAACTTATACGTTTAACTTAGCTATTCCCCCTTTGAATACGTGATTGTATACCCGATTCATCATAAAATAAAAAAGGTTGCTTTTAAAGGTATTTAAACCATAAATACATAATAACTGACAGTTTAATCAACAGCATACTCCTCAAAGTTATATAAAGTAGATTTTGTCAATGAACGTAACGGTTTGCCAGCGTACATGTGCTCCATGACCCTTAGACCCAAAATCTGTGAGGTAAATCATAGCTAATTGCCTCAAATCGCTCGACGTGAGTTGATATTGTTGCACATTATAATTGATAATTGAATTAAGATAGCATCGATGCTAACAAAGTATTGATAGACATTGTAGCTTCGATAAATTTCGTGTCCTATACGTTTTGGTAAGAGGTACACGAAAAACGTATCAGTTAAAATTAATAACGATCATTCTCGATGAAAACCTCATTGTTTTCGTCGTCCGAGAACAATAGAGATTGTTTCCATAATAAGAATATGGTTACTGCCCAAGACCCATGATAGTTCTAGCTGCAAGCCACAGTTAACTCAGAAACCAATGAATGTGTGGATCCCGGGAAAGGATAACATCATCTCGTCAGAATTTTGAACGATTTATATAATGCTTACTTAAACGTTCAGATTTTTATTACTGTTTATTTGTTTTTCGCGTAAAATATTCATGTCACAATGTTAGACAATTACACAGCTTTTCGAAGGACAATGCATCATACAGAAAGCTACCTTACTTAGCTGTATGTTATCGGAGTAAGTTCGGAATACACACTTGGTCAGAGTTTTTCTGTTGATTTTTACATGAAACAAAACAAAAATTAAAGATTTTCTGTTTTGTATAAAAAGACATGTAGTATAAATGTCGTTAAAGATGTGATATCATTTCGACGTCTTCAGAGTCTCCATAACGCATAAGTTTTAATATAATGACTTCAGTAGCTTTAAGATGTCCATGTGTAACGTACATGTACATGTCATTACCAATAGTCAGTCCTTGAGGATGCATGAGGCCATGTTTTGATGTTAAAATATGGCGGACAAATATACCCTCTTGAGTAAACATAGATACTCTACTGTTATAATGATCCGCTACAAATATATCACCGTACGCATTGGTACAAACGCCATAGGGACACTTTAGTTGCATGTCACCTTTTCCAAACGAGCCAAACGACCGAACAAATTGTCCATTTAGGTCAAATATTTTAATTTTGTGATGACCTGTGTCAGACACAATGATGTCTCCTGTTATAGAAACACACACGTAAAGTGGCTTTTTAAAAAATTCCGTATCGTCTTCTTTGTTACCTAGACAACGAATAAACATTCCATCGCAGGTAAACATCGTGACTTTATTGAGCATGTCATCGCAAACTATAATATTTCCAGTTTTGTCAATTGCAATTCCTGTTGGATGAGCGAGTTTGTCCTGCCCAAAGGTGAAAATAACATTACCATTTGCGTTTAATATATTTACACACTTGTCTTCGCACACAGTTACTGCAATGCTGTTAGATTTAGTTATTGCAGCTGCCCATGGCAGACAAATTTCTTTGGCTATGAGCACATTTACGGACTTGTTACTTACACTGCATATTTGAAGACGATTATTTATGAAATCCGTTATAAGCAGACGATTTCTTGGTAAGCACGCGACATGCTTCACATCTTCAAACTCTCCAATATTCTTTCCTTTATGTCCAAAGGCATACATGAACAATTCTTGTAAACATGTTTCGTCGTTTTGGAAGTTATGGTTTACAAAACACTCCAAATGTTTGGTCTCTGATGACGTCAAGAAATGAATTGTAGATAAAGAAAGTCTTCTTCTCAAAATATCCTTAAGTCTCTTTTTTCTGTTTCCTGAAACCATAAATTATTAAGATGATGATTTATATAAAATGAACACAGCATGTATGTGTATAGGACCATTATATGTACCAGAAATCTAAATTCCTTATTATATTATTTGTTAAGTTTCCTTGATCTTTAAATAAATAATAATTCTTCTATATGCATTTACGCTATTAAGTGATTCATAATATTGACATATGACACGAAAAGTAACAACTTTATTACTTTGTCCTTTGTCCTCGTTTCTCAAATTTCAAACTTTTCTGACTGTAGCAGTGTGCGTTTTCTGTATGTGTTGTTTATTATTAGAAAAACTTATTTCACTTTTTATATTAAATTTTGCCTGGGCGTCATGGTATCGCAATATTTATAGCAAAGTGTCAATATTCTTCTCTTTTAAACTACTTCTTGATAAACGTTTCGATTAAACAATTTTCTTGAGCCTAATTTTCACAAGAAACTAAATTTTTGTCAGTAAACAGTGTTTAAAAACATTCGTAAAACATAGCAACATAAAATAAACCTCAACGAAAATTGTCGATCTCAACGCTACGATATTGCATACGATATTTGAAAATTACCAATAAGCCCTAGGTTGTCTTTGTCCATAACATAGGTATCATAAGGTATTGATGTACCACTAACTGCCGCACGTCGACTAGACAACCTCTTGACGCAAAAACCTTCTTCCTGATTCCCACTATGTTCCCGTCTATTTTCCCACATGTTCGGTTCTCTCTTCTTTTCCCTCACTTCTTTGTGTTGCTGCTTTAATTTCTGCTTCGCAACTGCATTAAAGAGATTAATTTGTTGCAATTTTTCTTGTTACATTTTTATCCGAATAACTATTCTCTTTGCTAAATTAAAACAATATTGTTCAATTCCAAGTCACATGAATAATTTATCTACATTGTATGCGCATGTTCCATTATATGCTTGAGATGTTATAAGATATGTTCTGTTCTGATCCATTATGTCTGTTCTTTTCAGAGCAAGACTTCAAATTAAAGAAACAACGTATATAAAATTGGTCTATGTTTCACTTTCTACTGTTTACTGTAAAACATGTTTTTATTTATTTGTCGTTTATTTATCTATTATTTAAGGATACGATATTATATACTATAGGTTCATTTAATTAAAACGTGAAATATGCATACCAGGTAAGCTACTTGCACTTTGTAAAAAAGATTTTAAGATTAATGATAGGTGTTAAAATGATAAAATAACAAATGTTTGTTTTTTCATTTAGAATTCCATGATAAACGTTCTAGGCCACGTATATACAAACAAAGTTTCCTCGTTTAAGTAAACCGAGAACAGCAATTTATTACAATTACTTTTCCCTTGTACTTGGTAAAAGACGGCCTGTAATGTGTTCATGATTTGTCGGATATGATGGCTAGTACATTATATTTTGTATTTTGAAAACAATGTACCTGCGAAAATCTTGTTGTGTATCCAGTTAAACAATATCATCATTTCCGATTCTAACATTTTGATTACTTTGAAGTTACAAAGATCATTCTAAAAAATCTCTACTCTCTCTGGTTAATTTCAGTATTGCTGTAGTATTTAAATAATTAAAAGCCCACGCTGGGACTCGAATCCGTACGACAACAGCGCCTAGACATAAAACGTGATAAATTATTTAATAAAGACTGTTATTAAGCGTATGACCTAGGCATACATAGTCTTGAAACAGATCAGAGTTCTTCTAAGTTGCCCCACTAATTATTTTGTACTGGAGATCCTGTATGAAAAGGAGATCCTGTATGAGACATACGGTAAGATTGTTTTACTTATCTTAACATTTGTATTCTCTGTGTCCAGTTTAGTAAACAAAACATGTTGCCTTTTGGGGATTTTGCACCAATTAAAATAACTGCGTTCACTATCAGGCGTATGCAGCTATATTGGCATATAAAAATAAATCTATTGGAACATATTCATCATTACTACTGTGATATGTGTTGTTTGATTTTGTTGTTTTTGTCAACAATTAAAATCAGTTCACCATATTCACATAGCTCAGTCTGCTTTTATACCTGTTTTTATTTCCAATTTTTAAAGTGTAGCAATGAATATAAAATTTCCTGTCATGAATTTTTAAATGACATGAACTGTTCCCAGAGTATTATAAACTTATAATAATTTTAGAAAGAGTTTTCCAACAATCTTTTATTTTGCAATATCCGACGCACATTTTATACCTTAGTAAATATCCTAATTGTGACACAAGCGTTTTCTTTTATACACCCTGAGCGATATAAAAATGTATGAGTTCGCCAATCACGCGCTAAAGTTCATCATATATCAACGTAATGTGATCTATTTCATGTCAGAGGTGTTTAATCCCCGCGAACTTGGCACACAAAATAAATACAACTTTAATGGACAATTGCGTGCCGCGCTGACGTTCATGTAACGTACGTTATTTTAAGGATTGTGAAAATAACTGGGCGTGCATTGTAAACAATGCTTTTTCTAAAGATCAGCGTACTTTTGTAAGTTGTCATTGTATCTAATAATCCGAAAAAAATGTGTTTGATTTTAAGAGTTTATGATTTTGAAATATCCATATCATCAATGGCCGCTCTAAGCAGACACAGACAAGAAAGAAGAGAGAAGAAAGTATGGTAATGACATGATATATATTTCAAAACAGACGCTACAAACAATTAACGAAAACGAGAATCCGAGGGGTTATCGCTTTGGAACCTTGCCACTGGTGGTTTAAACTACGTTTTATGGTGCACAGAGAATAATAGTTTACGAGTTAAGGAGGGAACATAGCTCAGTCTGTTTATTTGTTCTTGATGATTTTAGGTCCTTGCATGTCCAGCTTTTTTGCTTGAGGGTGATATCAGCTTCTAGTGTTTTGTATGTTAATGTATTTTTGCATGCAACACTGTCAAGTTCGTGGTTCGGCGGTTTGGAGCTAATTCACCAAGGCATCTTGTACTTGTTTGTTTATATGTGAACATGCCAGGGCAAGTGTGAGGTTGGTGCACCGTTGAATCCCTCACCCAACCCAGCCCCCGCAGTGGCAAAATTGTTTTGCCACTTACCGATCTGAGGTTGTAAACCATTGGTTTATTGCGCTAACACATAATTAGTTGTCTCCTGCTGCAACCAAATTTAACTACTTTACATAAATGTGTAAAAACCTATTTTAACTTGGTTTTGATGTGTGAAAAATGCTACTGATAGATTGGCGTAGCGATAAATCTCAGTATCATCCATTTGTTTTAAAAGTTGTTCCCCTTCCGCACTTATAAATCAGAAGTATTTCGGTCAGATAATTGTAGGGCAAGCATATTTCATATTAAGTTTAGACACCTGTTAAATCGATGTCGAAGAAAAAAATGGTTCTGTATCGTCCATAAATTGAAAATGTAATCTTTAAATCTTACCCAGCATGAAATCTATAGACACAGTTATATAAAATACAACGATGACGACATAATTGTTCTTCAAACTTGCTACACATCAGATTTAATCATTTAGTTCTAACCACGAACGACGGTGGCAGGGGTTTAAGAGTTTAGGAAGGTTTGTGGCGAAATCTTTTCTTAAAAGAACCTAGAAGCTTGATTCGTATTTGTATCCCTGTCATCTTGTTCATGCTGATTTTACTCCAGCAGCTCTAGTCTCGGTACGATTATTGAGTACCTATCCTTTGGCTTTATAATTCTATTAGCTTCTAATGTTTTATATGTGTGTGTGCTTTTCTATGCAACATTGTTGAGCCGATTGGTGGGTTGGAGTTATTTCACCAAGACAACTTATACTTTTTTGTGATACTAGAACCTGTTGGGGCAAGGGTGAGGTTGGTGAACCCTAGAACCTTGTTTAAACTCCCAGCTGCAATTTCCTTTGCCACTGACTGTTCCAAGGCGGTATCCCCGAAGGTTCTCTTCTTCGTTAATTGTTTGTGGCGTCCTATTTGAATTGACATACTTCTAAAAAACATGTTCTCTCTCGCTCTTCCTCTCTTCGTTTTTGCTGCATGGGGAGGCTGTTTTGTGAGTGTGGCGATTCCTGATATGCATATATTACTTTTTTATTTGTTTTTCTTCCAGATATGGCATACCCTTTGAAATTACAACTGGACACATAACTGGGAATCATAAAATATCCTTTAAAACAAAAGAAAAAAGCGCAACGACCAAAGTCGAAAGATTCTTCGTTCAAATTCGGTCAACACAAATCCAGATAATTTTGGCAAGTTTCGTGATTCGCCTCTCGGTGGCCTTAATTGTGATTTATAGGAAGTAAAAATACTTTTCTGTCCATATGTTATGTCTAGTGTTTGATCCATGACAAATAAAGTCGGGGGAAATGTTACCGGTTTTTTATGTGATAAACAGATATGTTGAATCTATCAGCAAACTAAAGCATACTGTCAGAAGCATATCCAATCATAGAAAACATATTGGTAGTCCTTCTCCAGCACATCGTATCGATTACAAAGCGAAGAAAAATTTAGCTAAATTTAACGTCATTTTTGGGAGTTGAAACGCACCCTTTTGGCAACTTGACTGGTAAATCTACGAGCAAAGCTCATGAAGTTGCATAAGTAGAAAGGGAATTTGATTCTGTACAATATTTATCAAAATATGAACATGCAAAGACATTGATTTTGAGTTCATTGATCAAATTTACAATATAAAACCTCATATGTTCAAAATGTATGGATTTGTCTTAAAGAAACAGGGAAACAGGTCTTCAAAGATGGTCACTAACGGCTTTTGTTTTGGAAATGACGTCCGAAGAACCGCAACTGAATGTTTTCTGCTATAACTTTCATGTCTTTGCATGTTCATATTTTGATAAATATTGTACAGAATCAAATTCCCTTTCTACTTATGCAACTTCATGAGCTTTGCTCGTAGATTTACCAGTCAAGTTGCCAAAAGGGTGCGTTTCAACCCCCAAAAATGACGTTAAATTTAGCTAAATTTTTCTTCGCTTTGTAATCGATACGATGTGCTGGAGAAGGACTACCAATATGTTTTCTATGATTGGATATGCTTCTGACAGTATGCTTTAGTTTGCTGATAGATTCAACATAGCTGTTTATCACATAAAAAACCGGTAGCATTTCCCCCGACATATTATAACGAAACTTTTTATCCAATCACGCAGACATATTATTTGAACATTTCCAGCCTGTATTACTGTATTATTCAATATTGCTAGAATGTACAGTACTGTGAACGTTTAATGTGACAAAATTTGCGTTTATCGTGCGTCCGTCTATGGTATATCGTGCGTCCGTCTAACGTGTATCGTGCGTCCGTCTAACTTGTATCGTGCGTCCGTATAACGTGTATCGTGCATCGTGCGTCTTTTAATTTTACAGTGCAACGTGAATAAGTTTCTCGCATATGCAAATGTATATGATTTAATGCAACCATTCAATTTTGATAGCATTTTCAAATTTTTAGAAATCTCGTACACAAATAAAATGAATCGGAGTATCTTGTATAGTGCGTATATCGTGTATAGTGCGTCCGTCTATCGTGAATCGTGCGTCCGTCTATCGTCTATCGTGCGTCCGTATATCGTCTATCGTGCGTTTCGTTTTTAAACCTAAAACGTTCACAGTACTGTATTTAAGAAATAATCAATAGCTCCGGTGAGTTATCGCAGGATTATTCACGGGGCGGAGTTCAGATGCGTAAGGATATATCACGAGGGGCGTATCTACGCAGCTGAACGACGCCCCGTGAATTATCCTGCGATAATTCACTGGAAGCTATTGATTATTTCAATTCTAACACGACACTTCTGACTGAATAAGCGAAATAATCATAACTCAATTTTAGCGCGTTGTAATAAACTCAAATGGGTTATAAGATCGGCAGTTAGTGTATACTCCCTAAACATCTCGATCATACTTCAAAAACTGATAATAATGAAAAGATTGAATAACAAACTTGAATACATGTCCATCCAACCGCGCATCTAGCACTCTCCACTCGTCGTTCGAACCGTATTTGTCATTCCAACGTTTAATACTGCACCGGAAATAACATGTAAACAACGGAAATGACGTGAAGTCGTTAAAATGGCGCGTTAACGTCACCTTAACGTTGCCGCAAAATAGCGGAAAATAATAATAGTATTTTATCTAAATATATAAAATAAACATTATTCTATATCTGTGGTGTCATCATATTACGCGCGGGTAAACATTTCGCGTATTATGTGCTTTCTTAAATGCGTGAAATTAAATCCCAGCGAAAAATGCAATTGTCACATGATAAGTTTATTTCGACCTGTATTTAGGAATAGCCGTGCCCACGCGCGGTGAATAATCATGTAATAATTCACAGCAAATTCAATAGGAAAAACGTCAAGTCGTCTTAGAATTATGTATAATTGAACATTACCAGCCTGCATTACTATATACATAATTTAACAATACTAGCCTGCATTCCTGTATAATATTACCTTACATGCATGCATTACTGTATAATTAAACAATGCTAGCCTGCATTACTGTATATTTCATTACCAGCCTGCATTACTGTATAATATTTCATTACCAGCCTGCATTACTGTATAATATTTCATTACCAACCTTCATTACTATATTATATTTCATTACCAGCCTGCAATACTATATAATATTATATTACCAGCCTGCATTACTGTATAATATTTCATTACCAGCCTGCATTACTGTATAATATTTCATTACCAGCCTGCATTACTATTTATAGTATAATGTATAATTTAACATCTTACATTACTGTATAATATTACCTTACCTGCTTGCATTACTGTATAATTAAACAATACTAGCCTGCATTACTGTATAATATTACCATACCTGCCTGCATTACTGTATAATTAAACAATACTAGTCTGCATTACTGTATAATATTACCATACCTGCCTGCATTACTGTATAATTAAACAATACTAGCCTGCATTACTGTATAATATTACCATACCTGTCTGCATTACTGTATAATTAAACAATATTAGCCTGCATTACTGTATAATATTACCATACCTGCCTGCATTACTGTATAATTATACATCACCTGCCTGCATCACTGTATATTTCATTACCTGCCTGCATTACTGTATAATTAAACATTACCTGCCTTCATAACTGTATATTTCATTACCTGCCTGCATTACTGTATAATTAAACATTACCTGCCTGCATAACTGTATATTTCATTACCTGCCTGCATTACTGTATAATTAAACATTACCAGCCTGTATAACAGTATCGTATGACGAATTTTGTAAATATTTGTTCCGGTAACATGTCTTGAAACCTTTGCAAAAATAGCATATTTTAGCAATACGTTTATAATCATTTTATTGTAAGGACCCATTGCTAATGTTAAGGAAATGTAGACAAGAGCCCACGATAAAATAAACGATACTGAAATCGCTCAGTATGTATGCAAGTATATCAATACAACAATACAATGGAGCTTGAACAGTAACAAACAAACCGTCTGACATAAAAGGACACATTTAGATTTTTGACCAAATGATTAATAAATTCATTTGGTTCGGTGAACTCGAACTATATCACAGAGCTCGGGGTGACAAAAGTCAAGACATTTCATATGTCAAAAGTAAGGCGAGTTGATTATTCATCTACAATAAGGTTTTGTGGGAGGTACAACTACAACATTCTTTATAGAGTATATTTGTCTTTACCAGTGCAAGATAGAAATATATTTCACCGAGTAAGCTCCAGAATTCGTATTTTACGAGTGGCGAATTACAGAGTTCAGGGGTCCTTCTAACAATGGTCATCACAAAATTAAAATATTTCTTTCAAATAGAGATTTTGTTCGATCATTTGATCTCAAAAATAACCAGAGACGCAGTTGAAGTGCCTTTATTGTTGTCTGTATCAAAAGTACACGTGTTGGCAATTAAAATAGATGAAAAAGGAACTTTAACAGCCATCGAACACGACAAATACGAAAATATTTGGTAAAAACAAGATTTTGGGCCGCTAATTAATGCACCGTTTGAACCATTATTTGTCGGAAATCTAGGACTGACGTTCAACTTAATCCCAATTTATCAGCACCGGAACATCTGTGTTTTCTTAGACTGGTACCTCGGTCTCTATCTACTTGAGTCAATTTTAAATAGTCGAACGCGGTACCAGTCTCAATGAAATGTTGATATCTACAAACATAACTAAAGAGGTAAGACGATTGTGGACATGTACATGTATAATTCAAATTACGATAAAGTCAGAATATCGTCACGAGTTAATTCATCAGACAAAAAAGTTTACCCACTAAATGATCAAAATAGTAGAGCTCTATGCAATTAATTCAAACTATTAGGCCTCCAATATCTATTTTAGGAACACACTAATGAATATGTTATTATAACAAAAAATATAAAGATCAAGTTTCGGTTTAAAGCATTTTGGTCACAGCTGGATATCGTTAGATTTATCATACTAGATCGCAACAAACAAGTGCGATATTTGAGCTATCAGGGAAGTAAATTATAATGTTTAAATAAACTTAAGATCACACAAAAGCATCGAAGAATTATAAAATAGCAGCAAGGTTTTAATTAGAATCCGGGAAACTTATAGAAGAAGTGCTCTTTTAAAAGGGATCAATGACACATTCCAACCCCCCAAACACTACCTCATATAAAAAGGAAATGTTGAGCGCAATTTAATATTCACACAAATAAACAGTACAATTTTGATCCATCCCAAAACGATGGTATGCAATGCTGTCAAAGTCCAACGTAAGGTCAGATGGTGAAAAAGGTTCTCGCGGAAGATATAAATCGTTCAAGCAAACTCGTGTTTTTGCAATCTACGTCAAAGATGTTGTTTGGCTCTCTGAGAGACGACCGAAATTACGTACGGGACACGTCAGTATGCCTCTGACAGTGGTGTCTTATGTTAAACAGTCCATCATCATTTCATCATTTGGATTGTATAAAATGTTATCGAGGGGTATTCTCTCATTTGTGGTGTCATTTTTTGGAATAAGTCATATCTCTCCCTCTCTACCTCACGTGTAACTCTTATTCTCTAATTAAAACTCTCAGTTTCTATGTTTCTGCTAGAAAAATACAAAACGGTCTTAAGAAACTGTGTAATAAAAAATTAAAATAATCAGAAGAGGAGTGTGACTTTTAATGATTTCAATTCAAATGTGTTTTCATGTGGATATCAGTACTGGATCCGTAATACGCATACCAAATCGTCAGCAGTTTATAACAAGAACTTGTTTCAAGTTAATTGTGAAGTCATTTTCGGAATTTAGATATGTTTTTATTTCGTCTGCTGTGACATTTGTTACAACGTAGTAAAGATCCTCGCTAAGTCGACTGTACTTTTGATTAAGACTTTATTTACATTGAAGCTGTTCTATTGTAAGATCAGTGCCCAAGGTTATAAAACTGAGATTGGAAACCAGTCTCAAATCTCAAGCATCTGATTGGCTGAAATGGCGACCAGTCGCCATTTCAGCCAATCAGATGCTTGAGATTTGAGACTGGTTTCCAAACTCAGCTTTATAACCTTGGAACCAGGCTATTAAGTTTGCTTAAAAATTATACTCCTTTAAGGCATGTGTAAAAAGACTTTCTTCCGTTTTCAGCAAAATCAGTGAAAATGAATCAATGGTATTCCAAAGTTTTAAGACAGTGGAAAACCATTTTTATTTTACCGGTAAACTCTATAATTAACTGGAAAACATAAAATAAACTAATTTTGTTTGCAACAGGAACCACATAAAAAAGTCTCAAGTCTTACAATTTTTTCTCTTAGAGAGATGTTCCTCCGCGTTTCCCCAGCTGTTATGTTAGTAACGATAAAAGGTTGACTATTACGTTCAATTGTTTATTTACCTTCATATGATGCTGCACCATCTCCTCACTGTATCCTTTATAATTGAGACATTGATTGCTAAGTAGTTATCACATGTTTCTCCTTCATTTTCATTTTGATGATGCAATTTTTGTTTCATCAAAACATTGTAAATGGTTCGATTCAGATTGCGATCTTGTGAATATACATGTAGCACAGCCCCAGCGCAACTCAATATTTACACCTATAGGTAATGCAGTTTCCATCCATCCACAACGATGGTATGCGTATACGAAAGACCGGTGGTGACTTCAACATTCATACTTCACACTCCGCACTTCAGACTTCACATTTCATACTTCATACTTCAGACTTCATACTTCAGACTTCACACTTCAGACTTCACACTTCATACTGCACACTTCTTACTTCACACTTCATACTTCACAGTTCATACTTCACACTTCATACTTCACACTTCAGACTTCACACTTCATACTTCACACTTCATACTTCACACTTCATACTTCACACTTTACACTTCGAGATTTTGTAAATCACGTGACTTTACGTCATCAGGTTGTTATTGCGTAAAGGCGCACTTTACCAGTTTAACCTTAGGGAATCACCAAATTTCCTACTGGTTTACAAGATATTTAGCGTTATGGTAAGTTTTTATTCCGCTGTATTTTTTTTGGAACTGTTCTAAAATTGTTTACAAATTTCCTGATGTTTTTTTATTCATAATTATATTTATTAATGTTAGATTAATTGGAGTTCCAAACGATAAAATAACTGAAAATTAGATAATCTTAACTTGATGACTGTAACAAGAACATTATTTTGACAATGAAATATATCATTAAAATAATCGTTGCATGACAAATTTTACAGTTTAGAAAACACTGTACTAAAAATGAATAAAATAAAGATTTTTATTGTCAACATGTAATATATTTAAAATAAACTTAAGTAGGTTTTTTTCTTTAAAAAATCTATTCTTGGTTCAATTTGTTTACAAAGTTTAAACTTTAAAACGCTTCTTTTTAATTTTCAGGTCACAATACTGTGTATGTGTTCGATTATCTACCAGGTATATGCTGCGTTTCCTGTCGGCGAACGAAGTGAGCATTCGTGTCAATTAAAAATGAAACTTATCATGCATTGCTTCTTTCTTGGCTATAAATACAAGGAAATTCTGGTCGCTCTGATTCATGGATTTAAGATAATTTACAGACATTTAAAAAGGCTGTTGGATGGACTTACAAAGAAGAGTCTCGGAGTCTCCAATTGAAATTATTATCAGTGCCATTTTAAAAGAACTTTCCGGAAGTGGTCGTTGCTTAGGTTATAAAACAATGTGGAAAAGATTGAAGAGAGTGTATGGTGTACATGTCCGTAGATCAACAGTACTACGCTTAATGTGACTCGCTTGCCCAGAGGATATGGAAAGAAGAAAGGCTAAGCGCTAACTTCGTCGTCAATATTCCTGCGCTGGTCCGGACTTTATTTGGCATATAGACGGTTATGACAAAATAAAACTTTTTGGATTTGCGATTCATGGAGCAGTAGATGGATTTAGCCGGAAAATTCTGTGGCTTGAAGTGGGTCAAAATAATAACAATCCAAAAATAATCTCGCGGTATTTTCTGCAGGCTATAAAGAACAGTGGTTGCAGGGTTCCAGCAATGATACGTAGTGACATGGGCACAGAAAATACAACGGTTCGTCTGCTTCAGATATATTTTCGGTTTAATCACAATCATGATCATTCAGCAGAAAAGAGCTTTATTCACGGTAAAAGTACCTCCAATCAAAGAATAGAATCAATGTGGAGCATGTTACGACGTCAGTGTCTTGACTTTTGGATCATTTTTTTCAAAGACATAGACAACAATATTTACTGTGATGGTGATATTTTTCAAAGACATTGTCTTATTTACTGCTTCACACCAATACAAAGACGAGAACTGGAAAACTTCGCTAATGAGTTGAATGTTCATTATACTTCCCGTGGAAAAAATAATGGACCAGTAGGAAAGCCTGATTTACCAGAATTTTATAACACTTCAAGTTACAGTCACAACTTTTATGAAGATGAAATTTATGTGAGTATGTGTTTTATTTCCAACCATTAAATCTAGAAAGGTGCTTTCCTAAATTCTGCAGATTGTTCCAGCTAGTAAACCCGACGTTGCCATCTTCCACAGAAGAAGTATTTGATCTCTACATAGAGATTATATCGAAGCTTAGAGATTTTCTGTGAATAGAAGAATATATTGAATAATAATATAGAAAATAAAGAAAACACATATTGTCATTTTAGCCCACTGTTTATAAAAAAACTAATATCCGCTATTGATGAATCGCATGATCTGTCACGGGCGTAGTTAAGAGGCGAAAAGATGTATCACAAAGGGCGTAATCTGAATGTGAAAATAGACACTGTTTACATATCCAGCTTTCAACCTCTCCATACATATACAGTGAAACCCCGATATTAAGACCACCCTTAGGACTAGAAAAAAGTGGTCTCATTAGTGGGATGGTCTTAATATAGGGGTTGAAAATAGTGCAAAACTGTAAAATGGGACATCAGAATAGTGGTCTTATTCGTGAGGTGGTCTTATTTTCGGGGTGGTCTGAATGAGGGGTTTTACTCAAACTCAAAATAGTTACCCCTTTGGTAATTACTACCAGCTTACATATGTTGATCTAAATGGTTTCATATACATTTTACTTACTTGTTACTAGGTAGAAGTTAAAAACTTTCCAGAGACGTCATTCTTGAACATACGCACTCGTATTTGCGGTTTCCCGCAAACTATCGTCAGCTGAAACATTTTCGAACATTGCATAACAAAGCATTTTACTCGCAAGAAGTCGTGGAAAGCATTTTGACATAATGCACTAGGAGGCCATTAAGAACCGCTGCGGTAGCTCAGTAAGCGGGGCACTTTACTTTTAATCCGTAGGTCGTTCATTCAATCGTTTTTTTCTTTGGGTTAGGACAGGGTGGACTTGACGTTAAATGACACCACATACTTGATGACCCCTGTCGTAATAGGTAACTCCGTTAACATTTAATGTTACAGTAATGTTAAACCGTGCTTTCTTAAGTTTGATGAAACATTGAAGAAACTCCCGCGCTGTTCTTAGCTCAATTTAGGATACTGTTTTCCTAATGAAGTCAAGGCCAGTAAATTTTATTTAAGTAGAACCGGATTAAAAACAAATAACATATGCTCTCGAGAGCTTTTAACACTGATTAGGTTATTGATTGTTTGCTGCTGTTTCTTTTTCAAGTCAAGTTTGTCTTTAGTTGCGCTATGAATGAAATGACAGCATTGTTTCTTAAAAGTATTGAGATGTTCGTCCTGGAGTACAAAACAAAATGATTATCATATCTAAATAATATTTTCATTTTTTAGACCCCATTCAAATTGCGTCATTTTCTATTCTCAGTCTTCGATCAATATAGAAGTATCCACTTTTATGCTTATATTCTCATCAAGGTATTTTTATTTTATACGGTACACACAGAAAAGTGTTTTATTATTATTATTATTATTATTATTATGACAATTCTAGTAAACACCATAATATATTTATGTACTTTAAGATGAGAATTGACTGTAAAATTCCCAAAGGGGGATTTAAACATGTTGGGGATAAACAGTTGAATAATTCACAACATTAAATTTCTTTGAAACAATTTCGATTATATGCTGGTTTAATATCAGATTTCCTTCCTAGACAAGTGATCAAGATGTATATACTGAATGCACACTTATATTTTCTACAAGATCACTTAATATCACACAGCTGAAATAAACAGAAGATTACACATATTGTTTGTGCACAGTGGACTACCGAATTTTGCTAAAATCATTTGTTTATAAACAGAATATATGAGAACAACGGTGCTGTTTTTTACCAGAAGTAAATTTATAAAATGATTCAAACAAAAATAACAACAACAAAAGACAAGAAAATGCTCAAGTACTTTTGAGCAGAACAACATCCTCTACCAGATTTAACTAAAAAATTGAACAATCGAAATAGTCTTTAACATTCAAAAACATACAAACACCAAACTTAGTGGTCATAATGGCAACGATATTCAACTGAGAGCCTCATTTTTTTGTAAAACCAACCATAATGGAAAAACATCAACAAAGCAATCTAAACAAAGCTACTTACGATCCAAACAGAGATCGATACATGTCAAATCTCCCCAATAACAGTTTCTAAATTAAGAGGGAACACTAATTATGTATATATTCATGTAGCACAGCTGATATTTAAAACACACAACTACTTTATTCCAAAGCTGACTATTTTTACCATTACAATTGCCATCATTATTGTCATTAACACAAGCAATTATATATTAGTGTAAAACCAGATTGTAATAATAAAAAATTAAATGTAATTTATCAGTAGGTAGTACACATTCGGTGACAGACTGGAAAAAAATAACACATGTTTAATGTTACTTTTAGCAGCACATTAAATAGTGTGCATGCTTGCAAGTCATTCTAGTATGTGGCAATAAAAAAGTGCGAATATTTCAATTCACAGTAAGTATTCATCCTTATTATCACACTTGCCGCAGCTTTTTGACAATCACAATTTCCTGTAACATAAATCTAGTATGTATCCATGAAACAACCACCAACTATGAGTTTCTGTGACGTACATGTGTAACACTGGAAGTTCAATTTATTCTGAGACAGTTGAAATGCATATACTATTTTCTGGAAGGGCAGTAAAAGAAAAGGCAACGTGGCTCCTCGGGGCTTTAATGATTATGGAATATTTAAGTGCAGATTGTTTTATTGTTTAAATAAAAATATAGAACAAATAAAGGCATTTTGTTAATTCAAAGTTCTTTTAACAAAGCCATGGAGATTACCAAAACAGAGTTGATGAAAACCTATCCTTTATGTGCATTGTACATATTTAACCTACATGGCACAAACCAATAAGTAGCCAAACGTTTGGACCTAACTATTTATTTTGCTAATCGTGTGAAGTCTGAAGTGTGAAGAATGAAATGTGAAGTCAGAGGTACGAAGTGTGAAGTTTGAAGTCTGAATAGTGAAGTCACCACCGGTCTTTCGTATATGAAACCTTCAATGCGGTATTTTCAGATTAATAACATAACATGTTCGGCGGCGTATGATTTCTAAACTTAACAGAATTTTAGAGTATAATAGCAAAGAAGTGACTGTCGCTTTATGTCATGTACCTAACACGTCGGTAACTTTGTTACTCTTAGTTTAGTATAATGATATTACAGGGGCGGATCCAGGATTTCAGCGAGGGTGGGTTCAACTCAATTCTCGATAAATAAAGTATGTAAGAGGTCCAAATGAATTTGTAACATGCCTAACTAACCTAGGGTTCCTGTTCCCTCAGGAAAAAAAATGAAAATTTAAATGCTAAATCCTGCATTCTGGGGTATTCTGTGAGGATTTTATAGCATGATTTAAACTACTCTTTCTTACAGTAGGGATGAAATTAAAAGCACTCAGATCCAAATGCTCTATCTCATTATTTGAATCTAGAAGTTGTAAATTAGAGAAAAGGCAGCTCGAAATGGCTGTAGTTCAAGGTTCCCAGTTTGTGGCCGCAATACTTTCGCCTGTTGAAAAATGTTGAAGGCATTTTAGATGCTTTGGAGCCAGATGATGTTTACCGAAATAACTGTTTGTGGACCACGGCTGACTGGTGGGATATTGGGTTTAGAGACAGAAAATAGCTGTGAAATACTTTTGGTTTCCTACTGGACAACAATATAGCATATGATATCAAAATCGTTTGAAATAAGTTGCATAAAATAAATTTATGAACGTTAATATGCCGAGTCCGGAGTCAACTTTATTGATTGCTCTATAATACTCTATAAATAAAGTTAAGAGTGTATATGGAGAAAAAAATCCGATTTCTTTTTCGGAGCGGCGCCGATATTAATCTTCGTAGGATATAAAGTATGCTACGGCTGTGTAATTTTCGACTTTTTAAATGCTTTATTTTCATGAACGGCACGAAATTCAGTCCACACTGACACACTTTTACGTAAGAGACCGATTTAAGCAAAAAAATTTGTGTAATTATTTTGGAGCTAAAATCCGACGACCATGTTTAATATACGCACGTGCTCCATGGCGCACCTGCCATATTTTGGGGAAAATATTTTATACTTTCTATGAGAATAATTCAAAATATATGAAAATCAGTGCAAAACTCTATCTCAGTAAATATTCTATGCCTATGCGAAGTTATAGCAGTTGTGTGCATAGTCATTCTTTGTCTTTGATTCACCGCCGGACGTAACATCGAAAATGAATTTATATATTTTTTTGTTTATTCAAACTTTATTTATTTCTTGTATTGTGGATATTAGCACTTGAATTAATGTCACATTTTATAGCCAAGACTCTTACTTCGGACGTTATCAAGTTGCAAAAGGTCACATTATCTGTGGTTTATCAAATGCCCGTGACGAGAGACTTTGAGACGCAAAAAACCATGCAATACTAAGTTTTCCATTAATTAACAATTTCCTATTTTCTTGTCTTGATTAAAAGCAGATTGGCCACTTACACTGCATGTTTTGGTCGTCAAATGAAACAATTTAGCACCAACTGGTTATCGATTTCTTTCATGAAACCAGTCATATTGATTTATACCCACAAACTTCGAACCTTGAACCTCCCGGGACCAAAAAATCGGGGAAATTAGGGGGGTTCGTTCGAACCCCCCGAACCCCCTCTGGATCCGCCACTGTATTAAAGTGCTTATAATAATAGCTCTCTAGTCACAGGGTATTTCGACGTAGGGGTATTTCACCGAAATATGCATTTTCCGGTGTAAACATGCAATTCGCGAATGCTCCGCGGAAGTGACGTGACAATTGTATAGCGTAAACACGCAAATGTCAACATGACCTAAATCATTAAAAATGGGCATACGAAAGGTAAGAAAAAATGTTTCACTACATACACATTGAAATTTTAGGCTTATTTAAATATCCCTAAAATATGACCCTTCAAAATCACGTTTCCATGGCAAATGCAGTAGTTTAAAAGTTTGACAGTTCGTCTGCACACAAGTTATTCTCCCAACAGTAAAGTCACGTGATTGTTTTGAAGAGCTAAAGTATACTGCTCACCAAAAACTACGATCAATATTGAAATGTATCTTAACTGATACCCATTATTTTAGCTATGTTTTCAGTTGTTTTCTGAAATAAGGCTGTGAATGTTTCTTATTATTTACTTCAGAATAAAGACTCTGTCCGTGGCCCATACCGCCAATATGATGCTGAAGACTTGTGGAAAAATGCCTGATTTCTTGAAAGCTTCTTGTATGTTTGAAGCACTCAGAGTGGAAGTATATACCCTGCAAGCAATCCTGCAGACATCATACCGTGTTATAACACTGCCACCTGATTCCATCAAATATTTGTGGCATGCCGAGTTCCATTCTAGCTCAAGTGGCCCATAACAACTGACATCGAGGGGTTGCAGTATATGGCTTCAGTGAGGGGGGGGGGGGGCACAAACAATATAATATGCTGTGCAAGTGCCCACTCAATCAAGGCAATAGTAACATGGCTCTTATGTCCATCATAGAGTACCAGCACATATGAACTTGAATCTCTGGCTGGTAGGTATTTCACAAGATGTTCCTTCATGTACTTCTAAAATATGGCAGAGTTTGACCAACCTGAGTCGGAAACAGTCCCAGATGTACCAGGGGATGCACCTTCAAGGAGAGAATATATCATTCTCTTGCCAGGGAAAACAAAGAAAGGTGGTACCTGCTGTCCAACGGCATTTGCAGAACCAATCAATGTAATGGTTTGTGATTTCCCTGATGTCACAGCTTGTGCCTTGTACGAGTACATGTTACCAGCTACACTATTCGGTGGCTTGTGTTCTGAGTTCAGCCCCTTCTCAGCAATATTGAATATGCACTGGGGTTTGTCCATAAGATTATATTTGTTAAGGATAGCTTCAAGTTCCCCAAATAGTTACTTATTGCAGTTTCAGTAGCATACTTTGCTTTGGCTACCTCAAGACTTCTTGGTTTTGTCACCTTTTATTCATGCCATTTTGAGATAAAACCATAAAACCAATCAAAACCAAGTGGAAGGTTCTTGTCTCTAGCCCCTTAAATGGAAGGTATAATCAGAGGCCTGGTTTAGGGATTCTTGTCGGGAATATCCATATCCCACTTCTGCCATAGTCTGAAGGGACCAGCCAGGAGGGCTTCCTGCTCTTGGGTTAAAACTGTAGCAGGTCCAGATCTAACTACAGTCCAGTCGCGATTTTACGAATAGTCATCGGACCAAGCCGATTATTCGTAAAATCGCATTTTTCGTAGTATCGCATTTTTTTATAGTTTTGGTTGTTTACCGCCGCAAAGCGTCAATGTCGTTATATGACGTTATGTGTTATTGTTGTGATATGTCAAGGTCAGTAAGACAAATAAGGAAATGTTCGCATTAGTTATTTTTACATGTATTTTAGAATTACAGTTTATCACTATTCTATTTAAATTCAGATTCAGCTATCCTGAAAAACCGGGCCCTTCACTGAATTTCTCAGAATGCCGATATCAATTTACTGAGTTAATACTCGCCGTAGTAATAAGATCATGCAGAAATAAATGGCAGAAGTAGAATGACAAGTACTACAGTTGTTTCAGATTTTATACAATTTAAAACATTTGACATTAAATCACTCAAACTTTGTTACAACGAAACACGCCCTATGGTTGTTTTAAACAGAGCATTTCGTGTCACAACTACTTGGGTCGACAATTGCTCAACTATACAAAAAAAAACGGATATCGCTCGAAAAGGTGTGAAAATCACCTGCCTGGCCGAAATTCGTAAATTTGCATCTTTATTAAATTGTAAATAAGCTTAAGGGACTGTCATAATTATTCGCTAAATCGCATTTTTCGTTAGATCGCGTTTCGTTCGATCGCATCTTTTTCATATTGAATAAAGAAGGAATACGGACGGGACCGGCCCCCTTATTCGTAGTATACCGTTATTTCGTAAAATCGCGATTCGTAAAATCGCGACTCGACTGTATATCAAGTTCAACCCTCCCCCTTACACGGTCTTTCAGTCTACTTATTGGCACGGAGAAACGTTTGGCTGCCCTTTGTAAGGGAAGGCCAGCCCCAGTGCTATAGCACCTGCAACTACTTTTCCAAAATCCACTGTGACTCAGTTAGAATCATGTGAGCAATATAATTCAGCTGAAGTATTCCTTGAAGCTAAAGGTAGTGAAATCTTGAACAATGTAAAACAATCAAAAGTAATGAAAACTCTCGGTAAAGTGGTGGGTGGAAAAGCCATAACAGAGTCTCAAGTGGTTGAATCAAAATAAGATAAATGCATTGCCTGCAAGGAATTTTATCCAAAGGACAAGAATCTGAAACCACACCTTACAATTGTCAAGTGGGGTTGTTGTGATAGATGTAATGGATGGGTGCATCTATCATTTCGTTCTCCAGTTCAGGTTTTGAGAAGGGGTGATTCATTCTTGTGCCCTGTGTGAAGCATTCAACCGTGACCGCCGAAAAATAACCCAAGTTATGCACAACTACATGCGCGGTAAGTGTCAGCAATTTTTATTGTTTTGAAAATAAAAGTGATTGGGAAATGAATTATTAAATTGGAATTATGGTATGTAAGAAGTTATAGTTTAACATTGTGTATTTGTTGTGCGGTGTTTCGTTTGCCAATAAAGTCGGCCGTGATAAGTTGTTACATGGTCGAAATTACCCAATACGGGGATACATTATCTATTTTATATAACATTGAATCTTTAGAACAATTAATTGGTTTAATAGAAGATTGCGATAAATCAGCAAATAGGTTTGGCTACAAGTGTTTTCCACATTACCAGACAGCCCGTCGTTTTTTATGATCAATAATACTATGAAACAAATATGGTAAAAATATGGTACAACAGCATCATTATTCTAACAAATTTATATATTCACTAGAGTTAATGGCCTGATCAGAAAGGTTTTGTTTTATTAGAAAAAAAGAGATATTTAATAAATTCGAACATTTTTAAAACAAAAAGCAAACAAAAACAAAACGTTTAGTAAAAAAACAAGATTTGATGCGACATCATACACCAAGCCGACGACCCCGCTTGGCGTCTTTTATGAGTCTCGAAAGTCTATTACAGATGTTTCATCGTCTAAACACAAGATCAGAATTTCTGAAAAAAAAAGAAATAAATATTTTGTTTAAACAATGATATATTTGTTGTGTTTTTTTTCAGAAAAAAGTTAAACAATATACATAGTTATACGGTATTATTAGGTTTTACAACGGTCGATTCAATTTATTTATAGCGAACTGTCATGTTGACGTAATGCATTTTATTCAAAGACTTGAATAGAACAAAAGGCTGCATAGTGACCAAATAACATAATGAAAACATTAAACTTAATCCAATATTCTGTATATATATCGTATGCGCATGCAGTGTTTTCTTGAAATAGATTTTAATTTCATCGTTAAAATGTCAGAAAAGACAAATGATCAGTATCAAGAAAATATAGAAGAAATGGTTTCAAAACTATTGTCTCTATGTCTTGATTATCTGGGATATAGTAAAGAGATTGTGCAGTATCGGGTAAAAGTAAATAAACAATTTGACGACATTCATAATAGTAAACGGTTTAGTGTTATAAGTATAACAACTGGAGGAAAACGCGAAGGAACATCTCTCTATTACGAAAGTGATATAGACAGATTATATGTCGTTAAAGGCATCGAATGTGTAGAACCTGGACAGGAATGCTCAAGTCAAATTGTATTTGAACTTAATTATAATAACTTCTCTCCGAGTTACACCAGACTCAAACTCAAAAAACTTGATAATAATGCAAAATGTGCAGCATCTATCAAAGATAACTTGGTCTCAGAAAACGGGAACTTTTATATTTCTAATTTTTTCGATATGTTGTCAGATACAGAAGTTAGTGTGTGGTTGGATATAACTGGAACACGTTTACACAGACAGTCAAAAAAGGGTCCATCAGCACCACATTCTAACGCTGAAATCAAGTATGACATCGTGATTTCATTTAGATCTGATTGTAAAACTTTAATACAGTCTTGGGAAAATCGAGTCCAGAATTACGCTTGGCCAACTCGTTGCTTGAGAGAACAAATTGTAAAACTTGAGGCTTATGTGGTTCCTGTTGCAAATAAAATTAGTACCTATCAGTCAACAGAATGGCGAATATGTTTTTCTAAAGCAGAAATTATGTTGATGAATTCTTTGAATGACGTGGAAACAAAACTTTATATTGTTCTTAAAATGATTGCGAAATCTGTTCTTGCACCCGTTTGCTCAGAAATATCGTCCTATATCATGAAAAATGTTATATTTTGGATGAAAGAGAAAACGGACGAAGCCCTATTTACACATGCCTTACTTCTAGACAGGCTGGTAGATGCTCTGATGTATTTAAAAGATAGTGTTAGCTCTGATAAACTGCCAAGTTATATGATTCCTGAACGAAATCTGTTCGAGGCACGAATACAGGAATATGAAAGACTTGCACTTCTGAATGTATTAGACAACATGATCAACGAACGAGCAAACATGCTACATAGAGTGAGTAAGATTAACAGAGCAATGTGTCGATTTGAAAATTCAAAAGAATCATTAAAAGACGAATCGGACAAACGTGACCAAATAGAGAGAACTTTACTTCAAAGCAATATTATTTTTAAGCAAACTGAATCTCCTGGCCTTACAATAGATCAGTTTAAACATAATTTGAGCCAGAATCTAAAGTACAGTCAGCTAAATGAGGAGCTTTACTACCTTGTATCAAATGTCACAGCAGACGAAATAAACAATGATCCGACTTTGGAATATATGTTCAAAATGAAATTGAAACAAATTCTTTCATAAACTGCTAACAATATAGTTAATGTTTCTTCGGATGTTATGTAATCCCGTAATACCTAAAGAGAAGCAAACTAAACTATAATAAATAAAAATTAGGAAATTGTAAAACAATCTTCGGATATTAAGGATAGCATCAGGATCTACAGAGTTTTTATACAACAATAATTCACACTGGGACGAGCCGTTGAGAAAGGGGACTGAGGACCCTCCTCCCCATTGATAACACTGTACTGTGCAATTTCACAACAGTTTACCGAGAATAATACATGAGCACTTAAACAGTTATGGCTAAGAAACTGGATTAAAATACCGGTATACTTAAATTCACTATTAAACATCTCTAATGGCGCAGGAAAACAGGAGTAAATCAACTCTTTGACTGCAATTAAGTAAAAATCCATTTTTTTTTATTATTATGCACAAAAACGGTAGTTACATTTTTTTCTTTGTTTAAGACAGGTAGTATTGTATTATAATCAAATTTAAAGGCAGTCGCTACAGTTTCATCAAAATTTTTCCAATAATAGATTTCATTCAAACTTTGTCTATGTCAAGAACATGATGTTATGCAATGAAAAACCAAATAAAAATAGGACCTTACCGGGGTTACTTGTTTTTTATTAGATATCGAAGATGTCGCATTTTGAACATTTTTTACGATTTTCATAGACTTCTTTGTCAGCATAAAATCATAGAACGTATCACAGGAATATCATAAATAATTATTTTTTCAGTTAAAAACATTCTAAATTACAAATAAATTGCTAATTATTGCGATACAAATAATGAAACACTTATAAAAAATTGAGTATCACCTATTTTACTACAAAGAATTTATCGTCAAATCTTTTCATTCTAATGGATGTTTTTAAGATTACTTAAATTAAACATAATAGAATTTCACCATATACTACCAGTATATTCACCAATGTAAAACAAACATAAAATAAAAAAGAAAAATATAAGTTACCATGTTAATTTGTTCGAAATTGCAATTTCAAAAAGGGGGAGGGGTAATTATATATAAACAAAAAGACATAAAGGTTTATAGTGTAAAAGGTTAATTATTAATGTGGTATCATTTTATTTAGCGATGGCTTAATTTTTGCGTATTTCGCGCTCGGACCAGTGCGCGAATGTAAAACCTAAGCCAAAATTTAACCAATAATCCACATACGTATCCGAAACGAGCTATGTCCGAATAAGCGATGTCTTGGACCGTTAACTGTGTTTTATACATTGATAAAACCCAGATTGGACCGTGAACTGTGTTTTATGCATTGCATTTAGACGGTGGTATAGTAGTTTTATACTCGTTGAAAAAAAACTGTAGCGACTGCCTTTTACAGACTTAGGAAGAGACTAAACCATTAGCTACAGAATTGCAAACATAATTGTTATGATCAGTGATTTTTATATTTTCAGCAATAGTATGAAAGAACACTGTGTTTAACACTGGATTATCTATCTGAATGCAAATCTGACCAGTCTGAATGATTTGGGAGTAAGTGGGTTTATATTTCTGTTTTTCTGATTTTCAAAGCTATAGGTTTGATCCTTAAATTTACCCGAAGATTCCTTACGAGATAAAATACACAAAGAAGCTTACAGGAAGCCGGTGTGGTAAATGTATAAATCGACAGTTCGGTTTGCCCAAGGTACTACAAGAATAAAAAGATGAATGATGGATGATAGTTGAATGGTGTAAATGATCTGATAGAATGAATGATGGGATGATGATTATTAGCAGTACTCTGGGTTAGAAGCAATGATTATGCAGTGTAGCCTTGAATAAGGCCAGACTGTCTGCCTGAGTAATGTCTGGAAGTGACTGTTCTAGTTCTTCGCTGTGCGTGGGCGGAATGAATGTCTATATCCATCAGCTCTGGAGAAGGCGATGCAATATCTGTGGCTCTGTGTTTGATGTATGTATTGTGGGAATTGGACCCTTACTAGATTATGT
The DNA here is from genome assembly GCA_038501625.1 of Corbicula japonica. Taxonomy (NCBI): domain Eukaryota; kingdom Metazoa; phylum Mollusca; class Bivalvia; order Venerida; family Cyrenidae; genus Corbicula; species Corbicula japonica. Next base: position 1,037,320 of record JAZAYU010000102.1, on the reverse strand, counting down.
TTAATTTTATAAAATACACATGATGATACCACTTTACGGCGCCTTTCTAGTGTTGGTAAATTAATTTTGTTTAGTAATTTGGTAATGCTGCTTGCATAACTGTAGTCATTTAGTATAATCTTATTGCACGATGCTGTACCATTTCAATCTGATTAATGTAATTCTTTTGCCAAGGTTCCCAGACAGATTATTACAATTCCTGATATAAACTGAAAAAACTGATTCATCAACTTTTTTGCCAGGGATCCCAGACAGATTATTCCTGATATGAACTGAGATACTATATAAAGGTATATCTTTCAAATATTGCATTAAGGGATTTTCCGCCGGTTAAGCGAAGCGAATTAAGCGGAAAATAATTTCCTTTGATTGGGTTAGATGTTTTGAATGTACCAATAAAAAGTTGTTTTGTTCTCTTGTTTAACGCACGAGTTGTATTGTGTATTGTTCGAATATGTATGGTCATTCAGTTTCGGGCATTCAACGCTAACAGACATTACGGGAAAACTATATGGTATATATAAATAACAATATCTTATACAGGCATTTATGATAAGATTTCAGATTGAAATCACTGTATTTTATGTTAAAAGTTAGAAGTTGTATAAAGTATGTTATTTTTTTTTGGTAATTTATGAATTGGATATGGTGAAGAACACTCTATAAGCTTCGTCCAGGTGCTCAGTACAATGTAAATATGTAAAACAGTATGACTTTGTTGTTTACTTGAGGAAAGATCTGTGAGGTCAAAGAATTTATAGTGTGTCCAGGTTCCGCTTGATATCTCCGTTTCGAGATTCACACTTATCGTCATGGTGCAGCAAAATACACAACTTAAACCAGTTTTTCCTTCTCAGTTTACAAATGTTAGTTGTTTTCTTTACTTTATCAGAATTTAATAATTTATAGGAAAATCTTTTTATACGTACACCTAGTTTATGGGGTTTCCCGATAACGTGTATGTATACATGGTGGAGTTTCGATATGACATTCGTTATTTAATTTGTGCCGACTTACGGAAAAAATATATTAAAATGTAAAAAAGGTGGATTACTGACACATTGTAGCTTATTCGTTGGCTTGTTCGTCACATCCCTCGAAAAGAAAAGAAAAAAATTTTAAAAGTTCGATTGATTTAATTCATAAATGCCCTTAAAATAAAAACTTATTGATTAAATCCCATTCTATAAATAGCGGTCACGTCATCAAGCTAACATAGACCTCTATCATAAGAACGCATAACAATCCTAATCAGGATTTTTGTCTTCATACGCTGAGTTAACAGCCCGCAATGTAGTTACGTCAATTAACCGTAGACAAATGAATAATTATGGCATTTTTTATCGGTTTAGTTAAGAAACGTATCAGATAACCCGTAATATTGATTTATATATCCCTTATTTTAAGTCTAATGTGACTTTTGAACACTGTCTTATATCTGTATTTTAGAGCGGATCTAGACGCATTCTATAAATAGCGGTCACGTCATCAAACTAACTAGTCCCAATCTCAGTGTACTTCGAGCGAAAACTGCTACATGTACCAAGATTAGTCAGATTTGCGAGAAAAATGAAATATGCATATCTGGAACCGTCACACCCAGAAAACACAGTTCCCCCTCCCCTACCCCCCCCCCCCTACGCAACAAAATGTAGAGAGGAAAAGAGAGCAGTGGTTTATAAGACCGCCACTTTCACATAAGACACCACTAACCACTTAACGAAAGAAAAGAACCTTTTGGGTTGTCACCTTGGAATAGTCAGTGGCATATCGTTTTGGGGGTTTAAACCAGGTTCTATGAACAACAACCTCGCATTTGCCTCAACACGTTCTCATATGAACAAACATGTACATGTTGTCACATTAGCAAGTCGCCTGCAAATCGACTATGTACATTTGTATGTCCATTGCCGAAACTGTTTGCAATCCCCTTAAACAATCATCAGATTACCTCAAAATTTAATTAAAATTGTTAAAAATAAAGTTGCATTTCCATTATATAAATGACAATACACCAAGAACCGACTGCGATTATGTTTTACCATTTCAACAAAATATATAATTAGATTTGCCTGCAACAGTGTGCTACAAAGTTTTGCAACTGAGACAAATAATGGCTTAACGTGTGGATCGTTAATGTCTTCCTCTTTGAACACAAAATTGAAAGTCCACAAAACTTTAGAGTGTTTTGCAATTAACAAAAAACAAACATATTTCAACAAACGTTTGTTCATAAAAAACATCTTCAATTTAATTCAACAACATGGCGTTGTTTTTTATTTAAAATTAACAAGCTGGTTTATTAGAAGAGACATTAATGATTTTGATATATCAGCTCATTAACTGTAACAATTTCATCATAAAAAAGGGAAAAGTTTGAGCAGATAGTAATAAAAGTATTTTTTTTAAACATATACATTTTCAGAATACAAACATTCATTTTTTCAACTATGTAACAAACAGAACACACTTGAAATCAACAGATTCACCAAAAAAGTACATCAGTATCGTTAAAGAGCGCATAACTATATCCAATCAGCTACTTTTGATAGAAATTTATCTTGCAGTTAGCTATGATTAAAGTCCTTCTTCATACTGTTTCTACATAAATTTTTGTTCTTGGCGTGGCTACATCAAAAGCCGCGCACAAACTATAGGACAATGCACAATGTGTTGTTGTCTTGTGAGGTGGACGAGTACGCAAGTTTTAAAACGGGTTCCTGCGAAACAAAAGTGTCATCGTTCGCTTTTGTCGTCAATGTGGCTGCTTCAACTGTCATTCAAAAGGCCGTGATATTACAAATGCTTATCAGGACTATGTTAAGAACTGAGAATATAATATTTAGGAATGTAGTTTTAAGAATGTATCGATATTTTATGGCGTCCATCGGGATATGAACAAAATGTTTTTGTTTTGTTTTTTGTAAAGTAAGCGTAAAGCCCTTCGGTCATCACATTTTTAACACCTCAAACATTGTCCATACCTTAATAAATGCGATAAATTATCAACAATACCACGAAGTTTATATACATTTAACGAACTCTTAAGATTTTTTTATTCACGTTTGTTTTAGACTAATAACACAATTATTGCATTTGCTTATTTTTGGATTATGTCTAACCTGAGTGTTAAGAAATCATTTCTTTTAATCTGGTTCTAAATATCTGCTCCTGTTCAGCATCTCTCTCGGCGCTTGCAGATTCCATTACCATCATATAAAGTTCGTCACTTAATTTGCTGTAGGTTTGGTTTTTGTTAAGAATATTTTGAAAATCCTCTAGACTCATTTCAGGCGAATCGATCTCTTTGAAGCGTATGTTCTTTTGTAGTACACGTTTTTCGATTTTGTCACGTTTCTCGGATTTTCTTTTTAACATGTCTTCTGAAGTGTCAAAGATAGATAGCGCTTTACGTATTTTATCGACTCGGTTCACCATTAGTTCTCGTTCGGCTATAAGTGTATCCAGTGTGTTTAGTATATTATGTCTTTCGTCGGCGCTTATCGCCCCTCTAACAGGTTTCTTTCAGGAATCATGTAACTAGCAAGTTTGTTTGAACACACACATTGTCTTAGAAACAAAAGACAGCCGAGAAGTCTTTCAAAAAGACACTCTGGGGTAAAATTCAACTGATCTTCTTTAATCCAGAAAACAAGGTTTTTCATCATATAACACGAAAGTTCAGAGCAAATAGGCGCAAGTACCCTTTTTGTCAATAACTTGAGAAGAACGTAAAGTTTTGTTTCTGCATCATTGAAAGAATTCATCAGCATGATTTCTGCTCTAGTAAAACAACTTCTCCATTCCATTGTCGGGTTGAAACTAACTTTATTTGCCACAGGTACGATATGAGCCTCAAGATTTGCAATTGTTTCTATCAAACATGGGTTTGGCCATTTCATTTTCTGGACGCGGTTCACCCAACTCTGAATCAAAGATTTACACTCAGAGTGTAAGCCAAATACAAAGTCATACTTTATGTCAGCGTTTCCAAACGGGGAGGATGGTCCAGTTTTACTTTGTCTGTCGATTTGTGATCCGTTGATATCAAACATAATAATGTGTCTTTCAGGAAAGAAAGAAAACGAACTGGATATAAAATAGTCCTCGTTTTCTTTTAAAAGATATTTAACCACATTCCTCCAACATCTGGAACTTGCTACGTACTTTACAAGCTTCAATCTGGTGTAGCACGGAGTGCAATTCTTTACATCTATTTCAAAAATTATTTCCCCTTCGATTATCTCTCTTCTCTCTCCTGGTTCTACACATCGCACTCCCTTAACAACAAACAATCGTTCTACGTCACTTTCAAAATAGAGAGCTGTCCCATCGCTCTTTCCACCGCTTGTTATATTAAAAACTAAACAACGTTTTTGGTTGTAAATATAATCCAGTTGTTGAGTGACTTGTCTGCGATACTGCACCATGTTTTCATTATATCCTAAATAATCAAGGTAGAGTTATACTTTTCTCGAAAACATTTCATATCCTCTGCATTTTTCTGCATTTTCCTTGATGTAGAAATCCCCATTTGAAATACGACTCCTTTTTATTTTCACAATGTTAACAGCTCATACTCAAACATTTATTTACTGATCGAGTATTGATTTTGTTTCCCATTGATAGTTTATAAAATAGATATGATTATGCACAGTTTGTGCGACGTAATTTTACGCTTTGATAATTATTTATGTCTTGAATAGGGATTTTTTGGCTTAGTTTATAATTGTCCAAAATCACAAAACATAGGGTTAGGGTTAGTTTTAGACAAAACATTAACTTGCAGAAAACTTGTTTAGACAAAACATTAACTTGCAGAAAACCTCTTGGTACAGCGGAATACTTAAAAATGATGGATATTGTGCAGTGAAACATTTAAAAAGTGAAATATGCCGTCAGGAATGGCCACATCTAGCAGCCACAGCCTCTCAACACAGCCAAAAAGAAGGGAGGAAAAGAAAGCATTGTGTATCAAAAATCAAAATGGAGGTCACAAATTAACGAAAGTGAGAACCTAAGGGATTACCGCCTTGGAACGGTCAGTGGCAAAACAATTAGCCAATGTGGTTTTAAACCAGGTTCACTGGTGCACCAACCTCACACTTGCCCCCGCAGTTTCTCATATCAACAAACAAGTGCAAGTTGTCTTTGGGAAATGACCCCAACTCACCCATCTGCTTAACAATGTTGCATGCAAAAGCACACAAACATATAAAACATAGAAGCTAATAGCACTGCAAAGCCAAATGGGCGAGTACTCGATGATCTTACCGAGACCAGAGCACCTGGAATCAAATTAGCAAGGACACGATGAAAGGGATAAAAGAAACAAATCGAACTTCTAGGTTCTTTAAAGAAAAGATTTACCCATAAGCCTTCATAACCTCTCAATCACCTGCCACCATCGTGCAACTAAAGAGATAAGCATAGTGATCAACTGTATAATATTATGGGTTAATCACAAGGCCTGCGGAGCGCTGTAGAATATCATGTTGGTAACCTTTCTTTTTGAGTTTACTGATGGTTTTTACGAATAACCGGGGAAAATAATATTGCCTATAATTTTCTTAAGTTTATTAATTAAATTCCCTTAAAAAATGGATGTGAAATACATTGTTGCAAGAGTGATTTTTAACTGCACCTGTAGTTTTGACTTTAAACACTGTCGCCGTCTTTTCTTCACTAATATGAGCATGAAATATCAACGAGCGACACCTGATCGGTCAGAGAAATCAGATTCTGCGAAACGGTTTAAAACATATCTGATAGTCGATTGTGGTTACCCGCTGTTTCCGGCTCGCCCACGGGAAGTCGGATAAACGGTAGGAATTTACTATGAAAACAGCGAAGAAAACCAAGTTAAGCCGTTTGAGTGGAAGTTCGTGGTTCTCGTGTCCTCTATTGATTCTTTCGAATTCTTTGAATTCGTAATTTAATTTCTAAAGGTCCTAAATATAGAATTCCATCCAAAATTGATTTTAATGCATGTCGTGCAGAAATTGCTTAGTCTTTAAACCTATTTTGCAATAAATGGTGCAAAAGAGAACATGCTGAGCATAATGCACTTTCTAACTGAAAAAAACACATATTCAAAATAATAGACACTCATTTTATGAAAGAAACATTGCTTTATTACCACCTCGACCTCGTTTTAACTTTCGTCATTTGAAAAAAAAGGAATTCAAGACTTTCATAACGATTTTGTTTTAACACCTGCTGATAAGGCTTCTAATAATGTAATAATAGTGTGACGGGTACACTATATTAATATTCAAACTGAAGAACTGAACAGCACTAATGCTTATGTACTGACTTCTTCATCTGAGAGTGATATTGTTACTGCACACACTCTACAAATTACAAAATTTAGAATCAGTATTGAGCCGAAACAAGACAAAGTACCTACTATGTATTGGTTGCCTAAAATGCATAAAACACCGTACAAAGCAAGATTTATTGCTAACTCTAGTTCTTGCACTACTTCTAAATTATCCGTGCTCTTAACTTCTTGTCTTACAGCTATTAAAGAACATGTTATTAGGTATTGCGATAAGGTTTTTGAAACTTCTGGCAAACATTTATTTTGGTCGATTAAAAATTCAAATGACGTTTTGAAAAAGCTTAAATCAAATAATTTTCAGGCGTTCTGTTTGTCTACTTATGATTTCTCAACTTTATATACCTCGCTCCCTCATAATTTAATAAGAGACAAACTAACCAGTCTCATTGAAAAACGTTTGCTAGAGAAAATAAAACTTTCATCGCTTGTAATGAACCTAGGGCATTTTTGACAGATGGTTCTTATGATAATTATACTTTATGGACTTGTCAAGACCTAATAGAGTCGCTAACTTTCTTATTGGATAATATTTATGTTAGATTTGGTACTTCTATTTATAAAAGTAATAGGCATCCCAATGGGTACTAATTGTACACCCCTTGTTGCTGATCTGTTTTTATACTGTTATGAAAGAGACTTTATGTTATCTCTTTCTACTGAACATCAAGATGATATTATTACAGCTTTTAACAACACCTCGAGGTACCTTGATGATTTATTAAATATAGATAATAACCATTTTCCATTACTGGTTAATAAGATCTACCCTAAAGAACTACAACTTAATAAAGCGAACACTTCAGAAAAGCAAGCAAACTTTCTCGGTCTAAATCTGTCAATTGAAAATGGTTATGTCACTACTAAAATATATTATAAAAGAGATGATTTTAATTTTAATATAGTAAATTTTCCGCTTTTAGATGGCGATGTTCCCCGTGCAACATCTTACGGGGTTTATATTTCACAGTTTGTTCGCTTTTCAAGAGCTTGCAACGATATTAATGATTTCAATGAACGTAATCTTTGCATTACAGAAAAACTTTTAAAACAAGGTTATCGGTATCACAAATTAAGGAAAACATTTTGCAAGTTTTATCGTCGATACCCAGATTTAATTCATAAGTACAGGTGCAGTTTAAAATCACTATTGCAACAAGGTATTTCACAGCCAGTTTTTTATGTAGATTTAATTTATAAACTCAAGAAGATAAAGGGCAATGTTAACTTCTCCCTGTTATTCGTAAAAACCATCTGTAAATTTAAAAAAGAAAGGTTACCAACATGATATTTTACAGCGCTCTGCAGGCCTGGTGATTAACCCTTCTACAGTTGATCATTATGCTTACCTCTTTGGTTGCACGACGGTGGCAGGGGTTTAAGAGTTTATGAAGGTTTATGGGGAAATCTTTTCTTAAAAGAACCTAGAAGCTCGATTCTTTTCTTTTATCCCTGTCATCGTGTTCTTGCTGATTTTACTCCAGGAGCTCTGGTCTCGGTAAGATCATTGAGTACCCGCTCTTTGACTTTGCAATGCTATTAGATTCTTATGTTTTATATGTTTGTGTGCTTTTGCATGCAACATTGTTGAGCCAATAAGTGGGTTGGAGTTGTTTCACCAAGACAACTTGTATTTGTTTTGTAATATGAGAACCTGTTGGGGCAAGTGTGAGGTTGGTGCACCCTAGAACCTGGTTTAAACCCCCAGTGGCAATTTGATTCGCCACTGACCGTTCCAAGGCGGTAACCCCTCGGGTTCTCATTTTTGTTAATTGTTAGTGGTGTCTCTTTTGAAACTGATCATTTTATTAACAATGCTCTCTCCCTCTCTTCTTCTTGACTGTGTAGAGAGGATGTTTTTTCTGAATGTGGCGATTCCTGATATGCATATTTCACCTTTTCATTGATGAAGGAAATCAGTGTGTGAATACCCCTTTTTAATCCTTTACTGTCATTGGATTATTAAATGACAGCTTATCAAAATCGTTGTTTCCAAAACATCTAGGCAAAGCGGAATTTCCTTTGCCTTAGTTACCTAGACGCTTAGACTGGTAGAAGCTCAGATTTCAGGACATAACGTATCATGATGATTACGGACCAGACATGTCTCGAGACTCTCACTTAGTCGTTATAAGTAAAAAACGACCATTGTTAACCAAACTTATAGGCCTTTGATTGGCTGTTGTATGGCGTTAAAATTTCTGCCTGTATCTATTTAAACATTTCTTTCCTAGGCTTGCCCCTCATTATGAAATCATGATATTTATTGTTTAGTATTTATGAATTTCAAACAAAATGTACGGCAGTAAATCAGTGATCAAGTAAAGTAGCACCGAATTGCTATTATCAATCCTGTTGAAGTAACAGGCATCTTATAATATGATAGCCATTGTATTTTTTAATAATACTCACTGGTATTAGGTTGTTAATCTTCAGTAGCATTACATGTACTTTACCTATAAACATGCGGAACACCTATACTTAAATCTCAAGGAAAGATAGCTTAAATTCGATAAGGATTCTCAGGCGGCTATATCCGCCAGACAAAATTGGTTAACTACTGTGACTTTTCTGCTGAAGTAGAGACATGCGAGGTGAAAACGTCAAACGTTTCTTTGAATATTCGTTCAGTCATGATTCGACCATAGTTTTAGTCAAGTTGTGTGCACAGTTAAACAACATCAGTCCGATAGCATTGTGTGATGTGATTGTTATCAATCGATATTGTCTATATGTCTTTATTAAAAACTTTGTATCCGTGTAAGCAGTTCTATATAAACCATTTTATTTCAAAATGTTTCGGCCATTGCCATTCTTCAGTTTAATGCCATTTGGCCATATTTGTTTTCATTTTCCATGCAAAAAATTAAATGCGTTAACATAAAATCACATCCACTTCAATTCAATATGCTCAGCGAGCCGTCAACTAGCTTTTTTAAGCTATCATTGTCTTTACTTACATCGGATTTCTTTACCTGGTCACTGAGCGAGCGATCATTGAAGGGATGCTATCAAAAGAAAACAAGTTATTAATAGACTGACCATGTTTGACAGCAAACCCAATAATTTTAAGATAGCGTTTATGTCCAGCATGGCCGTTTTCCTTGCAAGCCTGGATACGGATCCTCTTTCAATTTTCTATATTAGTGACGAGTCCATGTTTGTGCATTTCCAAACCTTGTTTGAAAACAATCTTCACTATATGCATGCATGTCTTGATAAAAAACGATTTTACCAAGTAAGGCCTAACACATATATTGTAACATGCTCTACAGGAAAAGGTAGGCAGGAATTTTTTTATCGTTACCATTACTATAAGCCAGTCAATGCAAGCTCAAATTTTAATAATTGCGACTAGGGATTCCTGCTAGTGTATAACAATTATTATGAACAACCTAATTGAGAATACAGGAACAACACTTATAAACGTGACCATAACTTTAAGACAGTGGTGGGGCGGAACAAAGATATTCAGAGTAGGGTTTCTTTGGGGGCTGTCTTACGGTAGTTACATGATATGTCCATCTTTCTTGTCAAATCACAATGAAAATGAAATATTCCTGCTCAAACAGAGGGTTCGAGCAACACCATTGAACCCTCGCTGGATCTGCCCCGTAACCTTTTAACTGGATTAAACTGATGCGAAGCTACTCCCAAGTACATGTACATAGTATGAATCCTATTCAAACATGATATGCATGTAATTTAAATATGTATTTTCAAATTGCTTAGTTCATTACAATAGTCATAATAAATCACTCGAAAACAAAAATGGATCAATGCAAAAAGAGAACAAAAATATTTTTTATCAAGTCACCATTCATTCAAAATATAATTATCCTTAAACACTAATGTATGTTGATTAAATGAGGACAACAGAATCTGATAAAATGTATAGCGTTCAATCCCACAAAGAAGAGCTAAAAGGGGTAAAGGAAAAAACTTTTCTGTCACAGAGGGAAGCACCTAACTGGATGCTGAGGAACAAAAGGTATATCAGATACATGTAATGATCTATCAGACCAAATACACCCTGTTGTGGAGGAGTTATATGTAAAAGGATATAATTCTTCAAATTCATTCAATAACATTCAGACCCTAATTATTATACACATGACGACATTAGAATTATAAATACATCTACGAATTTCAGAGACAAAATAGACCAAATTTCATACAATTAGTTACATAACTTAGTAACTGATGCATCGAATGCTGATAATCCAAACTTTTCACCATGGTCGCCAAACAGTATCATTTGAGAATTTGTTTGAAGCTTCAATTTCCAAAAAACTTCGTATATGTGAATGTTTCGTAGTTTGCCCGGTGAAACATGTTTTTGGTACACAGCGTTTTCCAAGTTATATGTTGAATCGAACTGAATGTTCTCACCCGAAGAATGTTCGATTGTACTTGAAAAATTGGCTGCAATGTAGAAAATGCCTTCATTTGGAACTCAGTGATTTTGCATCTTAACACTATTTGCCATATGAATCATTAGTAGACTTACCAATGCCCTTATCCTCAACAATGTCCAATGTTTTGCAGTCTCTCTTCTCCAATGCCGTCCGATAAACATTATTTTCGTTTGCACTGGACCGTTCACTCGTTCGTCTTAAGTATCCGTTGATAAATATTCTTAATTTTGATGGAACGTGTTAAAATTTTTAAAGTCTTCTTTCAATGCTTCTTGAAATGTTATGGTTCTTTTCTTGAAAGGCTTCGACAGGGATACATTGTCATCGCGTTTTATTTTCATAATATTTTCATTATAGGATGTGTTACTCCCCAATGGAATGTTTCCGAGCACTTTTCTCTTTTTTGGAATTGTTGCAACACTCTGAGATTGCAGTTTTGTTGAACACGTCTCGTCCATACCATATAGATACATCATGCACATTGGCTGTTTTCTTACACAGGACTCGTTCAATTGTAGGCTACGAGCGTTGCTTGATGATACTTCTTCTTGGTTTGGATATGTAAGCCTTTCAGAATTGTCATAGTCTGTCCCAACAGTGTTATTTAAACATATGGGACTATAAGTAGTTTCATCATCGGTTCTGTATCCTTTAAAATGTCCAGTACTCGATGGTTTGGTTTTCTTCGTTGGTAGTTGGCAAAAATGCTCTGTATTCTTGTAAATGTCCAAGGAGGTTTGATTTCTTTCGTAGATGGGTAGTTTGCCATGTGTTCTAAAACATTGCTACTTAAAATTACGCGTTTATCATCGCCTATGTATCCTTGTTAATGTTTAGTACTCGAAGGTTCGGTCTTTTTCGTTGATGGATAGTTTGCCATGCGTTCAAGAACATTGTTACTTAAACTTAAGCGTTGATCATCGCCTCTGTATTCTTGTAAATGGTCAGTGCTCGAAGGTTCGGTCTCTTTCATTAATGAATAGTTTGCAATGTATTCTAGCAGCTTTTGCCTCACGATATCGTTATGATCTGCATTGCTTGTTTCACCAGTGAGGTAGCCGACAAAGTATGAGGTACATTCGTTGAAGCTATTCGCGTAGCTAGCATCACTAATATGAGTCTGTTGTACAGATATTGAAGGTGTTGTATAAACCGTTTCTTCATTTCTAAGATATATGCCTTTTCAAGCTCTGACATCGAGATACTCTGCAGTAAAATCAATAATATAGATTGTTTTGTTACCTGGACTTTTATACTTTTTGTTTTTTTTAGGTAGCTGAATTCTATGAAAAGTGCGTTGCACGTCGCGATTTTGTGTTCATTAGCCATTACGTAAGCACTCTGAATAGGGAATTATTGAGGAAAAGGACCACTTCAAGGCAGAGAATTTGCATATTGTTCTATTACCAAATTAACAAGTAAAATATCAATTGTTAATTGAAAACAAAACTGGAAACCGCTGTTGAAATAAACATTATTTTAAAGAAAACGATAAGCATTTGACGTCATACAAAAACTCCAAATTGATAGATCGACCCTTAACTAAAATGTTGCATGACTGTTATCCAATAAAGAGATAAAAGTGGGTTAATGTGTTTGATTTTTAATAAAGAAATAGTAAAATTTTACAATATTGTTTTGTCCGCCACTGAATACAACGTATTAACAAAGTTTTTATTTGCATTATGCTGGACCTGTGTTAGTTTACGCTTAATATATTGTAACTTTTTATATCGTCTTTCTTTTTGAGGTTAACAATATTTGAAATTACCTCTCTGTTTACAGACTGAAAGAGCATAGACTTCAGCTGGAAAAAGGGCATCTTTAAATCTTGCTCCTCGTTTGCTCTCTTTCAGTAGTTTATCAACCTATATCAGAGTAAAGAGAAATAACTGGTACAGATACTTATTTCACCATTATAAAGGTAGTCTTCCTTTGCATGTATTTGAATTTGTATACCGATATGGATCGATGGGTTGAAGCGAATGGGTTATTCAGTAGATTGGTTTGATTACTTTTATTGCAGTATTTTTAAATAAGAACGTTGTAAAATCTGCTCCTAGTAAGCGCAAAAAAGAAAAAAAAACGTATTTGTTCCACTTTTATCGTAGGATAACAAATATACGAAAGTAGAAAGATTTGTTTTATTCGGAATTGATTTTAGAAAATAATATCAACTCACCTTTTCAACATCTGTCTTCCTTGTTGAACTCTAGCCTGGTACCAGCTAGATGGTTTATTAAAGAAAACACTGAAATACTTATTAATTCCTTATTTTATTCATTTCATTTTCCTTTTTTCACTGAAATGCTGAACCATCTACCTATGTTCTGGGAGATAAGGGAAGTAAAATGCATAGTAGTAACATAAAGGTACCCGCAGGAGTTGCTTTTCTTGGGGTATTGATGATTATTGTATAAGTGACATGAGACTTTATAACAGAACATAGGGACGGGAGCAAGTCTAGTTGAACTCATACATGCAAAATTAAAGCTATTGTTTTAAAAGAAAATTCGACATTTTCCTTGTCTTTACTCGCGTATGTATACTAAAATTATAAACAAAGATAATACGCGTATACCTGTTTCATCTACGTTGTTTACGGCACAGTGGTGTTGTCGCACGACTTCAGGTCAACGCATGGCGGCATCTATATCATCTGTTACTAAAATTTGTTGAGGTAAAACTTAGGACTTGTGTCGTTGTAATTTTTTTGGGAAGCAACACTTCCTTCAGGTATTATACTCTTCAATTATTGCATGGGAGAACGAGGGAACGATCTGCCAAACGAGCTGATGCAAAGGAATATAATAAATTTATTTAAATATCCTTTTTTGTAAATTACCTCCTTTTCATTAAAACAAATCAGCTCTATATTTCCCGCAACCAATTTATTTTATTTTATCTTTCTTTGATCGTTTATACTGAATCGAACACTTCCAAGATAAACATAATTATTATTTATCACATTCCTCTAGATATTTGTATTCACTCGCTCGCTTTATTTATATAATGTAAGAAGTTCCCCTTGTTATTTGGTTAAGATTTCATTTTGGCTCAGTAGATATGCAAGTATATATACAAGGAAGATGGGAAACTTACGAACACATTGTCATACATAAAAAAGACAAAATGATATTTTACCAAATGATAAATAAACTGACTTGGCTCGGTGAACTCGATCTATGTAATAGAGCTCGGGGTGATAAAAAACATTATGATTCATATGTTAAAAATATGACGAGTTGCTCATTTTATCTAGAGATGTTCCTCCGCGTTTTTCCCCAGTTGTTACATTAGTAACGATAAAAGGTTTACTATTACGAATGTTTCCATTTGTTTTTTTTTATCTTCATACGATGGTGCACCATCTCCTCACTGTATCCCAAATAATTGAGACATTGCAATAATTTATTTTAAGCCAGTTTATCTATTTTTTCTTAATAGTTGTCACATGTTTTTCCTTACATTTTGATGATGCAATTTTTTTCATGAAAACGCTGTAAATGGTTCGATTCAGATTGCGATCTTGCCATCATTAGTATTTCAAACAGTTTTGCAAATTCCTAATGATACAAGTTATCAAATTATGACTTGCTAAACCCCATTGGCAATTTGATTAACCACTGACCGTTCCCTCGGGTTCTAATTTTTGTTAATTGTTAGTGGTGTCTCTTTTGAAACTGAACATTTTATTAACCATGCTCTCTCCCCCACTTCTTCTTGACTGTGTGGGAAGGCTGATTTTTTCTGAATGTGGCGATTCCTGATATGCATATTTCACCTTTTTGTGGATATAGCGCATCCCCAATTTGAGCGCAACTCAATATTAACACCAATAGATAATACAATTTCGATCCATCCACAACGATAGTGTGCGAATTGCGGTGAATAGGAAACCTTCACTGCAGTATTATCAGATTAATAACATACCATGTTCATCGGCTTAAATGATTTCTAAACATAATAGAATTTTAGAGTATAATAACAAAGAAGTGACTGTCGTTTCGTGTCATGTACCTTTCACGTGGGTAACTTTGTTTTATGATTCTTAGTTTAGTTTCATGAAATAAAAGTGCTTATAATAATAGTTCTCTAGTACATTGTTTATTTCATAAAACATTGAATCTTTGGAACATGATTCAATGTTATAATTAGTTTAATAGAATATTGCGAAAAATAAGCAAATTGGTTTGGCTACAAGTTTTCACAAATTACCAGAAAGCCTGTCCTTTTGTATCAATATTAATATGAAACAAATATGGTTAAAAATATGGTACAACAGTATCATTATTCTTACATATTTTATGTATTGCCTAAACAGAAAGGGTTTATTTTTTTAAGCCAAAAGAGTAATTTAACAACTTCGGACATAAAAAAAGTTTAGATTAATAAAAAAAGGATTTGATGCGACATCATACGCCAAAACGACGACCTCGCATAGCGTCTTTCACGAGTCTCGAAACTCTATTACAGATGTTTCATCGTCAGATCAGAAGACAATAATTTCTGAAAAAAAAAGAAATACAATTTTTATTAACACAATAATATATTTGTTGTTTGTTTTGTTGTTGTTGTTTTTTTTCTGAAAAAAGTTAAACATGACACATATATTATTAGGTATTACAACGGTCGATTCAATTTATTTTTAGCGGAGCTTAATATTTACTTAATGCAGTCTGACTTGAATAGAAAAAAGGCTGCATAGAGACAAATAACAAAACGAAAACAAACCGCATGCTTGATATAGGCTTAATTCAATATGCTGAATATATCGTATACGCATGCAGTGTTTTCTTGAAATAGGTATTAATTACAGCGTTAATATGTCAGGAAAGACAAATGATCAGTATCAAGAACATTGTGAAGAAATGGTTTCAAAACAACTATCACAATGTCTCGATTATATGGGATATTGTAAAGAGATGGTGCAGTATCGTATAAAAGTAAATAAACAATTGGACGACATTCATAATTATAGTAAACCGTTTATCGTTAAAAGTATAACAACTGAAGGAAATTGCGAAGGAACAACTCTCTATTACGAAAGTGATATAGACAGACTATATGTCGTTAGAGACGTCAAATGTGTTGAACCTGGACAGGAATGCTCAAGTCAAATTGTATTTGAACTTAATGAAAATAACTGCTCACCGGGTTACGCCAGACTTAAACTCATAAAACTTGAAAAATAATGCAAAATGTGCAGCATCTACCAGAGACAACTTGTTCTCAGGAAACGGGGACTTGTATATTTCTAATTCTTTCGATATGTTTTCTGATAAATAAGTTAGTGTGTGGTTGGATATAAATGGAACATGTATACAAAAAAGGTCCATCAGCACCACATTCTAACGCTGATATCAAGTAAGACATCGTGATTTCATTTAGATCTGATTGTAAAACTATGATACAGTCTTGGGCAAATCGGGTCCAGAATTACGCTTGGCCAACTCGTTGCTTGAGAGAACAAATTGTCAAACTTGAGGCTTATGTGGTTCCTGTTGCAAATAAAATTAGTACATATCAGTCAACAGAATGGCGAATATGTTTTTCTAAATCAGAAATTATGTTGATGAATTCTTTGAATGACGTGATAACAAAACTTTATATTGTTCTTAAATTGATTGCAAAATCTGTTTTTGCGCCGGTTTGCTCAGAAATATCGTCCTATATAATGAAAAATGTTCTATTTTGGATGAAAGAGAAAACGGACGAAACCCTATTGACACATGCTTTACTCCTAGACAGACTGTTAGATGCTCTGATGTATTTAAAAGATACTGATAGCTCTGATAAACTGCCAAGTTATATAATTCCTTAACAAAATCTGTTCGAGGCACGAATACAAGGACATGAAAGAGTTGCTCTTCGGAATGTATAAGACAACCTGGACAACCTGGTCAATGAACGAGCAAACATCCGGCATAGCGTGGATAAGACTGACAGAGCAATGTGTCGATTTGAAACTTCAAAGAATCATTAAAAAGCGAATCGGACAAACGTAACCAAATAGAGAGAATTTTACTTCAAAAAATATAATTTTTAAGCAAACTGAATCTCCTTACCTTACAATAGAACAGTTTCAACATTATTTAAGCCAGAATCTAAAGTACATTCAACTTAGTGGGAAAGATATATTTTAAGGAAAACTTTACGGTATATATAAACAATATTTTATGCAGGCATTTATGATAAGATTACATATTGAAATCACTAAATGTAATATGTTAAAAGTTCGAAGTTGTAAAACGTATGTTATGTTTTATGTAATTTATGAATTGGATATGGTGAAGAACACTCTTTAAGCTTTGCTCTAGTGCTCAGTACAATAAAAACATTATATAAAACAGTATGACTTTGTTGTTTACTTGAGGAAAGATCTGTGAGGTCAAAGAATTTACAGTGTGTCCAGGTGCCGCTTCATATCTCTGTTTTGAGATTCACACTTATCGTCATGGTGCAACACAATACGGTGACAACTTCAACAAGTTTTAACTAGTATGATTGTTTTGAAAAAGCAGGAACAATCTTCAGTCAAGTGAATGCCTTCTAAGTTTACAAATGTTAGTGGTTTTCTTTACTTTATCAGAATTTTATAGTTTATAGGAAAATCTATTTATAGGTACACATAGTTTATGGGGTTTCCAGATTACCTGTATGTATACATGGTGGAGTCTCGATATGACATTCGTCATTTAACTTGTTCCGACTTACCGACAAAATATATTGAAATGTAATTAAGGTGGATTACTGATACATTGTAGCTTATTTGTTGGCTTGTTCGTCACATCCCTCGAAAGGAAAACAAATATTGTTAAAAAGAACGATTGATTTAATTCATCAATGCCCGTAAAATAAAATAAATGATATTGATGAAACCCAGATCATGATTGAAAACTGTTACCAAGATTTGCCAGATTTGCGAGAAAAAAAAATGAAATATGCCTATCAGGAACCGCCACACCCAGAAAACACAGCCCACTACGCAGCAAAATGTAGAGAGGAAAAGAGAGAATTGGTTTATAAGAACGATCACATAGGACACCACTAAACACTAGACGAAAGAAGAGAACCTTTTGGGTTGTCGCCATGGAATAGTATGTGGCATATCGTTTTGGGGGTTTATACCAGGTTCTATGAACAACAACCTCGCATTTTCCCCAACACGTTCTCATATGTACAAACATGTACAAGCTGTCACATATGTATAACCATTGCCAAAACGGTTTGCAATCCTCTTGAACAATCATCAGATTACCTCAAATTTAATTAAAATTGTTGACTAGGTTAAAATAAAGTTGCATTTCCATTATATTTATGACAATACACCCTGAACCGACTGCGATTATATTTTACCATTTCAATAAAATAGAAATTTTTAATTAGATTTGACTACAAAACTGCGCTAAAAAATTTTGCAACTGAGACAAATGTTGACAAAACCTATGGATCGTTAACGTTTTCCTCTTTGAAAAACGAATCGATCGTCCACGGCCTATAGGATTTACTCTATTTTTAAAAACAAACATATTACAAAGAACCTGTATATACGATTATTCATACAAAACATCTAAAATTCTAATGTTTTCCTGTTGTGTTTGATTTAAAATTTCTAAGCTTGATTATCACTGGAGACATTAATGATTTTAATATATCAGCTCATTAATTTTAACAATTTCATCCTAAAATAGGTCAAAAGTTTGAGCAGATATTAATAAATAAGTACTTTATTTCACAAAAAAGTATACATTTTCAGACAATAAAACATTCATTTTATTCAACTATGTAACAAACAGAACGCAATTGAAATCAACAGATTCAGCAAAAAAGCACTTCAGTATCGTTAAGAAGCGCATAACTATATCAAATCAGCTGGTTTTAATAAAACTTATTTACATTTATCTTGCAATTAGCTATGATTTAAGTTCTTCTTCAGACTGTTTCCACATTAATTTTGGCCCTTGGCGTGACTACATCAAAAGCCGCGCACAAACTAAAGGATAATGCACATTGTCTTGTTGTCTTGTGAAGTGGAGTACGCACTTTTTATAACGGTGCGAAAAATAAACGTGCCGTCATTCGCTTTGTCGTCAAATTTGCTGTTTCAACTGCCATTTAAAAAAAAAACGTGTAATCACAAGTTTTTACCAGGACTATGGTAAGTATGAGAATATAATATTTAGGAGTGTAGTTTTAAGATTGTATCAATATTTTATGGCGTCCATCGGGATATGAACAAAATGTTTTTGTTTTGTTATTTTTACAGCAAGCGTGAAGCCCTTCGGTCATCACATTTTTAACACCTCAAAAATTTTCCATACCCTAATAAATGCGATTAATTATCGATTAAATCTTCAACATTCGCCTTAGGTAAGTACCCTTTCTAATCATCTTAAAAATTCGTTCAAAGTCTGGGTCTTTACTTCGTTCGACTTCCCTATCGTTTGTTACAAGTGCGTAGAGTTCATAACCAAGCTGATTTTCTATTTCTAGCGTACACATTTCAATACGAACTTTGTCTATACGGTTAAGCATCTGGACTCGGTTTAATATTATAACATCAAGTGTGTCAAGTAGGTCAGTTCTTTCATTTTCAGATAATCTTCCATCAAATAAGTTTCTCTCCGAAATCATATAGTTTAAAAGTTTGTTTGAGTGTAGGCACTGTTTCCAAAAAAGGACATCGTAAAGTCTTCTAAAGGACAGTGTTTTTCAGCTCGACCATCAATCCCGTTTTACTGCACCCAACAGAAAACAGTCTCCATGATATTGGATAAAAAT
Organism: Corbicula japonica; assembly: GCA_038501625.1. Lineage (NCBI taxonomy): Eukaryota > Metazoa > Mollusca > Bivalvia > Venerida > Cyrenidae > Corbicula > Corbicula japonica. The sequence goes on along the minus strand of JAZAYU010000102.1, from coordinate 1,017,778 downwards.
TCCGAACAATTCAACGAAGGGTATTTACATTTAACGAACTTTTAAGATTTTTTTATTCATGTTTGTTTTAGATTAATAACAAAATAATTACGTTTGTTTTTTTTTGGATTATGTCTGCCTAAAGTGTCAAGAAAGCATTTCTTTTAATCTGGTTCGAAATATCTGCTCCTGTTCAGCACCTCTCTCGGCGCTTGCAGATTCCATTACCATCATGTAAAGTTCGTCACTTAATTTGCAGTAAGTTTGGTCTTGATTTAGAATGTTTTGAAACTCCTCTGGAATATTTGCAGGAGAATCAATCTCTTTGAAGCGTATGTTCTTTTGAAGTACATGTTTTTCAATTTCGTCACGTATCTCAGATTCTCTTTTTAACATGTCTTCTGAAATGTCAAAGTGACATAGAGCTTTACGTATTTTATCGACTCGGTTCACCATGTGTTCTCCTTCGGCTATCAGTTCATCCGACTTGTCCAGTAGATCATGTCTTTCGTCGGCGCTTATTCGCCCCTCCAATAGATTTCTATCAGGAATCATGTAACCAGCAAGTTTGTTTGAACACACACATTGTCTTAAAAACAGCAGACCGTCTATAAGACTATCAAGAAGACACTCTGGTGTAAAATGGGTCTGATTTTCTTTCATCCAGAAAACAATGTTCTTAATTATATAAGAGGAAAGTTCTGAGCAAATAGGCGCAAGGACCTGTTTTGTCATTAACTTGAGAAAAACGTACAATTTGGTTTCTGCATCATTGAAAGAATGCATCAACATGATTTCTGCTCTAGTAAAACAAATTCTCCATTCCGTTTTCGGGTTGATACTTACTTTATTTGCCACAGGTACGACATGAGCCTCAAGTTTTGAAACTTTTTCTATTAAACAGGGTGTTGGCCATTTCTTATTCTGGACGCTGTTCACCCAACTCTGAATCAAAGATTTACACTCAGATTGTAAGCCAAATACAAAGTCATACTTTATTTCTGCGTTTCCAAACGGGGAGGATGGTCCAGTTTTACTTCGTCTGTCAATTCGTGATCCGTTGATATCAAACAAAATAATCTGTCCTTCAGGATATAAAGAAAACGAATTCGATAGATAGTAGTCGTCATTTTCTTTCACAAGATATTTCTCCACAGTTAGCCAACAACGCGAACTTGGTGCATGTTTTATGAGTTTCAGTCTTGAGTAGCCCGGAGAGCAGTTCTTCGCATTTATTTCGAAAATGATTTCCCTTTCTCTTGTTTCTCCTGGTTCAGCACATAGCACGTCCTTGACAACATACAATCGGTCTATGTCACTTTCAAAATAGAGAGCTGTACCCTCGATCTTTCCGCCGTTTGTTATGCTAGTAACTGAGTAATTATTTTTGTTTAAATTGTCCAATTTTTTATTAACTTGTCTGCGATATTGCACCATGTTTTCATTATATCCCAAGTAATCGAGGCAGTGTGATACTTTTTTCGAAAACAGTTCATCTCTTCCATTTTTCTGCATTTTCCTAGATGTAGAAATTTCTATTTGAAATATGACTCCTTTATATTTTCACATATTAATATTAACTTATTTATAAAACATTTATTTCCTGATAAAGTATTGATGTTGTTTCACATCCGCTGTGTTTGAAAATAGATATGATTAAGCTCAATTTATCCGACATAATTTTTCGCTTTGATAATATATATCTATGCCTTGAATGGGGATTTTGGGGATTTATTTCATTATTTTCAAAATTCGCCACCAGTATGAATCAGAGCTTGTTATCGACCTGTACCTTACCATTTGTCAATAAATTTGGCCAGTTTTTCATATTATAAGTTATTTTGTATTTCTTGAAACAATGGTATAGCTACAGTGTAAGAACCAGCTAATTTCTCAAAATCATTTAATGTCTCAAAGGAGTATAAATTCTTTATGGAATTTTAAACTGCAAGTAATGAGGAAGAAGTTTTGGAGTGCAGTGCATAGGATTGTGTTTTTGTTTGTTTTTGTCTATGAAATGTGTTTTTTTTTTGTAAACTCAGCAGGTATTTAATGATATTTTAATTCTAATATGGTCAAATGCAAGGCTTGTGTTTAGACAAAACATTTATTTGCACAAAACCTCTTGGTACAGTTCTGTTCTTAAAAAGGGATGGATACAGTGCAGTGAAATATTCAAAACATTAAACACTTTCGTCGACCTTTCTTCGCTAATACGACCATGTAATGTAAACGTATGACCGAAACCTGATCAGTTAGAGAAATCAAATATTACCTAGAGTCGCCCCAGATTGTGCGACACGGTGTTAAACCTGTCTGAGGGTCGACCCGTTGAACATATTCACACTTCACCTGATTGCAGATATCAAATACTTCTATCGAAACTACCGCTTTAAGCTTCCGCGTATTGATTTAACGTAGTGAGTTCATCAGTGAGGGCACTATTAACAGTTATAAAACATTAAGATTAGAATGAAATGGGTTTAATTTAACAAAAATAGAAGAATATGATATTTCTAGGTACCAAATGTTCATTTGAATGTACGCGTAATTCGTTTATTAAGTTGAAAATACGCTTTAATAAATGATTTTGTGAATTTGTATTCTGTGGGTGTTAGTATTCTTAATGATTTTGAGCAGTCAGTTGTCTTTCGTTTTGAATTAAGTGTTACTAATAAATCAGTTAGTATTCATTGCATGGCTTATTAAAAGTTTTAGGGCATAAGCACAAAAATAAGCCCAGTAATGCCCCAGTACGAAGGTGTATACTTAGCAAAGTTGTTAAGGTGGTATCATTTGTCACAATATTCTGTTAAAGTAGGGGGGGGGGGAGTGTGGTGACATATTTTCATAAAATTCATGTTATTTAATAATTATAAATCTTCTTATTACATCAGATATCAATTATAGGACATATAAATGTTACAGGTCAATCAGGAATTATAAAAAATTAGAAATATGAAACAATTTCTCTCACTGAGTGTAGCCTTATTGCCGGGAGTCCAAACTTCCAAATTATCCACCATAGTATTAAACTACAGTCACAGGAAGGTTGTCTTTATAAAGGTTAAGAATGTATTAGAATTTAGTTCGATAAACTTTACTAGAACAATAGTTATAAACAATGCAAACATGAATGTCAAATTTTCCTTTTGAAGTCACTGGGAGAAACATGTTTTGCTATTGTTCTAGTACTGAGGGGGTCTTTTACACTTTCGAACCATAAAAAACAATTTATTATATAAATGGTACATACTTAGAATACAATAGAATAATAGTTACATCCTACAGGAATGGAAAACCATTATTAGAAATAACATAAAACTAATTCAATCATATAAACAAAACATTTCATTAAGTCCTTATGTGAAAGTTCTATTAAAAGACTTAAAGGGAAGCAAATCATTTTGCGAAGTTATCTCAAATGCAAACAAAATAGTTACCCCCGTAAAATGGAACAACCACTGAGTGATAACTGAAGAAGAATGCAAACAAGTATACAAAATATTGACCACAATTAAAGAGGTAAAATTAAAAGATTTCCAATTCAAGTTAAAGAACAAAATACTTATTACAAAATCTCTGTTGTTTAAGATAGGTAAATTAGACAATATTTTATGTTCATATTGTAATAGGACAGCAGAAACAATAACACACCTTTTTTTTACGATTACACTAAACAACTTTTCGAAGTATACTATTTTCCTCCCGATTTTTTTTTCATATTTGTAAGAACGAAATTGCAACTGTTATACCTATCATATGACAGTCAAGTCTTTATTTTACACTGTCTAGTTATCGACTTCCTTAATGCACGTGCATTTCGAAGACTGGAGCAGTTATTAACCAAGGAAGCTCAAATTCTGAGGAATATCTGCGACAAGTCCTTTTTCCGGATGTCCATCCACGCCTTCAATACATTTAAATCTGGTTATGGTCTAAACTTGGAAGGCCCGAACGAAATGGGCTAGGATTCCCCCGAAGTGTCGTTCAGAACTGCATTACCTTCATGTAATGATGGTGGTCTTATGCGTTCTTGACTGATATTGTGAATTTGTATTCTGCGGGTGCCAGTGTTCTAAATGATTGTGATATTTAATATTTGTTTTACTAATAAAACAGTAAAGCATTTATTGCATGTTATTGCAAGTTTCAAACCAAAAACTCAATTTTCAAGCCTGTAATGCCCCGATATGAATGTGTTTACCCAGACAAGTTAAGTGTATTAAGTGTTTGGCAAATTTTACATCAGACATTTTTAAATGTCGATTTAGTACTAAAATGATCGAATCTTAGACTTGACCGAAAGTAAATTCAGAAGATGATGTTTTGTTTTAGAAGAAGAATATGGTCTATAGCCATAAATTACATTAATGGGTGGGGTATGATTGCGTTGCATTTCTTATTCCGTGCTGTTGTATTGGCGTCCAGGGGAACTATCATATATGAGGTATCTGAATGTTTTCTAATACAAATTCAGGTTCCTTTAGATATATATTAATACCGTTAATCTTGGTTAATAATTGACCAAATTCGACAGCCATAAGAATCAGGGCGGGTAGTCGACCTGCGCCGTACCATGCATTTTGTCGACAAGTCGGCCATTTTGGCTAGGAAATGGTAAGTTTCTTAATATTTCCTTTTTACAATAACTCTTCAAACAAATGTACAGCTACGAACCTGCTATCCATTTTTTTGGGGGGGGGGGGGGGGGGGGGGGGGGGGGGGGGGTTGGGTTATTGTAAATTTTGATCGGGATAACTGTACATTGTTAGGCTTTTTGTCCAAGAAAGGTTATTTTGTTTGTATTTCAGGGTGTTTCCAGCACCAAGTACTGCTGACAACACAGACTGTAGAACTCAGCTATATAAACTGATAACAGTCGGGGAATAAAATGGGTATCAGATATCTGACATTCCGAGAAGTGCCTAAATGTGTGCGGAGAAATAAATGCTAACGGCGATAGAATTTGCAAAGTTTTTTCTTACCTTAAATATAATAAAATACGATAAAAGAGAGGATTTTGGTTTTAATTTTGTAAAAACTATTGAAACATGGCTATCGGTACCACAAATTAAGGAAAACGTTTTGACAGTTTTTTGCCATTTAATTTAAAAATACAAGCGAAGTTTAAAATCTTTAAAATCAATACTGCAAAAAATGTATATCTCCGCCGTTTTTATATTAAGATTGAATAAAAAAACTAACCAATTAAAGAGTTACAGCGTTTCCGGATACTCGGCTAAAATATTGCATCTTTGTTCATCAATCATGTGATTTAATTTGGGATATTAAAAGACACGCTAATGTCATAATATACTTCACTGCAAAAAAAGATAACAAAATCATGTATAAGATCAAGTCACGATTTCTTTTTTTTTTTTTTAAATAATGTACGCTGAGTTTGTTACCTTATCAAATGACAATACATTAAATGTATAGTGTTCAACCCCACCAAGAAGAGCCAAACGATTTATAAAAAGGTGCAATATGAATATCAGGAATTGCCACATTCAGAAAACAGCCTCCCCACACAGTCAAGAAGAAGAGGGTGGGAGATAGCATGGTTAATTAAATTATCAGTTTCAAAACAGACTCCACTAACAATTGACAAAAATGGGAACCCGATGGGTTACCGCCTTGGAACGGTCAGTGGCAAATTAAATTGCCACTGTGCAGGTTCTATGGTGCATTAATAGGGACAGAAAAAGTTCTGCCACAGTGAGAAGCACCTGACTTGATGTGGAGTAATAAGAAAGTATATGAGATAATGCTTTATCTTACCAAAATCATACGCAGATGGTGGAGGAATAAGAGAGATATCATCCTTCAATTTTAATAAATCACATTCAGACACTAACTTGTTATTATATACATGACGACATGAGCAATAGTGTAAATACATTTCCTAACTCTAAAGACGAAATAGACTACAATGAATTTAGTATTTATATAACTTAACATATGTTTAGATTAAAGTATCGGATGCTGATAATCCATATTTTTCACCATGGTCGCCAAACAGTATCATTTGAGAAATTGTTTGAAGCTCCGTTTTCCAAATACTTTGTATATGAGAAGGTTTCATAGTTTGCTCGATGAAACATGTTTTGGTGCACAGTGTCTCCATGTCACGTGGCGATTTAAACATAATGTTCTCACCTGAGGGGTTTCCTGTTATATTTGATAAGCTGAGTGCACTGTAGAAAATACCTTTATTTGGAACCCTTTGATTTTGCATCCGAACACCATTCCAGTATGAATCATCATTAAACATGCCAACGCCGTTATCTTCGGCAATGTTCAGTGTTCTACAGTCTCAATTCTGAAGCGGCGTCAAATAAACACTATTTTCGTGTTCAATGAGGCATCCACACGTTCTTTTCAAGTATCCGTTTGATAAACTTTCTTCCTTTTGATTAAGCGTGTTAGAATTTTCAAAGCCTTCTTTTGACTCTTCCTGAAATGTTATAGTTCTTTTCTTTAAAGGTTTCGATAGAGCAACATGTTCATCTTGTTTTCTTTTCAAAATATTGTCATTGTTGGATGTGTTAATCCCCAACTGAATGTTGTCGAGCACTTTTCTCTTCTTTGGAACTGTTGCAACACTCTGAGGTTGCGTCTCCATTTGAAGTTTTCTTAAATACGTCTCGTCTACAACATTAGGAGACATCATGTTCATTTGCTGTTTTCTGAAAATAGTCCATTCCACAACATTCAGTGACGCCGTGTCCATTTGCTGTTGACTTAAATACGTCTCGTCCACAGCTATCTGGGACATATCGTCCATTTGCTGTTTTCTTATACAAGACTCGTTCAGTGGTAGGCTACGTGCGTTGCTCGATGCTACTTCTTCTTGGTTTGGATATGTAAGTCTTCCAGAAGTGTCTTATTCTGTCCCTACTTTGTTATTTAAACTTGCGAGACAAAACGTAGTTTCATCACCAGTTGTGTATACTCAAAAATGTCCAGTACTCTGTTGTTCGTTTCTTTCGGTAATGTGTAGTTTGCCATGTGTTCAAGAAAAGTGTTAGTTAAACTTACGCGTTGATCATCACCGATGTACCCTTGTATATTAGTCGGAGATTCGGTTCCTTTTGTTAATCGGTAGTTCGCCATGCGTTCAAGATTGTTACTTAATCCTTAGCCTTGATCATCGCCTCTGTATTCTTGTAAATGTTCACTACTCGAAGGTTCGGTCTCTTTCGTCAATTGGTAGTTTGCCATGTATTCTAGAAGCTTTTGCTTCACGATATCGTTATGATCTCCATTGCTTGTTTCACAAGTGAGGTAGTCGACAACGTACGAGGTACATTCGTTTAAGCCATTCGCGTAGCTAGCATCAGCGCTATGAGTCTCGTGTACTCGCAAATTTTGAAGGTGCTGTATATAGCGTATCGTCATTTCCAAGATATCTGCCTTTTCCAGCTTCGACATCGAAATACTATGCAGTACAACAGTAATATAATTTGTTTTTTAGGTAGCTGAAAATTGTGTTGCACGTCGCGATTTTGTGTTCATTAGCCATTACTTAAGTTCTTTGAATAGGGAAGTATTGAAGTAAAGAACTACTTCAAGGCAGAGTATTGTCGTATTGTTCTATTACAAATTAACAAGTAAAATGTCAATTGTTAATTGAAAACAAAACTGGAAACCGCTGTTGAAATAAACATTATTTTAAAGAAAACGATAAGCATTTGACTTCATACAAAAACTCCAATTTGATAGATCGACCCTTAACTAAAATGCTGCATGACTGTTATCCAATAAAGAGATAAAAGTGGGTTAATGTGTTTGATTTGTAATAAAGAAATAGTAAAATTTTACAATACTGTTTTGTCCGTCACTGAATACAGCGTATAAACTCAGATTTTATTTGCATTATGCTGGACCTGTGTTAATTTACGCTTAATATATTGTAACTTTTTTATCGTCTTTCATTTTAAGGTTAACAATATTTAAAATTACCTCTCTGTTTTCAGACTGTAAGACCATAAACTTCAGCTGGAAAAGGGCATCTTTAAATCTTGCTCTTCGTTTTCTCTCTTTCAGTGGTTTATCAACCTATATCAGAATAAAGAGAAATAACTTGTACACATACTTATTTTACCATTATAAAGGTAGTCTTCCTTTGCATGTATTTGAATTTGTATTACCGATATGGATCGATGGGTTGAAGCGAATGGGTTACCCATAAGATTGGTTTGATTACTTTTATTGCAATATTTTTAAATAAGAACGTTGTAAAATCTGCTCCTAGTAAGCGCAAAAAAAGAAAAAAAAACGTATTTGTTCCACTTTCATCGTAGGATAACAAATATACGAAAGTAGAAAGATTTGTTTTATTCGGAATTGTTTTTAGAAAATAATATCAACTCACCTTATCAACATGCGTCTTCCTTGTTGAACTCATTGGTGCAAAATTTAATTTATTGTTTTTAAAAAGAATTTGACATTTTCCTTGTCTTTACTCGCGTATGTATTCTAAAATGGTTAACAAAGATAATGTTTCATCTACGTTGTTCATGGCTCGGTAGTTATACCTACCAAAGACCGGTGGCGACATTTCAACTTCACGATTTCACGATTTCAAAACGTGAATACAGGAAGTTCAAACCGATGAAATTCGTGAAATCATGAAATCGTGAAATTGTGAAATCGTGAACTTCTGAACTTTTGAAGTGAAACCGTGAAATCACGAAATCGTGAAATTGTGAAGTTTTTAAAAGACATCGTGAAATTGTGAAATCACGAAATCGTGAAATCGTGAAGTTTTGGAGAGAAATAGAGAAATAATGAAATCACGAATTAATGAAATCGTGAAATTATGAAGTTTTGAAGTGAAATCGTGAACTTATGAAATCGTGAAATTATGAAGTTTTTGAAAGCAATCGTGAAATAACGAATTTGTGAAATCATGAAATCGTGAAGTTTTGGAGAGAAATCGTAAAAATCACGAAATCGTGAAATAATAAAAATCGTGAAATCGTGAAATACTGAAGTTTTTGAGAGAAATCATGAAGTCATGAAAACGTGAAATCATGAAATCGGGAAAAAGTGAAGATTTTGATAAACATCGTGAAATCAGGAAATTGTGAAATCACGAAATCAGGAAATCGTGAGGTTTTGTATAGAAATATTGAAATCACGAAATTGTGAAATCGTGAAATTGTGAAGTTTTTTAAAGAAATCGTGAAATCACAAAATTCACGATTTCACGATTATTTGTTTTCGAAAACTTCACAATTTCACGTTTTCATGATTTCCCGATTTCGTGATTTCACGTTTTTTTCATAAACTTCACAATTTCACGATTTCACGATGTTACGATTTCTTTCCAAAACTTCACAATTTCACGATTTCGTAAATTCACGATTTCATGATTTCACGATTCCTTTCGAAAACTTCACAATTTCACGATTTCCTGATTTCACGATTTCATTATTTCACGATTTCACGATTTGTCTCCAGAACTTCACAACTTCACGATTCATGATTTCACAAGTTCACTATTTCACTCCAAACTTCACAACTTCATGATTTCACAATTTCACTTCAAAATTTCGTAATTTCTCGATTTCACGTTTTCATTAATACGTAATGTCGCGATTTCTCTTCAGAATTTCACGACTTCATGATTTCACAATTTCAAGATTCTTCCTCGTTTTGATATCGTGAAATCGTGAAGTTCAAATGCCACCACCGGTCTTTTGAACACCACCGGTCTTTTGTATATACCTGTTTCATCTAGGTCGTTCACGGCTCGGTGGTGTTGTCGCGGGACTTTTGTCGTTGTAATTTTCCTTCAGGTATTATACTCTTCTATTATTGCATGGGAGAACAAGGGAACGATCTGCTTAACGAGCTGATGCAAAGAAATATCGTAAAGCTATTTTAATATCTTGTTTGTAAATTACCTCCCTTTGAATAAAAAATCAGCTCTTTATTTCCCGCAACCAATTTATTTTAAAGTATCTTTCTTTAATCGTTTATACTGAACCGAAAACTTCAAAGATCGACATATTATTGATCACATTCCTCTAGATATTTGTATTCACTCGCTTCATTTATATAATGTAAGAAGTTCCCCTTGTTATTTGGTTAAGATTTCATTTTGGCTCAGTAGATATGCAAGTATATATACAAGGAAGCTGGGAAACTAACGAACACATTGTCATACATAAAAAAGACAAAATGATTTTTGACCAAATGATTAATAAACTGACTTGGCTCGGTGAACTCGAACTATATAATAGAGCTCGGGGTGACAAAACTCAAAACGATTCATATGTTAAAAACAAGACGAGTTGCTCATTTAATCTACACTCACCCCAAGTTCTAATTTGTCACTTTTGTCCGGGTTTCTTGTTGTTGTTGTTGATTTTTTTTAGAAATCTGCTATTTGTTGTCACAGTGTTCAAGTTAAGCTTTTAACTTTTAAATAATTGACATTAGAACAGTAAGGCGAGAGTTATCCTTAATTTAGCTAAAATGCTCTTCATGCAACAAAGGTTAAGCAACCAGAAAACTTCTCTGAAATGCTTGTTCTGTTTTAGGCATTTGTGAATGTAAGTGGAACTGGGTTTAGACAACGGAATATGGTAAAAATTTAAGGGGTAATCTCAAACATATTTTACAACAGACACACAATTTACATAGATACGTAAGACAAGTTATATTTTCGGGAAACTGTTATTTTTACAATATTTAATTTGTTGTTGTTTTTTTTCGAAACACAGTAATGCATTTTACAGCATCTGAAGCAGATTTATGTAGATCACTTTTAATATCATTCTACTGAATCAAATTCTTTGTTCTGGAAACGACAGGCTATGCGGACCATAATATTGAAGTTGTCCATCCCGTAAACCATATTTCTTTATGCCGAATGCGACCTTTATTACCGACAGTCAAAATAATTTGCGTCTGTAAGCAGTAGAATGACCTGAAATCTGAATAATCCTGTTGTTGGTTGTTCGCCGCTTGGTAAATTTCGTCGCTGGTCTAATCATGTGGCATCAAGATCATTTTAAAGAATCATTTTAAATTGTGAAGCGAGAAATTAATATTTTTTTTATTATTTTGTCATCCATTTCAGGACCGGTAAAGTCAAGGTCTAATACAAATATCGCATATTAGAGCCCATCGCCATTTTCTCCTGTGAAGAAAAGAATCTGAAACGCAAAATTACGAAATCACCAAATTACGATGACGAAAACTCGAAAGGACGATGGCGGAAACATCGTAATTTCGCGTTTTCGACATCTAGGTATTTTCAATTTTAGATCTAGCTATTTTTAATGTTCAACTTTACTTTAATCGTATGCAAATAAAGATACCTTATTTAAATTTATTTTGACAAAGTTTTATTGAACTGTATTTTGCCGTTAATTATTTTGATTTTCTTTTTTATCGACGAGAGTGCAATGGTCCTTAAATGTGTTAACATCATACACTCATCAAATGAAATTGTTCATGAAAATCATTTTCGAACAACAATTGTTTGTTGTTGTTGCTTAAAAACATGTTTCAAAACCTCCCAATGACTCAGACGTTAGTGACAAAATAAGTTTGGCCTTACGTTATCACTTGATACAGAGATTTGACAAGTTTGAGAAAACCCTAAGTTAATTTCCGAATTGGTCTTCCAACTTCGTTTTCACGTACATTCGAAAATGTCTATTAATAGGACACCTCGATCGCATGAAAACCATAAAATCGTTTTTATTACATGTAGTAGCATTTTTATTTAGATGAATCTGCTTTTAGGCACCCAATTTTACAATTACAGACGACTGTTCTATTTTTGAAACTGATGTGTTAGTCAATGCTATTGGATTCATTCAAGAAAACAATCATTAAAGATTAAAAAGACATTGAACTGTTGATTCTAAGACAACATTCTTCTGTTTCAAACCCTCTGTTGACATAGGGAAGAAACGAAACTAGTATAAATTGTAAACATATATAATTGATGAATTCTTTTGGGCGGTACTGGTACCAAAGTGTATATTTACTTCATTTACTCAACTAAATTTATTAAATATCCACTTTTTATGTAAATATTATCATTTATGGACATAACAAAATCGTAGAGAAATAAAAACAGAACAAACATCAACAAAATATAAATGGGAAATGCGGTAATCTTGAATTGCTTGTTTTAAATCAAATCTATTATTATTAATTTTCTGCATAAACTGGTTTAGAACGCTATTATGATAACGGAAAGTTTAAAAATGACAAAAAAGGTTATCTAAAAAGGTGAAATATGCATTTCAGGAATTGCTACAGCCAGCAGACACAGCCTTCCCAAACAGCCAACAAATAGAGGGGAGAAGTTAGCATGGTTAAAAAATAGAAGCCACATTCATTAATAACGAAGTCATAACAATCCGAATTGAATTTGAGTGATTGTGTGGTATGAAGTAAAAAGAAGCTTCGTTTAAGTCTTCAGAGACAGAACATTTGGAGTGTTTTGTCATTTTTAACTTCCTAAGATGATAGAAGACTACATTACTGTTTCATTTTAGCGTTAAGATATACAGGAAAGAGTATTATAATGTTTGAAGATGTTCATCATGTCACAAATTTACCGCAACATTTCCTGATGATATTTTCAATCCACAAGTTTTGTTATCAGTTTCAGTTACCTTCCGTGATGATAATGTCCTAAATTCTAATCATGCAGAATAACAATCATTGTTGGTGGTATTATGCACTTATAAGCATACTTGAACCATCATTTGTTTTGGTTTTAGGGATGGAATGTACTATATCTGTCTCTTACATGGTTTGCCAGGCGCTGCCGCCCGCATTTATAAGGTTTGAGGTTATCTTTACATTCCATTTCACTGTGTTAACAATAAAATCACAATCTTCAAAGAAAAAGAAAAAAGAAGAAGAAGTGGGCAACCGAAATACATTATACTAGATCTTAGTGCATGGCAATAAGTCTGTGCCACGAAAAGTGTTTGAAATTTTTCGTTACAACGATAATCTTCTTCTTACCTCTGTACAAAACAAACTTGCACAAATTGCGCATTTTGACAAGGATCAGAGAATATAAATCGTGCATATTGCGGACAACGCCAAAGGCAAAATTTTAAAAGCATGAAATATATCCATGGGGTGATTGAAAAATATCCAAATATATATAAGCTGGGATGTTTAAACCAGCCATCTAACAACTGGCTGAAATATTTAAACAAAAGAAGTTTTACTGTTACCGTAGAATATAAATTTCGTGCTCAACGACCTTCAAAGGACATAACTGATCACAGCACTGATTGAATGCATGGGGAAAATATTTACAGTCGCCACACGGCATAAACACGCTGCAATGATTAGAAAGTGTATTTTAAACAATAGAGTTTAAAATCAGTGAAATCTATGTGTGTTTTACGATTAAAATGCAGTTTAGTGTTTTTAAAGATATCAATACTAGATCCGCATCACTTTCGCAAAATCGTCAGATGTTTATGAAAGAATTCGTTTCAATTTAGTTCTGAAGATACTTTCCAAAGTCGGATCCTTTTTTATTTCGTCTGCCGTGGCATTTGTTACCAGGTAGTAAAGCTCCTCACTAAGTTGAATGCACTTTTCATTCTGGCTTAAATTATATAGGAACTGTTCTTCGGTAAGGTCAGGCGATTGAGTTTGCTTAAAAATTATATTCTTTTGAAGTAAAACTCTTTCTATGTGGTCACGCTTGTCCGATTCATCTTTCAATGATTCTTTTGAAGTTTCAATTCGACACATGGCTAAATGAATTTTACCCACTCGATGCAGCATGTCTGCCCGTTCGTTAATCAGCTCGTTCAATACATTCAGAAGAGCAAGTCTTTCGTGTCCTTGTATTCGTGCCTCGAACAGATTTCGTTCAGGAATCATATAGCTTGGCAGTGTATTAGAGCTAACACTATCTTTTAAAAACAGTAGAGATTCAATAAGTCTATCTAGGAGTAAGCCATAAGTAAAAAGGGATTCTTCTGTTTTCTCTTTCATCCAAAATACAACATTTTTCATTATATAGGACGATATTTCTGAGCAAACGGGTGCAAGAACGAATTTAGCAATCAATTTAAGAAGAATGTATACTTTTATTTCTACGTCGTTTAAAGAATTCATCAACATGGTTTCTGCTTTAGAAAAACATATTCGCCATTCTGTTGACGGATAGGTACCACTTTTATTTGCAACAGGAACCACAAAAGCTTCCAGTATTACAAGTTGTTCTCTCAAAGAACAAGGTGGCCAGCTGTATTTCTGGACCCGATTTGCCCAAGACTGTATCAAAGTTTTACAATTTGATCGAAATGAAAACACGATGTCATACTTGATGTCATTGTTAGAATGCGGCGATGATGGACCTGTTTTAGTTTGCCTGTCTACTAATGTTCCATTTATATCCAACCGAAAACTAACTTCTCTATCTGACAACATATCGAAAGAATTAGAAATATACAAATCCCCGTTTTCTGAGAACAAATGTTTTTTGATAGCTGCTGCACATTTTGTATTATTATCAAATTTTATAAGTTTCAGTCTTGTGTAACCCGGAGAGCAGTTATTTTCATTATGTTCAAATACAATTTGACTTGAGCATTCTTGTCCAGGTTCTACACATTCGACGTCTTTAACGACATATAATCTGTCTATATCACTTTCGTAGTATAAAGATGTTCCTTCGCGTTTTCCTCCAGTTGTTATATTGGTTTCGATAAACGGTTTACTATTATAAATGTCATCCATTTGTTTATTTTTTAATATACGATACTGCACCATGTCTTCACTATATCCCATGTAATTGAGACATTGTGATACTTGTTTTGAAACCATTTCATCTACATTTTCTTGATATTGATCGCATGTCTGTCCTGACATTTTGACAATGCAATAATATCCCTTTTCATCAAAACACTGCAAACGTTTCGATTCATATTGCGAAACTGTGATTATTATATAAATCTAACCGACGCATGCGTTTTGCATTTGGCAAACGATATCATGTGAGCTATTGATTACTTCACCACACTCAAGTGTTATAAAAATGTTAGATGTGATCCTTATTTATGGCATTAGACAAGTCGTGTCAATATCTTGAAACACTATAAACGTATGACAATTTCAATATATTCTCTATGCTAATTCAATTTCCAAACTGTTATCAAAATCAATAAATCAATAATTAAAAACATACAGATATTTCACCATGTATACTCCAAGAACATAGAAGTTAGGAAAACAGACGATGCCCAAAATTATTGAATAAGAAATATTAAACCTTCATAGGTATAATCAAATACGCTCACCCAAAGTTCTAGTTGGTCATCAATTGTATATGTTTAACATTAACGCTTTTTGTTTCTTCCCTATGTCAAGAGAGGTTGTGAAAAGAAACTGTTTTGTCTTAGAATTAATAATTACATGTCGTTCTAATCTTTGTTGATTGTTTTTCATAAATTAATCTAATGCCGTTTAATTACACCACAGGGTCAAAGTTAGAACAGTCTTAAGTTGAAAGGGATGAAGTTATAAAATTGAGTGTTTTAAACGGGATTCATTCAAATAAAATTGCTGCTGATTAATAGGGTTTTATAGTTTTCCTACTACTGAATGGCCCTATTAAAACAAAACAAGAAACTTAGTGCCATTTTCAGATTGTTTGACCTTTAATTGCATAAAATGCATTTTTAACAAAATTTAGAATAACTTTACCAAACTTTTCAAAAGTCAATTATTACAAGATTAACGATATACTTAAGACTGATGTTCACAACTGATAATAAATAAAGAGTTTTGTTTTAATAGGACCACTTATTAGAAAAAAACATAAAACATAGATGAAAAATTACGGACAAAATGTGACCTAATAGAACTTGGGTGGGTGTACAGTCTTTTAAATCAATAATTTACGTGGGCTTGTATTTATTTGTAAAATATACAAACACCAGAAGGTTTAAAAGATTTAAAATATTAATTAAAATTTTCATTGAGATTTATTTTCATTTTATCACATTGACTTCTAAAATTTGAACTTCATAAATACTCGTCAAAAAGGAAAATCGGAATTGAAGGCTTTATAGAAAAGTGTGGAAAATACGTCAAGATCAAAATTAAATAAGATCGTATATTTAACAAGATATGTTGCTTGTTAATACAACAAAATTTTAAAGAAATATACAAAACAGAACCACTACTTAATTTTAAACATAAACATCAATTTGTATGGACCTTAAATGATTTTGAGGGGAAAATGAAAATATGCGGACGACTGACTAGGCATACATTTAGTTGGAATTTCTGAACGTCTAACAATATTTTGCGAAAGAATGAAAATTTATTTACCACACCGTTTTCGAGAACAATAAGCTTAACGAAAAGATCGCTACAATCTTTTAGCTTAAAATTTCGACTTGAAATGTATGACCTTGTTTTTAACGTCCCTGAAATAAACAGTATTTTGAATTTTATAACGAAATCATTGGCTCATACTTTCTATACTCTTATAGAGCTTATGGAGTAAAATCAACAAGAAGACGATGACATGGGTAAAGGAAACAGATCGAGGTTTTAGATTCTTTCACAAGAGTTCCCCAAAAACCTTCATAAACGCGTAAACCCTTCTGTCGTCGTGCAACCAGATAGATCGTCTGTAGATGGGTTAATCACCAGGCAAGGAAAAGCAAAGCGTATAATAACCTTGTTTACCTACGTTGTCTTTGTCCGTAACATCGGTATCATTTAACCGTTCCGAGGCTGTAACTCCTCGGGTTACAACATTATAGCAAACAAAGCTCATGACCTATTCACAATAATAAACGTATTCCTACTCTACATGTGAATATTGTTAACAAGTAAGTTCTCTTTAACTACTATTATTATTAATTGTTGAAAGTTCAAACAAAATATCTGAGGAATGAAACTATTGGTATAAGTCCAGGAGACAACCAACACGCGTATGCTGAAAAGTTGAAAATGGTTGACAACACAGCAATCCTTACAGTTACTTTCATCAGCCGTAAGTTAGCACTACGCATTTACCCATTTACGTTGTGTGCCATAAAATTGTGAGAATATGTGAGTATTAAACACAGAAGGAACAGATATCATTGCTTTGAAACATGAATACTCTAAACAATTCGTAAACCTCGCGGTGTAATAAGTGGTCAAAGTCAGACAAGTTGTCAATTATGTGATGTATATCAAACAAGAAAGAAAGTTAAGGAACATTTTCCATTTCATTATCTTTATAAAATGTAATTCGATAAAAAGTAGTTTATAGGAAAAATAGATCATACGTTAGTTTAACATGTAAATTATTACTCTACAGTAATTCGCAAAAGGATAATTATGTTATATTTACATTTTCAAATACAACGCAACACAATTGGACGAAATATCAATATTTTGCAGACTTGTTGCAATCATTTTTATTTTTAAATAACACAAAAAATAAAGTAAATAAACAGTTATCAACGAAACTAAATTTAAATTTCCGCACGCTTAGGAAACCAATGACAACTGTCTTATTCACGGAGAGTTTAAAATAGTATATATACTGAGAAAATTAAAATTTACCCTTTTAAATTCAAAAAAGTTGTTCAGAGATGCTTTATTTTATCCTGAATTTATTTTGAGGTTTTTGCACATACCTGGACTTTTGGCAAAACGGGAGAATGTTGCCTATGTTTTCAAAGAGATCAACGTTATCTCCTCTTTCCTATAAAGATCACATCGATATTTGTTAACATTAAAGTCTACGACAGATTATTTAACAGCCAAATGAAGAAATTCGTCATGTACAGAAGGAAAACAATAAAATTTTTAATCTGTACTGATGATAAGCAACAAGTAGCGCAAGAACCCGTTTTAACACTTGCGTACTCATCCACTTCACAGGACAGCAAAACATTCTACACAGTCCAAAAGTTTATGTGCGACTTGTAGCCCCGCCCCGGACCAAATGTGGAAACAGTCTAAAGGAAGACTGAAATCATAACGGAGTGCAGGATGATTGAAAATTATTATGTATACAAACCAACTGATTGGAAATATGCGCAAAACAAACTGAAGTACCCAAATTTGCAGTATGCCCTTTATTTGATGCATGTGTCGATTTCAAGCGTGTTCTGTATGTTATGTAGTTGAAAAAAACTTGATTTTTTGTTTTGTTCTAAAAAATTTTGATTTTTATTGAAATAAAATATATTTATTAATATCTGCTCAAACCTTTGGCTTATTTCATAATGAAATTGTTAAAATTAATGAGCTGTTTATTAAAATCAAACAAAAAGTCTCCAATGATAATCCAGCTTGGAAATTTTCAATCATAAACAACACCAAATATTTGATTTGTTGATGTTGTGTGTAAATACAGACATGTACTTTGAAATTCTACAAATTTCGATTTTAATTAGAATTTGACCATGCGAGCGTCCTCAGTCAACATCTGTTGCACTGCAACACTTCACAAGACGTTTGATGTCATGCGACAACTGTAAGAACTGCCACTCCTATCAGAAGACCCTTGCGTTCTACTGCCGAATAAGGTTTTCAACCAATCAAACTTGAGTCCACGTTGGTCCTAACTTCATTCTCGTTCTCTAAATATTTTAACGAGAGTAATAACAAAAGGTGTGGCTTAAAGAAAAACGCAACCTGAAGGCGTGATTATCTATGAACAGCGTTCTATCAATTATACTTTCCCGCGCTACTTCTCAACTAAAATATCAGTCGCTGCGCATCGTGTTTGATGTCTTGGTTGCAAGCCAAAATCTAACTGAAATCGGAATTTGTAGTATGTTGTTGTTAAAAAATAGAAAGTATCTTTAAAGCTGCGTGAACCTTCGATTTGGTTTCAAGAACGAATGTGTTTAACTGTCCATGCGTGAAGTTTACATACGTCACTGTTTCAAAAATGGTAAGCACAGTGTTGACAGCAAAACTCATTTATATTTTTTGAATGGTAATAATTAATCGAAGTCGGTTCTTGATGTTTTGATATTTATATAATGAAGACACTTCATAATTTTGTTTGAACCTGCTTAACAAGTTTTATTAAATTTAAGGTAATCTGAAGATTGTTAAGGGGGAATGCAGACAGTTTCGGCAGCCGATTCGCAGGCGACTTGCTTATGTGACAACTTGTACAAGTTTGTTCAAATGAGAATCTGTTGGGTCAAGTTCTTATAAACCCAAACCCTCTTTTACTCTCTACGCTTTTGCTGCGTAGGGTAGGGAGGCTGTATTTATTGGGTGTGACCGTTCCTGATAGCGATATTTCTATTTTTTCCGCAAATGTGACAATTCTTGGTAGCAGGTTACAATCATGATCTGTGCCCAAGATCATAAAACTAAAAATGGAGATCAGTCTAAAATCTCAAGCATATGATTGGCTGAAATGGCGAACTTTCGTCATTTCAGCCAATGAGATCTTTGTGATTTGAGACTGATCTCAAATCTTAGTTTTATGATCTTTGGCACTGGGGTTATTCATTTACGCTTTTTTTTATTTTACAAACATTGATAAATTAAATCAATTGTACATTTCAACAAGAAATTTTACTTTTTGATGCCGCGTGAGTGTGAGTAACAACCCAACTAAATTCGCTACATGTATCGGTAATCCACCTCAGTTACATTTCAATATCTTTTGTCAGTAAATCGGAACATGTTAAATGACGAATCCGCTCGTATACAGTCATACACGTAATCGGAAAACCCCATAAAGTATGTGTACTTATAAATAGATTTTCCTCTAATTATTATATTCAGACAAGTTTTAGCTTTCCAAAAAGCTAGTCGGTCATTAGCAAATAAATTAAAAGAATAAGTAGTATGTATTCGTTCTTGTATTTACTTTTGGACCAGTGTAAGTCAATCATATGGCCAGTTTTCTGTCGATCAAAGTCACACAGACTGTATCTGACAAACTATTTGTGAATTTAGTTGATGTTTCAAGTTTCAAGTTTATTTCCATTTCTCTGTATGTACAAAACATAAACAAGAGAACATATAAACATTGTACAATTCTGTTACTTTAAAGCATGCAAACAAAGTTTAACGGCTGATGTTTGATTTATTGAAACATGAAGAAGACGTGTACCGGCAAAAGGCATCAATATAAATAATCATGTCTCTAGTAGACGTAATTTTTTTCCAGGACGTGTAGAAATAATTACGTTGTTTAAGCACCAGCGAATCTGATGAATATGTTACATTAACGCGAATGCTCAAAGAGGTACCATAGAACTTTCCGCAGTCGATACTTATATGTACATTGAGAGAAAAGCCACGCTTATAATATTCAGTATTCATAAAATGTAGATTTAGTTGGTTCAGCAGATCTCGTCAAACTTGAAATTGACGAGCGTTAAAAGACAGTAAACAATAAATTAGGATGCTGATGCATTAATAATTTCACTTAAGCTTTATGCTGCTAATATCTTTTGTTTTTGTTTGAACGATTTTCTCTAAAACTATTAAAGAAACTCAAGAAGCACTATTTGTATTTAAGTTAATCTATCATCAAAGAAATTGTCGTCATGCCACTGTTCTGAAAACAACTATTTCTTTACTTTAAAGGCTGGTTTTGCACTGCTTGCAGTATATTCTAGTAGATCGCCCTTACATAGAAATGATAGTGCTTTTGTTGTCTACCTTACTGTACTTGTCAAAATAATGTTATTGTTTAGTATCCCAAGACCGAAATCAGATCCGTTATATTGCATGTGTATGGGGAAGCAGACATTGGGGTCACGGGCATCCCCGGAAATCTGTTACAAGTAAAACTCAATTTGGATTGCAACTGCGACGAGTCTAACCGTTCACTATAGACCCCAAGAAGAGAACGCATGGATATATGCGGTTTTGAGCGGGAATACGGGATTCAAAATAAATCAATTCGTATTTCGTTAAAAATGCATATATTCAAAGGCAAGTTTTGAATTTTATGGCCGCGGAAGTTTTGTAACATAAATTAAATAGTTAAAGTTTAAATGATAAAAATACAGATGCACGTATAAAATGGTTACCAAGTTTCTATTTCAAAACAATCGTTTAAGTTTTGTTTTCTTAAAATAGATGAAAAGGTCACTTTGAAAACCACCGAAGACGACAAAATGTGAAAATATTGCAGGCTAGGTTTCATTGAGCCTGTTAAAGACTTTAAAGCATATCAAAACATCAAATACCGCATCGTAATTTATTTAGAGCTCCAACTTGGATATCAAAAGGACAGGGAAAAAGAAAGATCTAAAAAAACATGGCAGTATTTGTGCAACAAGCTCAAAACTAGGCACTTTTATGCAAATCTTTTAGAAAGAGCATACTACATTTATATAAATGTCCCTCTAAATGAGTAATTGCGAATAAAAGATAAAATGTAATGTTCATAACTTATGAAGAGATGGGTAGTCATCATACCAGCTAGGTTTAAACTCTCGCAGCTCAGGTTATTTCAATAGTGCGCTCGTAAAATGCAAAATTGTGAGTTGAGGTTGATTATCTGGTAACAACTACATTTGTAATTATTATTATTATTATTTGAAATTGTTTTTCAACAAACTTGTCTAACTAAGTACTTGTAACTGAGGTAACGTGTCGCCATTTATCCTATAAATTGATATCAGACAAGTTCAATAAACAAAATCATTATTGATGCTTCCACACTGAACGTGTAATCATAAAGTGCAATTAACCTCATGTGGCCATCCTAGTCGTTTATCTCTGTCGTCCGCAGCTTATTGATCGTATTAATGACTGTCTTTTAGCGTAGCGTCGCCCAATTGACTACACTTATGATATTAGATAAAAATATTGCCCATGCTGATCCCCTATGTTTACTTTAAACAATGGCCATGTCACATTCGCTAAACCTCCGGTATCTTCTGAGAACATTCACAAAAAATTGCACTGGAAATCGCAAACAAATGGCAAAATCGCTGATCCCTTTTTTTACTTTAAACAATGATCACCACACTTAGCTAAACTTCCGTTAACTTCTGAGAACATTCGCAACATTTGCACTGGAAAGCGCAAAAAGCAAAATCTCTCTTTAAAAGACAATATTTTGACAATTAAGCAAGTTCTGAGCATTCGTTTCCTCCTAAATGCTTGTTTAAAACATCTTCTCGTTTGCTATAAGCCTCTACTGTTTCACGACCGTATGTTTGGTGATTTATACCACAAGAAAGAAATTTTGAAAATTAACACATAGGTAGAAGTTTTCATCAATTTTCAAAGTCAATGCATGGACGTGAGTTTTTTTGAAACCCGCATTATGTCATCTAACATGGCATACACTGAAATTGACATCATTAAAACAAACTAACAAAAACAGGAAACGAAATTGTTGAAGATCAGAATAGTAAATATAATAATTTGAGTCCTTGTCATGCTGCTCATCCCCCCACCCTAGGATAGTGACGAAATTTTGTTGTTGAACTCTAGTTTTTGGAATACATTTTTGGTTAAAAGTGTATGCTAATGACCGACTAGCTTTTTGTAAACTTTTGTTTACAGACAGCCTTTCCCGCCAAAGTCGGATATTCATTAAGCTCTAAGAAAAACATAAACGATGTCTTGCTTTTGACCAACAAAATCAATATAACGGATCGAATCTATTTCATATATTTGATCATCCTGAACAGTTGTTTGATTCAAATAAAGTAAACAGCTTCCAATTGTGTTTGATCATTTCCACGTGATCAAGTTGTAATTTTCTACCACTTTGTCAGATTTGTTTTAAAACGCGACATTTTACACTTGCCTTTAACAAATACTTGTTAAACTTTTACGATATGCTATTCTCGTTAACAATAATTTGTTAAGATCTCCGTTGCTGAAGAACTATCATCAGTGGGATTGCAGAAGTTAACAAATATTTGTTATCAGCCATACCAGCATCGTCAGTTCGAAATGATGTTAACAAATACTTGTTAAACTTCATACGCTATGTTATTCTCGTTAACAATAATTTGTTAAGATCTCCGTTACTGAAGAACAATCATCAGTCAGATTGCAGACCTTAACAAATATTTGTTAACAACCATAACAGCATCATCAGTTGGAAATGACGTTGGATGAACATCGGAATGATATCTATCTTTTTAAACAATGATTTTTTAAGATCTGTAATGTTAAGAATATCATTAGACTTTTTAAAAACTTGTAAAGATATTATCGAATTTCAGTATACTAACTAAACATAAATGGCATATAAACGTCCGTATTTTTAAGGTTTTTCAGATTTAAATCTTTAGAATATAATATAAACTACAAAGCTTCAAACCCTGAACGAGCTTTAGTTTAATTAAAAAAAATATTACATGTAAAAAATTCAGATATAATAAAAATATAACTTATTCCAGGTTTAGAAAATACAACTGCATCATGCATTTTGAAAGGAAATACATAAGCAGCACTGATAAACAAACATAGAAAATATGTATAAAAGAAGAACACATTTATTGTATATATTATTAACAATTTGAACAAGTATTGTAATAATTATAGGCTGATATGATATTTAAAATTAGTTAATGTTTAAATGTAAGCGATTTTAAATCATTCTGAATATGAGTATTTTCAATTATAGTATTTTTTTACATGGGTAAGCTTGAACACATCTTTTTGGAAAAATGTGTCTTAAAACCGGCTCTCTGGCTTAGATTCTTAGATGATATTTTTGTAATATGGAATCACTCTTTGGAGAATCTGCATGACTTTATAGATCGCTTGAATAATTGTCACAATAATATAAAATTCACTTATACTATTTCCAAAACTAATGTTTCGTTTTTAGATGTTGATGTTATAAAAAATGATTTAAATCAATTTGTTACAGATGTACATGTAAAGAATACTAACATTCATCAGTTTGTTGAGTATTCATCATGCCATCCTGTGTCATGTAAAAATGGAATACCACTTAGCCAGGCTAAGCGGTATAGGAGGATCATATCTGACAATGAAACGTTTGATAAGTCACTTGAAAAATTACGGCTCTTTTTTAAGGAAAGAAATTACCCTGATTTTGTAGTTAATAACGCTATGAGTGAAATAAAAAATATGACACAAGATGATGCTTTATTATGCAATACCGTGAAAGAAAAAAAGAATGTTATTCCTTTTGTTGTTGAGTATAATACATCTTTGCCTAATATTGGACAAATTTTACACAAATATTGGGACTTACTAAAACTTTCACCAAAGACATCGGTAAAATATGTGCATAGTTTCAATCCTATAATGGCTTATAAAAGACCTAAGAGTCTCAAAGATTTTTTAGTTAAGTCTAGATTAGATTCACCTCTGCCGTACACATCTAAAAAGTGTAACAGACCTCGTTGTTCTCATTGTTCTAAAATTGTTATTACGGACGAATTTAAAAGTTCGGTAAACTCGAATAGGTTTAAACTTAAGTGTAATGCTGATTGTAGTACTAAAGATGTAATATATCTTATAACATGTAAAAAATGCGCAAAACAATATGTTGGCCAGACACGGCAAAAAGTTTCACAAAGAATGAATAGTCACAAATTTGACATAAAAAATTTCACAGATCCTTCTTTTGCTACTAGCATAGCTGTACATTTCAATGATGAAAATCATTGCTTTGACGATTTTAGTTTCTTACCAATCGAAATTATTAGTGATAACATGGAAAGATTACTTCGTGAAACTTTTTGGATTCATAAACTAGAGACATTATATCCCAAAGGTTTAAGTACTAATAGTTTATATAAAGTGTAATTTGAAATGTTATAAAGGTGGTTTGTTTTTACCAGTGTGTGATATTGATGTGTTTCGCCGGGTTGGCTCCGTGATTCGTATTTTCACATTCAAGTGACTAAGCCACCTGTGAGGGTGCATAGTTCCGGGGTTTGCGGGTGTAATATGTTTCTATTTTTCAATGGTGGAAGCAAACTTTATTTTTCTTTTTATTGTTTGTTTTCAGTGAACATTTTGCGTAAACCGTGCATGAAATGTTTTTTGTTTAAGACTTTACGTCTTTATTTCATATATATCCATACTTATGCCCGTTTTCTAAGCGTTATCGTTCGGAATTTTACGTGATTGTTTTTTTTTGGTACCTGTATGCAAAAATAGTGAAACCTAAAGTGATATTCCACAATTGGAAAATAGTGTGGTACCACTTTTATTTCACCGAGAAATTCTATAATTCTATAATTCACTGTAAAGCATGAAATAACTTATATAAACTATTATGTTATATCATGACAAAATGGGTATTGTTTGTTTCAATTTCAACAAAAGTATTTTTTTAACAAATAGGTTAATAATAATAATAATAATAATAATAATAATAATAATAATAATAATAATAATAATAAGAATAAGAATAATAATAATAATAATAATAATAATAATAATAATAATAATAATAATAATAATATTTAGGGTTGGGGTAATAAAATTAATAATAATAATAATAATAATAATAATAATAATTATTATTATTATTATTATTATTATTATTATTATTATGTTTTGATTTTAACAAATAGGTGAATAATAATAATAATAATAATAATAATAGTAATAATAATAATAATAATTAGGGTTAGGGTTATAATAATAATAATAATAATAATAATAATAATAATAAAAATAATAATTGTTATTATTATTATTTTTATTATTTTTATTATTATTATGTTTTTATTTCACAAACATAGGTTAATAATAATAATAACAATAATAATAATAATAATAATAATAATTGTTATTATTATTATTATTATTATTATTATTATTATTATTATTATTATTAATTAGGTTTATAATAATAGGTTTATAATAATAATAATAATAATAATAATTATAATAATAATAATAATAATAATAATTATAATAATAATAATAATTATTATTATTATTATTATTATTATTATTATTATTATTGTTATTATTATTATTATTATTATGTTTTTATTTTACAAAAATAGGTTAATAATAATAATAATAATAACAATAATTATTATTATTATTATTATTATTATTATTATTATTATTATTATTATTCACAATGATTAAAAAATTGCTTTCATGTAATATTAAGTAATTTAATATCATCTTTTCAAAACATGCATTTAATTTATATATTTATAGATTTTACTTTAAAAATCAGGTGTACAGTAACTCCAGATTGGGTATTTTACTATGAACACACAGTTACTTAAATGTCTTTAAATGTCATAAACACTTAAACTGTTTATGATTCGATTTTTCGAACAACTCACTAATAACAGAAGTCTTGTTTTAATATACTCATGCATTATGATTTATAGGGTTGGTAAGTTGGCACTTTGTCTTTTCCATTATTCTTTTACACTATGTAAAATCCGAAATCTAGAAATCATAGGTGTAGATTCCGGAAAAATTATAGCGACCATTTCACAGCATGAACGGTGATACTAATAACTCTTTCTCTTTTACATCTGCTTGTATTGTTCTAACAATTCCGTGATTCCAGCTTCAGTAGTGATGACTACTAATGTACCTACAATTAAATACAAAAAGACATGAACGTTAGCAAAAGATAAAATTCTAATAGCAACAGAAAGAAGTTTAGAAATATAATATGATCACTTTTATATTAATAACATATAAACATAAGCAAAATCAAGAGAATCTAATAGATTTTCGCCTTGAAATGGTCTGTGTAAAATATTTTTTCCGCTGGGTGTGTTTAACAAGGTGCTATTGTGCACCAATCTCACACATGTCCATACAGGCTTTCTGTGAACAAACAAGTACAAGATGTTCATCATTGAGGTAAATTCTTTATCGCGCGCTTTTTAAAAATGATTTATGATTTATTATAAAGACCCTGACGTGTCAATGAAACATAAGACTTATAAGAATTTTAAGCACATTATTTACTTTTTAAAATAAATGCATACTATAAACAACCAATTGTTTACAGCGATGCACATGAAAACGATAACAAAAGAACATCTTAATGATTGATAAATAAATGTAAGCGAAATACTCACCTATCAGTGTTTATTCAAAATGTTGACCTGATCTGTATATGCTTCAACTTATTTTCTTGTTCTACATTCTCATATCTAAAACGTAAATATATATATATATCAACACAAAATAATAGCATATATAAGCAAATCACTTAACGAATATGAAAATGACAGAAATAAAGGAACATATTCTCCACAAAATAAGCATTGGTCAGCGGACCCACTTTTTTAAATCTCGACTTATTTTTTTAACAAAAGTTGATAAACCTAGTAAGCATGTGTTTAATCATTACAAATACATTAATATGTTCAGGCGCAGCACTGTTTTCAGTATATTACGTAATAAGAAACATTCATGTGACCAGAAGAACAAAAGATATTTTAGAATATTAAGTTATCACAAATTTTGACGGTTGATTACGCTGGCGGCTTTAAAGACTGAGCTTTCAAAAAAATAAAAAATAAATGAGATTTTTGGAAAAGATAACAAACATAACACAAATCTTAATGTTATTGTTATAAAAAGTATAAAGCCTACCATTTGAGAGATACCATCCACGAATTTGCCTGTCATAAGACAAACCAAATCTTGATCATCTGTAAAATAATAATATTATCCGCACTTAACTGAACATAATATTCACAAAGACTTACTGTTCCAACTCCCAACTTAACAACACGACTCGCTTTCATATTTTGAATAATTGTCTTGATAAAAAGACAGTCATCTAATCAGCACTTTGCGTTGAAAAAGTCACTACAAGTCTTGAGAAGCCTCTCCTTAGATTCAAAATGTTAAGTGATTTGCAATAAAAACTACAGATTAATTTCTGCAATTCCAGAAAGTTTGACACACATTTCCATCACGTGACTACTTTTCTCGCATTTACAACACAATCACAGAACATTTAGTTTGAGGGTAGTAGGCTAGCCTGGCAGCCTGCTAGATGGTTCTCTTTAAGTTACTAGTATTAATATTTTTAGATATATTTTGTTTTATTTTAGTTCTTAGTTTCTTATTCTGATTTGTGTCGCTGTTTTGGGAGTTAAGGGAATGTAAAACAGAAAAAACGAAGTAAATTTTCTTGATACAGTTTTGGATGACGGGAGAAAATAAAACAGAACATAGGGACGGGAGCAAGTCTAGAAGCAGGCCACTTTTAGGTCAAACAAAGTTACATTTGTGGAATTTCTAATATCTGTATCGAATCGGTTAAAGGTCGAGATTGGTAGTCCAGGAGAACTTTTTCTTGATTGAGGTTAATTGGATGCTCAGCACACAGAGGTCATTAAATAAAGTATAACATTACCTTCTCAAGGGTTAACATTTCGTACTGTTTCCCCCAATGGGATGTGATATTTATTTTATTACACCGAACATTTGTTTTTTTAGAGATCTTGACTATGATAATAATAATGATCAAAATGCGTTTATCTCCCTTGGTCAATTACGCATGCGTAGAAGTTAATTTGTAATCGGATTTCCAAGATATTTATTTTTAGATCCACGCGAGGGTGACATCATGATGTCGCATATGTGACAGTAGCGATTATCTCCCTGTGACGTCACATTACGCTATATAGTCAGATGTTATCTGTGAATCTTAAAGCAAACAGTCACGAGAATCTGATCAGATGGCATGAATCTGCAGGCTGATCTGTATCTACACTCTTTGTTCATTTATAACAACCATATTCCATGGTGTAAAGAATTAAATCGTGTACTAGATAATGGATAATAACAACTTAAGCACAACATTCTGGCATGTTCCTATACACAACATTATAATTATGTGAAAACAATTTAGAACAGGTAGCAAGCAATGCAAATTGCCATTATGTCTAAAACAATTATAGATTGGTTTTCTTATACTCAATTCCTGCTGAAATGTGTAACCTTAGTGCAGAAACGTTACAAGTACCATTAAAATATGAAGAAGTTATATCGCTTTTGCACTCTTAAGATGATTTAAGCTCTGAGTGTCAAACCTTTAGTAGGTTCATATTCATTGACATATCCATGCTGTCTGATCTGGATCTGCACTTTCAAGAACAAGTGTTAGTGGTACCTATACCTTGGTAACCTTGAAATTTGGTCCTCTCAAGCACCAGTGTAAGTGGTTTCTTATCCTTGAAAACCTTGACATTTGGCCTGCTAGCACCAGTGTAAGTGGTTCCATATCCTGAAAACCTCGACATTTGGCCCTCTAGCATCTGTGCAAGCGGTACCCATACATTGAAAACCTTGACATTTGGTCTTCAAGCACCAATGTTAGTGGTTTGTATACCTTGAAAACCTTGACATTTGGTCCTCAAGCACCAATGTTAGTGGTTTGTATACCTTGAAAACCTTGACATTTGACCAGTGTAAGAGGTTCCCATAACTTTTTATAATCTTTTTAATCTTGAAATCTGGCCCTCTAGCACCAGTGTAAGTGGTTCCCATACCTTGAATTTGCATAACTGGCAACTTTGAAATTTCATCACTTAGTGCAAAATGTGTATAAGTACCTAAACAATATGAGAGATGTACTGTTTGTGCACTAATGTGATGATTTGGTCCTTCCTTAGCAGCAGTGTAAGTGGCTTCCATACAATTCATACACTAGAAACTATTATGTTAGTTCCTCTCTAAGCACCAGTGTAAGTGGTTCCCATACCTTGAACTTGCACTACAGGTAACCTTGTCAGGATCAGCTAGACATAATGATAGGATTTTTGCTGATGATATCTTGTCATTCATATGATGTTTCCAGGTATAATGGTTATATCAACACTAACAATCATAGGCTTAGTGCCACCACACTTGTTGTTGTTTGTGGTTATAGGTAATTAATACTGTGTTCTGTCAGTGGTGTAGTTAGAGGGGGGAGGGGTATGACCCTTCCTCTTCCCTATCTTCTATATTGATAAATAATTAGAACAGTGTTTTTTAGCACTTTACTCTTTAGATATGCCTTTATTGCGTGGGTGAACAGTGTAGATCTAGATCAGCTGGCACAAATGTGCCATCTAGGATTTACATGTTTCAGTTTTAAATCCATTAGGTTATTTCTAACCCAGATGCAACCAGTGTAGATCCAGATCAGCTGGCACAGATGTTCCAGCTGATTGCACATCACTTTACTACACTGGTTGCACGTGCATTAACATGTGTATTTATGGAGTAAAGGGTTAAAAGAATTACTGAATGAACAGCTTACTGTACTGGTTTCATTATTATATAGCATTAGTTGATAAATCCAAACATTTTACCATTTTTTGGAACTACCCACCACTTTTGCTACAGGCCTGCATTTTGTTTGCTATTTAATGGATTTAACTGCAAATGACTTTCAGGCAATACTCCATCAGAAAACCACAAAATCTTTTATGTTGTTGTTTTTTTCTGCTCAGACCATTTTTTGTTCTCTGACTAATGCAGTAATTAATTCAACAGTATTGGGACACAAACCACACAGAGATGTTTTGAAGTTCTACTGTTGTACCATCCTTTATTTTGCTTCAATATGCTTATTTATTGTTGATAAAGAATGTATTATGTAGGAAGTTTAAAGTGCCAATGTATGAGTATCAGTAACAGTTTAGTAACTTGATTTTGCGATTACTTAGTTTTCAGAGATAAATGTTGAACTACTGTACCCAGAATAGAGACTGGAAACCAGTCTTTTATTATTAGCAGCTGATTGATTGAATTTATAACAGGCAGACCAATCACAGACCAAAGTTTAAAAACTAGTCACCTGTCAGCAGCTGATTGGTTTAAATTTGAAACCAGTCTACAAAAGGACCAATCACAGACTAGAGTTTAAAAACTGGTCATCTTTCAGCAGCTGATTGGTTGAAATTGAAACCAGTCCACAAGAGGACCATTCACTTATTATTAGAGTTTTGAAACTGGTCAGAAATCAGCAGCTGATTGGTTGAAATTGAAACCATTCTCTAAGCTGGCCAATCGCGAGCTAGAATTTTAAAACTGGTCTCCAGTTTCGCTCATTATCTTCGGCCTAGTTCATGTTTCTTTGAGAAACATGAATCATCATAATTCAGTTTGATTTCTGGAATGATTAAAACTTAATAAATTTGGTGACTATAAGTCAATCTTACCACTTCTTTCATCAAGAGACAAAAAATGTTTGTTTTTATTCAAATGTTTTCGCATTCTAGCTTGGCAACCCTTACCTCAACAAATATGCTTTGATAGCCCAAGTCAGCTTTGATCAAGGGTGGTATGCAAGAAGATTGATTAATATACAGGCAGTAAGACTTTAATGGTTGAATATACTAGACCTGATTTAATGAGCCACAACATGACCAGAAGAAGGCAATATGAAGATTGATGGTGGGGAAAAACATGTTTTGCCTTAGTGCAATAACACTATATCTCCTTTATTTTTCTATTGTACTTACACTGTTTTTGCTCTAAAACGAAGATGTATTGGCAATGGAAAATAATGAACAAGTGGACTTGATTTTGAAATAGCAATTCTTCATTAAAATCAGGGGTGTTGCAAAATTATTCATTCTAAGGAGGTGTGTCGTAACATCGTGCATTGCAGTTATTGGGTTCTATAACTATTTAGAACCATTAAACTGATTTTATAGCATATGCTACCAGTGTTGATCTAGATGATCCGACATTTGGGACATCTGTGCCATCTGATCTGGATTAACGATGATTGCATCTTACAAACAACCTATTAATATAAAACCAAACAGAGTAGATCTTGATCAGATATCACAGACGTTCCAGTTGATCTGGATCTACAATGTTTTCCATGGATAACAGCCATAGTCCATGAAGTAAAGGGATTATTTAATTGACCTGACCAGTACAAATTATTTACACTTTTCATGTGTTTTGCTGTGATGAAGTTTCTTTTTATTTTGACTGTTTACATAATGCAGTGCAAAACATTTGCTACAGGGATTGGCTGGAAAAAAATCCCACTAACATATTTTGACTCTTGTTATTGATAAGTAACTTTGGCAGCTTTTTCTGATGCGCAGTATACGTCCGAAATTGGTTTCTCCGCAGATTTTTCCCAAAATTATGCATGTGCATTATACATAAATGCACATTGTGCACACGGAATACTGACATTTCAGTCTCAAATCTCTAACATCTAACTAGATAACACTAATGTCAGTCTCAAAATGGACAGATCAAAAGCTAGAGGTTTTTTTACTGATACCCAATCTTTGTTTTTAGCTCACCTGAGCCATAGGCTCATGGTGAGCTATTGTGACCCGTCTTTGTCCGGCGTCCGTTGTCCGTCAACAATTTCCTTTAAACAACATCTCCTCTGAAACCACATGATGGATTTTAACCAAATTTGTCCTGAAGCATCCTGGCACTGATGTCTACAAAAGTTGTTCAAATCATGACCACAGGGTCAAGGTCAAGGTCACTGCTGCTAAAAATAGAAATTCAGTCTTTGCTCAATTACTTGAGTTTGCTTAGGTCTATTGACTCCAAACTTGGTGTATGGGTAGCTTATATCAAAAGGCAGCTTGGGGTTGCTACCCAGGTGTCTGTGATCAAGGTCAAGGTCACTGTTGCTAAAAATAGAAATTCAGTCTTTGCCCAATTACTTGAGTTTGCTTATGCCTATTGACTCCAAACTTGGTGTATGGGTAGCTTATATCAAAAGGCAGCTTGGGGTTGCTACCCAGGTGTCTGTGATTAAGGTCAAGGTCACTGTTGCTAAAAATAGAAATTCAGTCTTTGCTCAATTACTTGAGTTTGCTTAGGCCTATTGACTCCAAACTTGGTGTATGGGTAGCTTATATCAAAAGGCAGCTTAGGGTTGCTACCCAGGTGTCTGTGATCAAGGTCAAGGTCACTGTTGCTAAAAATAGAAATTCGGTTTCCACTTAATAACTTGAGTTTGCTTAGGCCTATTGACTTCAAACTTGGTTTATAGGTAGCTTATATCAAAAGGCAGCTTGGGGTTGCTACCCAGGTGTCTGTGATTAAGGTCAAGGTCACTGTTGCTAAAAATAGAAATTCAGTTTCTGCTTAATTACTTGAGATTGCTTTGGCCTATTGACTCCAAACTTGGTATATGGATAGCTTATATCAAGAGGCAGCTTAGGGTTGCTACCAAGATGTCTGTGATTAAGGTCAAGGACACTGTTACTAAAAATAGAAATTCAGTTTCTACTTAATTACTTTAGATTGCTTTTGCCTATTGACTCCAAACTTGGTATATGGATAGCTTATATCTAGAGGCAGCTTGGGGTTGCTACCCAGGTGTCTGTAATCAAGGTCAAGGTCACTGTTGCTAAAAATAGAAATTCAGTTTCCACTTGATAACTTGAGATTGCTTTGGTGTTTTGTCTCCACACTTGGTGTATGAGTAGCTTATATCAAGAGGCAGCTTGGGATTGCTACCCAGGTGTCTCAGATCAAGGTTAAGGTCACTGTTGCTAAAAATATAAATTCAGTTTCCACTTAAAAACTTGAGTTTATTTGGCCTATTGACTCCAAACTTGGTGTATGGGTAGCTTATATCAAAAGGCAGCTTGGGGTTGTTACCCAGGTGTCTGTGATTAAGGTCAAGGTCACTGTTGCTAAAAATAGAAATTCAGTCTTTGCTCAATTACTTGAGTTTGCTTAGGCCTATTGACTCCAAACTTGGTGTATGGGTAGCTTATATCAAAAGGCAGCTTAGGGTTGCTACCCAGTTGTCTGTGATCAAGGTCAAGGTCACTGTTGCTAAAAATAGAAATTCGGTTTCCACTTAATAACTTGAGTTTGCTTAGGCCTATTGACTTCAAACTTGGTTTATAGGTAGCTTATATCAAAAGGCAGCTTGGGGTTGCTACCCAGGTGTCTGTGATTAAGGTCAAGGTCACTGTTGCTAAAAATAGAAATTCAGTTTCTGCTTAATAACTTGAGATTGCTTTGGCCTATTGACTCCAAACTTGGTATATGGATAGCTTATATCAAGAGGCAGCTTAGGGTTGCTACCAAGATGTCTGTGATTAAGGTCAAGGTCACTGTTGCTAAAAATAGAAATTCAGTTTCCACTTGATAACTTGAGATTGCTTTGGTATTTTGACTCCACACTTGGTGTATGAGTAGCTTATATCAAGAGGCAGCTTGGGATTGCTACCCAGGTGTCTCAGATCAAGGTTAAGGTCACTGTTGCTAAAAATAGAAATTCAGTTTCCACTTAAAAACTTGAGTTTATTTGGCATATTGACTCAAAACTTGGTATATGGGTAGCTTATAACAAGAGACAAATCGGGATTGCTACCCACGTGTCTGTGATCAAGGTCAATGTCACTGTTGCTAAAAATAAAAATACAGTTTCTGGTTAATAACTTGAGTTTCATACTCAGGTGAGCGATTCAGGGCCATCATGGCCCTCTTGTTTAAAATTCTAATATTGGTTTGAGGAAAACAACAGATCCATTTATTTTGTTTTATTTTAATGTTAAGATACTCTTAAACTTAGTAAAAGCAACAGTTGTTTATTTACAAAATTTACAAAATATGAAATGTAAAAAAATATCACATTGCAATGCTTTGTTAGAATTATTTAAGATAGCTATGTTAAAATATAAGGCAATATAATTTGAAATACAAGTACCACTTTTCAATTTTTTATCACTGCACATTCTAAAAAACTTTGGAAGTGATTCTAAAATATTTTTAAAATGTACATGAACAAGTAACCAACAAATTCACACTTGTCTTTGTACAACCAACTGGCCCAGATCCATTTTTTGGTTATTTAACTGAAAACACACATTTGAATAAAATTTAAAACAGTCAGACTTTTTTGCATTTTTGTGGCATAGTACAACAGTTAGGATCCTGTATAAGTTTATAGTTTTTTACACTATTTAACACATTTTTCTCAATTAGCTTCATTTGAGTTATTTGCTCTTGTCCCCAAAATCAATATCAACAAATCAGTATTTAACCCTTATTGTATTCCATTATATAAATTATTAAGCATTTTTTTCATGTGTGTGACCAGTGTACATCCAAATCAGCAAGCACATACATGCTGTCTGATCAGAAACTACAATGTTCGTTTCTTGGTCAGAAATAACCTAATGAATCAGAATGAAAACAGTGAAGATCCTGGTCAGATGGCATAATTGTGCTGTCTGATCTGTGCCCAAGGTTATAAAACTGAGCATGGAAACCAGTCTCAAATCTCAAGCATCTGATTGGCTGACTGGTCACCATTTCAGCCAATCAGATGCTTGAGATTTGAGACTGGTTTCCAATCTCAGCTTTATAACCTTCAGCCCTGAATATTCACCAATGTTTGCCCATGCTGTAAAGGTATATATATAGAGAAAAAGGTTAAAAAATCTGGAGTCTTTGATTCACATCAGTTTTTTAATTGTACGTGGCAAATGTTATCTACTGAGCAGTGCTCATGAAAACAGTTTTGCTATCATTTTTGACGTTTACGACATTTAACGTTTCCGTCTGCATCCACCTCACATCTCTTTCTACGGCTACATTTCATATTTCCATCCTTATCCGGTTTGCATTCTTTGCCTTTCTGGTTACGTATTTTACGCTTATTTCTTGTTTTACCTGCATCTTTATCCTTTTTCTGCTTGTTTCTTCTTTGTTTCTTTCGTTCTTCTTTTAGCTTTAGTTTTCTTTCCCTCTCAGCCTTCTTTGCTGCTCTTTTTTCTGCCTTTGTCATTGGTTTGTTATCATCATTCACAGCATCCTTGTCGTTGTTATAATTCTTTATGTCATTTTTACGTCCTGGTTTATTTTTCGGTGGCCTGATCACTACCCGTGTTCCGGCACTAGCAGTCTTTTGAAGTGTTGGAGGAGGAGTGTTATGCTCATCAGTTTGAGGCCGAAAAATGGAGCAGAATTGGAACTAGATGTTTTGACGGCAGTTTCTGAAATTTCTTTCTTTTCAGAACTTTCTTTCTTATCACTTGCTGAAGCATCAGGTATGTCTGCAAACTCATCAGGAGATAACTCTGCTAGAAGTCGCCCTCTTAATGAATCCGGTGAATCGCATGTCGGAGGGTCGTACTGATGAAATGAAACACTTGTGGTCGTCTGCATCCATGCTCGTAACCATAGCAACCTGCGATCACATTGCAACAGATTTCCATCTAGTAGGAGTTGTTTGATATTCGGAAACATGTTTTTGACGCCTTCGGATAGTGTTGTGAGTTCATTGTATTGAAGGTTCAGCTTCCTGACACTTTCTAATGTTTCACCGTTTGATACTTCAAATATATCCAGGAACGCCTGTGTAAGTCGAATACTACTCATAAGGTCAACATTCGTTAGGTTTGGCATATGTTTGAGGAAGTTTTCACTGAGAATCTTCTGTTCACTTGTGTCACGGCCATCAATATACGACATCGACAGATCAGTCAGATTGGTAAGCCTCCCAAATGCTTCAGGTTCAAACACTTGTATCGGGTTTTCTGTTAGCGTCAAGGTTTGGTAGTTCCGTGAAGGTGCCCACATCGATTAAAGAAATTTGATTACCTTGGAGGTTAAGTTTCTCAAGTTTTTGCACGTTCTTCAGCGACTCCTGATGTACCTTTCTAACTTTATTGCCTTCTAATGTAAGCACCTTCAGTTCAGAATCTTCTTTGAATAGCATTGGTTCTAATTCAACTACTTGGTTGTTATCGATAAACAGCTTCTTAAGGTGTTTCGGGAGTCCCCGTGGGATGTAAACTAGGTCATTTCTGCTGAGCCACAATTCTGATAACTGTTCAAGACTTTCGAAGGCACGGTGTTCGACAAAGGATATTTTGTTGTCATTCAAAGTTAATAAACTGAGACTTGTTACATTTTGGAAGTCTTCCACGTTTACGCTAGTGATCTTGTTGTTACCTAGACGAAAATCGGTTAAAGATGGCGGCATTGTGCGAGGAACGGATTCCAATTCACAGTTTGAGAAATCTGCCAATGAGAGCATAGTGCTTGAAAATGTCAAATCGGTGAGTGTGGTGATAGGATTGTTGCTAAGAATTAAATATCTCAACATGTCGAGATTCTGGAATGCGTTGCCATGAATGGTTGTGATCTTATTATTACTCAGGTCTAACATCTTCAACATGGAATTCTTTTCAAAGTTTTCTTCTTCAATTTTCTCGATTTCATTGTTTCCAAGACGTAGCGATGAAACCATAGGTGTATTTATAAAAATTTGTCCAATTTCTTGCAAGTTGTTACCATTTAAGGATATGCTTTGTAGGTGGGCAAGACCCCGGAAACCATGTTTGTACACCTTAGTTATCCCATTCATTGACAAGTCCAAACTTTGAAGCTCTGGCATTTTTTCAAAGTCTCCGCCCCTGATCACCTTTAGTTTGTTCATAGGCATTCTAAACGATTGAACTTCGGGTAGATCAGGTAATCCATCTAAATTCATAATGTTATTCTGTGTAAAGTCAATGGTATAAGTGTCTGCTGGTAAGGAGGTGGGGATTGATGTAAGCCCCGCCCCTGGGCACCTGACAAACCCATTGCTGCATAATGAGCAGCCATTAGGGCAATCTGCACTGCACAGTGTTGATACTGATAAAACAATATATCCCAGTAACAGAACCATTCTTCTGCTTTGGACCATCATATTTGTCTTGATTGTAATCTCATAATCAGCAAGAAGGCTTTCTGTACCTGAAAGTGTAAAAACTACACTTTGAATTTATTAACATTTGACATGTTTGAGGGTTACTAATATTTGTGGATTTCATAAACAGGCCTGGAGGTTATAAAGCTGAGTTTGGAAACCAGTCTCAAATCTCAGTCTCAGTCTCAAATCTCAAGCATCTGATTGGCTGAAATGGCGACTGGTCGCCATTTCAGCCAATCAGATGCTTGAGATTTGAGACTGGTTTCCATGCTCAGTTTTATAACCTTGGGCACAGACCAATCAGTGAATTGAAGAGTTTACTTCATTTAGGGGTTTTATTGCAATGTATATTTAAAGAAATTAAAAATGCAACATCTTTAAACTGGAAATATATTTCATGTTGAAAGAAGTTGCATTTCTAATTTCTTTAAGTATAGATCCAGATCAGCAGGCACATCTGTGCCATCTGATTCGGATCTGTAGTGGTTGCTTCTAAAAGCAAACAGTGTAGATCCTTATCAGATGGGACAGATTTGCCAGCTGATTTTGGATCTTCACTGTTCACCAATGGGATAACTTTCATATTTATGGAGTAAAGAGTTAAATACAGAACTTTGTCCTCTCTGGACCTTGTATATAAATTATCTAAGTACCAACTGACTTATAAGTCACAATAAACAGATTTATGATAATGAAAGCACCTGTTGCAACCTGTAATCAGAGTGCATATTATTTGCATCTGCGGAGGATGGTTTAGATTATAATAATCATTTGAAAGAGCCCTGTTTACAGGCTAACATTGAGGCAAAAATTTATATCCGTATTAAATTTGATTGTGCACAAGAGGTTAGTGTACTAGAATTAATGCAGCAATTTTAAATCTTCATAATATACAGGCTGTAGCACATCTGCAAACAGTGTAAATCCATATCAGACAGCACAGTCATGCTAACTGATCAGGACCTACACTGTTAGCTTTTAGGCTCATAAGGTTATTTCTGACTAGAAGCAACCAGTGCAAATCCAAATCAGAAGGCACAAAAAGTGCGAGCTGATCTGGATCTACACTGGTTGCACCTCTGATAAATGTGTAATCACCCCAAGTCTTGGAACAGTTAAAAATAATTATAACTAAAATATTTTGGTGTCCCAATATTTAGGGAAAAAAATACTCTGTTTCTGAAAGAGTCCCGAAGCATAATGGCACTGTTTTAAAAAATATCTATCCTTATAGTATCCCAAAATGTAGGGAGACAAAAATAATAAATAAGGGTGTCCCAATATTAGCACTGTTCCATGACTTACTTGTAAAGGGCTAATGCAAAATTTATATCCTTTTTAAATTTTGGTTATTCACAAGAGGTAATTTTACTAAATGAGTTAAAGCAGCAATTTTTAAACTGGGAAATTAAACTAATATAAAATCATTGATGATGCCCAATTTTACCCAAATAATTTTACAAAACTATTCAGTTCATTGCCCGCTTCATGCACCTTATTCAAATGTGTCTGTTGTTGAAACAATTTTTTCATGAATTTAATCAAACCAGTTAAAATTTGCAAATGATTATATTTACATGAAAATTAATTTTGTATGAAAACTTAGAATGCTATATTAATAATTAAAGCAATCTCAGACTTTGGGAATAAAATGTATAATTATGATTAGCATATAATGTGAATCCATATAATTATTTTCCTTGCAAAAAAAGTATATAATACCTCAATATGAAAGAACAAATTTAGAAAAGACATGCAAATTTAACACTTGTTCATTCCATTCATGAGCTCCCTTTCTGAAAAATCAATTCTGCCAAAAAACTACAATATTTGAATTAAATGTTCAAAATTGTAGAATGTGAGTAAGAAGTGTTTAATGAACATAAATAAAAGTCAAATGTTATAAAGATCCTGCCATAAATAAATAACAGCTTTCTCTTGGTAAACCACTATTATTCTCTTCCAACATTATCTTTAATAAAAAAAAATATCTCCTAAAACAATGTGTAAATTAACCCTTTCCTCCAGTGCCCAAGGTTATACAACTGAGCATGGAAACCAGTCTCAAATCTCAAGCATCTGATTGGCTACTGGTCGCCATTTCAGCCAATCAGATGCTTGAGATTTGAGACTGGTTTCCATGCTCAGTTTTATATAATAAACCTTGGGCACATATATACACATGGGCAAACAGTGTAGATCCAGATCAGCTGGCACATACATACTATCTGATCAGGATCTCAACTGTAAGCTTTTAGATTTGTTACGTTATTTCTGACCAAGAAGTGAACAGTTTAGATCCTGATCAGACTGCATGGGTGTGCTGGCTGATCTGGTGTCAAGGTTATAAAGCTGAGATTGGAAACCAGTCTCAAATCTCAAGCATCTGATTGGCTGAAATGGCGACCAGTCGCCATTTCAGCCAATCAGATGCTTGAGATTTGAGACTGGTTTCCATGCTCAGTTTTATAACCTTGGGCACTGGATCTACACTATTCACCAATGCCATGAAAGTTTTTTGGGTAGGAAAAGTTAATTATTCAATGATTATCATTAAGCAGTTTATGAAATATTATTTTAAATAAAAAATAACTAAATAGAACAAATTTTATATTAAATAAAATAAAATTATTTAGAATTTTTATTTTATAAGTCATGACAATTTAATTGTTGAGATTAAAAAACACAATGTCATGCAATATTGCATTTAAATACTTTAAATACATTAAAATATATTTTTAAATTTAATATTTTCATCACAAAAAAATATAGTTAAATATCACAATTTAGTTAGATAATTATTTTTTCTGATTTTATTTTCTTAAATTCAATTTTGAGACTTTCAAAGAAATGCATTATTTTTTTAATTGTGCCCACTTCAAATGCTTTCAAATGTATTTTCAAAATTAATGTCATCATAGAACTTTTTAAAACATTCTAAAACTTCCTTATACAATTAGATAATTATTTTATCTTATAAATTAATTTCTTAAATTTTATTTACAGATTTTAAAACATAATTGTTATTGTTCTAACTATTTCCATTTTTAAATACAGTTAAATGTATTTAAAAAATGTATTCATCACAGAAATTAAAATTAAATATCCTTATATAGTTAGATAATTATTTCTGCACATTTTTTTTTCAAGAAGTATTAAATGAAAACAACTAATTGTTTTATCTTATTATAGTGACAAAACTCACACTTTAATCCAGTTTACACAATTTGTTTCTGGAAATAAAATATTAATCCATCACTGGAATTTGTAAAATTAAATAAATATGGAGACTAATTTATTTCAATAACACAATTTTAATATTACCACTTCAACTATTAAAAAAACAATTATGTGAAAATGCATGCATGTCCACTTTACATACTTTTATCTGGGAAGACTTATTTATCCATCAAGTGAAGAAAGTATTTATTACTGTAGGCATTTGGCATGTTCCTCACTTGCCTATGAGTAAATTCAGTGATTAAGAATGATTCAGAGGGATGTTCAATCAGTTCCTATATGTCACATGTATTGTGAGGGTTGTTCAATAAAGAGTTTCAACTTATTGTTTTCCTTCAACTTAAGAAAGTATTTATTACTGTAGGCATTTGGCTTGTTTTTTTCTCTTGCCTATGAGTAAAGATTGATTAACAATTATTTAGAGGGATGTTCAATATGTTCCTATAATTGTGTCATATGTATTGTGAGGGTTGTGCAATAAAGAGTTTCAACATATTATTTATCCATCAACTGAAGAAAGTATTTATTACTGTAGGCACTTGGCATGTTTCTCACTTGGCAATGCCTATGAGTAAAGTCAGTGATTAAGAATGATTCAGAGGGGTGTTCAATCAGTTCATATACATCACATGAATCGTGAGGGTTGTTCAGAAAATAATTCCAACATATTATTTATCCTTCATCTGAAGAAACTATTTATTACTGAAATTTTATTTCACTGAGAATATTCCTATACTCGAATACACAAAATAAAATGATTCTAGCATCAAGCCAAGTTGAATGGTATCCATGGTAACAATTAACCAGTTTGTATAACACCGATATTGAAGTGAAGTACAGGGCCACTTTTTACAGCTTTTAGAGCAGGAGGCATTTCTCAATCATGCACTATTTAGCAAAGGCATTTCCTGTATAACTAGTTAGCTTCACACTGACTCATCATTAGTACTCATGTCTTCGGAGTATTTGATCAAATGGATATTTCTTTTATTATTATAAATAATTCTACTGCGAATAATTATTCGGTGGATACTTAATTTCTTTTCAATGATTTCACTAGTAAATCAATTAAAGAAATTAAAATGCCCACAAAATATTTAATTTTAAGCAAATATGATATTATGATATTCTAAGTCAAAAACTCATGAAAATGATGTTCTACAAAAAAAAGAAAGAAATTTCATGTTCACTGAAAGCAATGTTAAATTCTGTAACCATACACTGTGTCAGCTGCATGACAACAGAATTCTTTATATCATCCAAATGGGACCACAGGATCTGCCAATTTGGCTTATCAGAAATGTGACATGACAGAGAAACAAATTAGCAATCAAAATAAGATGCCTCTGGGACAAATGATGACTTGATGCAAAACTGTAGTAAGTTCATATAGAATTGTTAAGAAGGTACTCCTGTTTTCTTTGATATATTTGTATTAGATCTCAAGGCTATGTGAAATTTCTTTAGAATTATATGCCAGAAGCATTTAAAGCAGGTATCTCAGGTCTTCACTAGTAATAGCAGTTGGTTTTATTCAATTATTATTCATCCGAAAAAGAAAACGGTCTTTCTTGAAAATGATGAAAGAACTTCCTGCCAGGAAGTAGATGTGTGGAAATTTTATGTTGTGTAAATGTCTAGAGTTGGGAGTTCTCACAAAATCATTTACTCCACTGAAATGACGTTTGACGCATGCATAGGGAAACAGCGTAGATCCTGATCAGATGGTACATCAATGCACTATTTGCTTTTGGATTCATTATGTTGTTTCTGACAAAAAAAGCAAATAGTGTACAATCTATCAAATGGCCCTGATATGCACAGATGTGCCAGCTGATCTGGTTCTACATAGTTCATCCTGGCAATAAAAGGCGTATATGTGGAGTTAAGGGTTAAAAACTTGTCTAGAGTTGAAGATTCTTGCATAACCCTTTCCTTGATATATAGGCATTATTAAGTATGTGTGACCAGTGTAAATCCACATCCGTGCCGACTGATCAGGATCAGGATAGCATTTTGGTCAGAAATAATCTAATGAATCAACAAGCGAACAGTTTAGATCCTGATCAGATGGCACCGATGTGCCAGCTGATCTGGATCTAAACTTTTCGCCCTAGAAATAAAGGTGTTTCTATACAGGAAAGGGTAACTTTTTTGTCAGCCTTAATCATTAAATTTTACCCTGTGGGATATATTAGTTATCCAGTGTAGATCTAGATCATCATGCACATCTGTGACAGCTGACCACGATATCAGGCTGTCAACCGATTCCTATATTCCTATATTTCTCCTATATTTTGGATCAGAATCCTATATTCTGAAAAGCCTCCTATATTCCTATATTTCTCCTATATTTTTATGTGTATTCCTATATTTTTTAGTATTTGTTTTTGCTGATTAATGAAGAGAATAAATATTGCTTTGATACTGCTTTTGCTTTCTTCTCTTTTCTTCTCTTGTTGCAGTTGCAACCAAATGCAGAAAATGTTAAAGATAATTTAATTTTTTTCACCAACTGCAGGGACTAGAGAGCTTATATTTGGTATGGTGTATGTGGTTGTCTAAAATGTCAAGATGTACACCTGGGAAAAACATGCTTGACTGTGAATAAGAATTCTTCAGCTGACTTTTGTGGTCAGTTTTCCAGTTTGAAAAGAGTGTTCAAACTCTGTTGGAAAAGAGTATATGCAAAAGAAGGTGTCTTTACAAAAACAATAGTTTTCAAAAGGCAAAGTCAAATAAAGGGAGGTAATAAAAACAATATTATTTGATAATTTGCAACAACTGTTTGTTAAATAAATTGAGATAACTTTAGAATTTTTTTTATAAGAATAATCTGCAAAATATTGGCATAGTTTTCTAAAATTATTATGTTTTTTATGGAACCACTCAATGGATAAAAGTTAAATTACTGTTAAACTTCAATGAACATGAAACGTATAATGTCCATCTATTCCCAAGAAGGTTGCTTTTTGTATAGAAATTTTATGGCAGTTTGAATTAAAGTTCAGTTATGGTTATAACTTGATAAGTTTTTATCATTTCTCTGAAACTTGTAGCAATATTCTTTGTAGTTAGGTTAACTATTTGACTGCAGTACTGTTCCATGTAGATTAAATAAATAAATGGAATCATATTCCGGAACTTCTAGAGTAGTGAAGGGCATATAGTTTTGTATGATGTATTGCCTACAAGTAAGGCCTTGGGGTCACTTTTGACTGAACCCTTTTGGACATTGTAACCCAGATTTTTACACACAAAGCAATATGACTATGAGTGGATGGGTCAATGCTGTGTACAGTACTATATATCAGACAAACTAAAACTGAAAAATCCGGCTTTGTTAATGCATTTTCTGCATTTCCCCCTTGTCTGAATGGTCATTTAGATGCTGGTGATGTGCTTGATGGTGCTGATGTTAAAGTTATGGTTTCCATCATTTTTATAGTGGATATTTTGGACATTGATAATTGTAGAAACAGTAAATGCACATGTGAAAATCA
Organism: Corbicula japonica; assembly: GCA_038501625.1. Classification (NCBI taxonomy): domain Eukaryota; kingdom Metazoa; phylum Mollusca; class Bivalvia; order Venerida; family Cyrenidae; genus Corbicula; species Corbicula japonica. The sequence continues at coordinate 973,450 of JAZAYU010000102.1, read as the reverse complement.
TTTGTATAAGTGCAAGTAAATAAAACATTATCGGTTCCAAACTCCTATATTTGCCTCAAAAATCAACCAAAAACTCCTATATTTGTTGCAAAAATATTCCTATATTTTTCCTATATTTTGGAGATGACCTGGTTGACAGCCTGCGATATACAGTCTGCTCACATAATTTCTGACCAAGGGCTGATCTGGATCTGCATTGGTCACATATGCGAACGAAAAAATCTTGTGGAAAAAAATAGTAAAGGGTTAACAAGCATCTTAACCCTTTCCTGTATAGATACACCTTTATTGATAGGGTGAACAGTTTAGATTCAGATCAGCCGGCACATCCGTGCCGTCTGATCAGGATCTAAACTGTTTCCTTTTTGATTCATCAGGTTATTTCTGACCAAAATGCGACCAGAGCAGATCCTGATCAGACGGCATAGATGTGCCGGGTGATCTGGATCTACACTGGTCGCACATGCTTAGAAATGCCTATCTATACAGGAAAGGGTTAACCTTTACTCTTTTTGTGTCAAAAAGTGATCCAGATCAAATCCTTGCCCTTTTAGGGATATAATTTTTTTATGCTTTCAGATGCATTTGCTTACTTTTTACCAAGAAGCAAACAGTGTTGATCCAGATAAGACATCACAGATGTGCCATATGATCTAGATCTTTACTTGTAGCACACACGTTAAAACACAAATTGAGTAACAGTTCAAGTTATATTTTCTATGTGCTAGTCCCTTTAAAAGTGTCAAATATGTTAGTTACCAACCAGTGGGTGGAATGATTCAGTCCTAATTACAGTTTTAATGTGCTGCTGGTAGGCAAACAGTTGCAGTATTGTTGTATTAACAAATTTTACGTTTTTATATCTTTATTTATTTATTTGCTGCACAGACATGCACACAATTTTTTGTGCAATATCAGTTAAGATGCAAATTAGTCCTGGTCGATTTTATTTCTTGATTTACGACAGATAATGCATCTGTTATTGTAATGTTAATTTGGGAGTTTTGAAAGTCATTTTCTGCCTCAGTTTTTATGCTGATGTAGCACAAATATTTCAAAATTGTCATAATATTATGTAACCCTTTCTTCCATTTATACACTTTTATGACGTGTGCGAATAGTGTAGATCCATGCTGTCTGATCAGGATAAGAACTGTTCACTTTTTGATCCATTAGATTATTTCTGACCAAAAAGCGACCAATGTAGATCCTGATCAGGCAGCATGGATGTGCTTTCTAAAACTGTAAAACGCGTTAATTTCGCGAGGTCAAAATTTCACGATTTTCGTCAAAAATCAGCAATTTTCTTTATTCGCGTATTTATAAATTCGCGACATTGTCAGACTCGAAAACCTCAATAATAAAAGTATAATTTATAACCATCATCACGATTTCATCATTAAACATTTGCAAACAGTACAGATAAAATACCATTGTCCTTACTAATAGAGCAATTAACTATCAATAAACTTAATATTGTTATGCAAGCTGCCTTTTGTTTAGGTGTGAAATATAACAAACAGCGCTGACAACAGCTATATTGTTTCCTGTATCAGAATACATTACACAAAACTTTAACATAGTTTAAGGAAATACTGGTTTATAGTATTTGCATAATTTATTTAAATAATTGAATCAAATAAATAAAGGGTGAACAAAAAGAATATGTGGCGTTTGAAGTGATAATTAATTATAAAACTCATTATATATTCGCGATATTTATGAATTCGCGAAGCAAGCGATTCGCGAATATTAGCGAAATTAAAATCATAGCGAATAAAACCAGTTCTACAGTATGATATAATGTCCATGGCCTTTTATCCAGACTAACCGAAAGTTGAAAAAAAGTGTCAGACATTTGGTCAGACAAGATGTGAAAAACTGTCTGACCCAAACAAATTCTGTCAGACCGAAACATGTTAAAAAGGTATAATAAAGTATTAGGAGTTCAAATTTTTGTCTGACATTCGGTCAGATAACATAAGAAAACATGTCTGACCGGCTGAAATTTTACCAGACAGGTCCTTCGGTCTGGCAACTTTTGGGAAGTCTGTTAATCCCTCCACGAGGTATTAGGGACACCTCAGGTAAGCTTGCAAAAGTTGAGAATTTTCAGGTAATCGTCACCAATCATGCTAATAATTGTATTTGTGTTGCCTCTGTTAAAAAAAGAAAGCCCTGATTTGCAGCATATCTTAAACTTAACTCTTTCCTCCATATATATGCGTTCTTTAGTATCTGTGACCAGTGTAGAACCAGGCCCCGTGATTATAAAACTTTTTTCATGCTCGACTCAATTTGAGCATGAAAATTTGATGGCTTTGTTTCTGTTCATTATATAAAATAAAACATTTTTAACTGAAAAAATGACAAAATTGCTTTCAACAACAACTGTTGAACAGATAGTTATCACTTATCTATGAAGACTGTTAATGTTCTAGACAATTTAAGTTTGAGCACAGAATTGAGTTGAGCATGAAAAAAGTTTTATAATCAGGGGACCAGATCAGTGCCCAAGATTATAAAACTGAGCATGGAAACCAGTCTCAAATCTCAAGCAACTGATTGGCTGAAATGGCGACCAGTCGCCATTTCAGCCAATCAGATCCTTGAGATTTCAGACTGGTTTTCAATCTCAGCTTTATAACCTTCAGCTCAGAATCAGATCAGATTCTAGCTGACTGAACTCACCGGGTGCTCTTGTTGCCTTTTGGTCAGAAATTATTTAATTAATAAAAATCAAAGAGTGCAGATCCTAAAAAGATGGCTGATCAGGATCTACACTGTTTTCTCATGGGATAACAGCAATATCACATAAATATAGGGTGAATAGACCTGTTGTGCTAATTTTGGCACAAAGCCAAGTTTCACAATTTTCACTGTCTCTGGTGATTGAAATACTCCAATAACAACTTTGCTTACTTTTTAGCTCACCTGAGCCATAGGCTCATGGTGAGCTATTGTGACCCGTCTTTGTCCGTCGTCCGGCGTCCGTCGTCTGTCGTCCGTCAACAATTTCCTTTAAACAACATCTCCTCTGAAACCACTTGATGGATTTTAACCAAATTTGTCCTGAAGCATCCTGGCACTGATGTCTACAAAAGTTGTTCAAATCATGACCACAGGGTCAAGGTCAAGGTCACTGCTGCTAAAAATAGAAATTCAGTCTTTGCTCAATTACTTGAGTTTGCTTAGGTCTATTGACTCCAAACTTGGTGTTTGGGTAGCTTATATCAAAAGGCAGCTTGGGGTTGCTACCCAGGTGTCTGTGATCAAGGTCAAGGTCACTATTGCTAAAAATAGAAATTCAGTCTTTGCTCAATTACTTGAGTTTGCTTAGGCCTAAGGACTCCAAACTTGGTGTATGGATAGCTTATATCAAAAGGCAGCTTGGGGTTGCTATCCAGGTGTCTGTGATCAAGGTCAAGGTCACTATTGCTAAAAATAGAAATTCAGTCTTTTCTCAATTACTTGAGTTTGCTTAGGCCTATGGACTCCAAACTTGGTGTATGGGTAGCTTATATCAAAAGGCAGCTTGGGGTTGCTACCCAGATGTCTGTGATCAAGGTCAAGGTCGCTGTTGCTAATAATAGAAATTCAGTTTTTGCTTAATAACTTGAGTTTGCTTTGGCATATTGACTCCAAACTTGATGTATGGGTAGCTTATATCAAAAGGCAGCATGGGGTTGCTACCCAGGTGTCTGTGATTAAGGTCAAGGTCACTGTTGCTAAAAATAGAAATGCAGTTTCTACTTAATTACTTGAGATTGCTGTGGCCTTTTGACTCCAAACTTGGTATATGGATATCTTATATCTAGAGGCAGCATGGGGTTGCTACCCAGGTGTCTGTGATTAAGGTCAAGGTCACTGTTACTTAAAAGAGAAATTCAGTTTCTACTTAATTACTTGAGATTGCTTTGGCCTATTGACTCCAAACTTGGTATATGGATAGCTTAAATTAAGAGGCAACTTGGGAAAGCTACCTAAGTTGTCTGTGATCAAGGTCAAGGTCACTGTTGCTAAAAATAGAAATTCAGTTTCCACTTAATAACTTGAGTTTGCTTTGGTTTTTTGACTCCACACTTGGTGTATGAGTAGCTTATATCAAAAGGCAGCTTGGAATTGCTACCCAGGTGTCTCTGATCAAGGTTAAGGTCACAGTTTCTAAAAATAGAAATTCAGTTTCCACTTAATAACTTGAGTTTGCTTTGGCATATTGAATCCAAACTTGGTATATGGGTAGCTTATAAAAAGAGGCAACTTGGGAAAGCTACCTAAGTTGTCTGTGATCAAGGTCAAGGTCACTGTTGCTAAAAATAGAAATTCAGTTTCTGGTTAATAACTCGAGTTTCATACTCAGGTGAGCGATTCAGGGCCATCATGGCCCTCTCGTTCTTGGAAACAGGATTTTGGTCAAATAATGTGATATTAATGCACATTTAAATATGCTTCATGCAAGTTTATGACCATATAAATATGCTTTGTGCAATGTCATTTTAATAAAATTATCATGATAATAAAACAGGCAGAACAAAAATTAAAATAGCTAGATCTAGGAGTTTGGCAAGGTGCTATAGAATGATTATTTATGGTAACAGGAGCTTGTTTACTTTTTTCGTTGAATAAATGATTAAATAATAATTATTGGTGACATTAATGTTAACAAAATTTATGATTTTTTTTGTCATTTTAATACAGTACATAGATAATTTATACGAGTTTGGTGTAATTGGTTTCTGGGATATCATTTTATTTTGTTTGTTGTTAATTTCACAAAATATGCATTTTCATACATTTGCATTTTCTAGCTGAACTTAACTATATTAGTCTTTAATTGTATATGGATGAATAAAATTTCCCGCGAAAATGCAAGCAAATTAATTCCGGTAAAAACAGTATTTTTGTTTTTGTGGTGGCTAAATCATGCTTTTTTATGTGAGTGAAATAAAATCAATATATCATCAAAACAAAATAATATCTTCTACATAATAATATTATAAAGTTTTTTAGGCAAAAAGAGTTGCACTCGTCCGTCCGTCCGTACGTCCGTCTGTCCCCTAATCTTGTGGCATCAACTTCTCCTAAACTATAAGGTGGATTTCTTTTAAACTTGCACAGATGATCAAACAGGATGTGTAGATGATCATCAAGAAAGGATTTTTTCCTGCAACCCTTTTTACCAGAGTTATGGCCCTTTGTTATTACAAATTTTGTTGGAGCAGCGGGGGCATCAGTGTCCAAGGACACATTCTAGTTGAACAAAATTTGCAGGTTCACGCCTTAAGTTCATTTAGAATTCAGAATAGCAATATTTGTGCTGTGTGGAGGCCATAGAAGGTCTCCCCGTACATATAGTCAGTACTGTTATCAGTACATAATTGGTTATCAATGTTGTGTATTGGTGATAAAGTCTATCAGTTGACTGTAGGGGTTGTCTGGGCTAAGCTCCTTCAGAAGCGTGTTGGGAGTAACATGGCTAGGTGCTGTTGCTGTAAAGTAAGGGTATGATCAAGTGTATGGGCAAATGATTTGAAATTCATAGTAGCATTATTTGTACAATGTGGCAGCCATAAAAAGTCTCACCATACACATAGTAAGTACAGTTATCAGTTAATAAATTTTTACTTATTGGCACATTATGATAAACATGTTAATAACCTTTAGTAGGGATATCGCTGCCAGATATCGCCATCAGAAGAGAGCTAGGATTTGCATGGCTAAGGCTCTTGTCACCAAACAGTTTGGCAATATACTTTCTTGTACGCATAAAGCAGCTGAAATTTTTATTTTTAACTGATAACAAAGCTTAGGCAACAGAAAATTAATTCCTTGATTCTCATCCAAATTTTAGTGAAGAATGGAGCGGGTGGACGGGTTTTATTTATCATTCTAACTGTTTCTAACGACGCTTGTGTAGTGCAAAGATAAATAAGCGTCTAGCTGACTATGATAAGACGATTCGCACTTAAATTTTTCATACTGCGTTTCGTATGTTTCATACTCTTAATGTAAATTTTGATGTTCGCAATTTGTTTTCTAAAATAAAAAAACATTCGGGGAGAGTGATTTTCGAGGGGCGAGCGGTGATGAGAATCTAGGAATTAATTTTCTATTGCCTTAGTCATTATAAATAAAGCATTTCTTATTTAAATGGAAGCACATATTAAGCATTATTTTCTTTAATAATTTTCCTCAACTCACTAGGTTAAAAAAAATTAAATTTCAAATTTATCATGAAGCTGAAAGAATCTATTATAATGATTAATTTGTATTCAGTTAATAAAATTAAAGCCATGGCTTGTGCATTACCATTTGAATAAAGATTTATCGCACATGTTGTGCTTGTATCAAGTTTAAGCAAAATAGTGCTTCTGTATTGCAAACATTAATAATTATTCAATTTCTGTGATAAAAGGCTCCAAACAAATCTAATATTTTACAGAGATCTATCAATTTCTTGCACATTCTCTTGCAGCTAATTGACTGCTTATGTTTTTAACAAACAATTAGCTGCATATATGCTCTTACAACCAATTAGCTGCATATATGCTCTTACAACCAATTAGCTGCATATGCTCTTTCAACAAATTAGCTGCATAATTATGTTACAGCAACTGACTGCATATGCTTTTAACAACCAATTGGCAGCATATGCTCTTACTACCAATTAGCTGCATATGCTCTTACATAAATTAGCCGCATAATTATGCTCTTACAACAAATTAGTTGCAAATGCTTTTAACAACCAATTAGCTGCATATGCTTTTAGAACCAATTAGCTGCATATATGTTCTTTCAACCAATTATCTGCATAATTTTGCTCTTACACACAGTTGGCTGCAATGGCCCTTACTCTTAATAAATTCATCAATCCAATAGTTGTGCTCTCTGGTGTGTTGCAGGTTACTAAGGTTTAAGGTATGCCTGGATGTTCATCAGTTTAAGTGTTAACGTAATTTACCTTGTACTTGGGTCTTTGTTGTTTTTGATGGAGGCAGGCAGGGAGGTTTATTACCTGCAGAAGCCATTATTGAAATATAGGCTTATTGCTTTTATGATAGATGTAGCAATTTACTGTGACATTAACACTTATGGTAACACTTAAATGGATGTAGATGGATTCCTGATAATAACACATTTTGTTTTCTTGTGGATTTATGGGATTCCCTCTCAAGTCTTTGTTTGATGTATTATCCTTAGCTTAACTTCTTTATTTTAGCTTTAACTTCTTTATTTGATATTAGTTGTGGAACAAGTTATCTCAGTTTATATTAATCACGATCTGTGATGTTGAAACCTTAAACTACTTGTGCCAGCTGTGGATTTGGAGACACTGCAGAATAATCTCATCTATTGCAGGATTTGAACCCGCTATCTCCTTAATGGAGTTTGAAGTTCTATCCTTAGGCCTGTGATCCTCCTTATCTCATTTCTACCATTAATACTTTCTTGCTGGTTTATGCAGGCTTATTAATCTTTTTGTCCACAATTTCAAACAAATGAATTCTTCCATTAACATACTTTAAGAGGTGACAGAATCTGGCATCATTTATTTTCAAATAGAAAAATTTTCATGCAAAGGGCAAACATAATATAGTGTGGACATAAATTCATGCAGTTGAAAACATCTCATATGATAAGCTCTTATATCGATATGTATTGATAGATGCTTGATTTTATGCAATCTCCATAAAATACTACAAATTTTGATTTCAGTTAGATTTTGGCCTGCAATCGACTGATATTTTCGTTGAGAAGTAAAGCGAGAAAGTTTAATTGACGTTGTTCATTGTTAATCACGCCTGCAGGTTGCTCTACTTTAAGTCCCACCTTTTGTTATTGTTTCAACATCCGCAAGGGGAATGAACACTCAGCAACAAAAATTTTATTGACAGCAAAACCTAATTTGGAAGTAAAATACAGCGTCTTTTGACTGGAGTGGCAGTTCTAACAGTCGTTGCATGACAAAAAACGTGGTCGGCATCTTGTGAACTGCTGCAGTGCTGCAGATATTTATGTTGGTTGCTCGCTGGGTCAAAACCTAATTGAAATCGAAATTTCTAGTATTTTCATGTAGACAAAATTTTATGCATAGGGCGAACATGATGAAGCACATACATAAAATCATGCAGTTGTAAACTTCTATGATAACATGATTCGTTTTAATAGGGGCTTGATTTTATACAAATTTTCATAGCATGAAATAATGTAGCAGCTAGTACAAGTTCATAACAACATGTAAAACACTAAGTCTGGGCCCTTTCCTCCACATATACCCATTTTATCATGTGTGACCAGTGTAGATCCAGATCAGCCGGCACATCTGTGCCATCTGATCAGGATCTGCACTGGTCATATTTTGTTCAGAAATAACCTAATGAATTAAAGAGCAAACAGTTTAGATCCTGATCAGATGGCACAAATGTGCTGGCTGATCTTGATCTAAACTGTTGGCCCTCGCAATTAAGGTGTATGTAAGGGGGAAAGGTTTAAGGATAATTATTGTCCGAATAACCATCATCATGTTTTCATCTTCTATCTTTCCTTTACCCGATACTCCATAGATACACAAAGCTGAGCATGGAAACCAGTCTCAAATCTCAAGCATCTGATTGGCTGAAATGGCGACTGGTCGCCATTTCAGCCAATCAGATGCTTGAGATTTGAGACTGGTTTCCATGCTCAGCTTTATAACCTTCAGGCCTGCATGTGCAAACAGTGTAGATCCAGATCAGCTGGCACATAAGTGTGATCTGATCAGGATCTACACTGTTCACTTTTGGATTCATTAGGTTATTTCTGATTCATTTTAGGGTAATGTGCCACCAGTGCAGATCCAGATCAGAAGGCATGTATGTGCTGGCTGATCTGGATCTACACGTGTCGCACATTGTGTTAAAATAAATATATATAGACTAGCGAAGGGTTAATTACAATGAGCACATAATTTGCCTCTTCAAAGTTATTTGTTCTCAAGATAACCAGAAGTTGTGGGAGTCCATTGTTGATTCATCGGATTCCTGTTTGATTGCAGTGCACTTATATCTTGTGTACAAGTGTTAAGAATGTTTATAAACATGATTAATTCTTTGAGCTACCTAAACATGCCATTCCTTTCTGTTTTTCAGAGGAGTGCGGTAACTTCTTGACATATTTAAGCCACATTCTACCATTTAACTAACTCACCTCACTTCGAGAATGTCTGCCTCCACATTCCTCCACTACCCCAGGGGTGGATCCAGAGGGGTTCAGTGGGTTGCTTGAATCCAATTTTTGGGCAGGAATATTGAATTTTCATGGAGATTTTGAGCTGATTATTGTAGTTACCCTTAGCTGCCCCTACATGAACCCCCTTCCGGGAAATCTTGCATTTGACCATGAACCCCACTGGGTAGGATGCAGATTTCTAGAAAGTGGGTTTGTTTGGAACAGTTTTAGGGTAGTGACATGGTAATTTCCAAATTTATAGCCATAATTCCCATGAAAATTTAGCATCGCAGCCCAAAAAGTGGGTTTGAGCAACCACTTTGAATTCTGGATCCGCCCCAAGCTCAGCATGTGACATCGATGCACAGACAAATTTAATTATTTTTGCCACATCCCTTTGTACGTACCCTTTTAAATGCCAGTAAGCACTCTGTATTAAGAACATATTCTGCACCTTCACTTTTGACTAGATTTTTGACTTAGTTATTTAGATTAAATTAGATTTTGGAAAAAAACATCCTGGTCATTTCCAACTAATTAATTTTCTAGCCAAAATCCTCATGAAAATAAAGTATTGCAGCCCAAAAAATGGGTTTTTTGAGCAACCCTGTTCAACTTCTCTGGATCCACCCCTGCCCAAGCATGTGTCATTGATGCAAAGACAGGTTTAATTATTTTTGCCATATCCCCTTTTAGGTATCCCTTTAATTTCCAGTAAGTGTTCTGTATTTAACACCCACTCAAATACATTTAAATACATTTAAACATACATTAAACCTCATGGCCACCTCCAGGACTGGGCTTGAATGAGGTGGTCTTAATTTTTAGATCATCTGTGATCTGGATCTGCACTGTATACTTTAAGATTCATATGGTTATTTCTGACCAAGATCAGAACAGTTTAGATCCAGATCAGATAGCATGGATGTGTCGGCTAATCTAGATCTACACTACTCATCCATTCTATAAAAGTCATGCAGTAAAGTATTTAACAGAATAAACAAAATAAAACTTGACACAGAAAGAAGTTAGTTGCATGGAAGATCAGATGGCGTGAATATTAAAGCTGATCTGGATCTACACTGGTGGCACATGCTTTATATGAAGTGAAGGGTTTTGACTCAAGGAAGCATTGAATAAAGTTGGTTTCATAAATTCTAATAAAAAAACTGTTGACTCAGCAGTCTTGTCTATCAAAGACTGTTTATTATTCAAACTGCTATATAGAGGTACTTAATGGTTTCTGTTATACCATTTGTTTACTTCTACATTCTTTGATGCTTGATGGATAGGTAACATTAACCCGAATTCTTATTACCTGGATGCAAAATTATAAAATGAGAATGGGAACTAGGCTAAAATCTCAAGCATCTGATTGTCTGAAATTGTGATTTGAGACTGGTTTCATAACCGGTTGCCATTTCAGCCAATCAGATGCTTGAGATTGAGACTGGTTTAAAATCTTAAGTTTTTTAATCTTCAGCTCAATGGATGCATTGACTACAGGTTTCATAGTTCAGGAGAGATTTATAGGTTTCTTTTCTTTTTCATTTCAAAAGGAGTTGAATTATATTTGCTAGATCTTTAGAAGTGATAAAAGTTCAAGTGGTAGATCCGTCACATTACTAAAGGAATTGACAATGTGTCAGTATTACTTTACTTGCATAACTGTTTACTGACTGTAGATACACCTTCATTGCATGCGCGAATAGTGTAGATCCAGATCAGCCATGCTTTTAGATTCATAAGGTTATTTCTTACAAATATACAACCAGTCTATATACAGTACCCAAGGTTATAAAACTGAGCAAGGAAACCAGTCTCAAATCTCAAGCATCTGATTGGCTGAAATGGCGACTGGTCGCCATTTCAGCCAATCAGATGCTTGAGATTTGAGACTGGTTTCCAAGCTCAGCTTTATAACCTTGAGGCCAGATCAGAGTGAAGCCTGTCCTTAAAGACTGATCAGACAAAGCCCCAAAACTTGTCTTTGAAGGCACCTGTGAGGGCTGAAGGTTATAAAGCTGAGGTTGGAAACCAGTCTTAAATCTCAAGCATCTGATTGGCTGAAATGGCGACTGGTCGCCATTTCAGCCAATCAGATGCTTGAGATTTGAGACTGGTTTCTATGCTCAGTTTTATAACCTTGGGTAAAGATTTTTTTTCACAGGTGAATTTGTTCATTAAATAAGTCAGTGGGACAGGTAAAATTTACTCTTTATCCACACCTGGTCTTTGTTTACAGGTGGTCCATAAACAGGTTGGACTGTACTTACGCAAAAGAAAGTTTTTTTGTCTATATTTAGGAAATTGGATTCAAGCCATATCTGTCTATTTTTAGGACATTGGTTTCAAGCCTTATCTATGTCAATTTTTAGGACATTGGTTTCAAGCCTTATCTATTTCTATTTTTAGGACATTGGTTTCAAGCTGTATGTTTTTCTATTTTAAGGACATTTGTTTCAAGCCCTATGTTTGTCTATTTTTAGGACATTGGTTTCAAGCCATATGTTTGTCTATTTTTAGGACATTAATTTCAAGCTGTATGTTTTTCTATTTTAAGGACATTTGTTTCAAGCCCTATGTTTGTCTATTTTTAGGACATTGCTTTCAAGCCATATGTTTGTCTATTTTTAGGACATTGGTTTCAAGCCGGACGTGGAAGAGAAAGATGAAGGTGTTCATATGGAGGGCTACCTGTTCAAGAAAACCAAACATGCTTTCAAGGCTTGGGTCAGGTAAGTCACTTAACACTTTCCTCCACATATACACCTTTATGGCATGGGCAAACAGTGTAGATCTCTATCAGCCAGCACATTTGTGCCATCTGATCAGGATCTACACTGTTTGATGTTTATTTCATGTGGTTTTAATTTTTAAATATTTTGGGCTCTGGCAATTATGCCAATTTAAACAATTTAACTGTGTTTCTAAATTGAATAATACAATTTCCCCATTCATCCCACTCCCCCACACATACAGTAGTATATCTGCTCTGTGGCTGTAAATATTTTAAATGTTAAGGCTGAATAAAATATCATATTTTATCATATCATATATTCTTAGGCGGTGGTTTTCAATAGAAGAGAACCAGCTACGGTATCAAAAGCGGACAAAAGACCCGCAAGTCACAGTAATGGAGGAGGACCTACGTCTCTGCACGGTCAAACCAGCTTACGAAATCGACAGAAGATTCTGTTTTGAGGTTGTCTCCCCTTCCAGGTAAACTAAGTGTAATTTTGTGTATTTTGTCCATAAAGCATGTAATAAAGCATAAATACATGTAATCAGCATTTAGTAATTGGTGTATTGTATGCATTTTTAATCTGTGAAATCGATTGAAAGTTTTCTTTGGAAAGCCCTGATTATTAGATTGAGGTATGTTGTTGGGTGTGTGGTCAGGTGGGCATCAAGATTTCATTCAGTTTTTTGTTTAAAGATAAACTGACAAATGAATACAAACTTTTGTAATTTTTATATTAAATTTACTAAATATGTTATTCCGTCTTTGTACAAGCATGTAAGATTTACAGGCTAATAGTATTTACGGTGGACATAATTCTGATTCGAATTATATTTGCACAAGTTGTGCATGTCCAATATAATGCCACATGTTTAGATACTTATCGTGGTCAGGTTACAATTTTTCCAAAACACAAGTAGTCCGATTATGACGATTCAATATCTTTAAATCACAGCTACTGAAACCATATATACCATGTAGCCATTTCGGTGAATAATAGTGCAAACATATTTAATTGGAATGCAATAAAATATAGATGTACGATCAAATTATATTTAACTTACAGTTTTATTTAGCATTTAACTTTATGCATGCTGATCATGCGAAAATTACCGTAACTAAAACTGTCCGTCGATATAGCCTTGCGGTGATGGTTCTTATTATTGCGTTTGCTATTTAGGCCGTTGTTTTGGGGTTGAGTAATAAAAATAGTATTATACTATTTTCATTTAGTAAGGTAAATACATCTTGTCCATCTTAGCTTATTATACAGCGAACTGCATATAATAATTAAGATTACAAATACAAAAAAACACAAAAAAACAAAGATATTCCTATTAAATAAAGGGTAACCCCGTCACTTCCCCTTTAGTATCCGCCTATGGCTATATGGACTAGAATATTAATAATTCTGCGCTTAGCAAATAGGCGATTTATACACAAATATCAAAATTTGTTGCTATCCTAAATCAGGTTTAAAATGACAACGATACAGAACTCGAACAGTCTCTTTATTTTTAGTAAAAAGGCGTATTAAGCCATGATGATATGCATTTCAGAAATACTCGTAAATCCTTCGCAACAAGCCACAAAGTAGAGATGTAAAGAAAGCATATTGTTTAAATTTTCTCTAATCAAGACAAATAAAGTTAATTGATTATCCATAAAAGAGCAAGGTACTTGTCCCTGTTCTGTTTTACTGGTTCGGTGACACGCATGTGATCTATGCCTCTAACTATCTGGGACCTTTGCCGGCCACGCTCTATTATTACATGATATACTGGCCCCGGTCCCCAAATCACTGATTTAATCAGTGCATCTGGTGATCAAAAGACTTGTGATATATGCCGCACACTCTACAGCCGCAGGAAGCAGGAAGTATTCAGACACGTGTCATGTATATCACGTATGGCCCATAATCCCTCAATATCGGGTCAGTTAATTTTATGAAAATACTTGAAGTTTTGTATTCCAATATTATCGCAAGACTTTATTTATAATTATATTATATTTAAGGACATGAATTTATAGCCTTTTTTTCGGCGAATTTTTCACGAAATGATTGGTAGTGATGTTGTCTTGTGTTCATTCTTGATCCCACTCCAGAAAATAAGAAGAGTAAACTTAATGGTAAACACTGCAATGCCAGTCTGTTTTTATTTTGTTGGGCAAGAACTACGAGATAAGATATTTGCAAAATCCCGTAAAAATTATTAGAAATTGTGTAAACCAGTGTTACTGTACATATTTCCTGAAACATTTTACAAACGAATAAGCCATCACATCGTACTTATGGATTGTATTTAAGATATTTATTGTATTCAAGTCTCAAGCTATTGTTGTTACCAAATTATAAAATAATTGATTTAAGTAATGCAAAAATTCTTCTCGACTCTTTTTTCGTCTTCAGTACAGGTCTTGTTGTGGCAAAACTTACTTGCGTTTCGGCGACGCATTTACATTTCTCATGTATCAAAAGTAATATAGTCGACAATGTGTCAGATTGAAAACACTTATGAAAACTACTTGGCATTTATTGTTATTATTATTATTAATTGGATTTAAACAAAACAATGCCGATATTCATCGTGTTTGCAGATATGCGAACCTTTACCGGGACAATAGGTCTTTGCGTACAGTCCTTTCATTTTTCATATTTCAACCGAAATTTTCTGTATTCTCCTTCGAGTATCTAAAGAAGCTAATATAGTTTCGGCTTGATTGTGTTTTACAATCGATCGTGGCAAAAATATCCCTTGTCATTAAAATTTATCCTCAAATCACTGTAAATATAATCAAATCAGTGTACTATTTACACTATCGTTGATAAGCGTATAAGATCCAATGACGTCATCGATATTAAGCTCTACCCCCTCCAAAATTAGAGTGATTTTTGGAGCGCTGAATTTGTGGATGTCAATGCTAATTAATGGCGTTTTTTGAGCATGAAATCAATTTATTTATATGAGATATTGGTAATTACATAAATTGGAAAGTATTTTGTTGGAAACTAAGCATTTGTCAGTTTATCTTTAAGCTCACTTTTTCTCCGTAACCATTCAAGGCAGAGCTTTGAAACGTAACATTGTTGTTTGACATTACAATTTAGCAATTATTGTTATAAGTTTCATCAGTTTTCACTGTGCTCCTTTTTCACTTAATGTTAAAGAAGAAAACCTGGTTTTGTCGAATTGCGCATCTTATCGGAGTTGATGGTGTTTTTGTGGATGGGAAACACAACTTTCACTCTCATTAAATTAGATGCTTATACTCCATCTGTACAATTCAGAAACAGCATTCAATTCACTTTTTTGCAAATTATCATACGATCATTATATGATTACATCTTCATTATCCGAATTATAAAGTAATCAGCAGATATTGGTTCACAAGTTTTTAGTCAAATGTTTACAACACAAAACAATAAAAAATGCAAATTACGACTGGGAAATAGATACGTCTGGAGTTTAGTTATTATTGTTGCTGGTGGGAAATGTATGTTTATTTGCTTAAATGAGCTGGAAAATGTCTTACTAGGTTGTTATTTGGTAATACAGATCTTGTTTGCCTGTATAATTGATTTTCAAGAATTGTCTGACAATCATTACAGACTGTCTGAGTAAAGCTTTCAAAATCTTTGTGTCTGACATATTTTGCTTTTCCAAGTTTATTTTGTTGTTGGTTATTTATTATTGATGATATAAACACATACAGTAAAAGCCCTCCTCAAGACCACTGTGAAATTAAGACAAACTCAGTAGTGAGACTGCACTAATTTTTGCCCCAAAGGAGAGTCCACCACACTACTAAGACCAGTTTGGCACAGTCCCAAAGGTGGTCTTAATATTTCACTTTATTGCAATTAAAAAGAATGTCAGTAATTATTCTCCCTGAATGAAAATTCTGGTGAAGCATATAGTCACCACCTTGTTTGACCGTCCGTCTATCCGTCAATACTTTCCCCAGTTCTGCATTTATAACTTTGTTATTTGAAGTCACATTTTAGAATTATATGACAGAAATGATTGTCATATCTAGATGACATTTAGTGCACAACATTTGTGATAAAATGTGTATGTATAAAGCAGTAAAAAGAAGACACATTACTTGTTTTATATTTGCAGAAGTCATATGTTACAAGCGCATACAGAAGAAGAGTTTCAGGCCTGGGTCAGTGCAATACAGTCAGGCGTCACGAAGGCGTTTAGGGACGCAGAGAGGCGGCAATCTGATGGCGGGGTAAACATCTTTTCAGTTCAGAGATCACGGCTCTCACAGACAAAAGTCATAAGTTATAAGCAGTTGAGATAAGGAGTTTGTGTTTAACCCTTTCCTCCATAGACACATCATTATTGCATTGGTGAACAGTTTAGATCCAGATCAGCCAGCACATCAGTGCTGTCTGATCAGGATCTAAACTGTTAGCTTTTTTATTCATTAGGTTATTTCTGACCAAAATGCGACCTGTGCAGATCCTGATCAGATGGCTTGGATGTGCTAGCTGATCTGCATCTACACTGGTCGCACATGCGTAAAAATGAGTATTTATGGAGAAAAGGGTTAACTTTACATGCATAGGATATGGGTCTACACTGTTTACCCATGCCATAAAGCATATGTATGAAGGACAGGGTTGATGAAGTTTAACCCTTTACTCCGTATACGTGACTTTTATCACATGGAGAAACAGTGCATTTCCTGATCAGCTGGCACATCTATGGTGTCTGATCAGGATCTACACTGTTCACTTTTAGATTTGAAAAGTTATTTTTGACCAAAAATTAAAGATTGTAGATCCTGAAGAGATGGCATGTGCCCAAGGTTATAAAGCTGAGCATGGAAACCAGTCTCAAATCTCAAGCATCTGATTGGCTGAAATGGCGACCAGTCGCCATTTCAGCCAATCAGATGCTTGAGATTTGAGACTGGTTTCCAAACTCAGCTTTATAACCTTCAACCATGGATGTGCCAGTTGATCTTTACTCCATATGTGAAAAACAAACAATCATATAAATGGAGAAATTGGATAATTTAGAAATAATAATATTTAGAAAACAAATAAGCCAAAATTCATACTAAAGTCTTATAGCACAATTATTGTCCACATTTCTGAGTCATGTTCACATCGATGTTTTCTTGTTTTTAGTTAAATGAAAGCCGTGGAAGTAGCAGAAGTTCTTTGTCTGATACTTCGAACGTGGAAAGTCCAGTGTCGAATAAAGATAAGAAGTCTAAAGCACAAATGTAAGTTGCTCAATTTCCTGTTGTTGTATACATCATTACCTCGGTGCAAAAGTGGTATAACCCCATCCTGTTTTGTGTTGCCATTTCGAAGAAATGGCAATACAAAGGGATCCCTTTGTCTGTCAGTCTGTCTCTACATCTGTCTGTCCATTTGTCATGAAATCTTAACGTTAGCTATAACTTTACCATTTCTTAATATTTCTTCATGGAACTTTCAAATTATATTGCTGATAACAATACGTTCATGATGATGCCAAATTCTTTAGGTCAAGGCCACATTTGATGGATTATGTCCCTTCTTTGTACTTGGATTTTGAAACAAAAACTTAATGTTTGCTAGAACTTTGCCTTTCCTCAATATTTCTTAATGTAATTTTTAAATTATATTGCCTTTGACAACATGCTTATGATGATTCCAAATTCTTTAGGTCAAGGTCACATTTGATGGAGTTATGACCCTTTTTTGTACTTTGATTTTGACATGAAAACTTAACGTTAGCTTTAACTTACCATTTCCCAATATTTCTTCATCAAACTTTCAAACTATATTGCTCATGACAACATGCTCCTGATGATGCCAAGTTCTTTAGGTCAAGATAGAATTATTCCCCCTTTGTACATGCATTTTTATTCCGACATAGTACCAGAGGGCGACACAAGTGTTCAACTGAGCACCCATCTCGTTCAATGGTACTTACACTGTTTTTACACTAGTGTGATACAATATTCTGAATATTCCAACATTGAAATTGGATTCTTTAACCTTTTACTCCATGGGATATGGATGTTATCCAGTGACATCTGTGCCCAAGGTTATAAAACTGAGATTGGAAACCAGTCTCAAATCTCAAGCATCTGATTGGCTGAAATGACGACTGGTCGCCATTTCAGCCAATCAGATGCTTGAGATTTGAGACTGGTTTCCAATCTCAGTTTTTTAACCTTCAGCTCTGATCAGGATCTACACTGTTTGCTTTTGATTCATTATGTTTTTCTGACCTAGAAGTGAACAGTGTTGAAGCTGATATTACTGATGTGCCAGCTGATCTGGATCTACACTGTTCACAAATTAAAATATTGTATATATTGAGTAGAGGTTTAAAACTGGAATTGTATCAATAAAACTGGATTTGTATCCATGTAGACAAATATATAAAATTTTGCAAGAAAATATCTGGAGAAAAAAAGCATTCAAAGTTGGAAGCAGTATTTAACAACACTTTTTCTTCACATTTCATAATATTATGTTACTTGAATGCCATCAGACGACATCAAACCCAGATGTTAAAAAACTCTTGCCACCTTATATACGCTTTTTTACTCGTGTGCAACCGGTGTAGATCAAAGAAAAGCCAGCACATGATTTCTGTATGATCAGAATCTACATGGTTACTTTTGGTCAGCAATAACCTTATATAAAATTTAAAAAAAGCAAATATCCTGATCAGACTACATGGATGTGCTGGCTTATCTACACTGTTTGCCCATGCTGTAAAGGCATACATACGGAAGAAAGGGTTAATATGCTACTTGCATTACATCAAACTCCATCAAACCCAGAAATTTTAATAATACAGTGTTACTTCCTATGTTGGTTTAATTATAAAAGTCACCATTTTATTCGCAGACAAATGGAAAAACTGTATTCAATATCAGGCAATTCCAAATGTTGTGATTGTGGAGCGTCCGAGCCTCGATGGGCGAGTATTAACTTGGGCATTACATTGTGTATAGGCTGTTCCGGTATTCATAGGTAAGTGCTTGCAAAGCAGTATTGGTAAACCCACATGACAGCAAGTGTAGACTCAGATTTATAAGCCTGCCACACTTGAGCATGGGTCTACTCTTTGATATTCAACAAATAAAAACAAAGCAACAGAATATTGAAAACTTAAATAAAATTTGCCTATCGTTAAAGTGGGAAAAACAGTCCTCAGAAGATGCATTTGCCAAGAAAATACTTACTAGATACTAGTGTTTTTAATATTAACTATAATTATGCTTTAGTGAATGCATATGGATGTTCATTCCTGGGACATTTTGTCCTTGGAAATGAGGTTGAACTATCTGAACATGAGTTTTGAAATTGTTTTCAGAGTTTTCTTATGATATGGTTTATTTGTAGAGATTTTATATAAAATATATGGTTGATTTATAGCTTGCATATGATATGTTTTCCAATAAATGATATTTTATGAACAATATATGCAAACACCATATATAAGCTATAGCGGTTTTCCCCCGAAAACTATTTTCAAGAACAGTCAATACAGGAAGCTTGATACCCAGTACTTACACTGTTTTTGCAAACAGGATGAAGCACATAATCTTACATTTATCATGTAATTGTTGTGTATTTTTTAGAGGGTTTGGTGTACATATATCCAAAATCCGATCAATAACTCTAGACTCTTGGGAACCGGAGTTACTCAAAGTTATGGCGGAGCTTGGAAACGATGCTGTCAATAGAATATATCTAGTCAATGTGGATGATAGTGTCACTCCGGCAACACCAGATTGCAGCGGGTAAGATCTTACCTATTCATGCCAGTGATTTTCATTCAGCTTAACCCTTTTCTCCATAAATACGCATTTTTACGCATAGATCCAGATCACCCGCACATCCGTCTGATCAGGATCAGCGCTGGTCACATTTTGGTCAGAAAAAACCTAATGAATCAAAAAGCGAAAAGTTTAGGTCCTGATCTGATGGCATGGATGTGCTGGCTGATCTGGATCTAAACTGTTAGCCCATGAAATAAAGGTGTTTATTACATGAACTATAAATAGACGCAACGCAATTGGTCACACCCCCAAAATAACCGAGTCAATAAATCTAGATATTGACCCGCTTTCGCTGATATTGACCTGTCTATAAATAGAATGCGAAAGTTTCCATCTTTTATATTATTTATAGTTCATCTAATAAACTATTATATATATCACTATTTATAGTTCATGTAATAAAACAGTTATTTACTTATCAGCTGGGAAATATGCTGTTGATATTGACCGCAAAAATCGTTATTGACCTCGGCTATCGCCTCGGTCAATAACGATTTTTTAGGTCAATAGCACAGCATATTTCCCAGCTAATAAGTAAGTAATTGTATAATCTTTGGAGGAAAGGGTTAATAATGCTGTAATACCATTATTGTAAGTTTGTGTATTAAACTCTGGAGTAAATGCCCAAAATTAAACCCCAGCGAAATCACACCATTTAGTAATATGTTTGAATGGAAATACAGTCAAACCTGTCTTTAGCAGCCACCCAAGGGAGTGACAAAAAGTGGCTGCTCTATACAGGTCGCTGTAAAAGACAGGTTAAAATGAGAACAAAATGCCAATTTAGGACATATTCAAACTGGCTGTTTAAGACAGGTGGTCGCTATTCACAGGTGGCTGCTAAGGCAGGTTTCACTGTATACATATTTTCAAATTTTTGCCTGCCCAGTTATATCTTTGTGACCTGTGCATGAAATTTAATCCCTGCAAAATAAAATGATAGCACAGTTTTGATTTGTCAATAATCACCTGGTTGAGGATTTGTCACAGTCTACCTTAGTTTGTAGATCCAGATCTGTGCATTCAGATCAATGCCCAAGGTTATAAAACTGAGCATGGAAACCAGTCTAAAATCTCAAGCATCTGATTGGCTGAAATGGCGACTGGTCGCCATTTCAGCCAATCAGATACTTGAGATTTGAGACTGGTTTCCAATCTCAGCTTTATAACCTTCAACCAAGGATCTTCACTTGGTAAGAAATAAATGAATGACTGTACATTCTGATCTAACCGCATGGATCTGTTGAGAAATTTAAGTTTTATAACTTCTGGGCTCTAACCTCTTCATTTTGGATATCAAGTGACCATGTAATTATTTTTATTTTTTCAGTCCTGTTCGTGAAGCTTGGATTAAAGCCAAATACGTCCAAAAACTTTTCGTCTCGAAACTGCCAGGCCCGAAGTCTTCAGAAGGGAAGGTGAAAGGTTGGAGAGTGAAAAAGAAAACTAGGAAGTCACCAGCACGCACAACAAGCACGGAAGAGAACTTGTCATTGTCTACAAAATCATCACCGGGCTCGGATATTACAAGCGGTCTGTTGGAGGGTATATAAAAATAAATTGAAATGAATAGGTGTAGTGGGTGCTTTTGTTGTATACTCTTTTGCTTTTTTATTTGTTTTTTATGTTTATGCAATATTACCCTTACTACGGGATTAGGCCTAAAACCTTTGATTCATATAATATATGGTTTTCATCGCGTGAGCAAACAGTGTAGATCCTGATCAGTCAGCACATCTGTGCCATGTGATCTCAATCTACATTGTTCGCTTTTTCTTAAGGGAACAGTTTAGATTCTGATCAGATGGCACAGATGTGCTGGCAGATCTGTGCTCAAGGTTATAAAACTGAGCATGGAAACCAGTCTCAAATCTCAAGCATCTCATTGGCTGAAATGGCGACCAGTCGCCATTTCAGCCAATCAGATGCTTGAGATTTGAGACTGGTTTCCATGCTCAGCTTTATAACCTTCAACCCTGGATAAAGACTATTGGCCAAGGCCATATCTGTGGAGTACATGAATGATCAGTGTAAATCCAGATCACTTTGCTTCTTGGTCAGAAACATCTCTTGGAATTTGAGATTGGAAACCAGTCTCAAATCTCAAGCATCTGATTGGCTGAAATGGCGACCTTTATAACCTTGGGCACATGACTGATTTACACCCATAACACATTCCATAAAGGCCTTACATGTGAACTATAGAGTTATTTAAAAGAACACTGGTATCATTTTAATTTCGAGGGGATCTTATTTCAGCATAATACTTAAGCGAAATTTTTGCACAGGCATAAATTCTTTTTTATTGCAATGGTCTTTATATAATTAGGGGTTTTTACTGTACAAGTGTATATTTTTTTGCTTTTTATATACCCCTTCTGTGCCTTCTGTTGTTATCATTGATGTAACCATTCATATAAACAAGCAGTGTATCCAGGAAAATACTATTCCACCTGCTTACCTTGTTAACAAGGGCTCACGATCATTAACTGAATATTTTGATTGGTTGGCTTGGTGGCTTGTCTAAATTTGGACCAATCAGCTGCTTCAGATTGCAGTCTGGTTTCCAGTCTATGTTTATGTTTTCTTAAGATCATTTAAAAGAACTGGAGACCAGTCTCCAATCCTTAGCAGCTGATTGGTTAAATCTGGGTAATTTATTTCAAGCTGACCAATCACTAGCTAGAATCAAGACTCTGGTCCCCTAACACATGTTCTTGATCTTGGGCCAATTGCTTGTATTTACAAAACAATCTTGGATCAATTTTCATCATAAACATGAACAAATTCAATTAAATTTAATATTAAAATTTTTCGTTCAAAATAACATAATTTCAATTGTTCTATGAATTTTCTGAAAAATATTAATAATCTATGTATCTTTAAAAATTTACATGTCGCCATTTCAGCCAATCAGATGCTTGAGATTTGAGACTGGTTTCCATGCTCAGCTTTATAACCTTTAGGCCAGTGTAGATCCAGATCAGCTGCCACATCGGACATGTTGGATCTGAATCTGCGCTGGTCACATCGTGATCCAAAATAACCAAATGAATCTAAAAGTGAACACTGTAGATCCTGATTGGATAGCAACAGTGTGCTGGCTGATCTGGATCTACACCAATTGATGCAATAAAAGTGTATCAATGGAGTATAGAGTTAAAGTTTTTGTGTCGCCCTTTCGAAAAAAAGGCGATACATAGGGACCGCTTTGTCCGTCCGTCGGTCCGTCCGTCACGAAAACTTAACGTTGGCTATAACTTTGCCATTTCTTAATATTTCTTCATCAAACTTTCAAATTATATTGCTTATGACAACATGCTCGTGATAATACCACATTCTCAAGGTCAAGGTCACATTTGATGGAGTTATGCCCCTTTTTGTACTTGCATTTTTATACCGACAGCACCAGAGGGCGACACAAGTGTTCAACTGAACACCCATCTAGTTATTAATATTTCTTTGTTCATTACAGCTGTGCTGTCTGTCTCATCATCGTCCAAAGACACCGACTCCGGTGTCGTCTCAGATGTTTCCATCAGCAAGGAACCTGCTGTCTCGGAGACTGAGTCAGACAGTACACTGGTGACCACAGCGACCGAGTCTGAAAGTACATTGGTTAATACCGCCTCCCAGCCTGGCAGCAGACCTTTAAGCACCATAGCAGATACTGATAGTCTGCCGGGATCCAGCGAGGATGTTCTGGTGTTTGGTACAGAGGTACCTCTGCCAGGTGAGATTTATATTTACTATAAATTTCAATTTCATTGTTTGCAATGATACAGTCCATTATTTATTTTGAAAAGAACTCAAGGTCCTAAGAAAGGCTCATTTTCTTTGTTTTTGCATTACCCCATCTAAGGAGCCTGAAAACCTTAACAGAGATAAGACAGATTTCGATTTCAGTTAGATTTTGGCATGCAACCAAAACATCAAACATGATGCGCAGTGACTGATATTTTCGTTGAGAAGTAGCGCGGGAAGTGTAATTGACAAAATGTTGTTCATTGTTAATCACATGTTCAGGTTGCTTGACTGTAAGCCTAACCTTTTGTTATTGTTTCAACATCTGAAAGGGGAATGAACCCACAGCGACAATATTTGATTGACAGCAAAATCAATTTGGAAGTAAAATACAGCATCTTTTGATTGGAGCGGCAGTTCTAACTGACTTCACATGACAAAAAATGTGGTTGATGTCTTATGAAGTTCTGTAGTGCAACAGGTGTTTATGGAAGGTGGTTTGCTAGGTCAATATCTAATTGAAATCAAAATTTATAGTAAAAGACTGAGTTTACCAGTTCATATTGTGAATAGTAGTACATTTATGTGAGGCACGCCATGGGAAAAGGTACCTTTTGGTCATTTTTCTGTCATTTTGTTGTAACTATATTTTTAAAGAAATTTCCAATTTCTATTATTTTCTCTGACAAAACAGTGACTTTGTAACACATTTTGACAATAAAATGGTATTTTTAACGCGAATTGCATGATATAATTGTCGTCTGCTTAACTTTATGACGTCGTTTCAAGAATTGACGTCAACTACCCAAAGGTACCTTTTCCCGTGGCGTGCCTCATGTATTTCTCAATGCAATATGGCTGTCATCCATCAGCGAACAGTGTAGATTGAGATCAGCCAGCACATGCATGTCATCTGATCAGGGCCCAAGATCATAAAACTAAGTTTTGAGATCAGTCTCAAATCTCAAACCAGTCGCCATTTCAGCCCATCAGATCCTTGAGATTTGAGACTGGTTTCCGTGCTCAGATTTATAACCTTGGGCACAGCACATGCATGTCATCTGATCAGGGCCCAAGATCATAAAACTAAGTTTTGAGATCAGTCTCAAATCTCAAACCAGTCGCCATTTCAGCCCATCAGATCCTTGAGATTTGAGACTGATCTCAAAACTTAGTTTTATGATCTTGGGCCCTGGATCTACACTGTTCCTTTTTTTAATTATTTATATGCACTGAGGTTGTATCATTCTGTTTCACAGATTTTGTGCTGGATATATCCTCGGAATCGTCTGGCACAGAGGAAGATGCCAAATCCAACACCAGCTGGGAAGACATGTCTACGCTGGATCCGAACAGACTGCTGTACAAGGCAGCTCACGCTCGTAACCTAGCCGTGATGCTTGAAGCATTAGCCAATGGTGCTGATCCTAACTGGGTTAACCCTGATGAAGACAATAAGACACCCATTATGAAGGCGGTAGAGGCAGTGAGTTTATCTGATATTCAGTAATAATAAATGATCAAAATTAGTCTGTAAACTGCTATATATTAATGAAAAATAACCTTTTAAAATTTTAATAATAAAAATTTCTTCTCTAGAGGAAAAGTATGTTTTTCCTTTACTGCATACCGGTATATGAATTTTTATGCGTGTGCAAACAGTGTAGATCCAGCTTTTTGGTAAAAAATAAACAGATAAATCAAAAAGGGAACAGTGCAGATCCTGATCATATGGCACAGAATTGCCTGCTGATCTGGATCTATACTGGTCGCACATGTGTAAAAATGTGTATATGGAGGAAAGGGTTAAGATAGTACTCATTACATGTATTCTCGATTTCGAAATTACTTTTTTAGACCGTTTTCCGGTACCGATCGTACTTTGGTCAGGGGGGTTACCGATAATGGCGATGTATGGAGCGTATTAAGAAAAACATGTTTTACAATGATAAACGTTAAAATTAGCGAAAAATTTTAAAATATTTTATTTGATTTCGCAATAAATTGTAACTTGTCATAAAAATTATTTAATGCTGGTACTGAAATGTATATATTTTTTATTCTTTATCAACCGTTACGGACGAAGCTAACGCCACTATTACAATTTTAACTGAGAAAACTGATAAAGTAACATAAAATGAAATTATTTTTGGTGTCACTTAGTATATTTAAACAAATGCAGTTACTGTCTGTTGAAATTTTGTTGATTTCAATAAATATTTCAAAATTTGATTAATTTTACGCATAGCTGCTATGTGGTTATACATACGCGTACCCCCCTGACCGATTGTACGGAAATACCGACTTCCGTTGTTTAGACACTAATTTCGAAATGGTCAATGAAGTGTGTTTTTCTAGTGATCTCATTTTTATTATTATAATAAAAGCTCTAAAAGTGGTAATACTTAGTAATGTAAAATTTGAATAATTAATTTTCTAGTATGTTCAACACGGAATATGACTTATTCATAATTATAAGACATTATTTGCCTTTTATTTTCCCTCAATTAACTCTTTAATGAAGAACTTTTTTTATAGGGATCTCTGTCCACAAGTGAGTTTCTGTTACTGAATGGTGCCAAACTGGATAGAGCTGATGCCCAGGGTCAGACCCCACTGCTTCTTGCCACCATGCTGGGAAATACTGGGTATGTTATTATAGAAGTTAAATCTTATAAAATTACACATTGCTTTAAATTCATTATACTAGATAAGTGAGTTTTTCTAACACTAGTTTTGTATTTAAAAAGTAATTTTTGGCATCAAAGTGTATTATGTGCATTGACAGTTCAGGATTTTCTCTCTGAGCTGTCCTTTTCCTTTCATATTTAATTTAGAGACTGTTTACAGATGCAGTCCCCTCATAAAAATTCATAAAAATTATGTATTTGTTATAATAATGTTACTTTACAGGTGGACTTTTCATTCCCCCTTAGAGGCAAAAATCCCCTGGAATGATATCAGAATCCAGTAGAAATTTGAACAAAATACCCTGGAATGCTTTCCAAAAATATAGCATGTACATTGTACAAGCAAAACTACACTTTTATCCCCAAAAACGTAAAACCTAAAGGCAAATTCCACTGTGCATTGAAAAAATCTCACTCTACTTTTACATAACTGTATGTTAAATGTGCAGTGGATTATGTGAAAACTATGTTTAAATGTGCGATGTATTATGTCAAAACTTTGTGTAAATGTGCATTGTAAAATGTTAGAATCAGGTTTTTTTCAGTACCTTGATTATATTTACAACAACTTGTTTTTCTGTTACTTCAGTCAAGTTTGTCAGTTCCTGAAGAGAGGTGCAGACATCAAAGTAAAGGACAAAGATGGGAAGGTATGGGATGTCTTTAACCCTTTCCTTGATATATATGCATTTTTATGCATGTGCAACCAGTGTAGATCCAGATCAGACGGCACGAATGTGCCGGCTGATCTGGATCTAAACTGTTCGTCCTAGCAATAAAGGTGCATCAATATAGGACAGGGTTTATCAATTTTTAACCATTACTCTGTTTTTGACACCACCTTATTTTGATGCAGGAAAAGTGCACGAATACTGCATGAAAAAAAGATAAATATTGTGTCTGTTGCATTATAGATATAAAGGTAAAATTAATTGACCCATGGAAATAAGTTACTGAAGTTAAAGCAATTTGTTAAATAGTTAAGTTCACTGAATTGGATATATGTTTTCATCTGATTATGAATCATTGAAAATTTCTGAAAATGTGATCAGATCACCCCTAGTTTTTAAAAGCTATTGAAATCATTGTTTCTTATTTGTGGTATCTTTACAGTTGGATTCAACTGTCACGTGTTAATTTATCAACAATTTTCATTTCAGGATCCACTTACCATCGCTGTAAACAATGCAAATGCAGATATTGTAACCCTGTGAGTGTCTTCAAATACATTATTGTTTACCCTTTTCCTCCATGGGGTATGGCTGTTATTCCGTGACAAACAGTGTAGATACAGATCAGAAGTCACATTTGTGCCATCTGTGCCCAAGGTTATAAAACTGAGCATGGAAACCAGTCTCAAATCTCAAGCATCTGATTGGCTGAAATGGGGACCTGTCGCCATTTCAGCCAATCAGATGCTTAAGATTTGAGACTGGTTTCCAATCTCAGCTTTATAACCTTCAACCCAGATCAGGATCTAATTGTATTCAGTAGGTCATTAGGTTTATTGTGACCAAGAAGTGAACAGTGAAGATGCAGATCCGATGACATGGATGTGCAGGCTGATCTAGAATAACACTGGTTGCACATGTGACAACACATCTATGCTATTTGATTAGCATCTACACTGTTCCCTTGTAGATTGATTATGTTACCGTATCATGGGTTTTTTCGCGAGCATAATATTTTCGCTATATTCGCGACCGACGTGAATTCGCTAAAATTAAAAACGCCAAAAATTCACAACAACATTCGCGTTAATTTCTGTTAGCGAAATTTTCGCTAAAATTACAACCGCGAAAATTAAAATTACGACAAAATCGCGAAAATTTTCGATTGCGAAAATAACCCATTATACGGTATTTCAGAACAAGATCTGACCAGTGTAGATCCAGATTAAATAGCATGGATTTACTGGCTGATTAGATCTACACTTTTCACCTATATGATAACACTTAAATAAATGGAGTAAAGGGTTAAAAATCTGTTATCCTTGGCAATATACTTTATTTCATTCTCTGAATAATTCCATGGTTTGATTTTTTGTGTATATATCCAGTTTTGTAAACCATGTTAAAACTATATTGTCTAGCCGACGTGTTTAATTCCAGTTTTGTAAAATAAAAATGTAAGTTTAAAGTTAAATTTAGTTAAATTTAGCTGGTTTGTAACTACTTTTAAATTAGATCCTGACAATAAAATGTTTAAAGATTTAATAAATGTCATGCCTACCAAAAATGGTGAAAAGCATCACAAATTTTTATTTCTGTTTTTATTATTGTTCCTTTACCATGTAAATATGGATATTTCAGGTTACGTTTAGCCAAATTTAATGAGGAAATGAGAGAGTCGGATGACTATATGGGAGCAAATCCAGGTAAATATTTCTGCCTTACAAAAATGGCACATGTGTATTTCAGGTTCTTTAACCATTTCTGATAGCATGTATTTATATATAGAATATATTTGTAAAAGTGTGTTTTATTATATTGATATTATTTTATTTATTTATTATTATTTAGTAAATAGTAATGAAACAGGGCTTTTGTTCACCATTTTGGGAATATGACCCATACCCCTGGAATTGTGAAATTTATCGTCATTTTGCCAGAAATTAGTAATTATGCCCCCCTTCGAAGAAGCGGGGGTATATTGCTTTGCACATGTCGGTCAGTCGGTCGGTCGGTCGGTCGGTCGGTCCGTAGACCACATCTTGTCCGATCAATAACTAGACAACGCTTTGTGATACAGTCCTTATATTTGGTGTGGAGTTTGGTCATGACCAGTAGAAGACCCCTATTGATTTTGGGGTCAGTAGGTCAAAGGTCAAGGTCACAGTGGCCATGACCACAAAAACCTTGTCCGATCAATAACTAGACAACGCTTTGTGATACAGTCCTCATATTTGGTGTGGAGGTTGGTCATGACCAGTAGAAGACCCCTATTGATTTTGGGGTCAGTAGGTCAAAGGTCAAGGTCACAGTGGCCTTGACCACAAAAACCTTGTCCGATCAATAACTAGACAACGCTTTGTGATACAGTCCTCATATTTGGTGTGGAGGTTGGTCATGACCAGTAGAAGACCCCTATTGATTTTGGGGTCAGTAGGTCAAAGGTCAAGGTCACAGTGGCCTTGACCACAAAAACCTTGTCCGATCAATAACTAGACAACGCTTTGTGATACAGTCCTCATATTTGGTGTGGAGGTTGGTCATGACCAATAGAAGAACCCTATTGATTTTAGGATCAGTAGGTCAAAGGTCAAGGTCACAGTTGCCTTTGCATACAAAAACGTTGTCCGATCAATAACTAGACAACGCTTTGTGATACAGACCTCATATTTGGTGTGGAAGTTGGTCGTGACCAGTAGAAGACCCCTATTGGTTTTGGGGTCAGTAGGTCAAAGGTCAAGGTCACGGTGGCCTTGACAACAAAAAACCTTGTTCGATCAATAACTAGACAACGTTTTTTTTTATACAGTCCTAATATATGGTGTGGAGGTTGGTCATGACCAGTACAAGACCCCTATTGATTTTGTCCTCATATTTGGTATGAATGTTGGTCATGACCAGTAGAAGACCCCTATTGATTTTGGGGTCAGTAGGTCAAAGGTCAATTACAATAAAATCCTTTGTGTTAGACTAGGTTAATCTACACGCGCTTATGTTTGTCGAGGTAAATGTAATCCTCTCATTGGATGACCTGGTTATTCATATATAGGAGTTCCACCGTCTTGTAAATTGCTTTCATGACTGGTACCCTTCATTGCTAAAGCTTACAAAAGTCTCTAAATTTCCAAAAATTTAAATTCAATGCTAATAGATATCACTTGCACGTCAGGGGGGGCATTTGTGTTTGACAAACACCTCTTGTATTTGGTGTGGAGGTTGGTCATGACCAGTAGAAGACCCCTATTGATTTTGGGGTCAGTAGGTCAAAGGTCAAGGTCACAGTGGCCTTGACCACAAAAACCTTGTCCGATCAATAACTAGACAACGCTTTGTGATACAGTCCTCATATTTGGTGTGGAGGTTGGTCATGACCAGTAGAAGACCCCTATTGATTTTGGGGTCAGTAGGTCAAAGGTCAAGGTCTCAGTGGCCTTGACCACAAAAACCTTGTCCGATCAATAACTAGACAACGCTTTGTGATACAGTCCTCATATTTGGTGTGGAGGTTGGTCATGACCAATAGAAGAACCCTATTGATTTTAGGATCAGTAGGTCAAAGGTCAAGGT
The DNA here is from genome assembly GCA_038501625.1 of Corbicula japonica. Classification (NCBI taxonomy): domain Eukaryota; kingdom Metazoa; phylum Mollusca; class Bivalvia; order Venerida; family Cyrenidae; genus Corbicula; species Corbicula japonica. The sequence goes on along the minus strand of JAZAYU010000102.1, from coordinate 943,019 downwards.
CACAGTTGCCTTTGCATACAAAAACGTTGTCCGATCAATAACTAGACAACGCTTTGTGATACAGACCTCATATTTGGTGTGGAAGTTGGTCGTGACCAGTAGAAGACCCTATTGGTTTTGGGGTCAGTAGGTCAAAGGTCAAGGTCACGGTGGCCTTGACAACAAAAAACCTTGTTCGATCAATAACTAGACAACGTTTTTTTTATACAGTCCTAATACTAGTATATGGTGTGGAGGTTGGTCATGACCAGTACAAGACCCCTATTGGTTTTGTCCTCATATTTGGTATGAATGTTGGTCATGACCAGTAGAAGACCCCTATTGATTTTGGGGTCAGTAGGTCAAAGGTCAATTACAATAAAATCCTTTGTGTTAGACTAGGTTAATCTACACGCGCTTATGTTTGTCGAGGTAAATGTAATCCTCTCATTGGATGACCTGGTTATTCATATATAGGAGTTCCACCGTCTTGTAAATTGCTTTCATGACTGGTACCCTTCATTGCTAAAGCTTACAAAAGTCTCTAAATTTCCAAAAATTTAAATTCAATGCTAATAGATATCACTTGCACGTCAGGGGGGGCATTTGTGTTTGACAAACACCTCTTGTATTTGGTGTGGAGGTTGGTCATGACCAGTAGAAGACCCCTATTGATTTTGGGGTCAGTAGGTCAAAGGTCAAGGTCACTATTTTTATGGACCATGGGCTAGGCAATAATAATTTAATCAATTCTATTTGTACTGACTAATACATGGTTAATTCATAGATCAAATTTACTTTTTTTGTTAAAAGTGTGGCTGCATCTAAAACCTCTAAAGTCTGGTCTGAAAATTGTCAAAATGTAGTTTTTAATTATTTTTTTTCATTTTTGGCTATTTTGATTGCTCATTATGCAGTTGTATTAACTGTGATTTATATAAATCTCTTGTCTTAAGAATAACCATATATGCATTCAAGTTCATTAAAATTAGATTTTTTTTATTTTTAGGCTAATAATTGGCCTTTGTAAAAACCTTTACATTTTGAATTATTTTGTTTATTTTCAGGAGATGAAACTTTCAATGATGTATTTAGAGACTTTTCCAACATGGCGTCAAATAACCCAGAAAAACTGAAGAGGAACAAGTAGCGATAGCTTCACACATAGATATTCACCAAGGGTCAAGGTCACTTTATCCGGAAATGAAGAGTTTTGCACATCAACATGTCCAGTGGAGAAATACTTTTTTACCATTGTGTTTATGAATAGTTCAGTATCTATGAATTGAGACTACTGTTAACCCTTTCCGCCATAGAGACGCCTTTATTGCATAGGCAAACATGCCGTCTGATCAGGATCTAGACTGTTCACTTTATGATTCGTTAGGTTATTTCTGACCAAAATGCGACTAGTGCAGATCCTGACCAGACGGCCTACCCAGGGCTGAAGGTTATAAAACTGAGTTTTGAAACCAGTCTCAAATATCAAGCATCTGATTGGCTGAAATGGCGACTGGTCGCCATTTCAGCCAATCAGATGCTTGAGATTTGAGACTGGTTTCCATGCTCAGCTTTATAACCTTGGAGCCTGGAGTAAAAGGTTACAAATGGTTTCGCCAATGGAATTGGTAATCTCGTCATATATCATGCTGAATTTGAAAGCAAAGTTTGAAAGTTAACATTGTGTCGCATTCCGGTTTGTTTTCACAAGTTTGTTTTGGATGTGACTATTATTTTCTCTAAATTCATGTTTATCTTGTCCTTGGTGTAACCATAAAATCTACACCTTGTCAACTGTACACATCGTGCTTTCCGTCACTGCTGCCTTGTAGACAAGATTCCCTCCCTTTGAAAATTGTGATACACTTGTATGATATTAGTTAAACACTCGTGTTAGTAAAAGGTGCTTTTAATGAATTTGTGCTTTCTTCACATAAGAGGTAATAAAAACCCTACACCATACATTACGAAGTAACTGTAAACCTACAAATATTTGCGACCAATTAATTTTTGCTATATTCCTAGATGTCAGTGAATTGTGAAAATTAATTTGCGTAAAGAGGACTGCAGGATAGTGAGATTATTTTCACATATTGATTTGAAAAAATCCTATGGGATAATGTTGATCAAACAACGTCAGCCAAATATCAAAACCTGTGTTGACAAAGTTTGACTTTTTGCAATTTGGGGATACAGATAAAGTAGTGCAAAATCTTTCAAAATCCCACACCTCTGTGCCAATGGGAAAGGTTCAAGATAGTCATAGTTATCAAGATAGTTGAAATAACGTATTCTGATTGGTGGATATTTCATAAGTTCAAAACATAGTACAAGGTTTTGATATGAGGCCAACGTAAGTTCGTTCATAGAGTGAAAAAGCTGTGTTTACAAAATGAGAAAAAAGCGAAAATAAATATTCACAAGTTTGTCTGACCTTGCCAAAAAGTGAAAAAAAATATTTTGGAATATTAAGTGGTTTACACTGTTGCTTGGGAGAGTGGGGGTTACAACAACTTAGTTTCTTAATACTTGGAAATATATGCTGCTGAAAACAGAAAAGTTGCATGTTTGTATTTTAACAACAAAAATATTTAATGATTGATATTAATTATGAAGCAATTTCTTATCTGCCTCGTATTGGATGTGTTTAATCTGTTACACCATCAGTACAGTTTATATCCAAAATGCAGCGAGTGTAGATCCTGTGCCCAAGGTTATAAAGCTGAGCATGGAAACCAGTCTCAAATCTCAAGCATCTGATTGGCTGAAATGGCGACTGGTCGCCATTTCAGCCAATCAGATGCTTGAGATTTGAGACTGGTTTCCAAACTCAGCTTTATAACCTTCAACCCTGATCATTTGTGCAGTCTACACTATTTGTTTTGCTTATTTCTGAACAAGAAGCAAACAGTGTAGATCCTGGTCAGGGCCTTGTATCATAAAACAGAGATTAGAGACCTGTCTCAAATCTCAAACAACAGATTGGCTGAAACGGACACTTGTAAGATTTGGCTGAAATGTAATCTTACATCTCGAGGTTTTCATTATTAATTGATTGAACGTTATTCAGATATCTATTTTGTTTATTCGGATATCTATTTTGGGATATTGAAATATGGTCTTTATTTGAACTTAGTTTAAATTCAGGAGTTGTCTTGTACTTGGATATGACTATTTTACCCTTTCCTCCATAGACACACCTTTATTGCGTGGGGGAACAGTTTAAACTATTCACTTTTTTTTTATTTAGTTATTTCTGACCAAAATGCGACCAGTGCAGATAATGATCAGATGGCATGGATGTGCTGGCTGATCTGGATCGAAACTGGTAGCACATGTGTAAAAATGCGTATACATGTATGTGGAGGAAAGGGTAAAAGGAAAAACCACTGAACACCTTCCACATGCTATGCATTGAAACATTCATTATTATGCAACTCATTGCATTAGTGTTATTGTATTTTTGTTGCTTTTAAGGGCATTTTTACAGGTACAGGACTGGTGTATAAAATGTGTTATTTGTATGAGAATCGATATGCCTCAATATCTGCTTGATATGAAAATAATGTCAAAATTGTTTTGTAAATTACAAATCCTACTTTTAAAGCTCAAAGATCATGGTTATTCCTTAACTTCATAAATACACCTTTCATTACATTGGTGACTAGTGTAGATCCAGATCAGCCAAATCTACACTGTTTGAATTTTGTTCAGAAATAACATAATGGATCTGAAAGCAAACAGTGAAGATCCTGATCTGTGCCCAAGTTTAAAAAACTGAGCATGGAAACCAGTCTCAAATCTCAAGCATCTGATTGGCTGAAATGGCGACCAGTCGCCATTTCAGCCAATCAGATGCTTGGGATTTGAGACTGGTTTCCAATCTCAGCTTTATAACCTACAGCCCAGAAGGCACATTATGCAGACTGATCTGGATTATTATATACTAACTGCTGATGTAATGAAAGTCTTATATGGAGTAAAGGTTTTCAGTGATTGTTTCATTTTGAGTGATATTTTGTTTTTTAAGCTTCAAATACCAGCACCTTGTGCTTTCAGTCTGAAACTGTCTGTAAATTAACCTTTTTACCCCATGAAAATGGCTGTTTTCCATAGGGAAACAGTGTAGATCCAGATCTGTCAGCAAAGTCTTGCTATCTGATCAGGATATTCACTAATCTCTGTTGATTCATTAGGTTATTTCTGACCAAGATACAACCAGTATAGATTCTGGTCATAGTGCGCAGAAGATCCAGATCTGGGCTGAAGGTTATAAAGCTGAGATTGGAAACCAGTCTCAAATCTCAAGCATCTGATTGGCTGAAATGGCGATTTGAGACTGGTTTCCATGCTCAGTTTTATAACCTTGGGCACTGGATCTACTACACTCATATATGATAAAGGTGTATTTACAGAGTAGTAGTTGATTAACCCTTTCCTCCATAGATATACCTAATTGCCTGGGCGAACAGATTAGATCCAGATCAGCCACCACATCCATGCTGTCTGATCAGGATCTAAACTGTTTGCATTTTTGTTCATCAGGTTATTTCTTACCAAAATGCCACCAGTGCAGATTCTTATCAGACGCCATGGATGTGCCCACTGATCTTGATCTACACTGGTTGCACTTGCGCAAAAATGTGTATATATGGAGGAAAGGGTAAAAATAAAATTTGCTGTTTGTTTTCACAGTAAGCAATTCTGTTTTTGTTAATATTTGTTAGTTATTTGTTGTTGACTAGAAATCCTTTTTGTTTTCCATGAAATGGGATAGACTGTTATTAAACAATGTTTTTCCAAAAACAAAAAGAACACAAAAAGAAATGCTTACTTATTTTCTTGTGGATGTCATCATAACATTTGTTAGTCATTGCATTGAAATTTGTATTAATATTGTTAATGTACTTTTATTGTGTTAATTTTGTTTGTTTAAGATGAAATATTTCTTTATATGTGTACCTTTTTAGTAATTCCTGTTTAAAACCCTTTACACCATAGATACAACTTTTGTGGTATGGCCCAACAGTATATATCCAGATCAGCTGGCACATATGTGCCATCTGATCAGGATCTACACTATTTACTTTTAGATTCATTATCATATTTCTGACCTGATCAGACAGTACAGATTGTTCCAGCTGATCTAGATCTACACTGGTAGCCCATGGCCCAAGATCATAAAACTAAGTTTTGAGATCAGTCTCAAATCTCAAGGATCTGATTGGCTGAAATGGCGACTAGTCGCCATTTCAGCCAATCAGATGCTTGAGATTTGAGACTGATCTCCAGATTTAGTTTTATGATCTTGGGCACATGTAATACAAAAGTTGTATACATGGAGTAAAACGTTATTATAAACTTTTATAATCCAGACTAAGTGATTGTTCTGTCATTTTGTTTTTATTCTTGACAAAGAGACAAACAATTATCATTATTTCGCATTATATTCCCATTCTTCTAAATCATTTGTTGTTGACCCATTTCAAAACCAGGTGTTGTTGCCCTTTATTGCAAAGCCTTGAATTGTTGTCCGTTTTTAGAAAACTATAGATTAAATGTTGTTGACCAATAACAAAACCAGTAGTTGTTGCAAAGCCTTAAATTGGTGTCCATTTTAGAGATCCTGAAACTTGTTAATCAACATTTTTAGAAAACCATGAGTTATTGCCCTTTGAATCCCACCTACCACTTATTATGGTTTGTAGCAAACTGGCTTTTGCCATTTGTTGCAAGTAATTAGTTTTTTTAAGTTTTGATTAGGATTTGTATAGCTATTAAATGTTGTTTGTATGTTGTTAATTATGTGCTATTGTTAGAACTTTAGCCTATAGCTGTGATGGCACAAATTTAGGGGTATAACACAATCATTTCCAGGTAGCTGCTGAATTGAAACAAGTTTTTATCATCCTTTTGTAGCTGCTGTCTGCTGACCATGATTGCTTGTTTAGTTATTTACCCTTTCCTCCATAAATAGGCCTTTTTACATCCGTACCATCTGATCTGGATCTGCACTGGTTGCATTTTTATCAGAAATAACCTAATAATTCAAAAACGAACTGTTAAGATCCTGATCAGATGGCAAGGATGTGCAGACTGATCTGGATCTGGAGGAAAGGTATCTGTTGCAGTTATTCGGTTACTCCATAGATATGACTTTTACAGCATGGGGGAAATTAACCCTTTACCTCATGGGATATTGCTATTATCCCATGGGGGAACATATAGATCCAGATAAGCCAGCCCATATGTGCCATCCAATCAGGATCTGCACTGTTCGCTATAGATTCATTAGGTTATTTCTAATAAAAAAAATGAACAGTGCAAATCCTCATAGATTGCACAGGTGTGCCAGCTGATCTGTGCCCAAGGTTATAAAATTGAGCATGGAAACCAGTCTCAAATCTCAAGCATCTGATTGGCTGAAATGGCGACCAGTCGCCATTTCAGCCAATCAGATGCTTGAGATTTGAGACTGGTTTCCAAACTCAGTTTTATAACCTTCAGCCCTGGATCTATATGTTCCCCCCATAGAATAATAGCAATATCCCATGAGGTAAAGGGTTAATGAGAAACAGGTTGTTGAAAACATAATTGCAGATGCATGTATGAAATAAAAACATAAATACAGCAGCTACCTGAGAATGATACATTTTGTTAAGTTTTCTTGTTTTTTTCCAAGTTAAAGTTTTTTAATCGACTAAAAGCACGACAAATCGTTAGAATTTTGTTTGTTTTGTTAATGGAATAGAATAGAGGTCACATGTGGCGCCTTTACCTAGGAAAACAAATTTGTAACTATTTATATAAAAATTCCACTTCTTTTCAGTTTGCATAGATAGGAATTTTAATTTTATAACAATGTTTCTTGTATTAGGTGTTTTCCAATAGTGCAAGACTGTTTTTTTCATTGTTCTGATCATGCTTTTCGCATGCCTATTTTTTTTCATGCATTTTTGCTAACTTTCAATTTTACTCTTTTTCAGAAAAAGGGCTCATTAGATATGTTTGTGTAGTACCAGTATACAGCTTTTTTTTCAAAGGGATCAAAAAATGAATGATCTCTTTTACAAAATACTCAGTTTTGTTCAGTTTAATGCAGCATGTTTAGTAGTAATTTTTGTTCACCTTGTGTGTTTATTTCCGAAACATTTCTGGTTCAGTTACCAAGCTCAATGTAGCCCTCTAGTCCATAGATGCACCTTAATAGCATGGGGTAACAGTGTAGATCCAGATCAGCCAGCACATCCGTGCCATCTGATCAGGATCTGCACTGTTTGCTTTTAGATTCATTTGGTTATTTCTGACCTAGATGCAACCAGTGCAGATGCATATAAGATGGCATAAATGTGCTGGCTGATCTAGATCTACACTGGTCGCACATGCATTTAAATGCATATTTATGGAGTAAAGGGTTAATAGATGGTTCTCATTCCACATCATAATTAATGCTTAATAGAATTGCTGGTTTGACAGCTGTGTTGGCTGGTTCCACTGCCCAATTCAGTCTATTAGAATTGTTACACTAACAGCTGGTTCCAAAGACAATTCAAACATTGCTGGTTCCACTCAAGTGGCTGATTCTGCATCTTGCTTAATAAACATAGCTGGTTCCTGATGGTAGTTAAAACATAGCTGGTTCCTCTAACGAAGCTAGTTCTGCAGCTTGCTTCATGAATATACTGGTTCCAGACATAAACAAACATTGCTGGTTCCACAGACCAAATCAGCCCACATATTAAATTTCCTTATTTAACTGGTTCCATTTTTTTTGGCATAACTGGTTTCAAAGATTAATTCTTTTAACATAGCTGATTCCAAAGTCTATTCTTTTATCACAGCTGGTTCCATTTTGGTAAATCACAGGAACTTGTACTTTCGGTGAATTCAATCTTAGTGCAAAACATGCCAAACTTTTAATTTGAGTTATCAAAATTATCATTTTACCCTTTCCCTCATATATACGCATTTTTACGCATGTGCGACAAGTGTAGGTCCAGATCAGCCGTCACAATCATGCTGTCTGATCAGGATCTTCACTGGTCACATTTTCATTAGAAATAACCTAACAAATCAAGAAGCGAACAGTTAAGATCCTGATCAGACAGCATGGATGTGCCGCCTGGTCTGGATCTAAACTGTTCGCCCTTGCAATAAAGGTGTATCTATGGAGGAAAGGGTTAAACACAAAGAAATGTCATTTCTGAATCTGTTTCAACAGCCGCTCAGATGGCAGCATAACAGGTGGAAATGTTTTAACATAATGTCCTGCTTACAAGTGGCCATTCAATAGCCCTAATTTAGCTAGTCAATTTTTTCCGATTTTATTTTCTAGCATACTTTATTTAAATTTGTGTAACTGTGTTTATTTATCTAATGTTTTTCTCTCTTTTTTTTCAGTTGAATATTTTATAAGCTTAGTGCTTTATTTTTGCAAAGCTCCTATAATGAGTAAAATTATTAACACTACCCTTTACTCCGTCTCTATGTATTTTATCATGTGTGCGGCAAGTACTGTTGTATCATTATATTTCGCGGTGGTTTAATTTTCGCGTATTTCATGCTAGAGTAAGTGCGCGAAATCAAATCCGAGTGAAATCAATCCATTGAATATTTAGTCTTTTAAGATAAATACAAGTGCGCGAATTTAAGCCCTCGCTAAAATGTCATTTATGTCCTTTTCGCGAAATTAAATGATACAACAGTATGTGTTCTGATCTGAGTCTACAATCAGTCTGGTTGCCCACATGATCAAATACATAACTATGGAATAAAGGGTGAATAGGAAAATGTTTTTTATAAACTTTTAAGAAAGGAATTATGTAACAAATTTTGTTTTGATAAAAACAACCTGTTGGAAATAACAATATGGATATTAACTCTTTTACTCCATAAATACAACATTTTATCACATGTGCAACCAGTGTAGATCCAGATCAGCTGAAGCATTTGTATGTGCCAGCAGATCTGAATCTGCACTGTTTGCACATGCTATAAAGTGTGTATATAATGTAAGGAGTGAAGGGGTAAATGAATTGTTATATCAGGGTCTATTTGATCAATAATTAAAGAGACCCTGGTTATATGCTGTGAAAAAAATGCAATAGAAAATAAAATACACTTGAAAATGTGTTGAGTTTATTTTGCATCCTTTTGCAAGGATAAATTTATTTTGTAACAAAAACATAAATACAAACAATTCGTTTAAGTATTAACTCTTTAATTTGAAACGCTTAGTAACTCCCGAAATTTAATTTGAAACGCTTAGTAACTCCCGAAATAACTGGGCAAGAATGCATAAAAATGTAACAAAGCAAACTACATGTATAAAACTTAAACTATGTAAACCTGCAAACCTGACAAAATACATAATAAAATCTTTTCTAAGGTCTATATTTCATAGAAAATACTAGAACACAGTGATAAAATGCCCATCTCAATGTGACACTGATGTAACCTAGCAAGTCATTTAAGTCCATGAACGACTTATTAACATGGGTCACCAGTTAAGATCCAGATCAGCCAGCACATCTGTGCCATTTTATCTGGATTAATGTGTTTGTCTAATGGTCAGAAATAACCAAATGAATCTAAAATCAAACAGTTTAGATCCTGATCAGGCATCACAGTTTTGCCAGCTGATCTGGATCTTCACTGTACTACATATGCGATACCAGGCGTTTATAATTATGAAGTAAATGAAGTAAGGGGTTAAAAAAGATACTAAGTTCTCTGAAAATTCGTGTTCCGACTATAGGCTTACTGTATATAGTCCGAACACGAATTTTCAGAGAACTTAGTATTTGATAGTAAATTCGGTGTGGATAGACTGATATTGATCCCGATCTATCAAAACAAAACAAAAAAGATGAGTTTATGTAGTATAGACCCTGTGTAGACCCTTTTTTTTTGGGGGGGGGGGGGGGCAGCCTGTTTGGAGAATACGGGATCCGTCTTCCAAGCACCTGTGGAGTTGACATTGGAGCCGAGGATCAAAATACAAAAATGATTGTGTCATGTTATTTATTGTATTATTTTTTAATAAACTTGATTTCTGTTGGTGAATAAAATATGTTGTGCTTATATTTCTGTGTGGCATCGTTGCTAAATTACACTCACCACCCTTCTACAACCTTGTGAAGCTTTTGTGTCTAGAACCAGCTAATTAAATGCCTTGCAAGTTACTACCTATATTAAGTACTTAAAAAGGACCTAACAAACAAACAAAACTAGCTCATATTAAGTAAAATAAGTTGGAAAAAAGGTTTAAACATAAATATGCACAACTAATAATATTAAAACAAGAAAATGAAATTTGAAAAATGGGGACATTTTGGGGGGCTATTTGACCAATTTCAAAACGATAGTGGGGGCTATTTGACCAAAACGGGATCATTTTGACTGGGGGGGGGGGGGCTATTTGACTAGATTCCGAAGTTTACTGAGCGACACATGAAGGCAATATTTAGTCTGTTCCGCAGTCAATTCAATATAAGGCTTTAATGTTACTGCAAGTCTATAAAAACCGGCATTTTGTCTATGAACAACATGATAAAGACCTAAAATGCACTTTAAATCAAGACTAAAATGCAAGTTTACAGAGATTTTGAATATATTCTGTAAATGTACAGGTCCAACAAATACTTTAAGACCTGTGTTATAGTATTAGAGTACTTAGACCCAGTTCTAGCCCAACTATTTGTGCGCAACAAGGGCTTTTCTATATATAGGATGGTCGCTCTTCGCGTTAATTAAAGACAGATTTTATGTTTGTTGTTGGGGGTTCAGGGAAACTGGAAGAATAAAAGAAGAGTTTTGTCCAAAATCTAATGTGTTTATTTCTTAGTTCGTTAAGTTGTATTTGATCATAATATAACTGTATTTCTCAAAAGTACAAAAATGTAAAAGAATAAGAGGTTAAACAAATTTGAGTACAACGAAACACAAATATGAACATTTGTCTGAAATGTTGTTAGTGTGCTTGCCGTCGAATTATTGAGACTAACCAGTTCAAGACGAACAGGACGATTTCATACCACTTTAACGCTGGGATACTTTTCATTTCTGAAAACGGTTTATGAAATTAAGTACAGAATTTTTAAAGTAAAAAGGAGGCCATGCAAATACATGAACGGATAAACCCAAATTTTGGGTATCCCTATTTTTAAAAAATAAAACACATCTGACGAATGGAAACTGAGATGGCCTATGTTTTTTAGCTACAAAGAGCAAACGATACAGTCGATTTTGCTTACAAAACTGAAGGCAGACTAGTACATTTGTTATTCTTTCAAAAAGGTTTATCAATACTTTAATTTGTTTGTACTTTGCATTTCTTTCAAAAAGGTTTATCAATACTTTAAATATTTTAATTTTGTACTTTGCCTAACAGCAGAAAACTCCCGGTCTACACCAGTAATGATCGAAGGAATTGTGTGTGTGTGTGTGTGTGTGGGAGGGGGGGTAATAAATCACGTATCCACGTGATTAATACTGAAAACAACACTTTATTATCCATTGTCTGACATTGATGCTTCAAACCTGCCCCAGGACTTATTAAACTGTTCAGTCGCTACAAAACTTGAAGTGTCAATCTCTTAATTTAACATATATTCTAAATTAAAAAAGGGGAACAACAGAAAATATTTTGGAATAGTTATGGCAGAGTAATTAAACTTGTTGGAAATGAAGTAAGTCGTGGTGTTAAATATTTATTTCAAGTTACATTTCAACCACGTGAGTTAGAAAAGGTCAACTGTATGAAAAGTTTAAAGAAAAGCCAGATAAAAAGAGGCATATCCGCCCGGTTAAATGTTTCGAAAGTAAAGGGTTTTGTTGAAAATGAAGAAAATCATGATGTGTGAAATTTATTTTAACAATTTCCTTGATATATTCGCATTTTTACGCATGTGCGACCAGTGTAGATCCAGATCAGCCGGCACATCCGTGCCGTCTGATCAGGATCTGCACTGGTCGCATTTTGGTCAGAAATAACAAACAAATCAAAAAGCGAACAGTTTAGATCCAGATCAGACGGCACAGATGTGCCGGCTGATCTAGATCTAAACTGTTCGCCCCAGCAATAAAGGTGTATCTATACAGAAAAGGCTTACCTTGATGCAAGGGACAGGACAGACACGGTGCAAACCGAAATTCTCTTTACTGCACAAAAGCCACAAACGATATATTCGCGCGGGTTGAAATTCGCGCAACTGTATTTTTTTCTATTTAGCAGATTTATAACCTGGTTTTTAATTATTTCGCTGGGGTTAAAATTCGCGAATATGGCATAACGCGAAAATCGCGAAATTTAAACCCGCCCGAAAAATATGAAACCACAGTATTATAATTTTTTTTTGGCAAGCAGGTGTCTAATTTACTATTAATAACATGTTAATTAATTTTATTAAAATAATAATTAAAAATATATAAAATTGGACGATTTTGTTACAGCACAACTACACAAACCAGTGTAATGTACTGTTCAGAAATTTAATTTTGATTTGTATAAAAATAAATGTACTTTCTACTTCTTTAAAAGGTTTACAGAACAGAAATAAATGGGGAAGTCAAACTATCAATTTATCAATTTCAGTCAAAATTTCAGTTTTAAAATTATCTTTCAATTGAAAAATATGGGTTAAGTTTTATATTATCAGTATTGATACCTCGGGTTTCGGGTCAATTAGCAGGTACAACAAGAAGTGTCACTGTCGTGTAAGGGTTGCCCTGTACAAAATGTTGAGTATCCTGTGGCAGTTCTCAAGATGGCGACCAGATTAGCATCGAAAATGTATGTGTTTAATTTTTTCCAATTTGTATACATACTGTTTAGTATAGACAGGTATACTTGGATCTCATGATGAAAAGGATTGTTGGTTCAGTGATTGCTTGCTTCCTACCTATTTAGCCTGTGTGTCATTTTGATAATGTCATTGATAGAAATAAATGACCTAATAAACCTTTCAGAATTGAAGAGAGAACGACGACTGTTTTTAATAATATATTCTCTTTTGTTGATGCCACAATATATGATATCCATTAGAAGCGCTTCTAATTGCCTACTAGTATCTTGTGATATTACTATTATACGGAACACTTATTTTGTTTTTAAGAAAACGAAATTCAAACAAATTGTTGTTGATGCGCTGTAATGCCCATCGGAATATAGAAGGATGCATTGTTGAACGCTTGGATTAGTGCCGAAAAAGATACCCTGTATAGTCTACCTTTTCACAAAACGGCTACCCCGAAGAACTTTGGCGTATTCTATATTATATCAAAATGCTGTTGTACCACTGTCCGTTCCTACAGGTAGCCATTAACACATAAACTGTGTATTCCATTCATGTATTGTGCTGTGTTATCTTTACAAATAATTCTTTTACATACTTATGTCCTTTTCTGTCTAATAATCAACTGTTTTTCTTACATGCAAATAATTTAATCTTTTTGTAAACTGCTCGTTGCACGCAGGCCTAAAAGGAAGCTAGAAGTAATTGAACCAATAATCTTTTCATAATATGATCCAAGTATACCTGTCTATACAAAGCAGTATGTATAGAAATTGGAAACAAAAACATATACACTTGCGTTGCTACTCTTGTCGCCATCTTGAGAACTGCCACAGGGTACTCAACATTGGTAGAGGGCAACCCTTTCACGACAGTGAGTTTAACCAATATACAACTAAAGATTTGCACTTACCGAAAAGAAGTAGAGATCTCGCCAAACGTTTACCATGCAAGTTTTAATGCTATTCACAATTCTAGTGGGTAAGTTTATTTTCCGCTTTTTAAACAAATATGAAATTGTTTGAAAAATATGTTTTAAAAGTAGAATTTTCAGAGTATACACGAACATGTATTTTATTTTAATTAACAAAACTAAGTTCTGATAAAATAAATAGGTTTCTATAAAACATATTTCGCGGCAGGGTTTTCCTTTAATGATAAGCGATATTTCTTTTTCGGTTGTTGAAGCTGGTTTAAACCCCCAGTGGCAATTTATTTTGCCACTGAGCGTTCCAAGAAGGTAACCCCAAAGGTTCTCTTTTTCGTTAATTGTTTGTGGCGTCTTATTTGAATAGACATGCTTATAACAAACATCTCTTCCTCTCTTCTTTTTCGCTGCGTGGGGAGGCTGCGTTTTGTGAGTGTGGCGATTCCTGATATGCATATTTCACTTTTTTGTTGATAGTTATACTATTTCTGAGCCATGATAGCTGGACCCTAAAACTAAATTATGCTGTGTTGTACGGTGTTATGATAATGTAACGGTGACCACCGAAATAAAGGCGCTGTCAAACATATCATCAGTGCCCAAGGTTATAAAACTGAGCATGGAAACCAGTCTCAAATCTCAAGCATCTGATTGGCTGAAATGGCGACCAGTCGCCATTTCAGCCAATCAGATGCTTGAGATTTGAGACTGGTTTCCAATCTCAGCTTTATAACCTTGGGACCAGAATCGGTCATTATTACGTTTTATAGTCATATCACGGATGGAAAGAAAGGTGAAATATGCATATCAGGAATCGCCACATTCAGAAAAAACAGCCTCCCCACACAGTCAAGAAGAAGAGATGGGGAGAGAGCATAGTTAATATAATGATCAGTTTAAAAAACACACCATTAACAATAAACAAAACTGAGAATCCGAAGGGTTACCGCCTTGGAACGGTCAGTGGCAAATCAAATTGCCACTGGGGGTTTAAACCAGGTGCTGTTTACTGGATTCACTTAAGAATGCTATTTGAATAAATAAACATCCCAAATACCTATAATACCAACGAATTCTTATGTAGTTGAGGACTTGCAGCGAAAACGACTTTCCAAAATAGTGTTATGTTATTACTGCAATCTGGAAGCACTTAAAAAAGCAAACTTGATAATTCATGTCAAGTGTTAAAAACGCTAGGTCGATATGTGAAAATCCTTTCGTGTCAAATTTAAGATAAATTCTACGATATATAACCGCTAAATTGTATTTTCTTGATAAAATTCCCGAACAAACATAAAATGAGAGAGAGAGAGCGAGAGAGAGAGAGAGAGAGAGAGAGAGAGAGAGAGAGAGAGAGAGAGAGAGAGAGAGAGAGAGAGAGAGGAGGATAACTTTCATTTTGGATTTTGGAATGAATAAATTAAATTTAAAGAACGATTTACTTTGTGTTTCACTTCCCACTATACTTTCACGCGAATATTTAACGGCCACAGTGGACCAGTACTCTAAACATGTCATTACATCTGAAGGAGCATTATCACAGAATAATTTATTATTTTCCTGTTTAATCTTAAATTATTTTCCCGTTCTCAGGCTCACTTATCACAAACGCATTGTCGAATATATTAAAATTCTTACATTATGTCCTGTTTTAAAGCTCCCTATCACTAAACACAATCACACACATTCTTCTCACTTAAATTACTTTAGAACTACTATTGTTCTTTAAAGATTGTATCAAGTAACTCACGTTTGCTCTTAACTAACTGGTGCAAACAGAAAAAAACAACAAAAAATACACAAACAATATATACGCTAAATAAAACTGTTTCTTTTAAATTCTATAAACTTTCGCAACATCCTATACTATTTATGTTAATTTAATTTAATATTTACAGGAGCAGTCGGCTCACAGAATTACTCTGCCCTGGTGAAAGATCTATTCAAAGATCTGCAGGCACAATACCCAAGCAGTAATGGCTGTGTGACACAGGCAACGAAGAAAATGAACATGTTTTCCAATTACACTGAAGACGAGAAGTATGCGGTAGCGTTAATAAATATCTACTCCCAGTCCTGTCCGCTTGCCCCGGGAACATTTTATGGAGTCCTCAATGAAAGACTTCGCTCCGGACAACCGGAACCTTTATGGGAACGCACTGAAGACATACTTAACCAAGGAATTTTGGTCCTCGGGGAATCCACTTTCCAAGCCTTATACAGGGGATGCACAAACAAGGCTCCGTTTAAAGACGGTCTGACTTATCGCTTTAACCAGTTCATCAGTACGTCTTTACAAGAGACCGTCGCTAGGGGATTCGCAGGCACGGGAACCAACTCGGTACTCTTCTATATCAAGGACGCAAAAGGTTTATATATTCATAAGTATTCGGCATATCCAGGTGAAAAGGAAGTTCTCCTCAAATCTTCGAGCACGTTTACTGTGCTAAGTGTAACAATGCATAAGGGCCTCAAAGTTGTTGAGTTACAGTACACAGAGCGCTTCCGTCGTTCAGATACATCGGTTATAGAGGCATCCTATTGTGAATTTGACAAAACTTCTAGCGGAGCAGCCGATCATACTAAAACGTCCGTTATGTTCTTCATTATTATTCCGCTTGTGAGCAGAGCATGTTAGGGAGATCACTGCGTTTAGCTTGAAAAGGAGATCAATGCGTTAAGCGTTAAAGGGAGATCAATGCGTTAACATTAAAGACAATCTTTGAGAACGAAATGATGGCCAGTCCTTCCTGATTTTACATGGTTCAAGTAATTTAATCATTGGCTGTATTGTAGTATAACAAATATAAAGTTAGCACTTGATTTTGACGTTTTTATTTTAAGAAATGTTGAAATAATTTCTGAAAAAGATCCCGTATTGTAGTTGCTTATGTTTGGATCATTATCCAGAATATTACCGAGAATTTTAGTTCTCGTTGGCCTCTTTATTCAGTCTCTTATGAGCAAAACAAGAAATACAGCTCCTTTATGCATTTTATTAAAAATCACAAAATAAAAAAAACACAAAAAGCGGAATCGGTAATGTAAATCGAATTCCGGGAAACACCCATTATTTTTATAACTCAAATTCGTCAATTTGATTCGTAGCTATACCTGTTTCGACATCTGGAGACCAGTCTCAAATCTCAAGCATCTGACTGGCTGAAATGGCGACTACTGGTCCTCATTCTTAGTTTCATGATCTTGGACCCTGTTCTGAATTGAACCAATTTTCTAAAACGATCTGCCTTACGAAGAATGGCCAGATCAAATGGTTGCCAAGGAACCAGTCCACAATTCGAATGGTTCGTTAAAGGTGCTTATCAGGACGAACATATTATGTTCAAAATTTAAATTTCAAAATCTATAATATAAACAGTAGAAGACCTGTCAATAAAGTAAATGTGATGAAATATTCTTTCACAGTCAACTTACAAGTAATTTTTTTGAAAGACGAAGTAGTTATTGCGTTATTAAGGCAGTGTTATTCATTCCTGCTAAGTCCTAAAGTGTACTGATTAGTACAAAGTTTCAGCGAAATCCGCATCAGTTTAGTCTTACAGGCATTCCAAAAACAGTAGACTAAATGAGACACGCCACGGGGAAAGGTACCTTCGGGCAGTTGAAGTCAATCCTTGAAACGACATCATAAAGTTAAGCAGACGACATTAAGGTAGTTCTCTACTGAAATCAGAGTGTCAAACTTTTTTTCTAACCTTGTTTTTTATCAATGATAACCTTTATGAAGTTGTTTTATCATAAAATTAGGGTAGGTCAGTGATTGAACTTTTTCGCAAAACGTGTTTGAGTTTATATAGTAAAATTAAGCAATTTTCATTCAAAATTTGCCTCAAAAATGGTACTTTTTAAAATTTAACACACATCAACCAAATAAATTTGACAAAATATTCAATAAAGTTAAAAATGGTATTAATATATGTTCAAAGAGAGAAAATATATGTAAAAATGACCTTGTATGCCATATTTTTTTTCTTATAATTTCAATATTTCAGCAAAATTTGAGATTTTATAGTTCATTTTTTAAAGATTATTTCCAATTTACTAAACAAAAAATATAGAAATAGTGTCAAACTTTTTCTGGTAAGACAGTATGTTGTACATGTATGTGATTTATAGGCAATGAAAAAAATTAAACGAAAACAGTATGTCAGTGATCATTTAAGAAAGTAATTTACCAAAATGTTACCCCACCCCCTTATTTGATAATTAAAACAACACATTTGTGATTACAGTTGTTAATTTAATATGGCACATAAGAAATAAATTCTAAACATTAAAAGTACACAGCTGACAAACTAACATTGCTCAAAACTCATACAAAGTGCCAAGAAAAACCAACAGATGCATAAATTATTATCATTATCTGATGATGAATTACCCCACCCACTCCTATAAAGAAAAAGATTCCAAACAAGAGTCTTAAATGGTAATAAATAATTCAATTAAACTCAATTTGTTTAAAAAGTATTAAGACTTTGAATTCAAAATACAAAATAATACAAATTTTGATAATTTAAAGCACTGAATATAATGAAAACAACTTATTTACCGGATAGTACTCGGTATGCTCAATGTCTTAAATGGTTACCATGTATTTAAAAATTTGAAATGTGTTTAAGTTCATAAAGGAAATATTAATCATTTCATCTTCAAATCTAATTGCTTGTATTAAAATAAGTTTTATGATGTGTAATAAATGCTTTAAAGTATGTTAATGGTTGTAATGTTGCTCAAGTACAAAACAAAAAATAAAAAAAATCATTATTTCATCAAAAAAATACTGCCACACAAGTTTAGTCATGTTCTAAAATGTTTAACTTCAAAAGTTTCAACTGTAGAATCCTATGAATCATATGTTGTTCTAACTGCAAGACATACAAACTCACAGTAACCCAAAAGGCATAAATAGTGTGCAAAATAATGTTTACAAACCAAGTAGATCGACCCCACCACTTTAGAAGTCCATGTCTTCAGTTCATTCACTCTTATTGAAAATGTCAAATCATTATTCATTTTAACACACTTTTACAGAAAACAGTTTTACTGAACTTTGATAAAGAGAAAATAGTTTACATGTGAAAATATGTCTTTTAATGTGGCAGATGTTGCACTCAAATTATAATCTTTCTGATAATGTTTTTACATTGTGTCTATAAAGTTATATGATTAATAATTCTAAACATAACACAACATATTTATTCATTACTGACCATGAATATTATCCATACAGATGTAAGAAAAACATGTTCAATATTATAATTTGAAATGTTCAATGGCTAAGTTGTTTTATCAAATCTTAAATGTTTAATGCTTATATGCATTTTTATTTAATCATAATAAACAGTTCACAGATCAATGATCTTTCTGCACAACAATCATGAATTCAGTGAATTACAAGATTCAGTTTCAACTGATGGATAAATTTCAAACATCACTGACTTGTTTATACATTGTATTACTTGAAGCTTCTTTAATGAATGTACTTGTACATAGACCGCATTCTTTTGAAAGATCTAGAAGGCTAAATGTCTGTTTTTATAAAAGATTCTGCTGCAATCCTGGTGTGTTTGATTGATAATCAGTCCTCGTTACAGCCACATTCTTCACCCCCCAAGGCTGCATCTATCATATCTGAAATTCAAGGCAACATAAACATAGTTTTACTAAATTGGCAATGGCTTAACACTTATTTCCCTCCTAATAATAGTTGAAATATTTGAGTATTGAATTTCAAACTGTGTAAGCAAATAAAAAGCATCAATTATAAAAAACCATAAAAATACACAGCTTTTACTACAGTAGGGTCTCAGAATGTTGAATGTTTGTCTGAATTAAGTCATTAATAGCCAATAATTTTTGAAAATTACAAATGATAACTGTTTATAATAACATGATTGTTCATGATAACACTTATCATGTATGTTCATTGAGTTTCTGAGGTACTTACTAAATTGGGAAATTCAAAGTATTGAAATGTATTCAAATTAAGCTTTAATTAATTTACATTATTTACATTAACATTTTTACAGTATCACCTAAGAGCATTCATTCAGATTTAGTGATTTGGCCTAAAGTAATTGCAAGTTAAAATCAGTTATTATAAAAAATAATTTGTGATATTTTTTATCTCCGAATAAAGTTAGAATGATTCTTTTTCAGCTGAAAATATAGCCAATTACCAGTATAAAATAATTTTTGAAGTTACTGAAATAAAAATAAATACCTTTTTATGGCAGACCAGGCATCATCCATTATTACAGTATGGGTTTGTTTTTGGAATTTTCAGGAAACACCAAGTTACATCACTCATATGTCTGCCAGACTTTTACTGAACAGCTGGCAAAAACATCTTCAGTTCATGGGCTAGTTAGGAAGACAAATCCTTCAAATTAAAAAAAGAAACTTGAAATCATATCTAGATGTGCTGATATTATTATTCTGAGAATAATTTATGCATAAGTATACAGCGATGTTCTAAGAAAATTGTTTTGATAACATTTTAGACATATTATTTGCATGTTTTCTTCTCGTAAACTTATATTCTTTTCTTATAATTCTTTGATTATAGGGAAAATATTAATGCATATTTTGATAGCACCTGCAAACAACAAAAGTGCTGACTTTTTTCATTGGTTCTATAATTATCCAGTTTTTGATGTTACTTGCAATACTTGCATTTAGAACTGACCCGGACTATAATCACAGTTCAATATACATATTTTGCAACAACATTTTACCAATCCCACAAATCCAAAGATAAATCTTGAATAACATGTATATCCCTTGTGCAACAAGTTTTGATCCAGGTCAGCCTATGCATGCATGTAGTCTGATCTGGATCTCTACTGTGTACTTCTACTTATACTCATACTTGGTCTTTTCCATAATTTTTAAGAATTCACAATAGAACCAGTTACCGGACATCTCACCTGTGAGTCTACAGTAGGTCTTCTTCTTCTTCTTCTTCTTCTTTGTGATGTGCAGAACTCCTCTGGAGCATCATCGCACATTGTGAATATGTACATGCGCAGGGGGAGGCGCGGTGAAAAACAGGTTAAAAACAGGATAAAAAACATGGTGCTCCAGAGTTAAGGCATTGGTGCTCCCATCCTAGCCTTGAAGACTTCCAGGGATGGGGCAGATATGGTCATCTCAGGCAGACTGTTCCATATGCGTATGCTAGATGGAAAGAAGGAGTACCTGTAGGCATTGACCGTTGCAAACGGAACCAAGAACCTGTTGGCATGACCTCTTGTGTGTGCACCAGCTGGTAGAAGTATGTGTTGGGTTTGGATGTCCACCAGGTTGTTGACGACCCTGTACATCATGGAGGCTTTGATGAGCTGGCGACGGGATTCTAGTGTTTCCCAGTCGAGAGTTTTTAGCATGGATGTGACACTGCTCGTTTGCCTGTAGTCGCCTGTGCAGAACCGGGCAGCCCTCCTTTGTACGCTCTCCAGCTTGGCAATGTTACTGTTTGTGTGTGGGTCCCATACCGATGCGGCATACTCCAGCTGGGATCTTACGAGTGACTTGCAGCAAGTGGCCTTGATGTTTTGTTGGCAGGAGCTTAGGTTCCTACGCAAGAAGGCAATAGTGTTGTTGGCCTTCTTGGTGGTCATGTCGATGTGGCTGTTCCAAGACAGTGTGTTGTCAAGTGTGACGCCTAGGTACTTGGCTTTGTTGGTTTGGTGTAGTGTTTGGCCGTGTATGGTGTATGAGCCAGCTATGAACTTACGCTTGTTGGTGATGCGTATCATTTCACACTTGTCAGGGTTGAAAACCATCTGCCAGTCCCGTTCCCATTCTTGAAGGTGGTCCAAGTCTTCTTGAAGTGCCTTGATGTCTTGGACTGAGTTTATGGTCCTGTATATAAGGCAGTCATCTGCAAAGAGGCGTGCTGTGGATGAGACCCTACCAGGCATGTCATTTATGTAGATCAAGAATAGAAGCGGGCCTAGGACGGTACCTTGGGGGACTCCAGATGTAACAGGAGCTTGGTTTGAGGTTTTCCCATCAAGTACTACTTGTTGCTGTCTGTTGGCAAGAAAACTGTCAATCCACCCCAAGGTCTTCCCTCTGATCCCATAGTGGCTCAATTTGGCTGAAAGTCGCTGATGGGGTACTTTGTCGAAGGCTTTAGAAAAATCTAACAGTATTGCATCAATTTGTTGTCTATTATTGAGACCTGCTGCAAGATCCTGGACGGTTGTTATCAGCTGCGACTCGCATGACCTTCTCTTCCGAAAACCATGTTGTTGGTCGGTGAGTAGGCTGTTGGTGTCGAGGAACTTCATAATGTGGCTGTGTACCACATGTTCCATTAGCTTGCAGCAGATTGATGTAAGTGAGACTGGGCGATAGTTAGCCGGATTACTTTTGTCTCCTTTCTTGAAAATAGGGGTAACTAGAGCATTTTTCCAGTCATCAGGTACCTGGGTCTGGTCATGGGAGGCTTGGAAGATGAGGGTTAGGGCTGGGGCTATGGAAGATGCCATCTCTTTCAGGAACTTGGACGATATCTGATCCGGTCCTGCTGCCTTGTGCGGGTTGAGCTCCTCTGCGAGCTTCCTGACTCCTTCCACGTTAAACGTAAGTGGAGGTAAGACTGTTGGGAGATCAGGGCCCATGTCTGGCATGTTCTTGGTATCCTCGTGGGTGAAGACGGAGGAAAATTGGGAGTTCAGTATCTCAGCTTTGGTGCTGGTTTCTGAATAGCTGATTCCGTCTTTCTTCAAAGGTGCAACCCCAGAGCTATCACTCTTCATGCTCTTTATATAGGAGTATAGTTTCTTGTTTTTAGTGCCCTCCTCACTGACCATGTTGCGCACATACTCATTCCTGGCATTGCGGCACTGTTTCTGGTTTGCTTTTTGAATGTGTCGGAATGTCTCCCAGTCCTTAGATTGCTTGGTTTTCCGTGCTTTGTTGTACGCTCTTTTTTCTGTCTTGCGAGACGTTTGATGGGACGGTTCATCCAAGGCTGGTTGTATCTGGTAGATGTGAGTTTAGATGGTACGAATTTCTCAATAGCAGTTGTGCATTTGTTTTTAAAGATAGACCATAAAGTGTTATGATATTGTTATTAGAACTCATCCACTTTATGAAGTTGCAAGCCTTACTCAGTGTTACACTCGGCATGTTCTTAGACCACACATTGACTTGGAATCTGATCACCAAAGACATTTTCTTAAAATTTCATTTTTAAATAAAGGCATAGATTTTATTGACCTTCCAAGTATATTTAAAGATAAAACTGTTGAATCGGCTATACCTAATTATTTCAAGAATACTGAAACACCCATCGTTTGTTATAAATATAACAAGCCTATTAGAAACACAATTTTCAATTACAACAAAATTACCTCGGATTTACAGATTGTTGAAAACACACCATCATCTTGAGACTGTTCTAATTCAAAATTTTGCTATCAACCTGCCGGTCATATCGTTACAGGGGATCTAAATGTTATCAAAGACTTTAGAATCCGCAATTTAATTTCAAAAGGTCCAAAATACAGAATTCCATCGGACATCGACTTTAATACCTGTCGTGCGGAAATTGCAGAGTCTTTAAACTCTTTTTGCAATAAATGGTGTAAACGAGAACATGCTGAGCCTAATGCTCTTTCAAACTGGAAAAAACAAATATTCAAAATAATTGACACTCGTATATCCTTCTATAAAAGAAACATAGCCTTACTACCACCTCGACCTCGTTTTAACTTTCGTCATTTGAAAAAGGGTATTCAAGATTTTCACAACAAATTTGTTTTAACACCTGCTGATAAGGCTTCAAATAATGTTATTATAGTGTGACGTATACACTATATAAATGTTCAAACTGAAGAGCTTAATAGCACTAATGCTTATACACTGACTTCTTCATCTGAGAGTGATATTGTTACTGCACACACTCTACAAATTACAAAATTTAGAATCAGTGTTGAGCCGAAACAAGACAAAGTACCTACTATGTATTGGTTGCCTAAAATGCACAAAACACCGTACAAAGCAAGATTTATCGCTAACTCTAGTTCTTGTACAACTACAAAGTTATCCGTGCTCTTAACATCTTGTCTTACAGCTATAAAAGAACATGTAATTAGGTATTGCGAAAACGTTTTTGAAACTACTGGCAAAAATTTATTTTGGTCTATAAAAAATTCAAATGACGTTTTGAAGAAACTTAAATCAAATAATTTTCAGGCGTTCTGTTTGTCTACATATGATTTTTCTACCTTGTATACTTCTCTCTCTCATAATTTAATAAGAGACAAGCTAACCAGTCTCATTGAAAAAACTTTTGCTAGAGAAAATAAAACATGTATTGCTTGTAATGAACATAGGGCATTCTTTACAGATGGTTCTTATGATAATTATACTTCATGGACCTGTCAAGACCTTATACAGGCGCTCACATTTTTATTGGATAATATTTATTTGAGATTTGGTACCTCTATTTATAAACAAGTAATAGGCATTCCAATGGGTACTAATTGTGCACCCCTTGTTGCTGATCTGTTTTTATACTGTTATGAAAGAGATTTTATGTTATCTCTTTCTACCGAACATCAAGATGATATTATTACAGCTTTTAACAACACATCGAGGTACCTTCATGATTTATTAAATATAGATAATAACCATTTTCCATTACTGGTTAATAAGATTTATCCTAAGGAACTACAGCTTAATAAAGCGAACATTTCAGAAAAGCAAGCAAACTTTCTTGATTTAAATCTATCCATTGACAATGGTTACGTCACTACTAAAATTTATGATAAAAGAGATGACTTTAATTTTAATATAGTAAATTTTCCGTTTCTAGACGGCGATGTTCCTCGTGCGACTTCTTAAGGGGTTTATATCTCACAGCTTGTTCGCTTTTCAAGAGCTTGCAACGATGTGAATGATTTCAATGAACGTAATCTTTGCATTACAGAAAAACTTTTAAAACAAGGTTATAGGTATCACAAATTAAGGAAAACCTTTTGCAAGTTTTATCGCCGATATCCAGATCTAATTCATAAATACAGGTGCAGTTTAAAATCACTATTGCAACAAGGTATTTCACAGCCAGTTTTTTATGGAGATTTAATTTATAAACTTAAGAAGATAAAAGGCGATGTTAATTTCTCCCGGTTATTCGTAAAAACCATCTGTAAATTTAAAAAGAAAGGTTACCAACATGATGTTTTACAGCGCTCTGCAGGCCTGGTGATTAACCCATCTACAGTTGATCATTATGCTTACCTCTTTGGTTGCACGACGGTGGCAGGGGTTTAAGAGTTTATGAAAGTTTATGGGGAAATCTTTTCTAAAAAGAACCTAGAAGCTCGATTTGTTTCTTTTATCCCTGTCATCGTGTTCTTGCTGATTTTACTCCAGGTGCTCTGGTCTCTGTAAGATCATTGAGTACCCGCCCTTTGGCTTTGCAATGCTATTAAATTCTTATGTTTATATGTTTGTATGCTTTTGCATGCAACATTGTTGAGCTGATGGGTGGGTTGGAGTTATTTCACCAAGACAATTTGTACTTGTTTTGTGATACGAGAACCTGTTGGGGCAAGTGTGAGGTTGGTGCACCCTAGAACCTGGTTTAAACCCCCAGTGGCAATTTGTTTTGCCACTGACCGTTCCAAGGCGGTAACCCCTCCGGTTCTCACTTCCGTTATTTGTTTGTGGCGTCCATTTTGAAACTGATTTTTGTAATACCATGCTCTCTTTTCCTCTTTACTTTTTGGCTGTGTGGCGAGGCTGTGTATGCTGGATGTGGCCATTCCTGATATGCATATTTCATTTTTTTTAATAGGTGTTGTTATACTGTGTTCAGCAGTAAATGATGACGAAAAACTCCTCAACTCTTCACTCATGGCAGTTAAGTTGGCTTTTTTCCATAAGAATATTTTTCGTTGTATTGGTTTCTGGCGTTTTGGTATCAGATTAGAGTCTATAAGAACAGTGTCATGGTCACTTATGCCAGGGATAGGGCAGCATCTGTCAACCAGTGTTGGGCGGTTGGTACAAAAAATGTCCAGGATGTTTTCGTTGCGAGTTGGAAAGTGTACTATCTGTTCAGTGCCAATGTCATTGAAAGTGTCAATAAAGGATTGGTTAATGGGAATCGAGTATTGATTGTTCTTGATGTTATCTGTTAACCAGTCGATGTCTGGGAGGTTAGCATCTCCACCCAACCAGATGACATTGTCTTTAAACTGGGAATACAGGTTTTTCATTTCCTGGCAGAGATCGTTAGTATACATCATGTTGTTGTCTGTTGGTCTATAATAAAAACCAATTATTAGCGGTTTCTTCAGGCTGGTGGTGTTGAAAGATGCAGCAACAAACTCTGATGTGGTACTGTTAAGGACCTCAGTGCCTTCAATCTGGTCGAGAAGAGCCCAAAAAGCCTCTTTCTTGGATCTAATACTTTGAAAATTGATGACCAGGACTCGCAGCTTCTTCTTATACATAGGCTGCTTGGTTCGGGCAGTTGTAGGTGAGGATGTATATCTAGGAGAGCCAAAATCTGAGCTCTGGTTAGACTTGAATGATGGTGTTGAGCATAATGAATCTTCATAATCCAAGAACAAACTACTGTGAAGATTAATTAGAACGCACTGACAGCAATTCCAACTTACGTCTGTGTGTTCCAGGGCATTGCAGATTACTGTTGGCATCAGCAGGCATTCTTTATGGTACCATCGTTCACAATTTGAACACTGGATAGATCGTATGGTTTTTGACCAAACACATGCTTTACCACATTCCCCACAAGGATATTTCACTGATCTTGGACCTGGATTGGGATGACAGTCAGAAGCATTCATAAGCAATATGGAAAAGAGATACAAAAGGTGGTTTGCTTTGCATTTCTTAGGCAACAGGTAGAATGCATGTCTGCAGTATGTCTGCTGGCTGACCTGGATAATACCTGCATAAACTTCTAATCTTGAAGATTGTTAAGGTCTAGGAGGTGACAGGACACTATTCCAACTGGTAGATGTTGATACTATGGTAAGTAAAGTAGTCAACAAAACTGAGTAATTCATATTTCCAAAAATTCGGATGTAAACAAATCAACTTCCGGTTTGAGAAAAGAATAAAGTTGGAACTAGGTCGTGGACAATACTAAGTTGTTGTGTCTAATTTGGATGAAAAATGGCCAAGGAACACTTGTATTTCGACCAAACCAAGGATAATATCTTCTGGCTGCTGTAAATTCTAAAACAAAACGTTTTTTCCTGCAGAGCCAAAAACTTCATCAGCCTTCCCCCGCGCATGCGCATTATACCACAGTCTA
The DNA here is from genome assembly GCA_038501625.1 of Corbicula japonica. Taxonomy (NCBI): domain Eukaryota; kingdom Metazoa; phylum Mollusca; class Bivalvia; order Venerida; family Cyrenidae; genus Corbicula; species Corbicula japonica. The sequence continues at coordinate 915,991 of JAZAYU010000102.1, read as the reverse complement.
CAGTCATTGACCATTTTTATCTAGCCAACCAAAACTATTTCTATGGCAAATCTTTGAAAAAATATTGTTAAATGTGCAGTACTGTTTAGCTTTCTCAGGCAACCTGCATGATCGATTGCACAGCTATAATTAGGAGTTTATCACATTTTATGCCGTTGTTGGCAAATTCAGAGACAAAAGTTTCGACCAATAAAACCGGATGGTTCCGTCATCCTGTACTTACGATCAGCATAATCTACATTTGCAGGCCATGTCGTAGCACTCGCCATATGCGGTTTTTGATTTATTCAGCTCGTACAAACATTAGAATTCCTAAAACTCCTTAGAAAATGGAAATTTTATCAGTCCAACACATTTTTTGTTTACAGTACCGAAAAGTAGTATCTTGCGAAGGGAGGTAAATCTTGGGTAAATCGGGATGTCGCAAAAGAATTTGTAAGCGAAACAAACAAAATCAAACAGATCGAGTATTATGATTTATTGGATAAATGGTTTAAAGTATTTCTGATTGGACTCCAGATGTTTGAAAGATAATTTTAGAGATCGCCGTTTCGTTCGCGACGTTCATAATCTGTTGCGCGAAATCCTGCGCAGTCGACGTAATTACGTCAGAAGAGAAATACCTTAATTATTATGCAATTCGCGGTATAAATAGCATTTTATTGTCAAAATGTGTAATAAAATCACTGTTTTGTTATGAGAAAATAATAGAAATTTGAAAGTTTTTTTCTAAATATAGTACAACAAAAATGACCGAAGGTACCTTTTCCCGTGGCGTGCCTCAAATATTAACCACATCTGAGACATTGACGTGTTCAACACTGATCTGTGAATACAAGGTTTTTAAATGAATGCTAATATTTATCCGTGACTCAGTAATGCTTACAGAGAAGTTTAAGGGAGTTTATGTATTGATATAAAATAAAGATTTATCAGTTTCGTATGTATATCAACTCCGTTTTGACACCAATCTACGACGAGTTGAAAACGTATGTTCCTGGAACATATGCTTTAAAATAAACTTTTATCACAAAGGTTTACGTGAAAACTTGACTTTGTTAACGGAGAATACAAATGACAATGGTCAAATGACCCCAGGTTTTTAAAAGCTGCCGAAGAGCTTGGAACGGTAGAAAAACAAAGAAATACATGAAAACCATAATTCTAAATGAAAAAGGGGCATAACTATGACAAAATAAGTCAATGGTTATGAAACTTGTCCTGATAATTGATATTGTGATGACAGTTTTCCACTGAGCGTTCCAAGGCGGCAACCCCTCGGGTTTTCATTTTCATTAATTGTTTGTGGCGTCTATTTGTAACTTATTATTGTAAAACCATGATCTCCTCTCTCTACATTTTGACATGTGATGAGGCTGTGTCTACTGGATGTGACTATTTCTGATATGCATATTTCGCTTTTTTTGCAACGATGAAGTTGTTTCAAAGAGATATTTGAGAAAAAAAACGATTCATTTCGGAGCGTGGCCTAAACAAAAGCCGCTCACAAACTGTAAGACAATGTTTTGACTTATGACCTCACCACCCGACTGCAGGTTTGCCACGATTTGCTACAAAATAGCATGCCGCCTATTGCTTCAACGCGAAAGTTCACTTGTGTCTGTTCCAACAGCCATGCACAAAAGCCGTGTTACAGCCTACTAATATTTCAAATGAGTTAAATATTTTAGGTAGGTAAATATAAGAATTGAATTGATAATTTTTTATTATGTTATTTGTTATGAAAACATTTATTTTGTTTCAAATAACCATGACGCACTTCGGACTTCAAACCCATTAATTAACCCTAATGCCCTGATAAACCCAATTAATTTTAAATTCGATTCATTTGATATATAATTATATAAAATAAAATTGTTCTTTCTCTATAACACTTAAACACTTGCGTCTATGAACTATCCCTTATATTTTTCAAACTAAAATTTCTGTTGTTTTATTTTTTTCAACTGAAATGTTTTTTTCAAGACGAAAGTATTTGAAGTATTACCATGTTTATTCAGCAACTCTTTCGCATGATCTAATATTAATTATAGATCACAGTATGGGCCGGTTTAATCTTGAAAAAAAAAATCGTTGGTATACAGATCGATTATCTTCGCACAGAACATCTCTCTCACTTACTTTCCGCAAAAACCAAATACGTTGGACCCCCTGATCTTGTCCATCCAAAGCTAAACACAGAAATTATGAAAAAGACATTAAGTTACTCTGGTATGATTATCTGGAATGAAATTCCTATTTCCATTAAAAATTCATATACCCTGAATTTATTTTAAAAAATCATACAAGCATCATTTATTGACAATAAACTCTTGAAATGTATCCAGATATACACACAAACTGGTAACTGCTCAATGATTTGTTGTTGTTATTTTTTCTACTTCTTGAGAATGTGTATTATAATGTTAAACATTATTATAATAGTTTGCCTATTCAAAATATTGGCCAGTTAACGTGTGTGATTTTATATTAATCCTTTTTTATTTCATTTTATTTTAATTGTGTTTTGTTATAATTTATAGTTTATGATGCAGGGTGGGGAATCACGTGACAAAAACATGACCGCTAACCAAAAAATTTTCTCGGTTCGAGGTAAGTTTTTACTTGTTTCTCGCTTATTCCTGGACCATTAAAAACACTTAAGTACCCCGTACACGAAGACAGATTGCATAGTGTGTTCCAAACGTTGCCAACTTCTGTAGTTAATGCGGTATTTCGTGCACAGTGTTTGGCAGCTTGCACAGCTCGGAGATAGGGTACACCTGGATCTTGATGAAATCGTTCTTCTGGCAAGTTTTCGCTAGTGAGCTGATTGTTGCATGAAAAAATTGTTATATCTCGACAAAAGTGCAAAAATATCCAGTTTCTGTTTGCAACTGGTGGAAAAAAGCAAAAATGGAAAATGATAGGGAACACTGACCGCGACGTTGAGGATAGGGAGCACTTGCATTTTTTTGAGAAGCAAACTGTTTGCCAGTCCGAACGATCAGTTTGCGAAACGGAGCGAGTCCGTTGTATTTTGTTTTCAATAAAACATGGATATTTTGTTTCCTTTGTATAAATTCTTATGATCAGCTACGAAGTTGTTAGAAAGAAGTATTATTTTATACAAGTGAGGCTCGCATGGCTAGAAATGTAAATCTCTGAAACGTTTGCATTTATGAAACAGAGCACTTGAAAAAAATACCACAATTATTGTATTGTATACCATAATTTGTATTAAGCAGATTTTCTGAATATAATCAGTGAACGTTAAGAATTATGATGATGCGCCAAACAAGATGAATACAAGAGCCATGTAACACATGGTTAAATCCCCCCGCCGGAAAAAGTAACCTTAAGATTGTACTTTCCTATAATTAACCTGGAGAGGAAATCCTTTTAAATTTGGAGTTAAAATTTTTAAACAAAATTTATCAAGTAAATCTGATAAAGGGGAATAACTCTAAAACAAAAATAGGTAGAGTTATTGAACTTGCACACTGCACTACCTACTGTGCTCTGTCAGTATATGAAATTTGAATAAAATCCCTCAAGTATTTTTTGAGTTATGCTCCGGACAAAATTTATAAAGTAATTCTGATAAAGAGGAATAACTCTAAAAAAGGCAAGGTAGAGTTATTGAACTTGCACACTGCACTACCTACCATTTGCTCTGTCAGTGTATGAAGTTTGAATAGAATCCCTCAAGTAGTTTTGGAGTTGTGCTCCGGACAGAATATATCAAGTAAATATGATAAGGAGAAATAACTCTTAAAATAGGCAAGGTAGAGTTATTGTTCTTGCACTCTACACTACCTACCAATGTGCTCTGTCAGTGTATGAAGGTTAAATAAAATCCCTCCAGCAGTTTTGGACTTATGCTTCGGACAAAAGTTATCAAGTAAATATGATAAAGGGGAATTACTCTTAAAAAAGGCAAGGTAGAGTTATTGTTATTGCACACTGCACTCCCTACCAATGAGCTCTGTCAGTGTATGAAGTTTGAATAAAATCCCTCTAGTAGTTTTGGACTTATGCTCCGGACAAAATTTATCAAGTAAGTCTGATAAAGGGGAATAACTCTAAAAATAGGCAAGATAGAGTTATTGTTCTTGCACAATGCACTACCTACCAATGTGCTCTGTAAGTGTATGAAATTTGAATAAAATCCCTCAAGTTTTTTTGGACTTATTCTCCGGACAAAATTTATCAAGTAAATATGATAAAGGGGAATTACTCTAAAAATAGGCAAGGTAGAGTTATTGTTCTTGCACACTGCACTACCTACTAATGAGCTCTATCAGTGTATGAAGTTTGAATAAAATCCCTCCAGTAGTTTTGGACTTGTGCTCCGGACAAAATGTATCAAAAAATATGATAAAGAGAAATAACTCTTAAATAGGCAAGATGGAGTTATTGTTCTTGCACACTGCACTACCTACCAATGTGCTCTGTCAGTGTATGAAGTTTGAATAAAATCCCTCCAGTAGTTTAGGACTTATGCTCCGGACAAAATTTATCAATTAAATAAGATAAAGGGGAATAACTCTTAAAATTGGCAAGATAGAGTTATTTTTCTTGCACACTGCACTACCTACCAATGAGTTCTGTCGGTGTTTGAAGTTTGAATAAAATCCCTCTAGTAGTTTTGGACTTATGCTCCGGACAAAATTTATATAGTAAATATGATAAAGGGGAATAACTCTAAAATAGGCAAGGTAGAGTTATTGTTCTTGCACACTGCACTACCTACCAATGTGCTCTGTCAGTATATGAAGTTTGAATAAAATCCCTCCAGTAGTTTTGGACTTATGCTCCGGACAAAATTGTTTCGGACAGACGCACGGACGCACAGACGGACGGACGCACGGACGAAGGGCATTCCTAATATCCCCCTCGCCTTCGGCTGGGGGATAATAAACCACGAAAGCATGATAACAGTTAGAACTTTTACATACTCAGTACATTTAAAAACATAGATTTAAATGTCATGTATTTTGAAGATTTTTCCATTTTTACAAGATCTGATGCCTCAAGCAGAGTAAAGTCTTGAAAACCAGACATACGACATGTAATGTATCAACGTCATGATGCACGTTACTTGTTAAATTCCACTTTGCACTTGAATTAAAAGTGTATTAAAATTTCGCAATTTTATTTCTATGTACGTGTGAGCAGTCGACCTATACACAGTAAAACATGTTTAAAGGCTTTGTGCCAATCTGTATTAATGCCACGGCTTATTGTATTGCCGCTCTTACGTTTAGAATCGTATGCGTAATCTACAGCATGAAGGGCAAGGGCACATACTGCTGTTTTCACACTTATTTTTCTTAAAACAAAACAACATCAATATTTTAGACTAGCCATTCTTGTCTTTAGACCTGTCGCCTATCAAACACATTAGGGATTGTGGGAAGAAACTCATTTATTCAAGTGGTCAGCCACAATAAAATCTTGCTCAGCTTCGACAAGTAGACAAGCACTGTCGCCGTGGTGGTGCGGGTACGATCCCAGGAAGAGGCAATATTATTTGAACATATGCATACAGAGTGTAAGTAGTACATTAAGTTGTTATCTACATACACGTGATTGAAGCTTGGTAAGAAACTGTTATAAATGTCACATATAAAAATGAAGTAAAACAATACCCAACATGATTAAAATTCACTTATATGTATTTCACCAACGTTTCGGCCTTAACAAGCCTTCTTCAGGGTAATACAAACAATTATAAACGGACGTTACGTGAACGTGAAAGGCGGGTTAAGTTTTAACACTGTCAATTTTAAGTGAATGCAATATGCGCGAAATATGATACCACAGAAATAACATCAAACATAAAATTTATTCATTCAACGTTTGTATGACATCAAAATTTGGTCAATATCGGATCTTAACGATACATAATTTCCTATATATATATATATATATATATATATATATATATATATATATATATATATATATATATATATATATATATATATATATATATATATATATATATATATATATATATATATATATATATATATATATATATACATTTTATAAATGTCACATAAAATTCATTGCGACGTCCCTATTTTAATTACATTTTATAAAACTATCATTTATAAACTTAAGTAAAGAATTTTAAATAAGTGCTTCATAACAATCAGGTATAAAATTAATCTCCTTAATACATGTCACAGGGTCAAACCTACAGTTTATTTATTTGTATATATTGTTGTTTATTGTTTATTTGTATCTGTGTGTAATGACAGTATTCGTGCTATGTTTTGTCTGTATCGTCAGCATTCGTCTATGTTGTGTCTGTTTTGTCACAGTTCGTTGTCTTCATAATTCCCATAGACCCATGTATAGCTCATTTTTCATTCATATTTTTCTATTTCACAATTAGAAATCTATGAAGGCTAGCGCTTTGTTTTTTATTCCGGAAGGCAGAACCCACGGGTCAGCGACACTGGTGGCCAGTGTAGACTTTTGACACAAGCAGAATGGTTTGGGGACGACCAATTTGAAGGTGCGATTGCAGCGATCTACCCGATAGACTGGTCCCCGAGCGACTTATCACGCGAAAGAGTTCGTCTATCAAGATATTATATAGACGATTGTGGTACCAGTCTAGTAACCCGATCGATCTCAGATCTCACACCGGTTGTAGACAGAGAATTGGTTTTACAAATTGTTGATTTATATCTTGCAAGAACATATAAGTTTGAATAATTTTAAATCTTGATCCAGTGCTATTAATTTACAAAACTGATTTAAGGTACCTACCCATTTTTTTCAATCTCGCCGTTGGATCTCGCTGTTGGATACCATTCTACATCTGTCAAATTTGACATTGAATTCCCGGAATTCGAAAGTGAAAGTAGAATTTCAGAATGTTGTGTTGACATTTAGGATAGTGTTTTATTTTAGTGATTTAGGACTTCTTCAGTGAATAGTAATTATAAAAACCTTTATAATTTTATGAAAATATTTGAAATTTGTAAGCAAAAGGTAAGTTTTGTTTGATGTTTATTTCATTCAGGGTCTATTAAGCAATGGGTTATGACAGAAACTAAAGCGTAAACGCGCATATTTTATCGATAATGCTGTCGTCGCGTATCGTTATCGGCTTCCAGTGTGTAAAACATAGATAACACAGGGGGTAGACCAACATATGTATTTCAAAGTGGGCTCCGCCTCAAATAATATGTTGTACTTTCGGGATTCCATATGTTAGTCGAAAATCGACGAGAAAACGGTAGGTGACTTTGTTTTTTTCGATCAAAGTTAATATTTCAATGCAGGATTTTGAAAAAATCTCAATGCTATTCGCTGTGGTATACATTTCGGAGTCTGAAGATGCAAAGTTTAGTTTTGTACCTGGAATATTCGCGTAGAAATCGTTTTTCTAGTGCTGACCTATATCTGTCAACATTGTCTTCATCTGTCGTTTTTCGCTAGATTTTGGTTATACCGATAAGATACTGGTACAATTTTGTCATATAATGAAACTTTAAAATTATGAGGACCCTAACGGATAGTTTGTTTTGGTCACAAAGACGAGAAATCATCAGATATAAACAAATTCAAATTGGGCTCCATATGTTGTCGTGGATTCCATATGTTGTATTTTTTCATTAAATCTTATGGAGATATTGTTGACCCGAAGTCGTCTCTTATTTAATAATAAATGGATATTTATGAGCACTATAAGGTAGCTGAATGTATTTAGGACGGAGCTGTTTGATAATCATAAATATCTTGCCCGGGTTTATTATTTACTAAGGACATTCGTGGGTGTAAGTAGTCATAGATCCTACTCCTATTTATATGTTAAATAATTCAAAAGTGACATGCAACCATTTTGTGAATAATTTAACATATCAATAGGACCAGGATCCATGACTACTTACACCCACGATTGTCCTTAGTAAATAATAAGCCCTGGCAAGATATTTATGATTATCAAACAGCTCCGTCCTAAATACATTCAGATATCTTATAGTGCTCATAAATATCCATTTATTATTAAATAAGAGACGACTTCGCGTCAACAATATCTCCATAAGATTTCATGAAAAAATACAACATATGGAATCCACGACAACATATGGAGCCCAATTTGAATTTGTTTATATCTGATGATTTCTCGTCTTTGTGACCAAAACAAACTGTCCGTTAGGGTCCTCATAATTGTAAATTTTCATTATATGACAAAATTGTACCAGTATCTTATCGGTATAACCAAAATCAAACGAAACACGACAGATGGAGACAATGTTGACAGATTTAGGTCAGCACTAGAAAAATGATTTCTACGCGAATATTCCAGGTACAAAACTAAACTTTGCATCTTCAGACTCCGAAATGTATACCACGGCGAATAGCATTGAGATTTTTTTCAAAACCTGCCTTGAAATATTAACTTTGATCGAAAAAACAAAGTCACCTACCGTTTTCTCGTCGATTTTCGATTAACATATGGAATCCCGGAAGTACAACATATTATTTGAGGCGGAGCCCACTTTGAAATACATATGTTGGTCTACCCCCTGTGGAATGGAAATAAAACAGTTTCCGATTATTTTTATTAGTAATTTTGTTGCAGAGATCGGAACTGTTCTTTCTTATTGTTATTGTTTGCTTTTGGTTATTTTAAGCGAATTATAATTTATCTTGTTACTCCTTTTGTGTCGTTAAAGAAATAAAGATTATTTAATGAGCTCATTAAATGATTGAAATAGACAAGTTTTTATCATTTGTTTGCCACTTTCTATTCCGACTTAATTTGAGCTCGATATAAATAAATGAGCGACTTCAATTATGATGTTAATTGGCACAACCTTTAATAGTTGTGTTTTTAATTTGTTAACATCGTTTTTCACAGGTGCCATTCTCCAATATTAACGGTAAGTCTACGGGGCCTTATATGATTGTTTTAATCGTTTTTTTTGTGGATATTTGCACGTAGATTAGAAATGTCATGTAAAATTTGGGAGGAATCTATTTGTGTTCAAATCAGATGCCTCAGAAACTCAATTGGTATATTATGGTTAGCCAGAGATCCGAGTTCATTTCAGAGCAGGATCTACAGTTCAAATATTATGTAAACAAGTCTTAGTAAGGCATAGATAGGTATCTTTCAACTATCACTGGTTATAAGAAACGTTTTCAAACATTTTAAAAACTTGAAAATAAAAACTGAAGACCCTTTCTAATAGAATTATAAAATTTCACTCATGGTGAAGACACACCATTTAATCGTGAAATTCTAAGTCAGTTTTAACCAAACTAACACAATAAGATTGTTTTTATTTATCTACTAATGCACGAAGCAATCAAAGAACTAAATAAAAACCATAAATTTATGCACCTATGTGGGCAATTGAATGTGTGAATCTCGAGCAAATTTAACGAGTAATTTTTGGGGATGGCCGCCATTTTTTCAAAATTGCCTATTTTCGCGAAAGTTTCTATTAAAATTGTCAAGACCCAAGCTAATGTATCTATAAAATTCTACATTGGATGCACTGTCCCATCTTTTCTTTGCATTTTCCACAAAACATTTTTTCATTATCAATCGCTACCAATTACTGAAAGATATGACAAACAACACATCGTCTACTCAAATCGGCCATTTTGTCTATATTTTTGGGAACAACAATTATCAACAGACTTGGTAAATTTGCATTTTACACATTATACGAACAAAATTTAACTTCAATCAATAAAAGAAATGAAATATCAATACTTACATTGTGTATTTAATCCGATAATTGTGCCCGATTATTATCCTAAAAGGTATCATTTAACGAATTGATCACACGTAATTTCAGTCGTATTTCTCTAGTTGAAAACGGCGGCCGAAATTGATCCGATCACGTGATCTACGACATCATATTTTCACCAATCGGCGAGTGCGATAACCCTACAATAAATAGACCCTGTTTTATTTAACAGTGTATTTTAAATTTTAAACTGATTTTCAGATTGTGGTGTGTGGTTTTGACAACTTGACAGAACTGGGGTCACCTGTACACCTATTGATGGTGTGAGTTTACAGAGCACAAGAACTGGTGTTGGTGAGCAAACTAACCTCTTACTAACTAGTCAGTCAGATACATTGAATAAAGGAATATAATTTTGAGATATTGATATTGTTGGAGAGGCCCTGGCTAAAATGTGTGTGTGTGTTTTATATATAATTAAATGTTATTAATCGTGTATGTACCTCGTATAATAGACTGTATGTAGGCTGCTTTAAAAAAAAACTAATTCTATGAGGAATTAGGACTCGGATTAGGTGTAGTTACTTTTGTACTGTTGGTTGATTGTAGATTGTATTTGAAAACAACTCACATGTTTTGCTGCATAGGGCACACTGGTTGCACAATTCTGGAATGATAAAATTGTTAATATTAAATATATTTCTTGATTGCAAGAATAATATATGATATTTTGCTGGCAATCTTTGTGAAAGTTTGATGTAACTGCTTGGAATTGGGTCTACTCAAAAGTAAACCCAGTAATGATTGCTAACTGTAAAAACAGACATGGTTTGAAAGTTTAAGTTTTGAATATTATATGTGAAATGTTTATTCTTGTAAGAGAATAAAATGTTCATTCTTAACCTAATTCCGTGCCATTCTGTAAGAAGATTTTTTGCAGTGAAGATGCACTTTGAGAAGAACTAAGGACAGATAAAGTGAAATGATCCAGACTAAAATATAAATAATGAAATAGTGTAGTGTTTGTTGTTGTTTCTTCTCTGATATTCTGAATTTAATTCAGATTTTGAATTTATAGTTAGTGCATCATATCAGTGATGCTCTACTTGTAAAAAATTTCTCCTGGGCATAGTTTGGTTTTCATTTTGGACATAGTAAAACATTGAACTTTCATGTCATTATTTTGCAGGGCTTAAAAAGCAGAGACTGGCATTAGAGGTCTATTAAATTCCAGTGTATTATTTGCTGGTGACACCATACTGAAATCTAGTATGGTGTACTGTTTTCACCATCCCAGTTGTTAATAGTATGGTGTACTGTCTTCACCATCCCAGTTGTTAATAGTATGGTGTATCGTCTTTACAATCAGTTGTTTATTAGTATGGTGTACAATACGACCACTACCACAGTTGTTTAATAGTATGGTGTACTATGTGACCACCATCACAAATCTGAATTCTGTGTGATTAAATTTCAGTTTTCAGTTGTGGACTTGGGTGCTAAATTTGTATGGTGTACTGTAGGACCACCACCACAAATCTGACTTGAATGTGATTTGCTTTAATATCTGAACATTCTTTCATTTCTTGAATTCAACTATTCGACACTTGTGTTCTATGGTGAGCTTCATGAACATCATATAAAGGCTCATTTCTGTGAGTCATATTGTCATATTTAATTTAAGTTCATTTGTGACTGATGAATATAGTGCAGTTGGAGACCATCACCAGAATCCCGAATTCTATGTACCCCATTTGCATTTTCTCCTTATTGACAGTTTGTTGCATTGATTGCGGTGACAAGGAGTGGTGGTTAGTCATAGGACGAAGTGTTTGATTCGATATTTACGTCTGATTTTGGTTATTATTCTTTTGTCGTGTCCTTTTGTATCCGGCACAATGGCAGATGGAGACGACACAGAATCAATTAATTTTCCAGTGTGTGATCTGAGATATTTCGCTGACAAGCTACGTAGATCTGGACTTTTTAAAGTCGAGACAATTACCAGTTCTCCGGCTTCTGGTCATCCTGGTGCAATCCAGTTTGACACTAATCACACACCGGTTCGAGAATACCTCCGTGAGAGTTTGGGAGCAACTTACACTAGACTACCTAGTACTCGTGAGCCAGAATGGCGGCCTCCTATACCCCCTAAACCCAACGAGAATAGTTTACCCCAGTCTCCAGTATTTGCCAACCTTGTGACTGTGGTAGATCAGAATATGTTCACCATCGTATTCCAGAACTTCTTTCTTTTTCTGGTGAGGAAAAGGGAACTGCTAATATGTTTGAAATTTGGAGATACGATGTCCACTGTTTCATTAATGATAATATTTATCCCCTTGCATGTTATTAGGGAGGCCATACGTAAATCCCTTAAGGGTACAGCTCGTGGTGTTTTGCTGCATTTAGGGGAGTATGCCACTGTCATTGATATCCTTACTGATCTAGAAGGAATATATGGTAACGTGCAATCGGAGGAGAACCTCAAGAAGCTGTTTTATAGTGAGCATCAGAGAGATGGTGAATCGGTGGCTGATTTTAGCTTGAGATTGGAGAGACTATCAAGTAGTGTACCCGAGTCCGTTGACAGACCTACACGTAACAGGATGCTAAGAAATCGTTTATAGTCAGGTTTAAGGGATCTGGAGTTGAAAAGTGTTTCACGCTATCTTTTTGTGAAAGTGGAGGACTACAATATGCTCCGGAAGGAGTTACGTGTGATAGAGGAAGACATGAGGCTGTCTCGACAATCTTTAAACCAGGTGAGTATATCCACAGCCAAACAGGACATTGCACCAGATGCAAAGAGAGTGGGAAGAGATTAACTAAAACCTGAGGCAAGTGAAGCTAAGCAGTTTTAGCAAGCGTCGAGAGTCGATTGTTAAAACAGATGGAGACAATGACTTTGCAGATGAGTAGAATGGAAAGTAAGTTGCTTGAGTTAGACAAAGAATTGAAAGATTTAAAGAAAGGTCAGGCAGATAGATATGAGAAGCGTTCAAACTAGAGAAACAGAGGTAAGGATACTCCTAACAAAGAAAGTTCTTCAGAAGAAGGTGCCGAGAAGAGTGATTTAAACTTGAGCGGGCCTCCATCGCAGGGCAAAGAGGAGGTCAGAGTAGTGTTAGCCCTAGTTCTGTGCCATTCGTGGGACATGCTAATGAGACTGAGATGTTTGCAATGGTATCAAAGTCCTTGCATTGATTGATACAGGGTCTATGATTTCGACCCTTTCTGAGTCAACATTTTTAAATCTTAACCCTAAGCCCAGTTTAAACTGGGGCAAATGGATCTAAGATTCCTTACCTGGGGTATAGTGTTCTTGAGATTACCGTACCTAACATTGGCCTTCCTGCCTTTTCGGTACCACTATTTATTGTGACACTTCGTATTCTTTGTCTGTACCATTTATAGTGGGCATTAACTTGAATCATATTAGGTCGTTACGGTCAACAGGTATCCCTACAGCACTGAAAGATGCTTTTTCTTCTCAGTCTGAGGGTGGGAGCCCCAGTTTGAACGAAAGAGTGATTATTATTAAACCCTTTGAGACGGTAACCGTCGCTGGTAAAGTTCGTGCCACTGGGAATATGGTTTCGGGAGTCACTGAACCAAATGACTCTTTATTATTGAACGTTTGCCCTAAATTTGTGAAAGTGGAGCCGAACAAATCATTTTCTAGGATTCCAGTAAGGGCATGTAATATAACTGCTCGACCCTTTAGTATTTTTCCTAAGACATCCCTGTTTAATTTGTAGGATGTGGAGGTTCTTAGATCCATCGATCCTTTAGTCTTACCAAATGCCAGCAAGATGAGGCAAGGTCTTTCCTCAGAAATTGGAGGGATATATTTTCTTCTGGGCCCATTGGTTTGGGATGCACCAATTTAGTGGAACACAGAATTAATTTGGGTGACTCAACTCCGTTAAGAGAGCCCTACCGAAGGATCCCGCCAGGAGGTCAGAGAGCATCTAAAAGACATGCTCTAGGCTGGTGCCATACAGGAATCTCATAGCCCATTTTCTTCAATATTGTCTTGGTACGGAAGAAGGATGGCTCATTGCGGTTTTGTAATGATTATCGCAAATTAAACAGCCGCACCATAAAGGATGCATATGCCCTTCCTCGTATTGAAGAGACCATTGATTCTCTTGTAGGCTCCCGCTTCTTTTCTAAACTCGAAATACGCTCAGGTTATTGGCAGGAATAAAGGAAGAAGACAAGCCTAAAACTGCTTTTCAGGTTGGCCCTCTAGGATTCTTTGAGTGTAATCGTATGGCCTTTGGCCTCACTTACGCACCAGCCACGTTTCAGCGCCTTATGGAGCGCTGTATGGGCGAATTACATCTCCAAGAGTGCCTAATATATCTTGATGATGTCATCATTTTCTCCGACACCATTGATTGCCACTTCAGGCGGTTGGAAGCTGTGTTTCAGCGATTGGAACTGGCATGTCTTAGGCTGAAGAGCTCCAAGTGTGAGTTTTTTAGGGCGCAGGTACAATATATTGGTCACATTTTCATTTTAGTGGTGTTGAGACTGAACCTGAAAAGATCAAGTTCTTACATAAATGGCCAGTCCCTACATGTATTAAAGAGCTTGGGAGTTTTCTTGGTTTTGTCGGCTATTATCGGCGTTTTATCCAGGGGTTTTCACAGATTGCCAGGCCCTTAAATGATTTGCTAGTTGGTCATCCGACTAACAAACGGACAAAGAGTACCAGGGCACCTGTGAAGTGGTCTTGGAGTGAAATGCAGCAGACAGCATTCAGGATCGTGATTGAGAAACTCACTACTCCCCCAGTATTAGCATATCCTGATTTATCTTGAATGTAGACGCGAGAATCAATGGCCTTGGAGCGGTTTTATACCAGAAACACGATGACCAGGGGCGTGTGGTCAGCTATGCAAGTAGGGGTTTAGGAGGTAATGAGAGAAATTAAGTGTGGCGATTCCTGATATGCATATATTACTTTTTTACCACTGCAAAGTTGGCTGCCATGAGCCATCGGTGGTTAGCTGCATTTTCGCTCTGGTAAGCAAAACGTGGATGCTGACGCGCTCTCTTGACTCCCTACAAATGACGAAGAAAACCTGCTTTTGTCAGATGCATTTAAAGCTCTTTTGCAAGCCCGGTATACTGAACAGGAGAAATTCCCAGCTCTTGAGTGTGTTTTTAACACAACAGGTTCTAAACGACAACCCAGATAGCATTACAATTGGAACCGATTTCAAGTCAGTGGAATGGCAAGAGGAGCAGGCCAAAGATCCCGTCATTTCACGAGTGATGCAGATCCTTAGAGCCGGCCATAGACTTACAGCGGTCGAGTGAGTCGGAACTTGTCCTTAAATACCTTAGGGAGTGGAACTCTCTTTTCCTGAAAAATGGTATTCTTTACCGAAAAGGTTCTTTGAGCGGGTTTCCTGTCGAACAATCGTTCTTCCTGAGTCATTTCATGATATGGTGTTCAAGGGACTCCATGATGAAGTAGGTCATCAAGGTCGAGACCGAACTACTTATTTTATCAAATCGTTTTTCTTTTGGCTTCAGTTGGATCAGTTTGTTGAACATCGAGTGCGCCATTGTCCTCGTTGCATACGTCGCAAAACCTTGGTTTAGACGGCTGCTAAGTTGGTTTCTGTGCAGTCCAGTTATCCGATGGAACTCGTATGCATGGATTTTCTTTCCCTTGAGATGTCTCGTGGTAGATTTGAAAACATTCTTATCATTACTGATCACTTCACACCTTTCGCCAAAGCGCTTTCTTCAAAGAATAAAACGGCTCACACTACCGTCAAACTTCTTTTTGAATCCTTTGTCTGTCATTATGGCTTTCCCAGTAGGCTCCATAGTGATCAGGGAGGAAATTTCGAAAGTTAAGTGATTCAAGAGCTATGTGCTCTGGCTGGTGTTGAGAAAACAAGGACGACGCCCTACCACCCGCATAGGAACGGCATGCTCGGAAGGTTTAATGAGACACTCCTCATTATGTTGGGCACTCTAGAAGAGGAGAAAAAGACCAACTGGAAAGCCCATGTTCCTGTCATGGTTCATGCCTATAATTCTACTAGGCATTACGCCACCGGTTTCACCCCGCATTATCTGATGATCGGACGCCATCCTCGCCTTGCTATAGATGCCGCCTTGGGCATCGAACCGGATAAGGACGGACGCCCGAAGGATAAGTCAGGATACGTAGATGGCCTGAGGTCCCGTCTCAAATTTGCAAACCAAGTGGCAACTAGAGAGGCCAGAAAACAGGGCTGCATCATTAGAAAAGATATGACCTCAGAGTCAGAGAAGTGAAAGTTGACATCGGGGATAGGGTCCTGATGAGGAATTTTGGAATAGGAGGTAAAAATAAACTCGCAGACCGCTGGGAGAAAGACTTCTATCTGGTTATAGACCATCCCAATACCGAGCTACCCATTTATAGCGTCCAGCAGGAGCACGGTAGGTGTGAAGGAGGAAATATTGTTAGTAAATAACAAATGCGTTGTGTTGGTTCATATCTATTGACTCAAGCGTACATCACATATATACAAACATCGGAAGTGACGTTACGGCGACGGCGCGCCATACGTCACGTTATAAAATCGCGGACATACTGGGGGCCGCAAAATGTAAATTAACCTTTTGATACATGTACAAATAATTATCAAGAGTTTCTAGAGAAATAAAATTACTTAATTCTGAATTAAACACTGAAAATACGAGTACTGTCTTTGAAACGTTTGAGTACCATGAATTTGAAATTAGATAAAGTATGCATTATCCGGAACTCTATCTTGAAATGTAAATCACTTGAATAAATCCATATAATAATAAATGCACTGTCTTTTTGAATTTAAACACTAAATTATATTTAAGTCACTTTAGTTGAAATGTTCACAGTTCCGTAATTTCTAATGGAAAAAGTTTTACAATCGGTCTATTGGTTACACCACGATCTGTTCTGATCTTCGCTGACCGGACGAATCCATCTCCCCCGCGCACGAGTTCCTCGACTACCGCCAATTTCCATTGTGCACGTTGAACGTCGTCGTGTACTTGAACAACATCTCCAACGGATATTGACTGCTCGTTACATCCTGATGCACGATGCTGTTCTCTGATAGCGGTCAAATATTCGTGTCTCCACCGCTTCCGGAAGTCGTCTATCAGCTTAACCTGGATTCTGGCTCGTTTGGTTATGTTTTGACGCTTGCAAATGTTCAAACTTTGGTATGATTCATCTGTAATATCGTGATACGATAATGTTGTGATGCGTCTACCGTATAAAAGATGAGCTGGGGTCAAAGGTTCTGGTTCTTGGTTCATGCCAGTTGAAACGTAAGTAAGCGGTCTGTCATTTATCACGGCCTCTATCTCGGTCACCACTGTCTGCAAGGTGTCAAGGTTAACATATGCTCGGCCCAAGGTCTTCTTTAGTGTTGTCTTGGTGAGGCCTATCAGTCTTTCCCACCATCCACCGTACCACGGAGCACGCTTGGGTATGAATTTCCATGTGGTTCCTAAACTGACAAGTGTGTCTTGTAGACGCTGGGACTTGAACAACTGTCTGATATGGTTAGATGCAGCCATAAACGTTGATGCATTATCGGAGATCATGACTTGTGGTAAGGATTTACGGCTGCTGAATCTCCTAAAAGCTTGTAGAAAAGATTCTTCTGTCAAATCAGGGACGACTTCTAAGTGAACTGCTCGTGTGGCCGCACATGTAAATAAGCAAATATTTGCCTTTGATTCACTTCCGTCCATATTTCTTACATAGAGTGCACCTGTAAAGTCAACACCTGTTACTGTAAACGGTACTGTATCTGCTACGCGACATTTAGGTAACGGAGGGGTAACAGGCGATGAAAACGGCTTTCCAATTACTTTTCTGCATGTAACACATTTGCGAAGAATTGTTTTAACGCACTGGCGTATAGCAGGAATCCAGAATTTCTGACGTATGTACGTGATGGTAGATTCAACTCCAGCATGCAGTAATCTCTGGTGGTAATCAATTACGATCAGACGTGTCAGTGGGTGTCTTGATGGCAACAGGTATGGAAATTTCGAACTCTCGACCACCATTGTTGTCGATAAATAGTCGAAGTTGCTTGACGAGAAGTGATCTTGGTTTTCTTGATTTGATGTTGTCAATTTCTTCTTTGTAGGAACTTGATTGGCAATCTACCAGCCATGACTTCTCTGCTTGAAATATCTCACTCGATGTCAGGTAACCGAGACTCTTATTGGTATACCTGCTGTTGTGTATAAATCTTATCACATACGCAGTAACACGCAGACGCCTTTGGTATGTGCTGTATCTTTCTATATTCATCACTCGGTGGATGCCCAGTGTGATGTCAAGGCCGGAAGTACTACGGTCTGCATAATTTGTACTGATTTCACAGTCTATGGAAGCTGTAAGTACGGATGATTCTTTTGGGTTCCATGTAGGCCAGATTGAAATATCGTTGATCCATGGTGGACCTTTTTTGCCAAAGTTCATTATTTTCATATTGTGTAGCTGTAATACCTCGGGTAAGTAAATCTGCTGGGTTCGAGTAGGTTGGACAGTATTTCCATATATGTTTCCCTGTTAGGTCTTTGATTTCATTGACTCTGTTTTTGACGAATCTAGGTAATTGTTTTTCTGATTCCAACCAGTGTAGAACGATTTGGCTGTCTGACCAAAGGTAACAATCTGTGATTGGTAATGATCTCTGTATGTGCTTTAATAACCGAGCAACTATCGTAGCTGCCATTAATTCAAGTCTAGGTAACGTCATTTTCTTTAGTGGAGCTACACGATTCTTCGCCATGACAAAAGATGACTGTTTACCTTTACAGATGTAAGCTACAGCCCCGTATGATGACTGGTTTGCATCAACAAACACATGTAACGTAAGGGGTGGATTGTCGTTTGTTGCTGGGGTTTTCTCGTCTGCTTCTGTGATTTGAAAGTAACATCGTTTGCACTGTGATGCGGAAACTGTATTTAAATTTTCCACGAGAACACTCCATTGTTGTTGTATTTCAGCTGGTAGCGGAGTATCCCAGTGAAACTTCTCTTGCCATATCTGCTGAAACATAATTTTAGCACGTATCGTGACCGGACTTAGTAGACCAAGCGGATCAAACAATCTTGAGGTTGTCGTAAAATTTCTCGTTTTGTTGTTATATCTGTGACTGGTATCTGTTGCTGTTGAAATTTTAACATATCTGTTTCTGCATTCCACCACATACCAAGTAATTTTGTGATTTTGTCTGTATCTTGTACCTCATAGGCCAAGGCTAAGTCGCGTAGTCGCTTACTGTTTGAGTTCCATGAGCGCAGATTGAAGTTTGCAGACGACAATAGAGCGCGGGAATCCCGGAATTATGATAATACCTGGTTCTCATCTTCAAAACTTAAAAGAACATTGTCTACGTACAAATCCTGTTTCAAAATATCACTTACCCATAGATCACTGTTGATGGCTAGATGCTTCAGAAGTGTAGCATGAAGTATGAACGGCGAACATGTTGCACCGAACAGAACTGATCTGAATCTGTACGTTGTTAAAGAACTGTCTGGATCTTTCGGGTTGCTTAGCCACAGAAATCTGGTGACGTCTCTATCTTCTTTAGCAAATGTAGGAAAGCCTTCTCTATGTCTGTGGAAACAGCGTACCTATGTAATCGGAAACGTATCAGAATGTGTGTAAGATCATTCAGTTCAGGGGGTGTCGATTTCAAACAGTCATTCAGGCTTGGCTGATCACGTGACTGGTGACAACTACAGTCAAACACGATGCGTATCGGTGTTGTAGCCGAGTCCTTCTTGATTCCATGGTGGGGGATGTAATGTAACTGGTGCGGTGATGTGATACTCTCATCAACTTTCTCAATAAAACTCCGTTTTTCATAATCTTGTATGATTTCATCGTATTTCTGTAGAAGTGACGGATCTTGACGTAGACGTCTTATCACGATTTCAGTACGCTTCATGGTTATGTCATAATTTGTGGGTAATGTCACATGGTCTTCTTTCCAGGGTAGTTTTGCTGTATAACGCCCATTCTTATAAGAGATACAATCACGTTGGTAGTTCTCTAGGTAGGTAGATGTTTGGGTCGTTTCTTCATATTCAGTAATACCAAGAGTCTCGAGCTTCCAAAATCGCTCTAAGTCACAGG
Source organism: Corbicula japonica (assembly GCA_038501625.1). Taxonomy (NCBI): domain Eukaryota; kingdom Metazoa; phylum Mollusca; class Bivalvia; order Venerida; family Cyrenidae; genus Corbicula; species Corbicula japonica. The sequence goes on along the minus strand of JAZAYU010000102.1, from coordinate 896,085 downwards.
GGTCTGGTGGTGACATAAGTACATTAAGAATATGTTGGGATGATGTTTCTTTCACAGGGGCTTGCTTGGATGTAGTCGTTGGAAGTGTACACATCGTGTGTTGCCGAAATATGGTCGATGGAAGCGGACCGGTGAGGAGATACCCAATTTTCGACTGCACAGCAGTTGGACCGTTTCCTCGGATTACCTTGTCCTGAACAATTTTCCAGTGTGAATCGGCTCCAATAAGTATCGATATCTTGAAGTCTTTGTCATTGGTGATCGGATGAGCTAGCTTTAAGCCACGTAAGTATGACAAAGTTGAAATATTCTGATTGATATTGCGTAACGGAACAGCAATGTTTGATACGATCAAGACGTCAATTTGTATCTTCTCTTTGTCTTCTGCGATAAGATGAATGGTCGCTGTATTCATGTGTCGTACTCTCTGGGTAGTGTCACCAAACGACGCTAAGTGTACGACTTCACTTCCGGTTTGCTCAAGATGTAGTTTTCCCGTCAACTCTTCAGAAATAAATGAACGCTGAGCTCCCTCGTCAAAAAAGATGTTGGTTACTATGGTAACACTCTCTGAACATACCTGTGCAACTGCAGTCTTCAGTAGTACTTCTTGTCTAGGCTGGGTTGTAGAATGTAAAATTGTGGTCTGGGGTTGAGTTACGATGTCGGATGTAGCTTGCACAGTGAAACTTGCAGCGTTTGGATTTAGAGCAACTTGTTTCGCGCGTTTACTACAGATACTTGAGTGATGTTTACTCTGACAGTGACGACATCTGTTAGTTGAACGACACGACGATACTTGGTGTTTCCGTAAACAATTAAAACACAAATGCTTTTTTTTCACAATAGCAATGCTTGAATCATATGAAGTGACCTGTGTGCAATCATTCGGAAAATGTTCATCACCACAAAACGGACATTTTTTCTTTAAAGTTTCCTTAACATGGTCGTTTCTCTTGTATTCTTTTTTATGCATATTTGTCTTCGGTCTGGTACCCGCAAAAAAGGATGCTGTAGGCATATGAATTTCTGTTTGAATTTTGTCTGATCCCGCCTCCATGTATGAAATTTCTTTTGATAAAGCCAATCTTAAATTTGGTAGTTCCCAATCGGTACTTCCGTTTTCCCGTGCCATGTTCTGTTTTATGCAACCAGGTAATTTGTCCAGAATTATAGGGACAAGCAAACTACCATAAGATTCTTGTGAATGTCCCAGGGATTCTAATCCTCTAATATAGGTTTCCATTTTATCATAAAAACATTGTAAACTTACCACGCTGTTGTTGGGTCTTGGAAGTTCTAACAACGACTGCATGTACGTGTGAACAATCTTCTGAGGTTGTCCGAAGCGTTCTTTGAGAAGACTCACTGCCTTGGAATAGTTAGCATTCGTCAGCGGAAAACCGTCTATACACCGTGCTGCTGTACCTTCAACCATAGATCTCAAGTAGTTGAATTTCTGAACGTCGGTTAAATTGACATTCAGATGAACCGATGACTCATAGGAGTCCCAAAAAGTCTGCCAATTGATTAGATCTCCGTCAAAGGTAGGAATCGTCATCTTTGGAAGCTTATGTTGCATATATGAACTCGATGTACCATCGGGTCTTCTTCGCGAATATCGCAACTGTTGTTTGTAATGTTAAGAGTCTGCTTACTTGAGGATTCCTGATTTTTTTTAATTCTTAGGTGTAAGTCGTATGAATATTCCTCACTTTCTACGATCTCTGTCTCGATGCCATCAATTTGATGATTTCCGCTTTCTCTGTTAAATACTCTATCAGCGATGTTAATTCCAGCGGCGACATTTCAGCATTTATTCCGTCTAATTTTCTTTGAATGACTCTGCGATGACCTTCCCGCGTCGAAAGAAGCTTCTGAAGATTCATGTTGAATAGCCAATTGGTCACGGCACCAATGTGAAGGAGGAAATATTGTTAGTAAATAACAAATGCGTTGTGTTGGTTCATATCTATTGACTCAAGCGTACATCCCATATACAATAACATCTGAAGTGACGTTTACGGCGACGGCGCGCCATACGTCACGTTATAAAATCGCGGACAGTAGGTTAGGAGTCAACCGAGACTTCTCCACCGTAATCTTCTCCTTCCGTTCATGGGTATCTCTCTACAGGAACCTATTCATAAATCACCAGATTGTGTATTAACTTCTTCTGATCTTTCTCTGTCATATAGTATCCTAAAGGATTTACCTGCGTCTTCCGATGTTGCTCCTTCAGCCCGTATCCAGAAGGATTCTCATTCAGACAGTATCAAGAAATTGCCGAAATATGTCATTCCTGCACGCAGGTCCCAGCGTTTGAATCCAGAGGCGGAAACATTTCAACCCAGAACTAGGGCTAGAACCCAAATGGATGACTGGTTAAACTTGGGATTTAGGTTAAAAGTTAGGTACCCAGTTAATCAGATGTGACGTTTGTTGTTGAGTTGTTATTTTTATTTTTACTATATTACTTGTGAGTATTATTAAAAACGATTGCGATTTGAAAAAAGTTGACACATTTTGAATGAGTATTATCTTATTTGTCTTACTGCATGCTCGATGATACTAATGTGTAATTGCAATGTGCATTACATAAAATGCCTTATTGTGCATATACAGTTTACGACCGCTGTAGATTATATATATATATAGGCTGAGATCGCCTATATTGAGTTATTCTTAATAGCATCTGCCAATTGTAGCATACAGTGTGCCGATGTTGCAGAACTAAGTTGTTAGGAAAGTAGCTTAGCTATCCTTAAAAGTAATAGCTAGCCTTGGCGTATGCACTTAAGCTGTAGTTTTTAGTTAGCTTGTAGGTCTAAGTCTTAAAACGTTTACCTTAGTACTCTTCAATTTACTATTCCTCAGAGGATGTTCTTTTTAATATCGGGACGACATTTCCCGCAAAGTGGGAGTATGTCACAGGGTCAAACCTACAGTTTATTTATTTGTATATATTGTTGTTTATTGTTTATTTGTACCTGTGTGTAATGACAGTATTCGTGCTTTGTTTTGTCTGTATCGTCAGCATTCGTCTATGTTGTGTCTGTTTTGTCACAGTTCGTTGTCTTAATAATTCCCATGGACCCATGCATAGCTCGTTTTTCATTCATATTTTACAAACCTGTAGGACGGGCCTCAATAATTTAACTTTTCCGCACTACACCTGCACACATGCGCATTTCACAATTAGAAATCTATGAAGGCTAGCGCCTTGTTTTTCTAATATTATATTGTGATATTGCGTGCCTTTACAGGTAAATTGTTATTTGTTTCATTAATTCATTCATTATGTTCCTTATGCATTCATTTCAAATTGTCCTGTTGTTGTATTTTGTCTTGATATCGGCATTTCTCAATTAGAAATCTATGAAGGCTAGCGCCTTGTTTTTTCTTCTTCTTGGTTTTACCAATATTATATTGTGATATTGCGTGCCTCTACAGGCCAGACGCTCAGCGATTCCTGTACGTTCCGGATGGCAGAACCCACGGGACTGCGACATACATAATAAGAACATACTTTTCGGAAAATTGCAACATGTTACATTTACACATTTGTAAATAGGAAACGCCATTGATACTCATAAACTTAAGTGGTTGCAGTTGTTATGCCACCATACAAATCTCTCGGTTCGGTCAAACTAGGTTTTCATCATTTTGTGTAAAAATTTGCACACATTTGATAAAAACTACACAATATAACCAAACAAGTCGTGCTGCACATTCATAAAGAGCTACTGTATTGGTTCAGTCAAACAAAATCGGTTCCTCATCATATTGTTTAACAAATCTTGCAGTCATTCCAAGAACAAATGAAATGTATGAATGCAACAGGTTACAAAGTAATATATAAATATTGGCACTATCCGTCAAAAGTAGGTTCAGTAGATATGATTCTGCTTTTGTCCTTTATAAGGATAGGTCACACAATATGTCATTTTGAAAGCAACACATAGAATATGACCTTTTTTAACGACATAATAGCATCTATAATCATACACAACTTGTACATGTATTCTACAATCCAGCTCATCACTTCTTGCTATACAGTGAACCTAGTTTTCATCATCAGCTTTATTTCTCAACTGCACCTTATGTAGCTACAAAACATGTTTGAATGGTGTCAGACAAGAAAAATAACTCTCTCGGCCATATCCATAATCTATTTGTAGTTACTACATTTAAAAAAATCGCCCTTTTTGGTCGCAAACTTAAATCAAATAATTTTCAGGCGTTCTGTTTGTCTACTTATGATTTCTCAACTTTATACACTTCGCTCCCTCATAATTTAATAAGAGACCAGCTAACCAGTCGCACTGAAAAAACGTTTGCTAGAGAAAATAAAACCTTCATCGCTTGTAATGAACATAGGGCATTTTTTACAGATGGTTCTTATGATAATTTGATAATTATACTTTATGGACTTGTCAAGACCTAATAGAGTCGCAATCTTTCTTACTGGATAATATTTATGTTAGATTCGGTACCTCTATTTATAAACAAGTAATAGGCATCCCAATGGGTACTAATTGTGCACCCCTTGTTGCTGATCTGTTTTAATACTGTTATAAAAAAGACTTTATGTTATCTCTTTCGACTGAACATCAAGATGATATTATTACAGCTTTAACAACACATCGAGGCACCTTGATGATTTATTAAATATATATAATAACCATTTTCCATTACTTGTTATTAAGATTTACCCTAAATAACTACAACTTAATAAAGCGAACACTTCAGAAAAGCAAGCAAACTTTCTCGATCTAAATCTGTCAATTGAAAATGGTTACGTCTTTCTAAAATATATGATAAAAGAGATGATTCTTATTTGAATATAGTAAATTTTCCGTTTTTAGACGGCGATGTTCCCCGTGCAACATCTTACGGGGTTTATATTTCACAGCTTGTTCGCTTTTCAAGAGCTTGCAACGATGTTAATGACTTCATTGAACGTAAACATTGCATTACAGAAATACTTTTAAAACCAGGTTATCGCTATCACAAATTAAGGAAAACATTTTGCAAGTTTTATCGTCGATACCCAGCTCTAATTCATAAAAACAGGTGCAGTTAAAAATCCCTATTGCAACAAGGTATATCACAGTCAGTTTTTTATGGAGATTTAATTAACAAACTTAAAAAGATAAAGTTTAATGTTAATTTATCCCGGTTATTCGTAAAAACATCTGTAAATTTATAAAGAAAGGTTACCAACATGATATTTTACAGCGCTCTGCATGCCTGGTGAATAACCCTTCTACAGTTGATCATTATGCTTACCTCTTTGGTTGCACGACGGTGGCAGGGGTTTAAGAGTTTATAAAGGTTTATGGGAAAATCTTTTCTTAAAAGGCTCGATTTGTTTCTTGTATCCCTGTCATCGTGTTCTTGCTGATTTTACTCCAGGAGTTCTGGTCTCGGTAAGATCATTGAGTACCCGCCCTTTGGCTTAGCAATGCTGTTAGATTCTTATGTTTTATATGGTTGTGTGCTTTTGCATGCAACATTGTTGAGCCGATAAGTGGGTTGGAGTGATTTCACCAAGACAACTTGTATTTGTTTCGTGATATAAGAACCTGTTGGGGCAAGTGTGAGGTTGGTGCACCATAGAACCTGGTTTAAACCCCCGGTGGCAATTTATTTTTTCCACTGACCGCTCCATACAATTTCATACATCTATCTTTAGAATTGTCCAATAACAAATAGTGCATGTTACTTCTATTAAATCAATGAGCCATTGAATAATTATTGAATTATCCTTTGTTTGCAAATATCAAATTTCAAAGTCGTGCTTCAAATTCAATACATTGAGAAATTCTTTTATATTGTGAATAAAAGATAGATATATGTTTGAAGCGTCGTCGGTTAACTCAATAATGATAAAATCATTAAAACTTTGGCAAAATATATTACATAATTTAACCAGATGATTTGTAAGTTGTAAAAACGCTAACAATTACATGTTTATATCATTCTTATTTATTGGACATGGATTGGAATAACAGAACTACATAACTTCTGTCATCTAAACGGTATTTACAATTTATTTAATTCTTATCACTTGACAATACTGATGATATTATTGTGTTCTAGAAGGTAAACAGATCTAAACGAGTACAAATCCCAAATACCACAAATGCGCCACGGATGCTTATGCATTTGCTGATATCTAGTTAGTTTAGTGCCTTAAACATTTAGCTAAAGGGTCTTATGGAAGAAAAGTTTTACTATTTCCAGTTTTGATGATAACTGAATTGATCTGTTTTAATCCCCCACTTTCGGTTTTAATTATAATGATTATTGCAAACAACTTGCTGATAATTTTTTTATGAAACAAAGCTTTTCCACGCTAGCTAGTAAATGATATAGTGCATCTAATTCTTATGTTACTTTAATTTCAGTCTGATAACATTGTTGTCGATCGGATGTAAGTAATATTTATAAAAATATTGAACTCAAAAAATATTGTATTTAACAAAGAAGTGTGGATATTAAACACTTAAAGTTAATACATTTCCAAAGCACACTTTAGTACACTGTACAATGTGAACTGCAGTTTTTACACATTTAGTACACATAAAGTGCTATGTTTTCTTTTAGATGCATCGATTTCGTGATTTCCTCAAAACCAAAGAGCTATAAACGTATTTTTAGTTGTTTGTGACTATAATCTGAATCATTTAGAACATATACTACTTTGTAAATAACAGATCCTACATTTCTCTTTATTATCTGAATGAGTCATTTGCCTGATATGCATATTTCACTTTTTCAATGGAAGAAACGTCGGATCGCTATCAGATTGTTCTCTGCTGACAGGTATTCAGTTTTAATTTCTCCTTAAATTGCCATAGATTCCAAAAATGTGTTTCAATTGAAGGTATCGATTTAAAAGCTTCGATCCACTATTATTCAATGGTGATATTATCTTAAGAATGTTGAATTTATATACATATGGTGTTGTTGTTGTTTGTATTTTCATTTAAAACAATACTTAAACTATTAAGCAACGACTTTATTAAGCAAATTGGAAATAAACGTGATACTGACTACACACAGCGTACACGCTTACTTTAAGTTCAGAAAGAGTGTGATCTTTTTACAACTAACCACAATAACTGTCGGATATATTGAGTCAGATTATATATCATATTGAAAGAATATTAAACGTTTTAAACAATAAAATTGCTAAAAAATAATTATACTAATTTTTATCCAATAGCGTTTAACATGTGACTTTAATAAAATCATCCCAAGTAGATGATTAAATGAATACGATAGCCGAATGATCCATGCCATTCAAGAGAATTCCAATAACTCATAAATCAGTGTACTATGATCTCCTTACCAAGAAAGCAAAGCAAGTGAATAGGACAAGTACTGTCAAAGTTATAATCGTGTGGTTAAAACGTATCCTGCCAGTTTGTATGGATATGCTGATGATCATAAAATTGTGGATATGCTGGTGATCATAAAATTGCCTTTCGTATCCAAGCAGGAAATCTTCATAATGAGTCGATAGATCTTTAGCCGTTGTTGGTCTTTAACTTTGGATTGAATTGCCTAATGACTTGAAAAACATTTGTTCTGAACTTGAATTTCGAAGAAAACTTAAAACTCATTTGTTTACAACCAATAGCAAACAAAATGTGTTATTTCTTTTGCAGAACTGATAGAGACTGCGCAATAGAAAATTTATTATTTTCGCGCTATATAAATGCAGTGTATTTGTATTTGTATAGGCAACATTACGTTTCAGGATAAAGTTTCATTTGAAAGGGCCATAACACCAAATATCGAAACTGGATTTATCATTCTTGTCGTTATAGATGGCATTTTTCATGCTGATGATATATTCCAAGTATGAAGTGAATAGGATAAACTCTTTCAAAGTTATAGGCAACATTAAGTTTCAGGATAAAGTTACATTTGAAAGGGGCTTAATTAAAAAAATTGAAACTGGAGTTATCATTCTTGTCACAGATGACATTGTTCATGCTGATGATATATTCCAAGTATGAAGTGAATAGGACAAGTACTTTCAAAGTTATAGGCAACATTAAGTTTCAGTTAAAAGTTGAATTTGAAAGGGGCATAACTCCAAAATATTGAAACTGGAGTTATCATTCTAGTCGTCACAGATGGCATTGTTCATGTTAATGATATGTTCCATGTATGAAGAGAATAGGACAAGTACTTTCAAAGTTATAGGCAACATTAAGTTTCAGGTTTAAGTTGCGTTTGAAACGGGCATTTCTCCAAAATATTGAAACTGGAATTATCATTCTTGTCCTCGCAGATGGCAATGTTCATGTTGATGATATATTCCAAGTATGAAGTGAATAAGACAAGTGCTTTCAAAGTTATAAGCAACATTAAGTTTCAGGTTAAAGTTGCATTTGAAAGGGGCATAACTAAAAAATATTGAAACTAGAGTTATCATTCTTGTCTCAGATGGTATTGTTCATGCTGATAATTAAAGTTCAAAGTATGAAGTGAATAGAAAAAGTACTTTCTAAGTTATAGGCAACATTTAGTTTCAGGTTAAAGTTGAGAGACTACCGGACGACGGCACTGACAACGACGACGACGAGGCCGGACAGTAAGATCCCTATGTGTCTACCTGCTATCTCAGGCGACACAAAAAGGGGTCTTCATATTTAGGTGGTCTTAAGTTTAGGCGTAACTTAATAGTAGGAGTTTTACTGTATTTAAAGAAAACAAAATATAGGGTGGTCTTAATTACAGTATGGTCTTTAAGAGGGGTTTTACTATAGTTATTTGAAAAAAATAGAAACAAATCATTTAAAATGTTTTTCTTTAAATTTCCAGGTGGTCTTTAAAGGTGGTTTTACTGTATTAATTTCATATTTAAAGAAAAGAGTTCTAGAATGTTGAAATGTTAGAACACATGTGTCGCCTGCATGGAAAAAGTTGAAGTGTGGGCCAATGTTTAATCATATATAATAAAAAGATTTTATTTAAGTTGATTTCAATACTACACCACAGAACACATGTGTTATCTTAATTGCATTTAAAAGGGGAATAACTAAAAATGGTGAAACCTGAGTTATCATCTTCAAACATTGGTTTGTAAATGCAGATGAGTTATTCAAAGTATTGAGTGAATTCATTGAACAAGTACTTTCCATTTTACAGGCAACACTAAGTTTCATGTTAAGGTTGCATTTGAAAAGGACATAACTCATAAAATATTGAAACTGGCGTTATCATTTTTGTCGTCACAGATGACATTGTTCATGCTGATAATATATTCCAAGTATGAAGTGAATAGGACAAGTACTGTCAAAGCTATAGGCAACATTAATTGTCATGTTAAAGTTGCATTTGAAAGGGGCATTAGTAAAAAATATTGAAACTGGAGTTATCTTTCTTGTCGTCACAAATGGCATTGTTCATGCTGATGATATATTCCAGGTACAAAGTGAATAAGACAAGTACTTTAAAAGTTATAGACAACATTAAGTTTCAGGTTAAAGTTGCATTTGAAAGGGGCATAACTTAAAAAATATTGAAACTGGAGTTATCATTCTTGTCGTCACAGATAGCATTGTTCATGCTGATGATATATTCCAAGTATGAACTTACAGGTAAGTTTGATAGAGCAATACCAGGATCAAAATACATCACTGCCCAGAATGCCTAGCCCTGAATTCATGCAACTCAATATTTACACAAGTACCAATTTAGATGTATTCCAAATAATGGAGTGCAAGTCAGGTTGTTTAACAGTAGTTGAACTTGATAATGATTATTTTATATTTATGCTTAATAGTTATAAATCACAACTTAAAGCAATGCCAATGGCCTTATAAATGTCATTTAGTAAATGAAAGAGGCACAACAAATTTTTTGTGTTAGTCATATAGTATGAAAATTGTTGGGTTAGCAAAATTATATTTATTTCTTATATTATTATAGCTTATTTCTTTACCTTGTATTTCTCTTGATTATGTCCACTTTCAAAGTAAATACACAGGGAACCCGTGAAAGGCTATTTGGTCTTGGTTTTATGTTTAACAATGTGTCCGAGGGAGCCAGCATTATGTTAATGTAATCATATTTTAAGGAAGTGTCTAACCTTATAAATCAGATAAAGGGGCTCTTTATAATCCTTTTATTAGCTAGAGCCTTTAACAGTCACCTTTTCCCCAGTGTTACCTGTCAACTCTGTTTAGGCCCTTTTAATGCATGCATCGCATTCATCTGATCTATATCTACACTCTTTGAATCTTGATCTGGAGGTACATGTACCTAAAAGATCTAAACATAACAGACTCTGATTAGCCAAACTGATATGCAAGTTGGTATGGTCTAACCTTGTCAGACATGAAATACAAGCTGTATGGAAAGACCAGACCTAAAACATGGAATACTTGCGTTTTGCACAGAAAATCCATTTCTAACTTCAACCAGGGTCTATTTAATCAATGCAGAGATCGGAACTGTGCTTTGTTATTGTTGCTTTTTGGTTATTTTAGCGAATTATAATTTATTTATTAACTCTTTTTGTGTCGTTGAAAAAATAAAGAATATTTAATGAGCTCATTAAATGATTGAAATAGACAAGTTTTTTGTCATTTGTTTGCCACTTTCTTTTCCGACTTCATTTGAGCTCGGTATAAATAAAAGAGCGACTTTAATTATGATGCTAATTGGCACAACTTTTTATAGTTTTGTTTTTAATGTGTTAAGATCGTTTTTCACACGTGTCATCGTACTCGATTATTATCTTAAAAGGTATAATTTAACGAATTGATCACACGTATTTTCAGTCATTTTTCTCTAGTTGAAAATAGCGGCGGATATTGATCATATCACGTGATCTACGGCGACACCAACCGGCGAGTGCGATAACCCTAACAATTAATAGACCCTGCTTCTACCCTTAACTCCATATATACACCTTTATGGCATGGACAAACAGTGTAGATCTAGATCACCCTGCATCTCTTTGCTGTTTGGTCAGGATCTGCACTATTCACTTTCAGATTCAAAAAGTTTTTTTCTGAAGACGTGACTAATGAAGATCTGATTAGATAGCACAAATGTTCAGTCTGATCTGGATCTACACTAGAAGCACATGCGATGAAAGGCACATTTATATAACAAAAAGGTGCTCTTGATCAATCATTTTAGTAATGCCTCTTATAATGTCATGAACAATCTTTCTTAATGAATATTATCATCTTCAACTAAAATTTCAGAAATTTCTCTACATCATAAAGCTATTTCAGTTACAATAACTAAGTTAATGCATAAAATAAAATTATTCCTAGTTTGTCATCAGAAATATTAATACATCTTTGTTCTTTCAATGCCATTTAACAAAGTATTTTATTAGAAGATATCATTTAAGGATTTCAATAGATGCACATTCTTTTGATGCAAGCATATGTAACCAAGTATTTCAGGCAATAAACTCTTTATTGCATAATTTTGAAATTTATTTTTTTTTTAATTTTAAAAGATAGAAATTCTTATTTATTGATTTTTAGTTATTTTGAAATATGTTACTTAACAATTTAATTTTAAGTAAAGTATTAAATGTTTTAAGTTATCACCTTATCAAAGAAGATTTAATAAAGTCAAACTGCTTAGGATTTTAGCAGCTTGCACTTAGTCTTTGCTGTAAAAACAATTCAGCATATTTTGCTAATTAAGTGTGAAGCCTTAAGAAATTGTTAAGTAAACTCTCCAAATTGAGCTACATGTAAATGTTTCACTTTTTGTAACATAACTTTTCATTGGATAATATGTAACTTTGATTTAAATTTTCATTGGTTAACTTATGTTTTAGGGTTTTGTCTAATAAAACCTTAATATCAATTTTAGAATGTATCTTCAATCTTAATAAAGTTTTCGACAAGTAAAGTAATATAAAAGTCTTCATTGTGTTAACAAATATTGGAAATTTGGTGCGTGTCTTTGTTCATCATTGTGAAATTGAAATATTAGAATAACTTTAAATATTATAGCCCACAGGAATAAAAAGGAAATAGAACTTTCAAATGGAGTCATAGTGTCATTCATCTGTTCCCAGTATATAGTAGGGGACAGGGTTGAGCTCACGACCAAGAGAACCGTACGGTGGCTGCGCCGCTTGAGCCAGTTTTTCTCCAAAACAAAGAATAAGTTCGGACTATCGACTAGTCACACATATTTGAATTTTTTCACTTTTGACCCCCTTGTTAAGTTTAATATGTTCTTTTTTTATATGTTTTTTTTTTCACAAATCTATCACATCTAATGAGCCGGCGACTGTTCTTTGCTCGTGAAAAGAGTCTTTTCAGAGGTGCAGGGATTTCAATAGCTTTTGAAAACCAGGGGTTGTTTTTCCTGTTGAGAGTTTTTAAGGTGTCATAATCAAATAGTTGCAAGTGATATCTTGTGTTCATTGAACTTAACTACTTATAAAATTGCTTTAACTACATTTAATATATGTCCAGTGGTCTAATAAGTATTAATTTGTTAATTCGAATGCAATAGACACAATATTCATCTTTATTCTTGCAAAATTCGACTATGTTTCCTTCATCAAAAGAACCCAAGCTCAAAATCAGGAACGGTTAAATGTAGAAAAAAAGTTAAAAAACTAATTTGCTTGCATCAAAATGCAAGAATCTGCATCTATTGAAATCCCTGAGGCATGAAAATTAAGTCAGACATGGTAAATTTTTAACTTTAATCCAAACTCATCACCATAATTTTTCCTGTAATTGCGATAATTTCCTGGCAAAAACTAAATAATTTAAAAATTAAAAATATCAGTTTCTTTAATCTGTTTGAAGTGGTCATATTGAAAAAAAAATATATATATATATATATTTCAGCAATTTTAGAGCAACAAAAATTATAGCTTTTCGAAAAGATGCTGTAGTATTTGATTTTATATCTGGGACATGCTAAAAATAAAATCATATTAAAGCTTGGCCATATTGTCTCTGACTACGGGTTGTAAAATCTGATTGTTCTGAGCTGTTCAGTTTATTAATCTGGACAGAATCTCCTGGCCATATTGTCTGTATATCATTGAGACTTAGGAAGCTAGTTTAAGCTATTCTAGTAAAAAATAAAACTATTTACCTTGTTAAGAGTTGTAAACCTGGATGGTGTATTACTGCCAGTGCGATAAAGAACTTTGTTTTCCAAAGTACTTGAAGTGTCTATCTGTAGTAACACTACATCCTCACCAGAAAATGTAAACAATAGATAATCAGATGTGTTTTCATACAGCGGATTTTATACAAATCATTAAATGCAAAATACGGTATGCCAAACTTTAGTAAAGTTGTTTTAGTAAAGTTGATTGCACATTTATGCATACAATGACTGCACACATGCAATATTTGGGATACAGTTAATACAGTTTTAAAACCCTTATGTCTTGACCTTTCGAAATTGCACTGTAATAATTTTTTGTCCATGTGTTTTATTTGTATTCCTTTCAGGATTTCACGTACTATCTGTCATGTTAATTGCACTTCCGAAAAACTCATTTTGCATCATTTTCATGACTTCCACAATTTAAAATCGCACAAAACATTAGAAATTCGTTCAAACGAAAAAAATGAAAAGGAAAATAGTAACCTATTATTTGTGCCATCAACGGAAGTAAGTAGTCCATCGAATGCATCCTCTTCGCAAACATTTAGCCAACAAATACAAGACGTATTTAACGAAGAAACAATAATGAATACAAGTCACCATAAAAAAACAAGCACAGAAAACATCATGAAAATAATGATATATCAATATCAGGAGGGTCTCAAGCCAATCATCTGGATCGAGATACAGATGTAACGGTTCTTGGAGGATCACAGATAAATATGTATACAAGGTTAGGGGCTCCAGCTTAAACACGTGTGACTGACAGCAAGAAATTAAAACAGTATTGACTGAAAAGCTTTGTGATATTTTAGCAATTACAGAGGTCTATCCAAAAATACTAACTTTGACATGCATACACTTGAAGAATTGTTTATAATAAATGGATATGACGTCTTTTTTTGCAAACAGTGGAAAAAAGAGGAACAGTAATTTATGTAAAAAATGAATTAAGAGCAAATAAGATTGAAAATTTAATGATTTTTTGAATCCATATGCGTCGAAATTAACTTGTTAAGACAAGACAAACTTTTAGTTGGATGTATATATAATAGTCCAAATAGTGATAGAAACAATCTGGGGAAATTGCATGAACAATAACAAACTATATGTGCGTTAAACTACTCCCTCCCACCTTTTAATATTTGGTGATTTTAATTTTAAACATATAGACTGGGACTTGTTTACAACAAGTGCAAGCGAAAATCATCCAGAAACAGAGTTTGTGGAATTGATTGAAGACTTATTTTCATTCTAACATGTGAATGAAACCAATAGATATCGAGTAGCCAATGAGCCGTCAACTCTAGATCTCATCTTCACAAATGAAGAAGATATGGTATCGGAACTAATGTATAGTACAGGTTTAGGTAAAAGTAACCATTTGACACTAATGTTTGAATTAATTTGCTTTAAGGAAATAATAAAGTAATGCACACAGATACAATTACAACATAGCCAGCTACACTGCAATCAAAGATGAAAATAAAATGATGGATTTGGGGGTCTATGCCAACATAGGGATCCAAGGGTGCAAAAAAGACAATTGACACGGGGCATAGGAATCCATATGTTGACAGTGAGACTGCCAATGCCATCAAAGCAAAAAGAAAGGGAGTGGCTGAAATACAAATATAACAAGAACCAGTATACTTGTATACTTACAACAACTACAAAGCTGCAAGGAACAGGGTAGGATATCACCTTAAAAGATCAAGATATAAATATGAACAAAATATTGCTTAGAACGTTAAAAACAATCCAAAATGTTTTGGAAATATGGAAATTCAAAAACGAAGTCTGGAATCAATGGAATTATAAAAAATGGAAATAAAATTATTGATGATAAGGAAATTGCCGAAGAATTTGTAGCGTAGTAATTAAATAATCCCAGGTGTATTGAAACGAAAACTTGTTAAAGTTTCGAAATACATTTACTTTTTGATTTCTAAAGTTTATCGATCAAATAATTACTTTACTTTTCAAACAGTTTTCATTGTTAATAACATTAGTCTAAGTACTATCGGCAAATATTCCGACTGACATAATTTTCCCTTAATTTAATTTAGAAGTTTAGAGTTTCACTTGCCAAAAGAATTCGAATTTGAATTGAAGTTTGCCGTCCTTAGCCCGGTTTTTATTAGAAATCCCCAAGACGGTCGTACATGTACATTACCCGAATAAATCATTTTGACATGATAACAGTTTTAAATGTTTACTTCCGTCGCTCATCCAAGATATAAGCGTCCAGTAGTGTATAACAATAATAACAAATTGACATAATAGTAATTATTAATACATGAATACACGAAAATGACCGGCGACTAAAAGTTACTTGACAATTTGATAAAGGAATGACTCTTCTTTGTACAAAGTTTTAATCTACATGTACATTTTATAACACTATATGATTAACACTTAAACTTTGAAAAGAAACCTAATAAAATAAAATCCTAAAACCTTTTAAGAAGAATAAAACTTTAAAATTTAGAATACATAAATAACCTATAATATGATGCGGTAAATTATTAATATAATTTCCCCATAACTTTACAAATCCCTTCCTTTCTTTACAAAAACCAAAAAAAAGAAGATATTTTGTGTCAGAAAGGTGAGATTTTACACGATAACTAGATGTTAACTAAATGCAATTAACTTTTGACACTAAGAGCACGTCCGTTACTCTGAGAAATTAAAAATGAGAATTTTGATTATCTAATAATCATAAGACTTGCTCATTATAATTACCGGAAAACATAACTGCTAATTGACTTAATGATTCGTGTATAAATTTTACAGTAAAGTAAGTCAGCAGTATCATTCTCGGAATAGGAATTTCCCAGTAAAGAGAACATGAAATTAAGTAAGTGCAGTTTTGTTGATATCATTTTTGCGTGTTAAATTTCTTCTAAATTTAATGAATAACCCTTGTATTAAGAATTTGAAGTTTTACTTTCCGTACCCGTGACTTAGATACTGCCGACTGCAAGACATATTTACAACAGTTATTTTCAAAAAAATCATGTTATATCATGCAATATTGTTTCTGAAAGGAAAAGTTACATGATAGATCAACAGCATATAATGTCAAAACCTGAAAACAACATAAACGCATTTAAATTATTCAATCATTTTTAACTTATTACAACAATTTATGACTGCACAGAAAACCCGTTTTAAGAACACAAAACGATTATTTAATCACGGAGAATCACTTATATCACGGCAATAAATGAAAGTCACAATTTCATAATACCAGACAGTTACATGTATTCATTTATTACAATCATTGTTTCTGGTTATATATCTTGCCGTGATGCGCTCCGTGTGCCTGTGCTTCATGGCGTATGTTTTCTGACAATTTGATAAATGAATGAATCTTATTTGTACGATGTTTTAACCTACATGTACATTTTATAACACTATATGATTAACACTAAAACTTTTAATAGAAACCTAATAAAATAAAATCCTAAAACCGTTTAAGAAGATTAGGAATTTAAATTATAAATTTTACTATTTATTGGGAATACAGTGTAATGAACATTAATGTCGCCTAGGAACGGTTATCTTTATTAAGTGAAATGTAAGTTAAATGTAGATTAAATGTGAGTTAAATGTAAATTTTATACAAGAAAAATGGCTCTATTTGAGAACAAGTCTGTAGTTTTAAATGAAAGTATTTATTGCAGTTCTTAATCCGTGTACATTGCACAAATTAAAATAAGTGTATTACATGTTTAAAGGATCTAGAAATGAAGAAGAAGACGAAAGGAGGAAGAACAAAAGACCTAAACAACCAGTAGATAACGTAAGTAATTTTTTAACCGTTACAAAAATATATTGTTGATAATGTTTCAACTTTTATTTTTAAATGTGTGCTTGTTTTCCTTGTTTGCGTATATCATATTTTTTTCAGTTATATCACTCACAGAAATCATTAACATTAGCACAACATTCAACTGATAGATCTATATATTTTCCCTTTTCGTTTAAAATATACTACACATGCGACAAAAGCATTTCGGTTAAAAGTTGCGTCTAACGATTGTGTTTTCAAACAAATATCACACAAGATACAAACTAGTGGATTCAAAAGTCCTATTTCTTTTTTGTTACAATGGGATAGATCTATTTAACACATAATCTTGTTTTTTTCTGTTTTTATACTGTAAAGACCACTCCTTAAATCTGATCGGATAAGTTTCGTTGGTGTAAGTTCATCCATATAAATGAATGCAAGTGCCTTATTTTACTCCTCTGACTTCACCCGTGTTGTTGTCATTTTGCCATTTTATTAAGAATTTTGAGGGAAAAATGCATATATTTAATGCCGATCTCCTTACTTGAAATTTATGCACAGTGTAAAATTGTATCAGAGAATAACTGTGTCATTTTTTAAAAAAAAAGCCATCGGATTATTTTAAAATGTTCAAGAAAAAAATATCGAACCGACATGAAATTGTGTCTCTATTAAAGTGACGTTACAAAAGTAAACCTGTGACGTAAAACAAGGTTAAATTACAAAACTGAAACAAAGACTAGTCTAAAATCTCTACAATTATGGTGACATATCATGACGTGATTTAAATGTTCTCAACGGGAAAATTACGCCGTTCCAAATAAAATGAACACAACTCGATATTATGATCAAAATCCTGAAAATATAGGTCATATTTATGTTGTTTAATTTGCCATATCGTTTTAAGATTAGGGAGCCAACGTCTCGACATAGTTACACGATGGTGTCAATATAGAAATACAAGACATTAAAAATAATTCAGTACAGTGTAATGGCAGCATAATTAAGCAAACTTGTAACGACAATTTGTATAACAATTAAAATAAATTACGTAATAAATTTAAAGAACAACAATAAAATGTATTATGATACAGTTTGAGTGAAACCGATGCATTTTATCTCTATTGCAGACTCTCGCTTACGACCAAGGCTTCAACGTTTATTCAAATCCAAGACTTTCTGGATGTGATGACTAAGTTAGGGCACAATCTCGGACAAAAACACAGGACGATGAAGACCGTAAGTTTAAGTCCTTGATACAATTGTTTCAGAACAAAACTGCAGTAGAAATAAATTGGTTTTAGACATTGAATAGTCGGTGGTATTTTATTCTGCAATTGTATGCCACTAGTTTCCTTTAAATTAATATTTTGAATTTTTATAGCCACCAGTGTTCAAGATAACAAACTGAAATTAATGGCGTTCATGTAGATCTACACAGAGGTATGCCGAAGTACTTTATGTCTATACGGGGCGCAGAATTACATGCAAAACGCAACATATAAATAAGCAACAAATAAGAGTCACTTTCGTGTAAATATTTTTTATATATATTTATTGTATATACAACAATACTTTTATATTACAGCTGTGAATATCATTGTCGAAGAAAATCGTTTGAATGTATTTGCATCCACAGCTAATTCACTTTAATTTGCAGTAAGTACTAGATAGTACATATTATTTCAAATTCAATCAATTTATTATAATATTAAAGGCTATTGCCCGTCCGGTGTTTCTTGCAAAAATTGCAAATACTTATGGGAAGACAGTGGTTTTCTTCATAATTGTCGACTGACTATATGTAAATAATATATCTTGAGAATTTATTTCCATGTCCGGTTATAAACAGGTCATGAGTCTGTAGTGAAAGTCTGGTCCCTTGTCTGGTAAAAATGAAAAGATTTTTAAGTCGCTATCGGCATGCACTCGGCACGATTTCATGTCGCTGTCTTTCCTACTGTCTGGTGAAACAAAGGTCACATCACATTAACCTGACGCAAAACTAGAAGTCCGGTAAAACTATTGTCACATCACATTTACGTGACGTGAAACAAGATGTCCGGTGAAAAAGCAGCTTCTTGTTCAATGTAGTAGCAACTAAACATTCATATTGCGAATAAGCAAATCGAGTATGCTTGAATACATAATTATAAACAATATCAGTTGTCGGATCAGACAAAATATTATTATTAGCTACATAGATATTGTATGAGTATCTTCATAATTAAAATTATCTACATATATTAATTTAAAATCTAATAGAAGCACATTTAAACATTTCCGTTCTAGGAATAACTAGACAGTTTATCAACATTCACTGATTATCATCCTGACATTTCTGTCAGAGACTGAAAATACGTAAACTAAAGAAATTCTGAGAGATTTCTTATCAACAGGCTCAATCAAGCCGAGCCTGCAGTATTTTCATATCTGTCGTGTTCGGTGGCTTTCAAAGTTCCCTTTTCATCTATTATTACGGGTTCCTGGGTAAAATAATGCTTCTTTACTCGTATACAAATAATTAATTATGCTGTTACACTGTCTCTAGACAAATACCATGGCTTCAAAACGGAAGGGCGGGGCTAGAGAGACCCCGTCCTCGAAGAAGAAAGCACCACGTGCATCGCAAACCACACGGGCTGAAGTGGACCCTCCGCTACAATCGGGTTCGGCGACTGCTCGGGCGAACGTGATCGAAAAAGACGATACTCTTAGATCTGAACTAGTGCATGAACAGGGTAATACTCAAACAGTTGACAGTACACCAAGCTATTCTAGCTCGGTGTTAGAAGACCCACAAGATTCAGACAATCTGTCCGATTCCTCGTCGTCTGCTGACAACGATTTCACAATCAACCATGAAATTTTTCATATCAATCAGGGAAGACAACAGGATAAGGACATGTCTGCCGATTTGGGGGTCTTCTCATTTGGGAGTCCGATCATTTCCGAAAAGGCCAAACAAAACTTTGGGCCAAAAAAACATACATTTAGCTTCACTCTTCCTTGGCTCCGACAAAACCAATATCCAAACAACCATTCAGACGACTGGAAATTCTGCAATAACATCCATAATAAAACCCACCACAAAACAAATCAACAATATCTTGACTTGGACAAAAGCTTTCCAGCTTAACGCTTTCGTATATAGCAAATAAATATGCAACAGAAATCCCAGATATCTTCTCCTGCATGATGCTCATTCAAGCACTAGCAAATCACACTGACGACTGGCTCATGTATGATACAAACTTCAGATAAATCAGAGCACAACACAACGTACCATGGATCCCCATACACATGCCAACTTGCATGCATTGTATAATAGAAAAGCCTAAACAGTCCTTTCGGTCACCCAAAACGACGTCAAATCCCCAACAAAGACGATTAGAACACATTTTCAAACGCAGAATACCAAGACACAATCAATTGCACCAAACAACACTGCCCAGTTGCACACAAATGTGCCAACTGTGATGGAAACCATGGCGCCCACTGCTGCCCAACAAAATGGTCAAAACCAACAGACCACAACAAACCAACCAGGTCAAAATCAAACAATAAACAATTCAAACACATGCACAAATCAAATCTAACACTACCAAATTCAGTAAAACCTAGTATTCTAGCATCATACTTAAACGGCTATGACACAGATAAGGCCAACTATCTTATTCAAGGTGTGAAGAACTTAGATTTTAGTAATTTGTAAGACCGATATTTCCAAGCAAACCTATACAAAAAAATGAAATATGCATATCAGGAATGGCCACATCCAGCATACACAGCCTCCCCACACAGCCAAAGTAGAGAGGAAAAGAGAGCATAGTATTATAATAATCAGTTTCAAAATGGACGCCACAAACAAATAACAAGTGAGAACCAGAGGGGTTACCGCCTTGGAACGGTCAGTGGCAAAACAAAATGCCACTGGGGGTTTAAACCAGGTTCTAGGGTGCACCAACCTCACACTTGCCCCAACAGGTTCTCGTATTACAAAACAAGTACAAATTGTCTTGGTGAAATAACTCCAACCCATACATCAGCTCAACAATGTTGCATGCAAAAGCATACAAACATATAAACAAACATAAGAATTTAATAGCATTGAAAAGCCAAAAGAGCGGGTACTCAATGATCTTACCGAGATCAGAGCATCTGGAGTAAAATTAGCAAGAACACGATGACAGGGATAAAAGAAACAAATCGAGCTTCTAGGTTCTTTTAAGAAAAGATTTCCCCATAAACCTTCATAAACTCTTAAACCCCTGCCACCGTCGTGCAACCAAAGAGGTAAGCAAAATGATCAACTGCAGATGGGTTAATCACCAGGCCTGCAGAGCGCTGTAAAATATCATGCTGGTAACCTTTCTTTTTAAATTTACAGATGGTTTTTACGAATAACCGGGAGAAATTAACATCGCCTTTTATCTTCTTAAGTTTATAAATTAAATTTCCATAAAAAACTGGCTGTGAAATTCCTTGTTGCAAAAGTGATTTTAAACTGCACCTGTATTTATGAATTAGATCTGGATATCGGCGATAAAACTTGCAAAAGGTTTTCCTTAATTTGTGATACCGATAACCTTGTTTTAAAAGTTTTTCTGTAATGCAAAGATTACGTTCATTGAAATCATTAACATCGTTGCAAGCTCTTGAAAAGCGAACAAGTTGTGAGATATAAACCCCGTAAGATGTAGCACGAGGAACATCGCCGTCTAAAAACGGAAAATTTACTATATTAAAATTAAAATCATCTCTTTTATCATAAACTTTAGTACAAACTAATATTTTGAAACCTTAAGTATGTGCATAATTATGTATGTTTCTCATAGGGGAAGTTATGTTGACTTGTTTTGGCCAATTGCGGAGTTATCTAGGAAAAATAGTTTCTAAGCTATAATTTGACTATGACAAATTGCTAATTCTGTATATTTTTGTGTTTAACATGTATTAGGTATTAAACATACCATCGGCTATTGCGTAAAATGATATCTTACTTTCCTGAAAGTTTCATGCTTATTCTTTGAGTAGTTTTGATGTTACATGTATTCCAAAAAATACAGTTTTATAAAGGATGCAGGTCTATTGCTAAAAATAGCCCAAATAGGAAATTCTTTTTTAAGTCATTATTTATGCATATTTTTCTGAAATTGTTGTTTGAATCTTATAAAGCTCATTTAAATACACATTTCTGGAAAGTTTTTATCTCTTAACATGATAAAATAAGTCCAATATTTGAGTTTTCCTGGGTTTGTTAACATTGGTTTCACCCATACGTTTATGCAACAGGTGCTTGGACACTAAGATTACTTATTGTGACTCCATTTTTAAGTGTTAATTCAATATATATATTTGTTTTAAATTTGTTTTTATAATTTTAAAGCCTCATATTTGTTTGCATTTGCCAGAAAAGGCTCTCTGACATGACCCTTGTTTTTGTCGACCATCTTAGATTTTTGGCCAAGGTCTTATATGAAATGTTGTACCCATTTTAAAGTGTTTTTTATGCCAGCTTTTGTTATTAGAAAATATATGTTAGGATGCAGAATTTGCCATAGATTTTATTTGAAAACTTTATTTTATTTAACTATTTGTTATTTATGTGCTTTTGATGAAAACAAGGTTTTGTTGCAGAATGGGCAGGGTATTATGTCAATCATTAAGTTAGGTTAGGTTTATTTTTGACCAATCAGAGACTGAGCTCCTCAAATTTGCCTCTATAAATACAGCAGCTATTAAGCATTGGGATGGCACTTCTGATTTGGACTTAAACTTGCTAAGTGGAAACTACTCTGGTAAAAATTTGGACTTTATTCGGATATTTTTGGGAAATAATTGAAGTATTTATTTTTGTTAACCTATCATAATCTTAGAAATTTGGATAGGAACATTCTTTACTGATAGAAACAAATCTTTAATGTTTTGGTAATATTCTAAATAAAGAAGTTCTTGCAGATTTAAATGCGGGCAAAATTATGATTATCTTAAGTTAGTGTAGATATGTTATGTTCTTCAAAGTACTCTATTCTGATATATTGCTTCAGAACTTACTTAATAACTGAAGATGTAGTATTTTATCTTGGCACTGATTTTAAACTTTTTGTTATGTCTTGCAAGCTTACTGGTTGTTAGTGTTTCTTTAGTTGTCATCTGTACTGCATATTACTACCAGGATCCTTATTTGAGTACTCTTGGCTGCAGAGTTATTGCTAGGTGCTAAACTGTTAATCTTATAGGTATTTATTAGACCATGCTATCAGATCAGGACTTTGCTACAGAACTTATTGAAATATGTGACTTTATATTAGAAATTATACGCCAGTTACAAATATTGAGAACACTTGATCCTGAAAGTACCAGTTTCTTATTTAAACAATTTGAAGATATATTTATACTTGTTGTATTGAAAGACATTCTTGGGCCGTTGGAGCCACTATCAAGAAGTCGCTTGGAACAATTACAGAATAGATAGTATAAAAATGAACATGTGTTGTTGTGAAGTATTTGTGTTTAACTTTCCAATTTCCACAGCCCTACAGAACGGTCTATAAAACCTTGGTTCCTTATATACAAAACAAAAATATAAGTGGTGTCGGCTGACCTGACTGAAATCATTACTCCTAATCTTAAATGTAGAATCTCTTCATGCCTTGAAGGTATGTTTACGACAAATTGGCGTCAAAAGTGAAGATATTCAAACTGATATATGGAAATAATTATCTGAAATTGAATATTAAATGTAGCCCACAAAAAGGATTTTGAATATATTAGTGTTTTAATTTTAAACGCTACCCTGAGTTACTGACTTTCTTATTCTCCCTGTCTCAAAGTATATCTCTTCTAAGCTTTTTGCATGCATTCTCTCATTATTAAGTGTTTTTACTAATAATAAGTTCAGAAGGAAACTGCGGCTTGTCGCTGGCCTTCTTAGTAGTAAAGGACCTTTACTATCAGTATCTGTTATTTAGAAGGAAACTGCGGCTTGTCGTTGGCCTTCTTCTTAGAGTTAAGAAATCTTTAAGAGTTATTTAAAAGGAAATTGCGGCTTGTCGCTGGCCTTCTCATTTTAGTTAAGGGCATTTTTAAATATTTAAAGCCATTTGAGATCAATCACTGGACTATGGCTCATTTTTGCATGCTCTCTTCTATTATTGAGGATTCTAACAGCGAACCCGCACCGCCACGGCGACAGCGCCTAGCCCTGAAATTCCTGCGACGCAACCAATTGAGCTCACTGTTACACCCCCCCCCCCCCAAAAAAAAATGTTGATCGGATAGCCCTCCTGATATACGTAACAATCACTGCATGACATCGGTAACGGGCTATTTTACTGATAACAGTACTAACTTTATGTACGGGGAGACTTTTTACGGCCGCCACACCGCACAGTTAGCGCTACTGTGAATTTCAAATGATAGTGCCTCTAGGTGGGAGCGAACCCGCACCGTCAGGGCAACAGCGCCTAGCCCTGCAATTCCTACGAGGCAACCAATTGAGCTAACCGGGACAACCCTCCCCCCCCCCCCGCCCCCCGAAAAAAAGATTGATCGGATAGCCCTGATATACGAAACAATCACTGCATGACATCGGTAACGGGTTATTTTACTGATAACAGTTCTGACATTATGTACGGGGAGACTTTAAACGGCCGCCTCACTGCACAAATAACACTACTGTAAATTTCAAATGATTGTGCCTCTAGCTGGGAGCGAACCCGCACCGTCACGGCGACAGCGCCTAGCCATGCAATTCCTGCGACGCAACCAATTGAGCTAACCGGGACAACCCCCAAAAAGGAAACGCACAGTTTGATTCGTTGCATGGAACAAATGTTTTAGCAGTGCCTGCTGGCAGAGACGCATCGTGTAAATTTTACTGATTGAAAATACTTTAGAAACTAGCCAGCAGTATGGCGATAGAGTTAGCCAGTTGATGACTAGGTCCTATCATTTGAAACTTTGGCAATAAGCATCTCCTGCATGGTTTTTTCGGACCAGAGGCTTGCATATGAAATCCTTACCAAAAAGCCTAGAAACGACCTTCCTGAAGCCATTGACATGATTAATTGGCATGATGCTTGCCGAAAGTTCACAGTCAAACCTTCTGGAGTGAGGATTTTGAGCGAAGCCAAAACTGACGATTACAATGAGGGATCAAATGATGAAGATTTTATGTCTGACATGCGCCGGGTAAGTAAATAGCAGAAAATCAGTCACCGAAGTAAGGATAAACACGTTGTGGCTAGAAACGCAGAACTATATAGCGCAGCAGATGGAAATATTAGTGAGAATTAGCCCTGATGAGTCAGAAAGGAGGAATAAATTTCCTAGTGAACGGAGGCCTAAATGGGACCCAACATGCTATAAATTCAACCAACGGGGACATATTGCTCCAAATTGCCCAGCGAAATCAGTCGATCAAGACAGTAACTGTCAAAAATCCGATTCTCAGGAAAACGGAAAGGGCTGTGCTAGTTGGCCACAGTCCAGCCAAACAGACGATAGATATTAGTAATAAGGCCAAAACTGATGAAATTTCACCAGGGTTTCAAAATAACACTGGTGCAAGTAAAAATATGTGTTGTGAAAACAAAGAACTTGATGATGATGTAAATAAGACACCAGTTTTGTTCAGGAGTGCGCAACTCGTGATAATTGGACACTTCAATTGAAAACAAAGTTCTGTTAGACAGTGAAAATATGCTTCACCTTTATGTGGACAGCATAAAAGCAAACAATGTAAAAGTTCCATTACAAACAGGACCAATTTTATGTGATGCTGTCATTGACACAGGTGCAGAAGTGACTGTTATTAGTTGCACCATTTATGAGCTAATTCCGGAAAATCAACGTCCAAAGTAAGGTTGTGCACGCAGAAAACTTGTAGTGGCTGAAGCTGGGAAGGAAAGGAATGTTGCAGGGGTAATAGATATTGACATTACATTGAGCGGATTTGAATTCATATGGCCAGTTTATGTTGCCCCAATCCGTGACAATGTATTACTAGGATGGGACATTATGTTTCACCAAAAATTTCAATTGATCCTGAGAGGGGATTAAGAGTACAAGACAAGTGTTTAGAAATGGAAATCAAACACTCAAATAGTTCTATAGCAAGTATTGGACTTATAAGGACTGTCACAATACCAGCAAACTGGGAATTTGTAGTGAGTTGTCTTTGTAATGAAGATGAAGAGAAAAATTACTTGTTTGAACCAACTGAAACTAAACAATTTAGCACTGCAAAAGCACTTGTCATCCTAAACATAGGGAAATTCCAGTAAGGAAAACCCCTCAAGCTCACCAGTGCGCATCAGGAAA
This sequence comes from Corbicula japonica, assembly GCA_038501625.1. NCBI lineage: Eukaryota > Metazoa > Mollusca > Bivalvia > Venerida > Cyrenidae > Corbicula > Corbicula japonica. The sequence goes on along the minus strand of JAZAYU010000102.1, from coordinate 869,816 downwards.
AATACTATTCTAGTACACTTGTATGAAATCACAGACATTCAGGATACAAACACTTACATAGATAATTCTGAAATGGAGGTGATGTCAATTTCAAAAATTAAAACTGAATATATCCAAAGCTTAAGCCACAATGACAAAAAGACTCACAAACAACAGTACCCAAAATACCTGAAGTAATCCTGAATACCATATCAGAGGAAAGTGAACAAATTACCACAGAGTGCAAAACTCTAATGCCGGACCATCTTACCAATCTCTATAATGAAAGCCTAGAGAATCTTAAGACAGTCGATGAAAAGGAGAAATTAGCAACACTCTTACGCAAACATGTTAATATCTTTGCCAAAAACTCAACATACCTTTGTCGGTGTTCCATCTATAAACATAAAATAGATACCACTGGAGCTTCACCAATACGACCACCTCTTCAAAGAACACCACAGGGTTTCGTGGCTGAGGAAGAGCAATACTTGAAAGATCAATTGGAGACTGTGGTTATAAGACCTTCTAATTCACCATGGAGCTCTTCTACAGTGTTAGTCAGAAAAAGGATGGAATAGTCAGATGGTGTGTGGACTACCGAAAATTAAATGATGTAACCGTGAAGGACGCATATCCTTTAACGCGCATTGATATGCGTCTTGACAGTTTATCCACCTCCAGTATTTTCTCTACTCTTGATTTACAAGCAGGATACTGGCAGCTTGAACTCAATGAAGAATATAAAGCCAAAACTGCCTGTATTACTAAGTTCGGTCTGTACGAATACAATACTTTACCGTTTGGACTTTGCGGGACGCCATCTACATTTCAACGCTGTATGGAAGTAATCCTGCGCGGGCTTCAATGGGAGGCTATACTTATATACCTCGATGATATACTTGTAATGGGCTCCAATTTTGATGAACACTTACAAAGACTAAATGAAGTCTTAAACAGAATCTCGAAGGCTGGGCTCAAAGGTAAACCCTCAAAGTATGAATTGTTCAAAACAGAGGTACACTTCTTAGGTCATATTGTGGGACAGAATGGGATTCGTCCATATCCAAAACCTATTGAATATATACAAAACTGGAAATAACCCAATAATGTCAAAGAAATTCAACACTTAGTTGCACTCTGTAATTACTACAGACAATTTATTGAGCTTTTAGCCAACGCGCGTCACCACTTACTCAACTTACCAAGAAAGGTGGCGCTTTTGTGTGGACAGACAAGTGTCAAATTGCATTCAATGACTTTAAACATGCTCTATGCAATGCACCAGTTCTTGCTTATCCTATGAGTGACCATGACTATATTCTGGATACAGATGCCTCTGTTGGAGTAAGCGGGGTACTGTCTCAAATACAAGGTGGAAAGGAAAGAGTTGTTGCCTACGCCTCAAAGAAACTTTCTAAACCTCAACAAAGATATAGTGTCACACGTCGAGAACTTTTAGCTGTGGTAACATTCATACATCATTTCAGACATTATCTGTTGGTGAGGAAATTCAAATTAAAAACTGATCACGGCTCGCTATGATGGTTATTTAATTTTAAGGACCCCAGAGGACAAGTTGCTAGATGGCTTGAGGCGTTAGCATTGTATGACTGAAATCCAACACAGACCTGGAAAAAACCACCAAAATGCTGACAGCTTAAACAGAAGGGATTTTGAAAATAGCGACTGTTCTCATGAAATCTGCAATGAATGTGATCTTAATACTGAAGAGTGGAGGCATTTCAAACTGGAGGTAGACGATGTCTTTAACTGAAGTGAAAAAAAAAATCAGCCGTTGCTTGTAGAGCCTTAAATAGATCACAGTTTTCACGTGAGAAACAAGCGGAGATAAAAGGAACACAGAACACAGAACTTGGTAACTTCTTACTAAATTACAGCAAACAAGATAACGGAAGATCCGGATCTTTGTTACATTCATGAATGATAAACAATAATAAATTACCATCTAGAGATGACGTCAATGGTTTCAGTCCAGCAGTAATAAAATACTGGCTTAACTGGGACAACATCATTAAACAGGGACATATATTATTCCAGAAGGTTTTTTCTTCTGTACAAGATGATTAACAGCAATACCGATTACTGTTCAGGAGTAAATTTTATTGGTACAAGTATAAAGAGGAAATAAAAATGTATATATCAAAATGTTGTGTATGCCGTAAAAACTTTAGAACATCCAAAAACACCATGAGCTCCGCTTCAAAATTATTAAGCTGGTTATCCTTTAGACAGAATTCGACTTGACATAATGGGAACTTTGCCACTTACAAAACAGGGTAACAAATATATCCTGGTAATTGGTGATTATTTCACTTGTTGGATGGAGGCATACCCGCGAACAAACCAGAAGTCAGAAGAGATCACAAAGAAATTAGTTTTTGAATTCATATGCAGATATGATATACCTCTTGATATTCATTCAGACCAAGGAAAACAATTAAAAAGTGTCTTGTTCAAAGTATTATGCAATCTGCTACAAATTACGAAGACCAGGACTACACCTTATCACCCATCATCAAACGGCCTCATAGAACGTTTTAATGGTACCTTGGGGAAAATGTTGCGGAAATTTGTTGACCGGAACAGTGATACTTGGGATGAATTTATGGGACTTCTTTTAGTTGCATAAAGGAGTACACCACACCTTGCTACAGGCTATAGTCCAAATATGATGATGTAACGGAGAGAGGTTACATAAATATGATGATGTAACGGAGAGAGGTTACATTGCCAGTAGATGTCATTTTCCAATTACCTAGTACTAATAAATACTATGACAATATTGAGTACTTAGATGAAATAAGAACCCAGATCAGTGAGTGTTATACTATGGCTAGGAAACAATTGACTCTTGCAGCCAATAGGCAAAAGAGAGACTATTATACTCGGATTGTTGAAAACCTATTTACTGCAGGTGACTAAGTGTATAAGAGAACCCCTGTTCTAGGTAAACTTGACAAACCAAGGGGTGGACCATTTGTGGTACTTAAAAGAATATCCCCAAGTGTATATTAATACAAGAAAAAAAGAACGTGTTGTACATCATGAAAGATTAAAAAGATGTTTTCTGGACAGTGACAATATCCAAAAATGGGTATCTAAGGTCCTTTAATCTGTCAAAAAGCCCCCAAAACTTATAAAATAAACACAGTGCCAATCAATGAAAGCCAAACTGTGTTACAGAAACAGTAGAGTAATTAATATATGTGTATAAATTTTTATTAAAACTTTTGTTTGTATAACTTTATATAGACACAAAAAAGTCAAGAGCAGTTTTTGCTTTAACAATTTCAGATGTCGGTCAACTATGAGTGTGCCATGTGTGGTTATAAGAATGGATGCAACGGCACCTGGACGCATGTGGCAGAGTTTCACTTCCATAGCAAATACATTTCATGGACATGTCAGTGTTATTTAGTTTTTCGACGATATTGTAAGGTACGGAAACACCTTGAGAGATCTCAATGAACCATTGCATTCAAAGGGCTCCACGCCAAAGTTAACTCTCCCTTCAAATTCATGATGCAACGTGTGGCTTAACGTTCATTGGATGCCCCAGACATAGAAGAGCCCAACCCTAAACGGGCGCAGACTTCAACAGTTGAGGATTGTCTCCCCACATCTAGTTCTCAAACCTCCAAGGAACTTATTCTGCCAGATTCGAGACAAGTCTTGAAGACCTGGCTTTTCGAAGATATCTCTGATAATGTGCTGGACTACGAGGATTTGGCTCAAACCCCTCTCCTGGATGAGCATGTTTATGATGACTGAGCACACTGTATTCAAGTGAAGTGAACAAAACACCCAGTACAAACCAATCTCAAGTTATATTAAAATGCATTTTTCCCAAGGGGGAGCCGTGTGAAGAACTTAGATTTTAGTAATTTGTAAGATCGATATTTCCAAGCAAACCTATACAAACTAATATTTTGAAACCTGTAATATGTACGTAATTATGTATGTTTCGTAAGGGGAAGGTTTGTTAACTTATTTTGGCCAATTGCGGAGTTATCTAGGAAAAAGAGTTTCTAAGCTATTATCTGACTATGACAAATTGCTCATTCTGTATATTTTTATGTTTTACCTCTGTTAGGTATTAAATATACCATCGGCTATTGCGTAAAAATTATATCTTACTTTCCTTTAAGTTTCATGCATATTCTTTGAGTAGTTTTTAAGTTTCCAAAAATACAGTTTTATAAAGGATGCAGGTCGATTGCTATAAATAGCCCAATAGTAAATTCTCTTCTAAGTCATTATTTATGCATATTTTTCTAAAAATGTTGTTTAAATCTTATAAAGCTCATTAAAATACACATTTCTGGAAAGTTTCATCTCTTAACACGATAAAATAAATCCAATATTTGAGTTTTCCTGGGTTTGTTAACATTTCTTCCAGCCATTCTTTTATGCTTCAGGTGCTTGGACACTAACATTAATTACTGTGACTCAATTTTTTGTCAGCCATCTTGGAATTTTGGTCAAGGTCTTATGTAAAATGTTGTACGCATTTTTAAAGTGGTTTTATGCCAGCTTTTGTTATTAGAAAATATAAGTTATAAATGATAGTGCCTCTAGCTGGGAGCGAACCCGCACCGTCACGGCGACAGCGCCTAGCCCTGCATTTCCTGCGACGCAACCAATTGAGCTAACCGGGACAAACCCAATAAAAGATGATCGAATAGCCCTGATATACGTAACAATCACTGCATTAAATCGATAACGGGTTATTTTATTGATAACAGTTCTGACTATATGTACGGGGAGACATTTTACGGCAGCCACACTGCACAAAAAGCGCTACTGTGTATTTTAAATGATAGTGCCTCTAGCTGGAAGCGAACCCGCACCGTCACGGCGACAGCGCCTAGCCCTGCAATTCCTGCGACGCAACCAATTGAGCTAACTAGGACAATCCCAAAAATTGATCGGATAGCCCTGATATACGTAACAATCACTGCATGACTTGGGATGCAGAATTTGTCATAGATTTTATTTGAAAACTTTATTTTAGTTAACTTTTTGTTATGTTTTTGCTTTTGATGAAAAAAACGTTTTTTTGCAGAATGGGCAGGGTTTTTTGTCAATCATTAAGTAAGATTGGGTTAATTTTTAACTGATCAGAGAGCTCCTCAAATTTGCCTCTATAAATACAGCAGCTAATAAGCATTGGGATGGCACTTCAGATTTGGATTTTAACTTGCTAAATGGAAACTACTCTGGTAAAACTTTGGACTTTATTCTGATATTTTGGGGAAATAATTGAAGTATTTATTTTGGATAACATATCAGAATCTCAGAAATTGGGATAGGATCATTCTTTACTGATAGAAAAAAATCTTTAATATTTTTGTAACTAATCTAAAGTTCTAGCAGATTTAAATGTGGGTAAAATTATGATTATCTTAAGTTAGTGTAAATATGTTATATTCTTAAAAGTACTCAATTCTGATATATTGCTTCAGAACTTACTATATAACTCAAGATGTGGTATCTTATCTTTGCACTGATTTTAAAGTTTGTGTTATGCTTTGCAAGCTTACTGGTTGTTAGTGTTTCTTTAGTTGTCATCTGTACTTCATATTACTACCAGGATCCTTATTTGAGTACTCTTGGGTGCAGAGTTATTGCTAGGTGCTAAACTGTTAATCTTATTCGAGGGATGATCGAAAATAACGTAGACTTTTGTAATTGCATCTTAATTTGAAACACGTTCATGTTCTATTATATACTAAATTCAACCAGAACACAAACGTAACAAAACTGAGCTAAAATATTCATATATATAATCGTTTTTAAAAGCGCGGCGCATATTTGAATAACCATGGTAACACGCAGTCGGCGCACGCCATTGCCACTGTGCTTTATAAAGCAAATACCTGTTAATATAAACAAAACTACTACTGGTAAAAGATCCTAACTTCCAAACGTCAAAGCGCGGTATATGAATGATGTCATGCCAACATTTTACGTCATTCGGACTTCGCGTTTTAAAAACAGTCAATATTTAAGAGAGCTATTACCAACGTGAAAACGTCAAAAATGTCGCCAGATCGCCCCGAAATTTGCGCTTTTATAAAAACCACGCAAAAATCTTTTAAAATCACCTCCTGAAAAGCTAAAATAATTTAGCAGACGCAAAGGAAAACTTCCGTAAGCCGAGCTGTCGTTTTTAAGTGGTACCAGTGGGGTTTTTAAGGTCAGGAAAGCCATTACATAGGCCTGGGGTAAGGGGAAAAAAGACAAAAATATCGCCGTTACGGCACTGACGTCAAGCCGAGAGTCAATTGAAGCGGACAAAAGTTCAACTATTGTGGCGCTTTTCGAGATATTCTTGACTGGATGAGGTAGCGTCCAACGGATATTGCCGAAAAAATAACATATTTTAAGATATGTTAATAATAATAATGAACAAATGTGTTTTTCAAAACATGTTTTGTTTAGTATAGGAAAAATTAAGAAGTCATAAATTATCAATTAAGAAAAAAAAGCTTTTTATTTTAATTACACCTGAGTAAACAAGTACAGAGACTGTGTCCACAATCCAACGACTAACAAGTCGTTGTAACACATGTTATAACAAATACAAATTTGTGATGAATTATTTTTACAGGTAAACGCCCGAGGCTAAAGAACCGCAAAACTGTGGGTATTACGTACATTCCCGGTCGTTTCTTCGGCGGTACGAGCGAGAAGAGACAAATTACTTGATCGCCTCATAACCACATGCTAGACTTTGACCAGCAATAAAACACAGTTATGTTCGATCAATGGGTTCCCCGGCATTGCATTCCAATTACGTGGGTCTATTTAAAAAATCTTTAAATATACACCAATTCTCTAACGCTGCGCCTGTAAATTAAAGTCGTTGACGTTGAGAGATCTTATTTGACGTGCGCCGGATAGCGCTTAGTGTATGATTTTAATTGTTCATAGTTTTTTTACGCAATGGTGTATTTTGCTGATATTTTGTAAAAATATGCTTGACATATTCCGAATAAAGCTTGTGTAATTTTATTTGTGGTATTTTGAATAATATAAAAACTATAACAAAAGTCTACGTTATTTTGGATCATCCGTCGTAGGTATTTACTAGACCATGCTATCAGATCAGGACTTGGTTTATTTTGCTATAGAACTGAAATATGTGGATTTTCATTAGAAATTATACGCCAGTTACAACTATTGAGAACACTTGATTCTGAAAGAACCAGATTCTTATTTGAACAATTTAAAGATGATATATTTATACTTGTTGTGTTGACCGACATTCTTGGGCCGTTGGAGCCACTAGCAAGTCGCTTGGAGCAATTACAGAATAGATAGTATAAAACTGAACATGTGTTGTTGTGAAGTATTTGTGTTTAACTTCCCAATTTCCATAGCCCTACAGAACGGTCTATAAAACCTTTGTTCCTTATATACGAAACAAAACTTTAAGTCGTATCGGCTGACCTGACTGAAATCATTTCTCCCAAATCTTAATTGTAGACCCTCTTCATGTCTTGAAAGTAGGTTTATGACAAAGGTTTTGCTCAAGGGTTTCCTCAAGGCGTTTGTAGTAAAGTGAAATCTTCGCACGCTCCAAATCATCCTTCTGTCGCAAATCACCTAACATTCGTCAAAGAAAAAAATGACAAAAATATTCAAGCAGGGCGATACAAGGGCCCTTGTCTACTTCGTCCATTAGAAAACTTTGTATGCAGCCCTTAAGGTGTCATACCTAAAACACCTAATGAATTACGTATCATCCATGATCTGTCATTTAGCAATGATAGCCAATCTATCAATTAACTTATCCCAACAGACAATTCCAAGGTCACACCAGAAACGTTTGATCATGTTGCAGCGCTTGTCTTAAAGCACGGCCAGAACTGCTCTATAGCTAAAGCTGACATCAAAGAAAGCTTTCGCATCATTCCAATTTCTCCAACTGACTATCACAAACTAGGTTTTTTCCTTTCAAGGTCAACTGTATTTTGATCGCGCTTTACCAATGGGAGCATCCAGCATTGTACAAATTTTCGAATCATTTTCATCCGCTCTTCAGTGGATTCTTCAATATAAAAAATCCCAGATGTCACTCAAATCATTTACAAAACTCTGCCAACACATAAATATCCCACTTAAACACGAAAAGACAGTCTCTCAAACGCAAACTGCCGTTGTTCATTGAAATGAAATCGACACACACACACACACTCACGCACACATTTACCAAAAGAAAAAATAACACACCTTAAGGGTTTACTTCAAAGTACAAAAAAGAAAAAGAAACTTTCACTCCGAGAACTCCAGAGCTTACTAGGAACATTAAATTTTGCATGCAAAGTAATAAAACTGGGCATTTGTTTTTTTTAAGAAGAATCTATGACCTGACAAGGGGGACACACGGCCAAACCACTACATTCAAGCTAAATAAAGATGCAAGGGCAGACCTATGGGCGCAATTCATTGAATATTACAATGGCTGCACCATTTTGACATATGACACCTTCATATCATCGGTATCCCTTCAACTATTTACCGATGCTGCAAGCACAATAGGATTCGGTTTTATATATAAAAACCAATGGACTTATGGTCCATTTTCGGCCAGTGTTAAGAAGCATCACATTAATATCCTGGACCTTTATCCCATTACGCTTGCTGTAATGTTATTGTAATAAGAGACAAGCTAACCAGTCTTATTGAAAAACAATTTTGCTAGAGAAAATAAAACATTTATTGCTTGTAATGAACATAGGGCATTCTTTACAGATGGTTCTTATGATAATTATACTTCATGGACCTGTCAAGACCTTATCCAGGCGCTCACATTTTTATTGGATAATATTTATTTGAGATTTGGTACCTCTATTTATAAACAAGTAATAGGCATTCCAATGGGTACTAATTGTGCACCCCTTGTTGCTGATCTGTTTTTATACTGTTATGAAAGAGATCTTTTTGTTATCTCTTTCTACCGAACATCAAGATGATATTATTACAGCTTTTAACAACACCTCGAGGTACCTTGATGATTTATTAAATATAGATAATAACCATTTTCCATCACTGGTTAATAAGATTTATCCTAAAGAACTACAACTTAATAAAGCGAACACTTCAGAAAAGCAAGCAAACTTCCTTGATTTAAATCTATCCATCGAAAATGGTTACGTCACTACTAAAATTTATAATAAAAGAGATGATTTTAATTTTAATATAGTAAATTTTCCGTTTCTAGACGGCGATGTTCCTCGTGCAACTTCTTACGGGGTTTATATCTCACAGCTTGTTCGCTTTTCAAGAGCTTGCAATGATGTGAATGATTTCAATGAACGTAATCTTTGCATTACAGAAAGACTTTTAAAACAAGGTTATCGGTATCACAAATTAAGGAAAACCTTTTACACGTTTTATCGCCGATATCCAGATCTAATTCATAAATACAGCTGCAGTTTAAAATCACTATTGCAACAAGGAATTTCACAGCCAGTTTTTTATGGAGATTTAATTTATAAACTTAAGAAGATAAAAGGCGATGTTAATTTCTCCCGGTTATTCGTAAAAACCATCTGTAAATTTAAAAAGAAAGGTTACCAACATGATATTTTACAGCGCTCTGCAGGCCTGGTGATTAACCCATCTACAGTTGATTATTATGCTTACCTCTTTGGTTGCACGACGGTGGCAGGGGTGTAAGAGTTTATGAAGGTTTATGGGGAAATCTTTTCTTTAAAGAACCTAGAAGCTCGATTTGTTTCTTTTATCCCTGTCATCGTGTTCTTGCTGACTTTACTCCAGGTGCTCTGGTCTCGGAAAGATCATTGAGTACCCGCCCATTGGCTTTGCAATGCTATTAATTCTTATGTTTATATGTGTGTGTGCTTTTGCATGCAAAATTGTTGAGCTGATAGGTGGGTTGGAGTTATTTCATTAAGACTATTTGTACTTGTTTTGTGATACGAGAACCTGTTGGGGCAAGTGTGAGGTTGGTGCACCCTAGAACCTGGTTTAAACCCCCAGTGGCAATTTGTTTTGCCACTGACCGTTCCAAGGCGGTATCGCCAAAGGTTCTCTTCTTTGTTAATTGTTTGTGTCGTCCTATTTGAATTGACATACACAATATAAATCATGCGCTCTCTCTCTCTTCCTCTCTTCTTTTTCGCTGCGTGGAGAGGCTGTGTTTTTTTAGTGTTGCGATTCCTGATATGCATATATTGCTTTTTTGAAATCAATGGAAAAATCAAAATATTTTATTCTTGTGTGACATTCTTGCCATTTTCCATAGTCTGGAGAAACAAACATCAAAAGACCCGATTACAGTAAAAACTCCCTAAACCGGATCATCTATAATCCGGAATCCTCCCAAAACCGTATATTTATTACGGTCCCGATTTTTTCCCTTCTTATTTTATAGAAAAGAAAACCTCTGAAAACCAGAACCTCCGAATTCCGGAAACCGGCCTATTTTTTACGATTTTATTTGCTATTTGCTCTTTAAAAAAACCTCTAAAAACCGGAATTTTGATAATTGCCATCGAAAGTGACGAATCCGGTTGTCTTGTCAAAGGCAAGATAATCCGTTGTTTTCCTTTAGAGGCGCGCATATATTATTTAAAAGGCTTGAAAATTACAAGGGTTAAAAACTGGGACAAGTAATTGTTGTGTAAACAAATATGAGTTGAGAAGACGATGATAAGGCAATTGTTTGTTTAATTTATTGTTTGAAACACCCGTGACTGTCTTTCTGTTGTAATTAATGTTGCAGTTTCGCCAAATCGGTCGATCAGTCGGCGATTTCACAAAGGGCTGTAAAAACATGCCTACGATTCAATAACATGTAGTTTGAATATATACATGTTCACATATTTATTTAATTGAGTTTGTTGAAAAATATGTTTTTATGAGAAAATAAATTAAAATGTTGGATAAAACTAATTTTGTTATTTTTATTCCCTAAAATATGTCAAATGTTGCAAAGCAACCAACATTCAATTTAGACTAAGAAAGGGCGTTATAACACACTAATTAGAACAACACTTGTCAAATATGGTGATAAAGATAAAATCCTCTATAAACCGGAATCCTCTCCAAACCGGACTTTTTCCCCAGTCCCGATGACCACCGGTTTAGGGAGTTTTAACTGGTATTATGAAACGTATCCGTATAATCTTGCTTCAAAGCCTTCAACATAATTTCATCTTTAAAGCAAAACATAGATTCCGAGGAAAACGGTGTGTGTGTGTGATAAGTTATCTCGATTTCAGATTTCCCAGGCTCTTCGGGAAGCACCACACCTAGAAAAACATCCAGTACCAATCCCAAACAGTCTGTCTCCGGACACCTTACTTCTGTGACAAAGATGCTGATCTCCTAATCTCTTTCCACATCAACACGGCAATGTTATAAAAGATATTTTAATAGGTTAATGGACTTTTGAAAACTCAAAATCTAACAACCTTATCATCCCGCCAGTGTTGACACAATAGCATCTTTGATATCTTATCTTTTTGTCTCCGGGTTCTCTGCATCAACAATATCTAGTCATTTGTCAGCCGTAGCCTAGCAGCATCAAATTCAACACTTCCTTAACCCAACAGATTTGTTCTTTATCCGTCGCATGACAATCGGCTGCAAACAAACAAAACCCCAAAAAACACGCTCACGCCTACCACTTCTCCTACCACAAATGCATAGCCTAACCGACGCATGCAGAAGCCTTCATCAAGGTTACTATGATATAATTCTTTATCAGGCAATATTCCTATTTCTTTTCCACGTTTTTTTTCAGAGCCGGATAAGTGATACCGATTTCTATCTCGAACAAACATTTGGTTATTCAATACAAAGACATACATCTTCTGCAAAACATTATACAAGTAAATCTACACCACCATAAAACCGAAAATTCGGGTAATTTCCTATTAATTTACATCCAAGGTACTCAAATGCCATATTGTCTACACACCATTTTTGGAAAATACTTTAAAGAAAGGGGATCAAACCCTGGACAACTCTTTTTGGACTCCTCCGGAGTGCCAATAGCAACTGCAAAATTCAGATCAGTATCATTAAAAACTTTACAATTTATTCAACTGCCACTATCTCTATATAAATCACACAGTTTTCAATTAGGGGCTTGTAATCAAGCAATCATGTCCGGAATTCTGAAAGAACAAGTGAAAAACATAAGACGTTGGAAGACAAGTGCCTTTCAAAAATATATAAGATTGCCACGCCTAACAACATAGTCATAAACGGCAACCATCGAGTTATAGCATTTCAATATAATATCACGCAAATTAACTTTCTTAGTACATGGTCCACTCTTCGAAAATTCGCAAGACACGATTTTATTCCATTTTATCTAAATGCTACCACATTAATCTCAGCATACAGAAGACACATTGGAATGCGTTTCTATTTTTAAGATATTTTATACTATTTCAAAGAGTGTCATTGGGGTGTGGCTCTCGAACAACATACATACACTATCATCAAGTCATAACTTTTCTACTACAACGAGATTCACTGGGGTGTGCTTGGTTGGAGTGTCTGGTGGTTTAACTTCTCCAACTTAATGCCAATGGTTGTATATTGTGTAATATTTACCTGTAAACCAATGCTTTTACTATTTGAAATATTGGTAAATAAATCGCCTGACCCCTAAAGTCAGACATCTTCAAACATACTTATAGTTGTATTGTATTTGGCATAAATAAACTCGTAAGAGCGCTAGATTATCAATATAAAGTAATGGTAATATAAAAAAGTATGTGTATAATTTTACAATCCGCACTTCTCAGAAACAGTTAATTAATTTGATTTTTTATTTTAAAACATTTTTGATAGCATGGCAGTGGATTAAAACTCAGCTCTAAAGAGAAAATCAAATTTATAATCACGTGACCTGTTCAAAAGCAACTGATTGAAAATAAGTATAATATAATTTTTAAAAAAAGCAACAACAACATAATCTTGTACTTTTCAGATTTACGGCTAAAACTGGTTTGTTTTTACCGGGATAGCCACAGCACAATACCGATGTCTCCTTTAGTGGTAGAAGATCTTGTTCCATTGGAAGAGTTTTATGTCCAGCCTCCAATGACAGCTATTGATCTTCAGCGTCCATTTGGGAACCCAAGCAAGACATCGGTAAAGTCTTACAAGCAACTGTTCTTTAAGGATGACGATAACGCATACAAACACATATATGTAACGGCAGACGCCGGTGTAGGCAAGACATGTTTTAGTAAACACATATGTATGACTTGGTGCCAAGCCATAGATCAAGAGACGTCACCGGGTAAAACGTTCAAGCCAGAGGATATAGCTGCCACAAAGAATTTTGACTTTCTGTTTCTAGTCACACTGAGAGACGCAGACACGTCAAAGTGTGATCTGGACGAGATGATTATAGCCAGTCTACAAACTGATGTCGATCTTGTATGTTTGAACAGAATTTTCACCGACAGATCGTGCCTGATACTATTAGACGGTCTCGACGAGTGGACACATCCAATTACCTGCACAAGAACCCGTAACGAAAATGACGTTCCGCATTCAAAGTACCGCACTAACTGGACAATCCTCACTACTTTGCGGCCCTGGAAATTTGACGTTATTCGCCCTGCGTCGAATCAAATTGACCGCCATATTGAAATTGATCATCTAGATGAGAAATCTACAACTCAACTGGTCATCAATGCGGTAAATTTGCTTAACAACAGGTCAGCGAACAAACCTAGAAAGTCCGCTGAAGAATTCTTAAAAACAATCTCGTTGATAAATCTTGGTGAAGTTCGCCGTATTCCCTACATCTATTTACAGTGTGTGTGTTTATGGTTTGATGAGAAAGAAATTGGAGATTCGAAAAGTAAAATTTACTCCAGCGTAATAGAACTAGCAATAAACAGAGGAACAATGAAACTTCTGTCAGAATCCGCCACAGTATCTAATCAATCAGACACTGAAGTTATTGCTCCAAACTGTTTGTTGGAGAAACCATACTGTATGCAACATCTGTCTTTGTTGTTAAAACTCGGCGAGTTAGCGTTCTTTGCACTGTTTGACGTAGAAAACAAACAGCGTCTGATACTTGACGTCACGTTCGTGAGAAAGTATCTAGATGCAAAAGAATTAGATTATTGCTTGAAGCTCGGACTCCTGTCGCAAAATAAAGTATATGGCCAAGTTTCACAGCGGCTTAGTAATGTAGCATTCCAGCATAAATCTTTGCAAGAATTTTTCGCGGCATTCTACATTCAGGCAAACACGGAATCAACTACTGCAGGTAGAACAAAGGTTCAAGAAATTATTCTCCAGAAGTGTACGTCGCTATCCACAATTCTGGAAGTTTCAAATGTTTTCATATTTCTAAGCGGATTCAGAGCCCAAGCGTATAGCGAGATATCGCACAAGATAAAGGACGTTGTGTCATCGGAAGACATTACTTGTAATTACAGAGCAAAAACATTTACAAGAACAGGCGATTCTTACTATGATATTTTATTAAAATATCAAACGTTACAAAAAGACTGTACCCGTGAAATGGGGGTCAGTGGAGAAGAATATGAACCTTTACCTTTAGAGGACATTCTGATTGATAAAGACACTTATCATGAAGAATATATGTCAGCTTTACAAACAATTATACATGATAACCACGGTAGTTTGAAATCTCTATCCATACAGAAATGCCAGACCACAGCGGAAGTTACACAGATTCTCAAGACGCTGGATCTACATAATATTCACTCTCTGGACAAGCTGTTACTATGGGCTGTTGCTAGGCAACCAAATGTGAAGCAGCTTCTTACGCAGTCGATGAATACATTACGCTGTTTGTCATTACGCTATGTGACTTATAAACGGGGTTTATATTTTGATAAAATGACAGTGTTAACAAAGAGATGTGAAGAGACCATTCTCAACATGCCATTATTACAAGCTCTCCGTCTCAACAGTCTCCATCTTAGACACAACCAGCTGGATAAAATAACATCATTCATTACATCACGGGTGTCAATGACAGATATCCACATGGAGGCTATCAAATGCAGTGATCACAGGAAGGTGTGTCTTGGTGTTGTGTTAGACATGTCCCGACATGTTCGCTTACAGTACTTTGGTCTGGAAAAAGTGCCCGTATCACAGCTACGCATGAACGCTGAACATCTGAAAGAGTGCAAGATAGGAAAACTATCTTCAAGTGTGGCATCACACTGCTTTGCGAGTCTTAAAGATGCTCATCAATTACGAGAACTTTGGCTTGTTAGGCTTGATGATGTTGCGTTATCAAGAATAATAACACTCCTTCCGACACTACTACGGCTGGAACAGCTATATATACGTTTCACAGATCTCGGTGACAGGAAACTCAGCTTGTCTAACGAAATGACAAAACTTGAGTACATTGCTCTACGCAATTTATCAATGGCAAGTTCCGTTCTCCGAGAACTGATTAAGACTGTCAATAATCTGGGGCAGTCAGTCACTGTAGAGTTGTGGGACTGTACAGTGACGCCAGAATCAGATTACCAGAATGTAAAACTAGAGCTCATGAAGTCAGAGACGTTCACAGTAATCCACGATAAACTTGATACTTACGAGCGTCCAAGGTTAAAATTCCAAACTATCAAGTAAAATGTACGCTTACCCGTGATAAAGAGAACAACCAGCGTTGGTCTATTGACAATAACAGGGGTCAGTGAAAGTATAATAATTTATTGTAGCATTTGAAATCATCAGTCGACACGTGTTACAATTCATATCTGAACAGAAATAATCCTTCTACAATTCTAATTTTATTTTTACAAAGGATAATTCTGTAATTTTGATTTTATTAAGAAAGACCATTTGTCATAAAAATACACCATCATGGAGTTCGTGTATTGTAACGTTAGTCACCTTTTTTTAATGATGCATGCATATATTTAATATATAGCAATTGGAAGAGCTGGAACAGTGCCAAATTAACAGACAATTGAAGTAAGTTATTGAGATATGATTACTTTTGCGAACGACTCACGACCCCATTGAATTCAACCTTAGGATAGAGACCACTCGTGATTAAGGACTACCCACCTGTTAATCATTTATATCTTGCTAAATGCACAGTTCGGGGACAGGCCGATTTCTGATTATATTATAATAAACTTAAAAAGACAAGTGATTTATAACAAGAGAAATAACAAAACGAACGCGGGCATCTTCCAATAGAGAACATCTTAGAACGTTAGAAAAACTTGGGAGAATTATATTCTAGCTATTAAAAACGCGATCACCCTTAAATAGAGAACATTTCCATAAAGCGTTACAAAACCTGCGAAAAGAGACTTCCGATTAAAACTCGTCACCTTTAAATAGAGAATATCTCCTAAAAGCGCAAGTTAAGCTGCAAAAAGAGACTACCTAATAATGAAAGCTTCCGTCTTCACATAGATGACATCTCCTTTCATTGTGAGACAATCGACGAATAGAGACTATTTATTAATGAAAGCTTCCGTCTTCAAATAGATAACATATCTTTTCAACGTGAGACAATCTGCTTATATAGAATACCTATTAATGAAAGCGTCCGTCTTCAAATAGAGAACATCTCCTTTCAATGAGAGACAAGCTGCGAATAGATAATACATTTGTACATACAATGTATTAATGAAAGCTTCCGTCTTCAAATAGATAACATCTCCTTTCAACGTGAGACAAGCTGCGAATAGAGAATACCTATTAATGAAAGCTTCCGTCTTCAAATAGATAACATCTCCTTTCAACGTGAGAGAAGCTGCGAATAGAGAATACCTATTAATGAAAGTTTCCGTCTTCAAATAGATAACATTCCTTTCAACGTGAGACAAGCTGCGAATAGAGAATGCCTATTAATGAAAGCGTTCATCTCTAAATAGAGAACATCTGATAAGCAGGCCAGGCACGTGATTCATGCTGTGATTCAAGGGCGGATAAGCAGGCCAGGCACGTGATTAATATTGTGGTTCAAGAACGAATAAGCAGGCCACACGCGTGATTCATAATAACGAAAGCGACCACATTCAAAAAGAGAATATCATTTTAAAGCGTTCAACAGGATGTGAATAGAGACTACTAATTTATGAAAACGACCACCTTTAAATAGAGAACATCTCGTTAAAGCATTCGACAAGCTGCGAATAGAGACTATTAATTAATGAAAGCGACCACCTTTATTTAGAGTGCATCTCGTTAAAGCATTCGACAAGCTGTGAATAGTGACTATCTATAAATGGAAACGACCAATTTCAAATAGACAACAGATCCTTTAAGGTTTCGACAAGCTGCAAATAGAGACTACAAATTAATAAAAGCGACTTTTAACCACAAAACATTAGAGGGTTCGACAAGCTGCGATTAGAGAAAACCTATCGATAAAAACGACCGCCTATTTAAGAAAGCAACCACCTTCAAACAGAAAAATCTCAATGTTGTGGTTTAAGAACAAATAAATAGGCCGGGAACGTGATTCATGCTGTGGTTCAAGAACGCATTAGCAGCCCAGCAAGAATGTGATTAAAGAACGGATAAGCAAGTCAGGCACGTGATTTTTGATGTGGTTCAAGAACGGATAAGCAGGCGACGCTCTTGATTTATAATGTGGTTCAAGAAGGGATAAGCAGGTCGGGCACGTGATTCATGCTGTGGTTCAAGGACGGATAAGCAGGCCAGGCACGTGATTCATCGTGTGGTGCAAGAACGGATAAGCAGGCCGGGCACGTGATTTATGCTGTGTTCAAAGAACGGATAAGCAAGCCAGGCGCGTGATTCATATTGTCATTCAAGAACGGATAAGCTTGTCAGGAATGTGATTCATTCTCTGGTTCAAGAACGGATACGCAGGCCAAACGCGTAATTCATATTGGGTCCAGGAACTGATAAGCAGGACAGACACGTGATTCACGCTGTGGTTCGAAAACGGATAAGCAGCCCAGGCGCGTGATTCATGTTGTGGTTTTAGAACGGATGAGCAGGCCAGTTGCGTGATTTATGACGTGTTCCAAGACCGGATAAGCAGGCCAGCCGCGTGAGTCATATTGTGGTTTAACAAAGGATAAGCAGGGAAGGCACGTTATTTATGCGGTGGTTCAAGAACGGATAAGCAAGCCAGGCGCGTGATTGATATTGTGGGTTAACAACGGATAAGCAGGCCAAACGCATGATTCATAGTGTGGTCCAGGATCTGATAAGCGGGACAGGCACGTGATTCACGCTGTGGTTCAAGAACGGATAAGCAGCACAGGCGCGTAATTCATGAGGTGGTTCAAGAACGGATAAGCAAGCCAAGGGCGTGATTCATGTTGTGGTTTAACAACGAATAAGCAGGCCAGGCACGTGATTCAATCTATGGTTCAAGAACGGATGAACAGGCTAGTCGTGTGATTCAAGCTGTGGTTCAAGAACGGATTAGCACGCCAGCCGCGTGATTCAGGCTGTGGTTCAAGAACGGATAAGCCGGCCAGCCGCATGATTCATATAGTGGTTGAACAACGGATAAGCAGGGCAGGCACCTGATTCATGATGTGGTTCAAGAACGGATAAGCAGGCCAAGCACGTGCTCCATGCTGTTGTTCCAGAACGGATAAGCATTCCAGCCGTGTGATTCATGCTGTGCTTTAAGAGCGGATAATCAGGTCTGTCGCTTGATTCTTTATGTGGTTCAAGAACGATTAAACAGGCCAGGCAAGTTAATCATGTTGTGGTTCAAGAACGGATAATCAGGCAAGGCACGTGATTTATGCTGTGGTTCAAGAACGGAGAAGAAGGCCGGGCACATTATTCATGCAGTGGTTCTATAACGGATAAGTAGGCCAGGCACTTGATTCATACTGTACTTTAAGAGCGGATGAGCAGGCCAGGTGCGCAATTCATTCTGTTGTTCAACAATGGATTAGCAAGCCAGGCACGTGATTCATGCTGTGTTTCAAAGACAGATAAGTGGACCGGGCACGTGTGATTCATGCTGTGTTTCAAGAACGGATAAGCAGGCCGGGTATGTGATTTATGCTGTGGTCAAAGAACGGATAATGAGGCCATGCGCGTGTTTCATATTGTGATTCAAGAACGGATGAGCTGGTCAGGCATGTGATTCATGTTGTGGTTCAAGAACGGATAATCACCCAGACACGTGATTTTATGTTGTAATTCACGAACGGATAATTAAGCAAGGAACGTAATTAATGCTGTGGATCAAGAACGGATAAGCAGGTCAAACGCGTGATTCATATTGTAGTTCAAGAACGGATAAGCAGGCAATGTACGTGATTCACGCTGTTGATTAAGGACGGATAAGTAGGCCAGGCGCGTAATTCATATTTTGGTTGACGATCGGATGAGCAGACCAGTCACGTGATTCATATTGTGGTTCAAGACCGGATAAGCAGGCCAGGTGTGCGAGTCATTATGTGGTTCAAAAGAACGGATAAGCAGGCGAGGCATGCGATTCATGCTGTGGATCAACAACGGAAAAGCACGCCAGTCGCGTGATACATGCTGTCATTTGAGAACGTTTAAGCCGGCCAGGCACGTGATACATGCTGTGGTTCAAGAATGGATAAGCAGGCCGGTCGCGTGATTCATGCTGTGGTTCAAGAACGGATAAGCAGGCCAGACGCGTGATTCTTGGTGTGGTTCAAAAACGGATAAGCAGGCCAGGTGCATAAATCAAGCTGTCGTTCGAGAACCGATAAGCAGGCCAGGCACATGATTCATGCTGTGTTTCAAGAACGGATAAGCAGGTCAGCCGCGTGATTCATGCTGTGATTTAAGAACGAAACAGCAGGCCAGCCACGTGATTCATGCTTTGGTTCAAGAACGGATAAGCATGCCAGTCGCGCGATTCATGCTGTGGTTCAAGCACGGGTAAGCAGGCCAGGTGCGTGATTCAAGTTGGTGTTTAAAAACGGATAAGTAGTCCAGGCACATGATTCATGCTGTGGTTTAAAACAGATAAGCAGGTCAGATGTATGATTCACGCTGTGGTTCAAGAACTTATAAGCAGGCCAGGCGCGTGAATCAAGCTGTCGATCGAGAACGGATAAGCAGTCCAGACGTATGATTTATGCTGTTGTTAAAAAACTGATAAGCAGGCCAAGCGCGTGAAAATACATGATCGACTTCATCAACGAAGATTACTTTCTTCAGACAGGTGAGTATTTGTTAAATTATTCAACGTTCTGTAAAAATAATACCATTTTTGTCAAGTTCACTTTGGGATGCACTTGCGCATTTCTTAATGAATCGTGAAATTCTGAAGTTCACTTTGGAGATGCACATGCGCAGTTCATAATGGAACCTGATTATCTGAATTTTATTTTCTCGATATTTTACTCAAGTTACTTGTGGAATTGTAGAATACTGATCGAACAGGCATATCGTTTAAGTAGTAATTTTGACGTACGTTAAACAAAGTCAACGGTGGTAATTCATATCCTTTCTACGACCATAACGTATTTAAACGTGACAAAATTTTGACTTCCCAAAACCCGACGGGAAGACGCCCGAAACGTATTTAAACGTATAAAAAAAATCGCTTTTCAAAACCCGACCCTGTTTTGTCGTCGGAAACCCATCGATTTATTTTTCATTTTTTAAAAAGTCCTTACTTTGGTGGCTATTTAAAAGAACGCGGAATCATCGATCGGTATTTTAAAACTATTAGTCCTTTGAATGCATCGCATATTTTATCTCAAATATAATTTAGTAAGAAATTGAATACATTTTACCTAGATAATCTGATAAGAAAATTAGTAATTTTAAACAGTTCAATTTTAAGAAAAAAAAATCTAATTACATGTGTTGCTGTTTCTTCATCTTTCATTGTCAAAATAAAAAAGTTGCTCCAAAACAGTTATTCATTATTTTAAAAAAATCCTATGTCTACCTAGTAATTACTTAAAAATGACATTTTTTGCAATGGCATAAAAATTAATTACTGTTAATTAGATTAATTTATTTACGGAATTTTACGTTACAGTTTTCCTGCGATAAACCGAATTTTCACCAATTACGTAATAGAGCGTTGAAATTACGGATTTTAACGCACTGTTTTTGATATGCATTTTTCCACCTTTTTTACAGAAGAAAGACCGTTACGTTAGATAACGTGTTTTACACGGGTTTCTTACCATGTTGAAAATTCCGAATTTCTTTAAAAGGAAGAATACCGGTAACGGACAAAAGCGTATATGCTTTATTCAAACATACACTTTTCAACGGGCATTAAAATAAAATTTACGCACATTTAGTTATGGGTTTTAAAATCGTGAAAAAAGCACACGTTTAAATACGTTTCGCGCGTCTTCCCGTAAAACAGGGTCGGGTTTTGGGAAGTCAAAATTTTGTCACGTTTAAATACGTTACGGACGTCCATCCGCAAAACAGGGTCGGGCGCGGAAAGGATATACTCCTGTTAGACTGAATAACTCCGAGTTATTTCCAATTATTGCTTATCTAGTACTTCATTTACGTTTTGATGTCAGGACAATAGGTCGTTTGTGAACTTAAAGTGTGCCAAGAACCACGCTTGGGCAGCATATACATGCAAGTAATCCTGATGTAAACAGTTTTGGAGCCAGTCAGAATTCGTACAAAGAAAAGGAAAATCGCGCGATCACCTATATCATTTCCGTGACCATTCAAGGGTTTCCTATATGCAGGACGATGATTCGTTGCTATATTCACGAACTGCTTAGTGACTGTGGAATGTTTAAATATGAACATTCAACTGTTTGAAGGTGTAGCGGGATGATTTTTATGCTTTTTAATATTTTGTCATAGTAGACTCCAGTAGACTGTACACTTAGTATATGTCAATTTAGTTACTTGCTTGTAGTTCTATGTCTTTTCGGTAGTTTACTAAGGAGAGATAATTTTAGTCTTTTTTTACCGCCAGTTTGAAAAAAATCATGCAGTTGAACAGTCGTCAGTTGTCACACAAGAGGTTTATCTTTAGTAAATTTGTATTCACTATTTAAGAATAATTTAAGGGTACAGATATTCAGAGTATGTAGGTGTACTGTTTTTTAATATTGTATTTGACTTGAGCTGCAGTTTTATTAAATTAAACGCTTTGAAATTGGTTGAAAATCTGAGCGCCATATTTTTGGTCTTTTGTTCGATCGGTTGTCATTCAACTGTTGACGTTTTGACTAACAAGTGCTCATCTTTTTATTAACATATTTACAGTTTACACAGCACTGGATGTAAAGGAGAGTGAGACGGAAGTGATTCATGTTTGTCAAAGAGGTGATTTGTTCCATAAACAAATGTAAGTGTTTTTAGTGTATTTCATTGTTCTTTTAACGATTGTAAATTATCAGTTTAGCGTTGTTAAAGGTTCAGTATTGTTTGTTTCTTAAATATACAGAACCACTATACCGAGCTTGATTTAAGAGTCGTATTTAATATACCGAACTGTGTTTTTGCAACTTATAATGATTTGATATGTTTGGCAATTTTATCTTTTGTTTATATTGTATACATGTATTTTATCATTTTGAGTATTACTGTTTAAGGGAATCATTGAATTAATTAAGCAAATATGCTTAATATGTTAATTTCAGAGCCAAGATTTGTTACGAAAATTTGTTCGAAGGTTTGCTGAATGTTCGTTCGTGAAGGTTTAATTCCGGGAGGTTGATTGCCGGGATTTTTTGTTTATCAGATTGGCACTGTTTGAATATCTGTGTGTAATATAGTATTACAGAGAATGCTCAAATAATGCCTTTAATTAAACGTGATTTGAACTAACCCGTTTTGTTGTTTACACTTTGGAGGCAGGGTCACAAAGATTTGTAAGTTATTACTTCTTCTTTGTTTTCTTATACTTATATATTAACACAAACTCATTAAAATAAAGACACTCAATGAAACAAATGCATAATCAAAACATGTGTTTTAGTATACTTTATTCCTGACAACACAGCCAGATCTGTCGGTTAGAATGGAACGAAACATCGAGATGGATTTAACCCGAGTATTCATTTGGTGTGGAAATCTAGATCTTGTAGCACATTGAAAAGTTTTCTTTATAATTTCAGTTTTAAAAATCTGAAAACCGTTGGTTTAAGTGACGAGTGCGTTTTAGAAATATCAACTCCAGAATTCCTCAGCATTCTAAATTAGTGCCAGACCGAAATAAGTAATGACCGTATTGTCATTAGTTTCTTCGAGGTTTTTGTTACTTGTTAACTAATATAATAAATCATATCAATAGATA
Organism: Corbicula japonica; assembly: GCA_038501625.1. NCBI lineage: Eukaryota > Metazoa > Mollusca > Bivalvia > Venerida > Cyrenidae > Corbicula > Corbicula japonica. The sequence goes on along the minus strand of JAZAYU010000102.1, from coordinate 846,577 downwards.
TCTACTTTTTTATTCTATTAATTACTTTATATAAAATGTACTTATTATATAATAAGTTGATTTGATATAGACAGTGCGAACTGGCCTGAAGGTTATAAAGCTGAGCATGGAAACCAGTCTCAAATCTCAAGCATCAGATGCTTGAGATTTGAGACTGGTTTCCAAACTCAGTTTCTCTTGCGAAATAAAATAAATTGGTATTATCCGAACCAATGTACATTTGTCATTATTTAGATATGTACGAGGGTTGTCCCAATAAATCGTAGACTATTTGAATAAAAGAAAACTACTTCAAACGTCGCGATTTTCACAAGAATTTAATGTTTACCCACTATCATGAAACAAGCACTACTCTTATACAAATTATGGCAACTTTCTGAAACTTTGCGGGTTGATTTTAGAATGATCACCAATTAAGGCAACAATAACAATTTGCGGCTAAAATGGCACTGTGTAATGTATTAACTGTTTAAAGTGAATTATTAAATTCCAAATCATCGCGCTTTTTGACGTGCGCCGCCGATCGCTGTCAAGGTTTAATTAAGTGTAAGCAATTTCTTTATTTTAGAAGATTTTTCTTTGAAATTCAGCATAATTGTTACTAAATAATGTTTTAACTAACTGTGAAATTTGCTTAAAGATATGTTTAGTAGTTTTCTTTTTATTCAAATAGTCTACGATTTATTGGGACAACCCTCGTACATCGGTTATGCGGTGACATAGGGCTATAACTCTATGATCCAGCATCAATCGATTTCTCTGAATTTAGGGTACGCTTAATATATAGCGAATGTTGACGTTTTCGTGACAAAATCAAAATATAAATTAATCAAGAGTTATTTCTAAATTTGATAATTGATAAAAACCATAATTAAATGAATTTGTCGCGGAGACCGTTGAGTTATCGGTAACTTACTATACATCTTAGCCAAATGAAACATATCGATCGGACCTAATATGACCAGGTGCGTGGGGGAAAACCAACGACTTCATGGTAATATCAAAATCTTGTACCGGATCGGGATTAAAAGTAGTTTCGTTTCGCCATATCAGTGTTATATTCGGTATTTCAACACATGTGCGCGCAAGCAAATATGGCGGTAGGTCAAGTTCCTCTATGACATTGTTGTATCGTCCGTTAATAGCTTTGTATTGCTTCATGGCTTCCATGGTGTCAAACAATGCCTTGTATATGTGCCATTTCACAAATCCGAAATCCTTGTCCATGATATTTCGTTTGAATTGGACCAATCCCCAACGATCTTGTAAATGAAGATTGAGCGCATCACACGGTTGCCATGACCACTAGTCAATATCAGAGCCGTTCACAACTTGATATACTCCATTTGTAACAGTAAGCTTCCTTTCCGAACGGCCAAACTGTATAAACCAAACCTCGCTGTCGTTCGGCATGCTTTGCGATCGCTGTGAACTTTCGGCAAGTTTTGCGAAGGACAGAGATAACTCAACGGACCAATACTTATCCGTGTCTCCCGGTGTATTTACAGTCCCTTCGGCAAACACTCCTTTAATAGCATCCGGATTCCACAGTTTCATCTTTACGTAATCCTGTTGGTCGAAAAAGTCCCATGGCGATTTGTACAAGAGCTGGTCCTTCATCGTTCCAAGAACATTGATCTGAACTTGTTTGTAATTGAACAGGGACCCGTCTACGTCCATCAAAAACTCGAACCCGTTTTCTTCCCAGATATCGTCCTCGGGCGTTGTCATTGTAGCCCACAAGTTTGTTTCTTGAATATAAGCCCCGATGTACATCCTCTCATTGTCCCATCGTATTTTGAACCTTGTGTCCAAATATGGTTTCGGGTAGGCAGTGCTCCTCATGTCGACAAAGTATTCACTCCAGGGAACCTACTCAGACATAAATATAATTTGGATGAGTAGAGCAATTTACATGATTAAATATACAAAGATTGAAATTGAAAAAAAAAACAGAAAAAGATCAATATGACTGTATCAAGCTTAAAAGTTATTTGGGCACGTCACGGGAAAATGTACATCTTTAAACAGCAGACGTCAATACTTGAAATGACGTCGTGAAGTTGAGCAGACGACATTGCCTAAATATGTATTTCAGAGTATAATATAACATAACATAGTACTGAAATCACACATTAGATATGGCAATATAATTTAATTATTTAATCTTTTCCAAATACAGTTACAACAAAGTTAAAAAAAATCACCAAGAAACTTGTTATGTCATATTTAAGCAGAAACATATCATTTGTTTAAAGTGAATGCTTTGATTGCACGACTTATTTTAAACAGAAATAAAATCGTGCAATTTCTTTGCAGAATTATGCATTTCTGCTCATAAACTGGCTCAATAAAACGAGACCTGTATTAAATTCATATTTGTCATGCTCAGTGGCCTTCGAATTGCCATTTTCATCTAATTCTACTATATATTTTTACATTTTTCCTCCACTGCAAAATATATCTGTTATAAAACCTCATTTCAAGCCTAAATTATGTCATTGTTAGCATTTACTCTATGCAATATGGCCGTTGTCCTGTCAGCGAATAGTGAAGGTCCAGATAAGCCGGTATACACATGTGTGCCGTTTGATCAGGATCTGCACAGTTGGTGTTTGATTCATTGGGTTATATTTGACCAAGTAGCGAACATAAATGTGCCGGTTGATCAGTATCTACGCTGTTCGCACATGTAACAAAACCCGTATCTATGGAGTAAATGGTTCAAGATATAAACAAACCTCTGTCCAAGCTTCATCGTCAAGCTTTCCGTCAATATTAATTGACTTGCCATTCAGATGATAGGCAATATAATTCCGAGGCAGTCCGAAGTTCCAGCAGTCTTCCGGTCTGCTCACGCATGCCTGCTTTTCGCTATGTCTCTCAACATAACGATCAAAGTAGAGTTTTCCGGATGGTGTTTTGATAGCCAGATCGCTGCACTCAGTTCTCAGCGCTTCTGCAACGGATGAACTCGGGCCCTTGTTATTATTCATACTGTGTCGTCCGGAGAAATATCCAATAACTATTCCAATTGTGAAAAGAAAAAGTGTCACAACAACTGATATCAGTATGATCTTTCTAGTATTATCATCAACAATAATGTAGCCTGCCATAGTTATTTTTCAGTTTAACAATAAAGTTTACAACTGTTCAAGTTTATTTACTAACACAGTTGCCTACTTACGCCGCGCCCCGTATCACAACGTCGGTTTATTAATTAGCGCTATCGAACTGCTTATCAGCGACTTATGGAAAGCCACATATGGTTTATATAGCTATCAGACATTTCTAAATGCATATTACAAGAATAAATTCATCGTTCAAGTTGACATATTTAATAAAAGTAAGTGCTCAGACGGGAAATCGAACCAGAACCGTCCCATTACATCCTTTATCTGAAGTATCAGTAACAACAACACCTAAAGTTGGTGTACAAAAAAAAGTTGATCGGCGCTGTTCACCAACAAACACATTCATGTACGCTTAGCCAAATTCCTTCTACGTAAACCAAGTTTCCAAACAAGTTCTCATATATACAATAATAATTTAATAAACTTATAAAAATAGTTGTTGTAATACATCAAACAACATGAACATAGCTAGAGCGTAACATTTAATTATGCAATTAAGACAGATAAATTGTTTGTAAATAACAACTCGCTGACAGAGAATTCGTCTAACGAACTGCAACAATTGTAACGAAACACGTTTTTATAACCCCGTATGTTGTACACTTCAACTGCATAGTCAGGTTGAGTCTTTTTCATCTAATGAATTATAAATATCGGTGGTGCACATATGACGTATTACTAGAAGAGGCGTGGCTAAAATAAAAGCCGCTCACGTTTTACAGGACTGTGCAAACGGGCGTCCGTGGCCGATTGGTTAACGTTTCCGACTGAGAATCACTTGCCCTTCACCGCTGTGAGTTCGAGACCTTAAATGGTTAAGATTTTTCATGTGATGAAGCTAACCATCTAGCCTGCGAAACGTCGGTGGTTCCAACCAGGTGCCCGCTCTAGCCTGAAAATTGCCCGGAGGGGCACCTGGGGGTCTTCCTCCACCATGGCAAGCTAGTATGTCCACACCATAATGTCCTCGTAAAGATGGAAAGGAAAACTTTCTATCCTCCCGAGAAGTATTTTATAAAATTTATTATAAAAAAAACACGAAAATATTTAAGATCATAGAAATCTTTGTTTTAAGGCAAAGCAAGGTAAAACTAATGACATATTCTTATTTCAATAGCACTTTATTACAAACACTAAACAGTATTTGAGTGCAAATTCGTAAACACGTTAAACTTACATAATTTAACAATCACTTAACGAATTTGGCGTTCCATATCTATCTAAAGAACAAACCATCAAAACTTATAGGACAACAGGAAGGACATATTCTAATCTTTCCCAAATTGAAAAAAAACAAAAAAACAAATGTGATTTTTCACAAATAAACTTCCGTTTAATTACCTTTCAGGTAAATAAACTTAAATCAGAAACCTCATTTTCAATCAAAGCAGAATGCTTTGATGCTATCACGTTTCAATAGCAAAAGATGGTTCAATATAGTTTAGAATGAAAGGTTAAATAAGGTAGATAAATCACAATAAGAAATAACTAATAGAGATAGCAGTGTAGTAAACAAGATAACGATAATCATGTTTAAACATTGCTCAAACGTAACCCACATATTGTTAACCTTTTAAATGTAGGTAACTTCACCGCGAATGACTAATGCAGAAAAAAGTATGACTTGCGTTGACAGATTTCTATCTTAACAGAATTGTTCATGACACATTTTCTTATTTTCTTTTATACCTTGTATTGTTTAATACATTTGTTTATATGTATACCGTCTAAAGTTTGTTTAATGCACTGAATACATGAACAACAAATGATAGATGACTTTACATTACTCATGTAAGCACTCGAACGGTAAAGTGAATATTGGTTTTTTTCTCCCTCGGTAAAACACGCGGAGACACATCTCCAGTATGCAAGAAATATCATCCAAAACTAATGTTTTAATGGTGTTTCATTCAAAAATTTGATAAAGGTCAAACCTGTAGTGAAGCTTCAATTACATTTATCAAAAGAAACTATTGAAATAATGGTTACAACTGCTATTACGTTTAAATGTGTTATAAAGGTTTTTTGGCGGGCTACTGACCCCTCAACCACTCAACCCTACCTGCCTAATCCTTTTACCAATTGATACTACTTATTAAACAATTACCGAAATTTTTTTTTATACCGTTGATACCTTTGCTATAACCTCGTAAAAGAAAGACAGGTGCGTGTGAACATTAACCATCAAATTCAAAAAAGTATGTTGTTAAAGAGCAAATTAGAAGTATGGCACTTGATAAACCAACCAGGATGTGGTGGTACACAGGTAAACACATGTTCAGAGCTGTCATCATAAACGAATTAAAAGTATGCATGCAAACTTAAATCATTTTAATAAAAAGAGCCACAATACAATCAGAACGTAAGGTAGAGGTATGGGTTTTCGTACATCAACCTGAGATATGATGATGAATAAGTGTACTGACATAATTGTGTAGTAGTATCACTAGTATGTGTTAGTAGTATGAAAGTTATGATCTTGTAACCCTGAATTCAGCAAAGCCATGAAAAAGGGCCATAATTTGATAGAAGTAATAATCAATGTTCTTGGCATAACAAATCCTTTAGGACATGATGGTGAACTACACTAGGTGTAAAAACTTTTCAAAGCAGTAGTATAAGTAGGATACAAGTTAGAAGTGTGAACTTGGTTGCAAACAAACTTTACACTTAAATTCTCAGTTAAAGGGTCGTAATTTAATGAAAAAAGAAGATCGAAATATGGTTCTCGGCATAAATACTCAGAACATGATGGTGAACAAGTGTACAAAGTTTCGAAGCTTTTGAAATAGAAGTTTGAAAAGTGAGAGCTTGATAATCGTTGCACAAAACCATAAACCTTAAATTCTAACTTAAAAATGGGCCATAGTTTGATCAAAATGGAAGATAATGTTACGGTTCTAGGCTTACATATTCGGGATATGACGGTGAACAGGTGTTTTAAAGCTGTGGCCTAAGCAATGTAAAAGTTATGAACTTTACCAGCTTGCACGCAAACTTCATTTCTAAGCGTTCAAACCTTATTTCTAAGTTTAGAAAGGGCCATAATTAATCAAAATGGTTAGAGTTGTGGTTCTTGGCATATATATTCAAGATATGATGGTTAACAAGTGTGCCAAGTTTCAAAGTTGTAGCTAAAGAACGTTGTACAATATATTTAGTAGGTTGTTATAGAACGTTGTACGATATTTCAAGTAGGTAGCACACAAACTTTAACAAGGGCGGGACAGCGACGCCGGCGAAGTGTGGGAAGGAAAGGCAAATAAAACGTCAGTATCCTAGATCAAAGTTGGTAATCGAATGGGCATCCAAATACAAATAAATACAAATACATTTGTTTAGCGCAAAAGTTATTAAAATTATTCTTTTGCGCTTCACAGAGTTAAATGAACAAACGGCAACTGAGTCATCACCATAACGGATCATAGATGGTAATCGTATGGGCATATCTATGTACACTTAACCAATGTTCTAACTACACCGATCATAACATTTGATTTCTCCGCATTCAATTCTAGTACAATGTTCAATTTGAAAACATAATAAGATGCAACTTAATTATTTTACCTTAAACAGCCATTATAACCAGCCCCTGAGCTTATAAAGCAAGGACATTTTATCGCGGTGAGTAAAAAACAAAAATCGACCTGAACTTTTTCAGTTAGGATTAACTTAAACACGCTAAAACTGCTGATACATGTAAATTTACAGATAACTTTAGCTTAGTAATCGATTTGTTGCCGAATTTTATGGAAGAGTTCAAAGATATTTAAGAATCCATATTTAAATAAGTCAAAATGAATTTATGAATTTTTGGAGACTACCCGCTACAATAAAATTTGTGACTTTTGCTATGACCCCTACCTTATTTAAGTACCAGTGGTTTCCAAAGGGTTGTAGGAAATTTCATTACTATTAATTTTCATAATTGAAAAATGAAGCATTTTTATTTATCAGGTTTGAACAATTTACTAAGAATCCACGCTGAGAAATTAAAAAAGTATAACCGGTTTATGTTGTATATAGCTTTTACATTGTGCTTAACTCAGTCGGAATTGCAAGGCTACGATCTGTCGCCGTGACGGTGCTTGTTCGCTCTCCAGTGGAGGCAATACCATTCGTAATCTCAGAGAAGCAAACAATCAAAGAATATGTAATTAAAAGAAATGTAAACTATCTTTAGAATGCATATGACTTGTTTGGATCAAAGGCAGATAACTTGTACATAAGCAAGCATATTTCACTGTTAGATTTATCTGCATAAAATTTTCAATTTTGCCTGAAAACAGATTCGCATTAGCTTGTACAATAAACGTTACAAATGAGTCATATGAAGAACTGACAAATTCAAACAGAATCCTTAACTTTTAGATCGAGTGTTATTATGCTTCATGTTATCTCCTTATCGGCCCTTGTACACAGTTTTATGCAAGGAAGACATTGATATTGCCATGATTGTTTCTCAAAAATAACCCGTTACCGATGTCGTACAGTGATGATAACGTATATCAGGGATATCCGATCAACCTTTTTTGGGGTCGTCCCGGTAAGCACAATTGGTTGCGTCGTCAGAATTGCAGAGCTAGGCACTGTCGCCGTGAATGTGCGGGTTCGCTCCCAGGTAGAGGCAATATCATTTGAAATTCACAATACTGTAGCGCTATTTATGCAGTGTGGCGTCCGTAATAAGTCGCCCCGTACATATAGTCAGTACTGTTATTAGTAAATTAACCCGTTACCGATGTCGTGCAGTGATGATAACGTATATCAGCGCTATCCGATCAACCTTCTTGGGGGTTGTCCCGGTTAACTCATATGGTTGCGTCGTCGGAATTGCAGGGCTAGGCGCTGTCGCCGTGACGGTGCGGGTTCGCTGAGGCAATACCATTTCAAACCTATGACGTTGTTGCGGCAAAAGTATCCATTAACGGAGTTTGAACGAGTCCTCTCTAGTCCTTTAGCATGTGTGGTTTATAGCACCGATGCATGCATTGATGTTGTTATTGCTTGGGGTGAACCAGTACGTGTAATGGGAAACATTTTTCGTTTTTACTTCTGGTACAGGCTTCTCTGAAATTATTTTTAAATTTGGCCTATTCATTGCCTTAAGATGATTCTTTATTGTCCTGTTAAATCTATTTTATTTTATATGAAGGTTTTCTTTATTTTTTGTTTCTTGTAGATGAAAAACATACTTTTAAGCCACAAAACGCGACATATACGAAACTATTGCAGGCTCTGTGTGATCGATTAGACCTGTTCATGTGTGCAAAAATGGAAATGCATATTATTTGCTTAAGCCCCCCCCCCCCCCCCCAAAGTACTATTAGAACACATAAGAGATTGTCCTCAACGGCCATCAAATAAGGTCACTGATAACATCACTAAGGATCACCTATGTGTTAAGGCGTACTAAGTTTATATTATTGTATTGTAAAATAAAAGAATAATTCTTGTATATGGACTAACGTTCAATTACTATTGGCGCCTCTGAATACTATCATTAGACTGTTTGAAACCTGTTTTCTAATTTGCAAACGCTATTGAATTAGAACTATGACGTAAATTTAGCTCGGCCACAAATGAAATACGCAAGTATTCATGAGCAATATATATTTTGTTATTGTTAAAGTCAAAGGAAGGTAATTATTGTGTCACTTCCTTTCTCTGCTGGGCTATTGTGAATATCCTAATCTAATAACACAACGACAACAGAGGACCCGGTCGGCAATTATACGTCAATCTGACCTTAAACTAAACGTGAATCAGCCTACATTATTACATTATTTTATTTTGATTGTGGTTTCTTAGAAATCTGTGCAGCTTGTTGACCCTTACTGAATGTATGTTGTTGTTTTTTTTTTCAAAAGATTGTGGTTTTTTACAAATATGTGAAGCTTGTTGACCCTTACTGAATGTATGTTTTTTTTTCAAATGTGTTACTTTTGTTGTTGTTATTGATGTTGCTGTTCTTGTTTTTAAAGTCAACACTTTATATGTATAATGATTATAAAATATCATATTTCGAATAAAAGAATATTCACTTAACAACTAGTTTGATTGTTGAAACAAAGAGACAGATAAATATATAGTCAATACACTTTCCTATTCGCAACAAAAAGTGAAATAGGTATATCAGGAAAAGCCTCATTCCGAGAACACATCATGCTCACACATACAAGTAAAGGGGAAAAGACAGCGTAAGTTAAATATTAACAAGAATTATAACATGGGGAGAAGTTACTCTGTTAAAATGGTCAATTACAAAATATTTTGCCACTAGGGGGCTTTTAATAATTTCCTTGTTTGCATTAATCTCCCGCTCGTCAAGTAAGGACCTTATATGAAGCAACACGTACACGATGCCTTAACGTTGATGAATTCACTACAATCTATCGACTATTGACACTGGTTATAATTGTTAAGATGTTGTGTTATAAGTTAAATGGAAAATTTCGAAAGCCGCAACTAGGTATGTTCGAAAAGTACCCGAAGATTATGTTCATACAGGAACAATGGTATAAGGTAAGAGCGTCGGACTCTAGATCCGGAAACTGCTGGTTCGAATCTCACCAAGGGTGAGATTCCTCCGCAATCCAGGAAGCAGCTATCGAAAATGATAAGTATAAATTGGAATAACTTGTTTCACAAATCAATATAAGATAAATACATTTAAAGTTAAACAATCAACAAGTACGGTAAAGTCGTTACTCTCTCTCTCTCTCTCTCTCTCTCTCTCTCTCTCTCTCTCTCTCTCTCTCTCTCTCTCTCTCTCTCTCTCTCTCTCTCTCTCTCTCTCTCTCTCTCTCTCTGCACTAAATTCTCGATTTTTGCAGTCGTAAATGGAATCTCCAAAACGTACAACATATAACTAATTCTGAACTATACAAACAAGAAAACTGAAAAATACAGCACACGTCGACATACCGTGGATTTTGAAGAGCTGTTATCGATGTCTGCATGTGTATGGTTCTCTTGCTTATTTGTACCAATTAACGGATAGACGCTAGAAATAGTGTGTTTATTAGCACCAAATAACGGATAGATGCAACATAAATGCAACTCGTTGCAAGTTGTTTTCCCGCAGGTGACATTGTTTTTTGTTTTAGGGTACTGATGTTTCCACGAAAACGCAACAACACTTATGACCTGTTTAAGTATTAATAAATGCAATAACAAATTAGTAAATGCAATACAAATTAAAAATTCGGCTGAAAGAGTCAGATTAGCTAATATTGCATATGTAAAGCTAAGCGTTTTGAGTAAGTTAAATTGAACGTACCTTCGTGGACATCATGGCGTGCACCTCTTTGTTGATCTAAGGAAGACTCCATTTTATTTTATGCTTTCCAGTGAATATTATAGAATTTACCCGTGAAATAAAAGTGGTATTTCACTGTTTTCAAGTTAGTAAAACACCATTTTTATTTTCACTGTTTTTTTCACGTTGGTACCCAAACGTACATAACGTTCATAATGAGAACGTCTACAAAACGGGCATAAGTTTGGGTATATGTGTCATGACGTTTTTAGCGGCATTTCATGGATTCCGAAGTTTTCTGTCAAATTCACATAAATTGTGCAATAAAAGCATAAAATAAAAAGAACATTGTTTTAACCAGTGAAATATAGAAATATATTTCACTCGTGATCCTCGGAATTATGTAATACGAATTCCAGAGAACACTCGGTGAAATATATTTCTATCTTACAATGGTACATGTAAAAACAAATACATGTATCCTCTATTTACTTGATAACTCAACAAGCTAGTATTATAACAACATGAACTTGCTAATCGGTAATATGTATTATCCAGCGGTCTGTTTACGTATAATTAAAGAAAATAAACGTCTATTACGCCGTAAACATTTAAAGATCGATACATTTTTTGCAATTTAACTGCATTTGCATTACTTTTCGAACGCCCCTTTGTGCATCCGAAGTGTTCTTTTAAGATTTCATACCTTGAATGGAAATTCTTGTTTTGCAACCTGGTCGAGAAAACAACAAGAACTATCACGTTCTGCTTACTAGTATTGCAAACAACTGTACTTTAGAACAGTGGTAAATTTCAAACCGTAAATATGTGCAAAAGAAATGCAGTGGTCACATTTGATTTCGCGGGCACGAAAAGAGCAAGAGCCAACATCGATACATTCGAGCAATTGTATTTTCATATGAAGACATTTACTTGGTGTAAGTTAGCTGGGGGTTTCACTTTTTTAAAGTTAAATATTACTTTATACAATAAATTATAGATAGATATTCTCTATATCCCGCAATCCACCTCCAATAAATAAACTGTACTAAATGTATAATAGTTATTAATTAATAACAATTGATATCATCGGCGGATTGACTCTGTGGTATTTACCCTATCTTGGCGAAACGAAACGCAAGATATGAGGTATATGAAGAGTAAATTCATCTGATAGATCTCATTCCAGAATTAGAAAGCCTAAGATAAAACGGTCCTGTTTCAAAGTTTCTTAACTTGCTCTCTTTGGAAATTTCAAATCTTGCACGTATAATAAATAAATTTTAGTATTATTTTGAAACGATATACTATTGATTGATTATCAAGGTTGAATGTAATTAGTCCAACATATATTTTTTTTGTATTTTTTCAACCCTTACCTCGTACACGTGCAATATACTTACGATTTTTAAATTTGATAAGGGTCACTTTTGTAGCCTGGAATTATTATTGTTTATGTTTACATTTTGAACAGTTTATCATACAATAGGGTTTGTTTGTATTTTTTATTTGATAAAACCAATGAAACAGTTAATTGAGTTGAGTTACTGAACTGAAACATGAGTGTAAAGTTATCAATGTGGGAAAACTTACAGACTACAAAAGTTGCTTTCATAAAATATAAAACAATATACTTATATAATAAAACTCAGCTTTCGCTTCATCTAAATACTGTTTTATCTGTTAGCCACCTGTCTGATCGAATTTCGTTTTGCATTAAAAATTGTTCAATGACCTTACATCATCGTTTGAAGCCTTTTGAAGAATGTTTCCGACACAATTACAACCGGAAATATCCATACTTAACGTAGCTAAACAAGAAATGTCTCAGTGTGCTGCATAAAAGCAACTCTACGGTTACTTTTAAATTAAACAAAGTGTACTTTTACATGAGACAATGTGGTTACAAAAATAAACCAAGACAAAAGTGTATTATGTTTAAAGGTGCTCTAGCCCGGGATCCCTCGCTTACAGGGCGACTGCTCTCCCGGCTGAGCTATCCGTCCGATTACATATCTTCTCCCCAAATAGTGCCTGGATTCGTACTGTGACACTTACACAGTCAACTTCAATGAATATATTTTAAGCCAAAGTTGTTAATTGCGTTACGCAGTACAATTTACTGAAATCGGTGTATTCATATTAACCGCATCCGACACATTGACGTATTCCAACAGGAACTGTGAAAAGGCAGCTTTAAGTTGGAAATAAAACCATTTCTGAAAAACCGGATATTCTATAACACATTAAAAGGAACTGGTTGGAATGCAGTAAAAGTAATGTACGCTCTTTTAACCACACGTATGACACGTGTGACCTAGATAAGAATTTAGGCTGAAAACGGCTTTTTTTTTGTTTTGTAATTTTTAGAGGGTTGGGGATGGAGGAGGGGTGGGTAAGGTTTTAATAGAAAATTATAACTTATTCATTTATCCGTGGGATTTTGATAATAAACCAGGTGCTGTACTATGCGATTATATGGTAATACTTATTTCAGAAAACACCTTTAACACAAATTTAATACAACCCAATTAATGAATACAGCTTGCGAAACAACTGAAACAATAACAAGCAATATAAATTTCAGAAGCAAGTGTTATTTTTCGCGATGTATTCTGGTGATTTCTAACAATTTACTTATTAACCAATTATAGTAATAGTTCATTCCCATAGATTTAGGTCAAACATAATAACAGTTATCACAGTAAATGTTCTCTTCACACAGTCCTAGTACAGTAGTTATTATGACAAATGTGGTATGCCTGAACCAGATTGCGATGTTAAAGGTGCCTGCTCACGTATCAGGATATACGTATTTAATTAAAATTTTTGGGACGCGTCACGGGATAAGGTACCTCCGGACGGTTGACGTCAATTAAAGAAATGACGTCATAATTTTGAGCAGACTACCATTACTTATGATGTATTTCGCGGTAAAAATAACACTGTATTGTCAAGATGTGTATCAAAATCTCGAATTAATTTTAAGAATATAATAAATAACTGTAAGATCTTTCTAAATATAGTAACAACTAAAATGTCCAAAAATATGTCCAAAGACGCCTTTTCCCGTGGCGTGCCCCCATATTCTTTTACTATATAAAATTTACACTCTTTAATTTCGAATTTCGAACGCTGCATGTCCTTTCTCAAGGATATTTATGTAGACTTTTTTGGAAAACAAAATCTGTACTACTTTTGAGAAATGACATGCATCCGAAACTTCGAAAATCAAGAGTGTAAATTTTATTTAGTGTTATAACTGACTACCCTTTTGAAAGATATTATGTACTCGTGATAAGTTTTAATATCGAAATTTAAATTTTAAACTGTAGAATACAAGTAAACAAAGTAAGTTTAATGTAATTTCTTTAACAATCAACTTACGAGTGATATATTTAACGCCAAAGTTGTAATGGCGTAACTAACGCGGTAAAATTCACTAACAACAGGTCTTAAAATGTACTGATTAATCCAAAATTTTGGCGAAATTCGCTCGTGTGTGACATGGTACGAAACTAGTCACTATCTGACGAGAAGATGTGTAAACGGACCGGATTGCTGAGTCTGGAGAGAACTCACCTTGTCAGCGAGGGGTACCGGGTTCGAGTACCGGTCTGGCTTCACATTTCATTCTCGTCCTGTGACATCTGGCGCCCAACTGGAGACAGGACAGTAATGATAATGAGATTGGTAAGACTTTGTTAGCATAGTGGGAAGAGCACTATAAGCGAGGGGTCCCTGGTTCGAGTACCTGTTTGGCTGCACATCTTTCTCACTATGCGAAATGTTCAGTCATTTTTATGCATTACTTAGTGGTCAACTTAATATTAACCACATCTGAGACACTGACGTATTATACTCTGAATTGTGAATAAGTAGCTTTAAATATTTTTGTCGTTTGGCTCCAATACAAAAACATCTAAATTATAACAGATAATACGCATATTATTCCTTTATAACAGATTACATTTAAGACTCTGGACATATATTCTGAATGATTATATAGTGATCGAATACAATTTGGGCAGATGTATTATTTTGACGAGACATGTTATTAAATAAATAGATTAAATTTTCGCTAGGATTTGAATTTGCGCATTTTAACTAGCGCGAAATACGCGAAAAGTAAATCCACGCGAAATGAAGCGATACCACAGTATTATGAAACTGTGTATCTGAAATATTTTACGCCATAGAAATAGTCTTGTTCGGTAATTATAGTGTTCTTAAAAGTGTCAAAAAATCTGAAATTGGATTTCTTACGCAGAATCCGGGATACTCTGCCGGAGTAAGGTAATGCATTACTATAGTACGTTATCGATAACTAGGCAGTCACATGACAAACATGTATATTTAAATTTTGCCTCTCATCAAAAAATATGGTTATTTACCCAAATAAGATGATCATTAGAAAAAAATGGAACAATACATATCTACTATAACACAATTATGTAAAAAGGTTTTAATGTGACTGTATACATTTATAAAGTCTTATTGGCAAATGTCTATAATCAATAATATTTAATTAAGTTCTTATGAAAACCTTTTATTTGAAATTATTATGTAATATATTTTATGATCTTAACATGTATTGTTATGTTATCAGAAATAAAAACGAACCAATAATTTTACTAATAATTTAATTTTGAATATGTCTGTAAAGGTAAAAGAAAACATACATATAACTTTTCAAAAGTAACATTGAATAAACTGTTGTCCACGCCGCCTATACCTGGTTGAGCGCAACTCATATTAACACAGAAAATGTATCGCGCGCAAAGGCCTTGAAAGGGCGTAATTAATAACAGCACTTAGTAGATGTACAGGGAGACATTCTTACAGCCGTAACACGGTGCAAGCATCGCTAATGTAACGAGAAACAATATAATATTTGATCCATTCTTAACGACTGAGCTTATGTTACCTTCGGAGCGGAATTCGTTCTATTTTAAACTGAGATTCCAATTATGGTATTTGTAGGTTTGTGTGTGTGGAAGAGGTGGGATTAACAACGAAAAAACGAAAACATAAACACATTTGCTTTTCAATCACTCCACGCATTTTTTTATATTCCTTGAAAAAGTACAAGTGTTGTTAAAGAAAGATTATAAATCGACAAAATAAGCGACATCATCAAGCTTTTTTTATATTTTCATGAAAATCGTTTCATAAAAAATATAAAAAGCTTGATGATGTCGTTTATTTTGTACGTTTGGGGCAGTCTTAGGGTAATTGCAAAGATAATGTCCAACTTTCCGAACTTGCCGAAATCCCGAAGAAAATTAAATATTACTGCTAAAAAGAGTGTTCGAGCAATTCCACGGAACCCCGTCTGGATCCGCCCCATACACTTAGCCAATGTATCCAAAGTTACACAACAAATCAAAGCAAATCGGACAAACACGATAAAGGATCTGGTTTCACATGGCGATAGTCTCCTTCATGCGAAACTAAAGTAACTGTATATAAATAAAGAAGGCTATATAATAGTTTCGCATAAAATAACGAGATGCGTTCCATTGATATCTGGCAATATACTCATTTACCAAATTACCGTCACATTTCAAAACATTTTTCTACTCGTCGGGTCGTCTGGTCAGATTAAATAACTGTTAGAAATGCAAAGTATCTTAAAAATGATTAAGTTTATGCAGTAAATATTTGTGTAACTGTTTGCATAAACTAATTTATTAATTTAATGACGGTTTTGAATTCCCTTTGCCATAGTTATATGCTACAAGCGCACAAAATGTATTACAAATATTACATTCTCAGAGGCATTAAATATAATCTAGTGTGAATGATTACTGCTCTTTTTGAGTTTATTATCAATGATACACTTACCTTTATAAAACTTTTTTTTAATGTTTAGATAGATCGATTTAAAAGAGTTTTGATAATTATAATGTGAAAGCAAACTGCAAGCAAAATATCAAAACAATTTAGAGTGTATTTAAAGAGAACTTAATAAGGTACCGAACACGATAAATATATAAATAGTGCAAGCTTAGTTCAAGGTCAGGATTGGAAATGCATATTACATCTGACACCGCCTTGCCGCTGGTTAAGTGCAACTAAACATTTACAAAAGTGTACGGTAAACAGTTTGAGCCATGCCAAACAATGGTGTCAAAATAGCAGTGAACGTGGCATCCCCAATGCGGTAGTTTATATTTATACCAGTCAATGAGCAGCAACGTAGTCTCTCCCCCCCCCCCCCCCCCCCCAAAAAAAAAAAAAAGAATGTAATAGCTGGACATAACATAAACAAATTTCGTCGGGTAAATTAGAGTGTAAATATTTCCCATTCGAATTAAGTCGTCGATTTTTGTGCTTCTTATATAAAATTTAATGATAAAGTACCAAATCTCTACTGTTAAAGGATATTCCTGTTCTCGTATGAGAGTTTATAATAAAAATTAATTAAAATGGTAATCCGAAATATATAAATCAGTTTCCATTGCAAGGGCATTTTAAAAAATGAGCATAGAACTGGAAAAAAGTTTTAAATCTGTGTATTGATTGCAAAGATATTTTTTTCCGATATTGATCTCAGTGTCACCTGGCAGCCATTGGTAGGTTGCAGTGACGTCTTTTATTTATTTGTGCGAACAGATATTACAGAAAATCTTTAAAAATCGAAGAAATACTTCAAAACACATTTATTGTTTATATGAAAGGTTATTTTATTAACACGTTTTAATTTATTACGATGTTCTTAATGAAATATTTAAACATGAACAGAACAGTGGATGATGTAACTAGTTATCATTCAAAATGTCTGCTTTATACGCTTAATATTGGCAATTTCAAACAGCCGTTAATTAATCACTTTGTTCCGATTTTTTAAAATTTCTTCAGCTACAGTGTATAAAGAATTTTTAGATTTTCAAGTTTTCCGCAATTCCCTTTTAATAAGTTCAAGACTGGTGTACAGTTTACTGCCATATGCGAAAGAAGATATGAAACCGCAAATTGATAGGATAGGAAATGGACAATATAACAATCTGTATGTTTACATTTTCTTTCAGAAAAGCTTAGCTATAAGGCATAGCATAATAAATTATGACAAACGAATACTAGCAAGAAACAAAAGAGACCTATTGTTCATCTTTGTTCTGCTCTCCAATATTTGATAATTAAATTAATAAAGGGAAAACCCGTTTGTCAATTTAGCACTTCTTTTACTTCCCTTGGACAATGTAGACATAAATTATCAACAACAATTAAGGGTGTTTCAATCAAAACGATAAAAAATTGTACCTATTTCAACTAGGGAACGTGATCACCTATGTTCAATAATAACACGAGTTCAATAAACGTATATGATAAAAATACAAACATATACAGATTTTATGCGAATAATGTAGGGTGTAAACCGTAGATGGCACAAAACAAGGAGCACGACAACAGTGTATAAAATACTTCCAAAAACTGGGGGAAATGTTGCTAATTCACTATTCATGTTATTGTTCTTTTGTTATTGTTGTTGTTGTTGTTTTTGTTGTTGTAAGTGACAGAAGTTAAAATAGCACAGCAGGGTTGTTCAAAACATTTCGGGAAAATAAGAACAACTTTATTAAGAAAGAATTTGTTTATAATTATAGTTTCGAGTCCATACAAAGATCAAGCGCTCGTTTCATTAGCAAGCTAAAAATATCATTCAGTTATTCAGAATTTGTTTTTATGAAGTTCATCAATGTATGAACTTTAAAATATAAATAAATGCAATAACTTGAAGAGATGCGTCTATTTCTATGTAATTGATTTATCAATCAGAATTGAGAATGCTATTGCTCGGCAAGTAAGGCCAGAGAAGTATTAGATTCTCATCCGGATTTTAGGGAAAAATGGGCGGGTGGACATTTTTTAATTTTTATTTTTTATTAACGAAATACCTGGGAACAGAAGTAAAACTAACTTAAAAGGTTGAGACAATGGCATTTATAGTTACCAGAACCTTTGGTGTAGAATACAGTACTCGTCCATCTTTTCAATTTCTTAAAAAAAATCATGGTAACAACTTACAAAAGTAGCAGGTTGGTGCCTATTCTTGCTTGAAAAGCCATACCAGTCCTTAATAGTGACACTATCACCTTCGGTAGGCTTTGAAATGATGAACATTTTATTTTATTATTGTCAGCCATGTTTTTACCATATCCGGGATGGTCTAAAACGTGTTCTGTCCGGAACAGAATATGTTCCGATTTTTTACCAATAATCTTTTTAGGGCGGGTGGTTTTGGACAGGGGCGGGCGGGGATGAGAATCTTTTTTTTTCTATTGCCTAATAGGTATACCTCTGGGTACTAAGTATCTTCCTGTCGCAAATTTTGTCCTTTATTGCTATGTAAAGTAATTTATGTTTAATATATGAAACACGATATGATATTTTCGATGCCTTTTATGAAGGATAAAGATGGCCTTTTTAGTATTAACAATACTGTCTCATTTTTTACCCAAATATTTATCCTACTGAATAGCAACTAAGTTTGGCCAAAAGTGACAAAAAAGCATAACCAAGATAGTGAAAGAAAAAAGTGTAATTTTAAAATAAGATATGTTTTAAAAACACACGGCACCAGAAACATTCGAAGAAAAGGAAAACATTTCGTAAAACAAATTAATAATGTTCAAGTATTTTTCGAACACTCCTCGTCCATTAGAAGTTCTACAAGTATCACAAATATAGTTTACTTAACGTCATTATTTTTGGGATGCAACGAACTCAAAACACGATAGAACATTTACTGTGCGAGATATTATTAATGTATATAAATATTCGTTATTTTTAATGTCAGCCTTAGATATAAACGGAAACTTAACGTTCACAAATGAACACAGGTAACCATATTGCTTTCGTATTGTTAATTAATAATTGGATTTCGTTTTTCTCCTTTTCATCGATGTACATGTGAACTTTTACTACTAATTTCAATTAAAACCGAACATTTTATGTTAAAATTAGGTCTTAACATTCTGAAAGTTAATACATTGAGGAAATGCAAAAAAAAAACGAAATTCAATTCTTGTAATTACAACAATCTTGTTTAATTTTTTATCATTATTATTTTTATTATGATTGATCTTCTTAGCTAGTTTTCTTCAGAAGATATGTACAAAACTATTATTGGTGCTTAGCAAACTGTGAGTAAACTAGTATATTACATGTGAAATTTCTTTTCTTTATAATTAGAACACAACACAACACTTTTTACAACCACTTCAAAACACTGATGTAAGAATAATTATAACTATTTAAATTGCATTATAAGAAAATTATAAATTAAACTACCTTTTGGTATGTCTTTTGAAAGTGAGTGGAAAGTCAACATTTCAAAACAAACATATAAAGTACCTTTTCTTAACACGATTGTTATTAAGGGTTCTTGTGAACATTTTTTGCAATATTTAAACACTATTTTACAAATGGTGTCAAAAATTTCTAAAAGTGGTTTCAGAATAAAGTTTTTTGCTTTACCTTGACAAAAAATCTGTGTAAATGGCAAAGTTATAGCCAACCTTAAGTTTTCGTGACGGACGGACGGACCGACGGGCGGACAAAGCGATCCCTGTGTATCAACTTTTCTTCGAAATGTCGACACAAATACCACCATTCGTATTTCCATTAACGGCTTTACAGTAACAGTTTTGTATTATATTGTTTTACGACTTAAAAGTACGACACATATATTTCAAACGATTTGTAAACACGCATTGTTTTTTTCCACATTAATATCGGATCAGTAGTACAAAGGAACAAGTAAATTATTTCTGCACTTAAATCGATGATATGAGTGAATAGCTAATTTAAATACCATTTAAATCTAACAGGTTGCCTGCGACCGATTACAGACGTCACTTAAAAAGCACTCTTAAATATCAATGATACAAAAGGCTTTTTCCTCACGTTGTGATAAACTACGAGGAAGATGTACGAAGCGAGGATCCCTGACACAGTTACGTTATCGACATTACGAAAATCGAGATAAAGATATTTGACCTAGGCAGATCATATTACAAAAAAATATTAGGGAAATAAATGTGAATTATGCACACCAGGAATGGCCACATCCAAAATAGACATGTCTGGATCTTAAAAAAGAATTCAAAATAAAACCCAGCTAAATAACCAGGATCAGTGGCGTAGCTACTATTAGGCAATGTAGGCCTGGGCCTACATGTTGGACAAGATAATGACATTTTCAAAAGTCCCCAAAAGACAATAAAAACATGAAAGGAAGGGGTGGGGATGGTAGCCGGTTCAACCCGTTTGGTCGAATTAAGTGTGTCTTTGGCCCTGATATCCTTATAAAATGTTAACATGGCAATTCGCGGTAGTTTTAAGCCGGCAGTCGATTTTTCAAAATGTCAATCAAATTCATGGTTAAAAATTTTTGTTTCGATAATTTTTCTTGAAAATATTTTGCAGTCGGGATCTTTCCCGTTCGGGAAAGTTGGCGATTCCCCTTTTCTCTTTCCCCATCGGGAAATATTGATTGAAAAATTTGGAAAGAAAATTGACATTTGTTATATACCTTGGGGTTTGAGCTTCGAGCATCACAGAATATATTGCAGCTACATATTAATTGCATGTATCCGTTCTTTAAGCAATTACCTAAAATTCTACCTAGTCCGAATATTTAAAACAAAATCGTTTGTGAGATATTCAAGCTCAAAGTTGAATGATATTCAAGAAAACAATCTAGACATCTAACTTACTGGTTGATTCTAATACATTTGACTTCTCTATATTAAAAATTTTGATTTCTTTCTCGTAACTATACGTTTTGGTAAAATATTCATTCAAGTCAGAAATTACATAAAAATTGTCTTTGATATAACCTAGTTCCACCTTATCTTAAACCATCTTTCGTCAAGTGATCGTAGCTTTACTTAATTATTTAATAGTAATTCCAATCAATATCAACAATTGATTCCAATCTTTGAACGCAGTTGTTCCATTTTCACTGCTGTCCCATTTATCAGTTTAAAGTACCAATCAATAACTGTTTTATGATCATTTGAATCATGGGTGAATGGACTAGAACTGTACAATAAAACACTACGTTAATAGCCAATAATGCTTTCCACATCATTTCAGAGCTCAACAATATTCTTTGAATTTTGAATGTGTTTCTATCAAAAGTGTGATATCTCGAACAGAATATGATGTTGATATAAAACAATTGTTGGCTGCTTTCTTTTATAAACAATAATTGGTGAACGAGTTGTATACCTGATATAAAAAGAATTTGATTAGCCAGTTCATGACTTAGATACTTCAAGTACAAGAAACATTTTAAAGTCCTGATGCAATGTAAGTAGCTTATTCTCCCGCAAGCTATGTTGTCTTTAATGATATCAAATAAAATTAGGCAACAGGTTTTATCCTTAAATTTTAAAATCAGATATAATTTTAATGTCTTCAATTAATTAACGAACTTGGGGCATTCTTTAAAAAGTAGTTATAAGTCACTAGTCGTTATTTATGACTCGTATACAAGCAGTACACCATAAAATGGTAGCCAATTTGGAACAAAGAATTAATTTGAAATATTGATTAAAGATAAAAGGCCTCTTGATTAGAAATTTAAATTTTGGACTTAAAACCTTTAATTGACAAGGTAGAGAATGTTAAAACCAATTTGTTTAGCAACCATTTTATGTAGCCTACAACTAGCCCGGGCAACTCCAATCCGCAAAAATAACCAATAATGTCGCATGCTTGACCAACTATACACTCTAAAGGCACTGAGTACTGAGAAGCAATGAGGCCAAAGCATCTTAGTCCAACCCCGTTTCCGAGAACGCCTTGCGCAAGGCGGCGTGGACAGTAATATACATTTTCATTACTGCCCATTTACAGGCTAAATCAAACTGAGCCTGCAATATTTCCATATTTGTTTTGTTCGGTTACTTCTTTCAAATTTCCCTTTTTATCTATTTAATGGGAAAGGCAGGATTTTAGTTATTATATAAGTGTAAATGCAGTTTAGAAATAGAATTAAAAGCTTTCTTTTTTCGGCCTTATAAATCGAAAACACCATCTTCTGATCTTGACAATTTCTTTAGAAATTTATGTTTATACAACCATCCAATTAATTTCGTGGTTAATGAGGCATGTATGAGTATATATACTTTGTATGGAATCAATGTTTTTTTTTGACAGTATTTGTCTAAGAATTTGGTGCGGCTATTGTTCGACCATTTTTATTGGAATATTCTGGACAAAAGCCGCGTACATCTCTAAAATGAGAATAGATCATACATCACTGCAGCGGTGAGCTTGATACACAGGAAGGAAAAGCAATCTGTAAAAGTGTTTGTTTTAATGACTATTATATACCTAACGGAAGGATGCATTATACATAAAATGTTTTAAATTACGTCACAAATAAATTACAATTGTTCGATTACATGAAACTGGAAATTATTAAACTTATCAAAAGCACAGTGATAAGTCAATAAAAAGGAGAATTATATTACCGACGAGAAGCGGAAAATCGAGGTATGTAAGGATATTCTTTATGTAAGGACATATGCGAAACCAATCGTTCTGAATAGCTGACGTCAGCGTCAATAACGTTGTGTTGAACGTTACGTGATAGAATTCATAGTAGCAGTAAAACAGTTTGCAGAATATGCTGAGTACAAAGAATTGTTTCGAATTTAATTTTGTTTTTTTTCACATTTGTACAATTAAGTTCTCTTTTTCGTTAATTGTTCGTTGTGTCTTATTTGAAATTTATCATTTTATATACCATTGCTCTCTTTTCCTATTGCTTTTTGAGTGTGTAGAGAGGCTGTGTTTTCCGAGTGTTTCTATTCCAGATATGCACGTTTCACATTTTTGTTGATTAACAAAATTCAGTTTTCTTTGGTTGAATTGATCTTGGACTTTGTCTTGTTGCAGTTTGCGTTTGAGCACCATTTGAGTCTAAAATTTCTGTTCACATTTGGTAGGTCAAAACTGTTTGCATGTCACATTATGCCCCCTCCCCAGTTGTAAGTCTTTCCTTTTATATTTTCAACGCTAACATGCATTTCGTAAGCATTGATCTGTCGACATATAGGTTGGATTTGTTTGCTAAGGCAACGTTTACGTTAGATTGAAGAGTCGGTGGTGCGGTTTAGATATGTGCAATACCGAATTGTGATTGAAAGGTTAAAAAATCAACTCGGGAGCAGTTACGGCTTTCAAGAAAATAACATCACTGTAAATTTGATAATTGTTACGGATGCTCATATTTTAAAATGTCATATTGGGCTTTATTTCTCTTTTTCCTCCACAATTTTGTACTGTATAAAAACAATGTATTTTCTGAGATAGATAGTCCGTGGTTTGCCCGTTCGTCTGTTAGTACGACAAAGCGAAACATTATGTAGAAACACACACTAGCACGAAACAGTATTCTGGCTACTTTAAAAGCATGGTTACGAAATAGGGCTCGTCGTCACGGAAAGGGGTGTCTTATTATAATTGACGTTAATCTGTGAAATGACATAAAGTTGAGCAGACGACATTGTTGATTAAGCAGTTCGCGGTAAAATAACATTCTATGGTCTCAATCAGTAACAACATTCCCTATAAGTTCGATCCGAGGAAATAATTGATAAGTTAATAAAAGGGCATATCTATTTCAAATATGATTGTAATATAAACAGCAATGTATTACTAAATGAGCTTAATGGTTAGTTGATACTTAGTAAATATTGATGTGGAAAGTATAATTTTACTGCTTTTATAAAGCCAGGCGGTTTAACAATTAGATGCGCCTCATAAAAATAATCCGATTGTATGTTAGCTCTATTAGCTCCTGTAAATGCAGTTACAGATGGAAAGCATGGAAAGTTTGTATAAACTACAAAAAATGAATATGTTGTACCTTTCCCTTAAAGTTTGCAATACGTAAAGTTGTGAACGGCATACCCACGGGGCGACAAATTACAACTGAACATACTTTCTGGTTCCAATAATTACTATAAAAGCCCATGGGGAGATTAAATTCATCACAAATCGTTTTAGTGTATTGTTTATTGTAATTACGTACATCTGACTGTCAATTATTAGAATGCGAGAAAGAAATACTGCGTCCAGTTGCCTACGGAAAAATTAGTAGACTACAGGGCAAGGAAGTACTGCGTCACGATGCCTTTGGAAAAATAAGTAGACTTTTTGACAATACCTTGGAAGGAGTTGGTTAGTGCAATCTATGAAAAAAAGATACCTGCATTAATATTTTCTTGAGGAAAAGTCGCACTTAGGAATCACAATTTCCTTAATTTTCTTGATCAGTTGCACTTAATATTAAAAATTTAGGAATCTTAAACGAAAATGCCAATGGAAGTAACTCAAGAAATGTCTTTAGTAATTTACCATATAATCCATGCTAAATAGTAATTTACCAGATAATCCATGCTTAAAAGTAATTTACCAGATAATCCATGCTTAATAGTAATTTACCAGATAATCCATGCTTAATATTTGCAACATGTTTGTAATATTTCTTGTTCATTTGTAGCTGAATAACTTTGTAAACGTGTTTGTAAACCATATTATAAATAATCTTATCGAAAATAGAAAATGAATAATCGATTATTTTTTTACGAAACAAATATCATGGAAAAACATTTCCGTAATGAAAATAACTGAAAACCAAACAGTCTAATTTCTGTACATTTTCGTAATGTTAAAAAATACAAAAATAACTGTACTATAACCTATGCAAATTATAAACCTTAAAATAGCTTCCCCACAAAGGCAAAAAGTCGACAGGAAAACAGAACGAATCCATGATATGATCAATTAAAACAAATTAACAAAAATAGAACCTGATTGCCTTGAATTGTTTTTCGCCGACATACTGACCTAGTTTCAAAAATTCTAGTTTCAAAAATATCTAGCGTTATATCGCGGAAGTTTTAATTAGTTCAGTGCATAATGTTTTAAGTGAATTACCAAATTTTTCGAGATTCTCGAAGACGACCTGGTTGTACTTTTAATAGAAAGTAGTACAATTTAATTTTACCGGTGGCAATTGATGTAATTGTTAGCTAAGAAATGCTGTCTCGGGGATGTGATATCTGAATGGAATCTTCGTTATAATCAAATCAAGCACTTGAATGACTTGTAAATTTTCTCTCGAGTGTCATTAGGCAAATCTTACTACTACCAGACTGCCAGTTTTTGTTAGTATTTTTTAATTTCTGAATTCTAAATCATTTGCCAAGTATATGGGTTTTTGGACGTTCTCGTTTTACGTCTCTTTAACTTTACATAATTTTAAATATACACGGGTTGCTTTGCACACGAAGCGAAATAGTAGAAAGAACACGAGTAAGTAACAGAGCGTGGCCAATGTCCTCGATTTTTCGTCCTAAACTGAAGCTTTATTTCAAACTGAAATTCGTACATTTTGTTATTTAAACGTTGTTATGATTTGACATCAAATGCAGTTGTAACTTTTTTAAAAGCACGTTTTTAAGTGACGAGGTTGGTTATCTTAAATCCCAACCTATCGCACCAGAATGGTTCAGTATTTTATACACTGAATTCATTAAAATTCCATTTAATAGATAAACCTACTGCGAATATTATATTGAGTAATAGGCTTAAACTTGCTTTGAACCAATATCTTTGGCTTGCGTCATTTAAAAGCAATACTGCCTCGTAATTGTTTTTTCGTATTAGGAACCGTTAACTCACATTACTTCAAACTGACTATTATTATCTGAAGTAGAAACAAAAAAAAATGAAATATATAAAAAGGGACCTTCGAAAGCCATCAAAGACAACACATATGAAACTATTGCAGGCTCAGTTTAATTGAGCCTGTTCATGGGCAGTAATACCATTTAAACGTTTAACACTGTTGTTTTTGTTGTTTTATATACAAATTTCATGAAACAAATATCTTAACTAACAAAATGTTTGTCTAAAACTGAGTATAGTTTGACAATCTATTTATTGGAAAACTATCTATAATTAAACAAGTTAATGAAAAACGTAACATCATGGAATCGTTCATACACACTTAAATATTCTTACAATACACCTTTTAATCTTCAAAAATCATTTAAGAACTGGCAGTTTATTTTAACATGTACTACAACGCTTTACTGACCGGAAGCGTTTTCATCAGTCCCCCAGGCGACCAGAAGTGGTTAACGCGGAAAATTTGAATTGTAATAACAATATCACATTACTTCTTCAGGAAATCTAAACAACGTTTGACTGTGGAGTGATTGCAAATTTTTTTATCGTATTGTCATAGATAATTCATAAATCTTTATCATGTCTTCAACACGTAAATAAACAAACAAATTATATACTGCTATATACTGCTATGTGATGCCATATGGGGACTCTCAATCATGTCATTATCCGTTATAAAATGCAAGGTATTATTCTTTTCATCTTTGATTGTCCAGTCCGCTAAGGTAAATTTTAGATTTCAAAGATCTTTTTAATAATATCTTCTATTTGCATTAATAAATACTTTATATTGCTTGACATCCACCAAATGAGGACGTCTGCGTTTAATGTTCTTTCCATTTGATATATGCTTTGTCTTTGCTCGGTTTATGTGATATCCATTAAATTTTTGACATAACTTGCCGTTAAAGCGTTTTTATGACAACGTTAATAAAACTCATTTGTTAATGTTTGTTTTCGAGTAGTTGGTTACTGGATGGCTATCCAATTTCTGGTATCCAGTAGAAAAGCAAAGATGTTATGTAATTTATAAAAGCTTCGCTTTTTTTCTGATTCTCTCTAATCTGTCTGTGGTTCCTGATTATCTATAACAAAGCTTTAAAAGAAAAAAAAAACGAAAAGGAAACTCTAAAAAGCCACTGAACACGAACAAATAATCAAACTATTGAAGGCTTGGTTTGACTGAGACTTTTCATGGGCAGTAATGGAAATGCATATATACTTTCAAGTTGAGCGCATATCAATACTAGTAATTCACACCAACAACGCAAAGTACACTTTCTGTAAAATTCAAACAAGTAATATCGTAGTTTTTATCAAACAAACTTCATTCGTTTGGGTGATCCGTGTTATTGCTAAGTAAGAAATGTATTCTCGAAGATGTGATGTCTGAATGAAGTCTACTTACTGATTAAAAAAGCACTTGAACTACTGGTAAATGATCTATCACATGTCAATATGTCAATTTAATTACGCCCTATATATGGTTTGATGTTTGTTACTTGACAAATTCTAAATATCTAACAATTAGTCAAGAATGGTTTACTCGGCAATTGTTTACGTCGGATAATTGAATATTTTTATCTACGTGGGCATTTCTTATTTACAGTATAAAAGTATTTCGATGCACTACAGTTTGTAAACTAGAATGTGTCATCGGACACTGATTTACTCACTGCTACAACAAATTTGTAACAAATGGCTATAACTCTGGTAAAATGGGAGCAGGAAAAAATCTTTTCTTATGATAATTAACACATCCTGCTTGATCATATGTGCAAGTTTTATAGAAATCCGCGAGATAGTTAATGAGGATGCCACAAGATTTGGGGGACGTACGTACGGACGGACGGTTGGATAGATGTACGGACGAGTGCAACTCTATTTGCCTCCCACTTTGCCGGGGCATAAACATAATTTCTGGCATTTATTCCATCTAACTTTATTTTTGTGTTCAATCTCGGTCAATTTTTGTAAAACAACGCTATCAAAACTTTGAAGTCAAAAATATTAGAAAAACGAATTATCACGCAGATGGCGAAGAAAACATGTTCGATCGGGCATAAATTGGCGCAGTTGTATTATTTCAAATGAAATCTATTACATGTATTTATTTCGATGGTGCTTTATTTCGAGCAATTTCCCTTTCGCGAAATACGGGAGAATTAAACACGCGCATGGTTTGCCAATGTTATTTCAAAGGCGGCAACCCCTCGGATTCATATTTCCAAATTGGTTTATGGAGTCTTTATTGAAACTGATTATTTAAAACCAAACATGCTCGCTTTTCGATTGCGTTGCAAGACAATTGTTTTAAGTATGACCTGTTTACAGTTTTTTATAGTAATAAATGTTACTACAAATGATCATCGTGTTTATCTTAAACTTTTTTATGTTAATACTTGTAAGGAGGGCCATATGGAAGATTAGTTTATTGCTTAATATGTCACCCTTTATAAATACAGAATTTACTTACTTACTTACTTACTTATTTATTACATTGATTAACGTGGTTATAAAACCACAAGTGACCTAATTAATATTGATTTGTAAGGAAAATACCTATTAAAAGCAAAGGAAGATGTATATAAAGGATGGTGAACTCAATACTTAATCAAACGGAGTCAATAGTTTCATTACTTTCTCATTTACGTTCATGACCAACAAATGACCATTACTTGCAGCTGTAATACAGTAAACCAAATAAATACAAATGTTCGACGGTTAGAAAAATGATTTAGCGACAGTACTTCAACTATACCCAACAAAAAAAGTTCTGCACACAAGTGTTCTTTTGCGAAAATTTTAAAATAACTGGTATAAATACTTACATTTGTCTCAAGACTAATTGTTTGGAGTTAAAGACGAAAACGGAATAAAAATTGGTTTGTACATAACCAAGAAATATCAGTTTGAATATGATAGGGGTCAACAGTCAAAAGTTGCAAAATTTGTTGTATCAAGGTAGAGGTGCGAAATCTATGCATCATCTGTTTTATAGCAATTATAAGCATGCACTGTGATGATGGCAACAGGAAGTAATCAAAAGTTGATACAATGCCCAAGTTGGTACCAATTCCAGCATAACACTCAAACTAAAGTTTTTATTAATTAAATTATCATATTGTCTCACTCACTGACCTAAAGGGTAAAGATATGTCAAAACAGTTTAGCGATGATTCGAACAGTTTACATTCTGTATTAATGAGTCTCATCATCCTAATAATTAAATGTATAAAAACAACCAAGAAATGCAATCAACACCCAATCTTATTCGAGCAAAACACAACTGCATTGTTGTTATTCAAATTAATTTGTTTCTTACTGAAAACCTGAAATACAATTTTCCTTGTGTAAAATGGATTGTATTTTATTCGATCAAAAAGATCACGCTGTGTCGTTGACAAAATACAACAATCCAAAACAATAATATGAAATAGCCTAACAGATTATACATAATTTCTTTTATTTTAAATAATTTGGATTATTTAGCCTCACACTGGGAATTGGACGGCTATGGCGACAACGCTTTACCGCGCAAATCCGAGTAGGAAGTGAAATTGACCTATCCTCCAACGTGCACACTTGAATTTTCGTTGTTCTTATGTCATTGATCTTGACTGTCTATTCTAGAAATAGAACCGTTCAGGGCCGGATGCTTTTCCCTAGAATCTCTTGAAGGTTCTGATAGTTTATTCTAGGAATAAAACCTTCCACAGTCAGATGCCTTTCCAAAAAATCTCACATTTCTTGTCATTTCTTAACATTTGATATTAGTTGACAACAATCAAAACTTTTTAATAAAGGGTGAGACTATTAATAGCAAGATTTTTTTCTCAAGACATTTCTGTGGTTGGACGTCCAGTTTCTTGTCATTTCTTCTGAACATTTTGATATTAGTTGACAACCTTTTAAATTACGATCGAGTCTATAAATAGTAACATATTTTTTCTTTGTCATTTTTGTGTTCGGTTTGGATGAATTCCATTGCAATCCCAGACATAGTCGGACGTCATATTTCTTGTCATCTCTTCTGAACATTTTGATATTAGTTGACAACCACAAAACCGTTTCAAACAAAGACACTATAAATGGCAAGATATTTTTTTCATTATGACATTTTTGTGCGCGGTTTGGGTGAATTCAATTGCAATCCTAGACGGAAATAAAATGTTTTGACAAAGAAGTCACAGTTGTAAGTCAAAATTGTCCGGGGGATGGGTAAGCGTACCGTGTATATGTCATACTATCTTACCTTATGGAAACCCATGTAAGGTCTTAAACATTTCTGTGAAATCTGATAAAAGAAGTCTCATCTATAAAAGTCTTCCTAATTATTGAATAGTATTGATAATCTGCTTAAGTATCGATACTTGTTTTTATCGATTTGGTCAGGTCAATTAAAATATCGGAGACCGACGACAATTAAAAATTCGATATTTACACTTAAACTGTGTTAATTAAGTCTCTTAATATATTACTTGCGTCTTTTTCGAGAAAATTCGTCCCCGCGAAACAGAAAAATACCGCAGTATTACAACTTAAATACAGCACCGATGTAAAAAAAAGAACATTTGCTGATAAAAATAAATTTTATACAAAACAAGACAAAATATCATTTTAAATAATAAGCAACGAAATTTAAATCCTCTCTCGCGATAGATGATGATATTACTGTAAATAACCCATATTCATTTTTATTGTTCTTTATATATCATTGTTCTAAGCAAAGTTACTGAAACAACAAGCAACATGAATTCTGAATCATTGTAAAAGCAAATAATTAAGTTGATCTCATTTGAGAATATATATTCTGACGTCATTTGACAATGAAACTGTCTCGTATTTTATCGTATAGGGAGCATTAACGCATACCCAATACAACAAACAATAATTCAAACCGGCTTTTGTTCTTTGAAATTGAAATTGAATAACATTGAAATCTTTCTTAAATGCTTTGATCTGCCTTGCATGCTTTTTGTTGTTTATCATTTTAAAACCTCAATTAAATTCTATTCTGGAAACTAAATACTCTACAACAACACATTCATGCCATATTGCAAAAAAAACCCTATAATATTCATTCACGCAACTGGCGTGAAATTTCCAGTTTCCAAACAACCAGGACGGATGAAACAATCTCGATTGCTAAAATGTGCAGACAATTAAGATAAATTAAAACTCCAAAGCAATGCTGTTTTTGTTGTAATAATGACAAAATGAGGACTATGAATCAATTACATTGTATCCAGTTGCATTGTGGTTAAGTCGTATAGGTCTACACTGTTTAAATTAGTTATATAGAAAAGTATTTAAATGTCCACTGGTTTATTTCTTACCAAATGTTTTATATGTTCTTAATTTATTTTGGAAGCTCATGAAATTAAACTAACTTTATGCTATTAAATTTGGGATAAGATCCGTCTGAGTTGTTTTATATCTCTTTGCTTTCTCTAATTCCAAGGCGGTTTCCTACCCTCGTTTACTTTGTATTGTTTGGTTTCGTCCCTGTATTGTCTGCATGCTTACTGCTGGTTATTTCTGAAATTGGGAAATTTGGGTTAAAGGTTTAAGTGTGAAACTCTGCAACATTGTATGAGGCTAAAACATTCTTACTTAACATTTAAAGCAATGTTGTATTGTGTCACATTGTTTGTGCCGTGTAGAGGCTGTAAAAAGCCTCCCCGTAGATTCAATCATTGCAGTTATTTATTGTCATTTTAAGATCGTACACATATATCTGTGTAAGTATTGAGAAGCGCACTACTCGGGGCTAGGCAGCGTGGAAAGCAATATGCATTTGTGTTACTGAGAATAAACAGGTTAAATCAAACCGAGTCTGCAATATTTTGATGTAATCCGAGTTCAGTGGCTTTCAAAGTTTCTTTTGGTCTATTTTACGTTTAAATGCTTAATTCTACCGGAGTAAGTCCGGTCTTGAAGTCTCTGTATGTTGATATTCTTAAACAGTTTCACTTTGAAGGTAACGCAATCTTGGGTTCACTCCCATGTAGAGGCACTATCATTTGAAATTCACAGTAGCGCTATTTGTGCAGTGTGGCGGCCGTTAAAGTCTTCCCGTAAAAATAGTCGGTACTGTTATCAGTAAAATAACAGCTTCCGATGTTATGCAGTGATAGTAACGTATCATAGTGTTCCCCGATCAACATTTTTAGGTGGGGTGTGTCCCGGTTAGCTCAATTGGCTGCATAGTCGGAATTGCAGGGCTAGGCGTTCAAGTGACGGCATTCTCATACTAAATAAGTTAAACAAAATGACGGTATTAAATAAATTTACCAGATAGTGTCACTGAAAAACACACACATTTTTATAATATTCCGATAACAAAGAACGAGAAAAAATAAGACAAACAAGAACTGACATATTTCTGGCAAATTATTTATAAATAAGGAAAAACACAAGGAGGATACGATTTTAAACAGCAGCTAGTCTATCTCAAAGTGAGAAAGATGTCATATAATTTTCATACAATTCCACAAGCAGCTTTAAAAATCATGGAATTCGAGGCAATTTTTCAGCTTAAATTACAGAGCGTATGGCAGTTATCTGCTTTAATGCATACATTTTCGCTGGACTTAAGTCACTTCAATATCAACCTGCTAGATAATAGAGTATGATTCGCAAAATTTCATTGGTTGAAAAAAATAGGTCAAAAGCCAGATTAGACAGCTTCGCAAAAAATAATATTACTGCTTTTGAATTATCAACTAGAAACTATGGATTTTTGCGAAAGATGTCCGCAGAAAAGTATTTCTCAATTAAATGGTGCCGTACACTTTAAGCTTAAGCGGTCAGGAAGTGCGTATTGTTTCTACGTACACAATATAATAAAAAGATAATAAAAAGTCAGCAGAATGAACAGTAATTTTGTTTAATGTGTCTCTTACTTCTGTGTTTAGCATTGAAGTCGTCGCTGTGCTTTGTTTTCCATGGTAAACTGAACGGTCTTTTTTGTTGTGCAATGAATCAAATAACGTGTTTTTGACATTTAAGGTGTTTCCGTATAAGGCGAAAATAAAATGTACTTTAAAGTATCAAACTTTATATTATAAACTTAATGAAGACGTGTAAAAAATAAATGTGATAAAGCATTTTTGCCTAGTTAACGTACGAGTTGTGTTGCTCCGGTTATCTCAATCGGTAGCGTACTTGGAATTGCATGAGTAGGCACAGTCGCCGTACGGGTCCGCTCCCCATTAGAGGCAATATCATTTGAAGCCAAAACTGTTATAGCGTCCTAAAATGTACTAAATCATCCCGAATGTCGGCGAAATTCGCTAATGTTCAGTAATTTATAGGTGATACATAGAAGAACAATAAATATTTACCACATCCGAGACATTGAAGCACTCTACCCTAAACTGTAGATATGCAGCTTTAAATAAATAAAAAAATAAATCTTAATGCAGGAAATCTCTATGTCTGAGCGATAATAAATTTAGACACGAAACCGTAATCTCTTTGGAGACTTCATGCTGACGTCATTTGGCAATAACATTGTCTCGCATCATATCAATTGTGGAACATAAACTCAAATTCAGTAAAACATACTTCACATTATTGATACGCATCAATTCAGAATTATCGTTGATCTTCTTTGAAATTTGATTACACTTGAAAAATGAGGATTTTGATCTGATTTGCAGAAACAATAATGTCACATGCAGTGTTTCGAACAAAATAAGTAAATAGATGATCACAACAAATTCTCTTTTTGTTTACATTTTACTATTCTAAAGTACGCCACTTCTAGAGAAATGTTTTAACCAAGACAACATGTAGTACGTGTTTGTTCATATCAAGTCAACACTGGGGCAAGTGTGAGGTCGGTACACCATAGAACTTGATACAATCCCCAGTAGCAAATTGTTTTGACCGTTCTAAGGTGGTAACATCTCGAGTTATTAAAAACAATGCTCGCTTTTCCTCTCATTTTGGTGTGTGCGGGGAGGTTGTGTCTTCTGGATGTGTCATACAAATTATGTATAATTTTAGTTCACTTTTTGTTATGACCTGTTTACAGTATTTTATATAGCTAAATATTTTAAATGTTACGTCATTGGTTTACGTGGTAATTGTGGCTATTTGTGCTCATGGGTAAAACAATGGAAATAAGCATATAAGGAATGGCCACCTCTTACACAGCCGAAAGAAAGAGAGGAAGTGAGAGTATGGGTTCCAAAACAGACACCCAAACAATACAAAAACGAGAACTGAGGGGTCGACGCCTTGGAAAGGTTTGTGGCAAACAATTTTCCACTGCGGGTTTAAAACAAGTTCTATGGTGCACCAACCTCACATTTCCACAACTGGTTTTCATATGAACAAACAAGTACAAGTTGTCATTTGAGAACTACTTCTTTTTAAACAACTTTATACTTCATTTTCTAATAAACATTACATGATTTTGTTAAAAATTTCGACTTTATTGTTCTTTTACTGTCGCAAAATACATTGTAATCCATATCGTCTGTTACACTTTTTGACGATAATATAAAGGCAAAATCTTCCCAAAGATCATGTTTCTGCATGACGCGTCTCAGTTTGCAATTAACGCAAGACGAGCCCTGTCATTTGAATGGAGACTGCTTTTCTATTATTTAACACTTAAAACTTACGATAGCAAAGTTTCTAGTTGCGACGTTAATGAGATTTTACGAGACCGTAGGACTAGCGGAAGTCTGATGATTTTTTTTCCTGTAATTTAACAACATTGCGTTTTCTGAATCATTAACACAGTTGTACTACGTGGTCGCTGTAGTATCGCACGTATTTAAAAAAAACCAACAACAACAAACATTTGTAACTGTTTTATGATACTTTTATTTACGCTTTATGCTTTGAAGTCGACTCTGAAATATCACAGTTAAGTATATTTTAATAATTGTTCAAAAAGTAAAATAATAAATAATTAAATGGAAAACAAGGATTTTGAAAATATTTATACTACGTATTTCAACTTTTTTCAGTCTTCGTCAGGTATGAAAAAGGTGAAAATGTATAAAACAGTGAAACCAATTTTTTTCATGTTCAAAGTGTTTAACAAAATGGCTTTAAATATAATCCAAACATTCTGAAATGTTTGAAAAATAATTCTTTGTCATATGTTTATCCCCCACCCCACACACACACACATAAAAATTACAAAATCAAAGCAAGCCTGTCTGCAATATTTTGATTAATGTCTTGTTCGATGGTTTCCAACGTTTTTTAATCTATTTAAATATCACACTGGCGTTGTCAGTGTCATGTAGCGACTGTAAAATATCTCCCCGTACATTCCATTAGTGCTACTATCAAGTATGCCCTTTGAAGGCCTTTGAGCACGGTACATTTATCTGTGTATGATTGTAATGCGCTCATTATTGCCCATGAACAGGCTCAATCAAACCGAGCCTGCAATATTTTGATTATATATCGTCTAAGGTGGCTTTCAGAGTTCCCTTTATCTATTTAGATTTGATGGACTCGTTCCTAAATTAAATACTGTCCAAATCTTATGAAATTTGGTCAGAATAATGTGTGAGGATCGCTTTATTGAAATATGCAAAATATTTCCACTTGTTGACGACGATTATTGAAAAACAACGAGGTACCTTGATTTCAGACATTTTTCCCTAAACGTAAAGATTTAACTATGAAGTATACGACAAAATGATACGAAATTTGCCTTGAATATGCACCGGTACAAGTCTATTATCATTTTAGTTAAATCTTTGAATTGAAACATTCTATGTGCTTGAAATGTCATAATAATCTGCGTAACGCGAGCATTTTGGGAACTGTTTTAGCGTATCCCTACTGTCTTCGACATAATATAAGCGCAAAAGCAGACGGTGAATTATCATTATTTTTTAATATGATATTGCCAGATGTTTTCTGTGTCAATATTCAGTTGCGTCAAACCTAGGGCTGGGCGGCGTGGACGATGACGTGCATTTTCATTACCGCCAACCAACAGGCTAAATCAAACCAAGCCTGTTTATTTTGATTATTTGTCGTGTTCAGTGGCTTCCTTAGTTTCCTTTTTTCATCTATCCAAACCATTTTACTGAGGTTTGTGCGTTTTCATTGAAATGACAAGATTATTCCGAGCCATTACTCATGTCAATTCCTATTGTACACATGTCAGCTACTATTGTATAAAGTCCTTTTACTGTAAATGGTTCGGAAAAAAAAAACGGTTATTGCGAATAACAGGAGCTCTTTGTTCCATAAATATCGGTTTACTCTATCGGAAAATCACGTAACTCGCCTTTTGCCTTCACAGAGAAATAAGCGTAAGCTAAAAAAAAGACTAAATACCAAACAGGTCAAAACACGATATATGAATTTTCCGATTTTATTACTGGCTAGACTCTATTGGCCCAATGGGATTTCGCTGATTGCTGTATTGCAAATTGTGTTTGACAAACTGACGCATTTTATTGTTAATTAAACAACTGGGTTAAAGCGGCACAGAATTTTAGTCTGCTAAAAATCAGAACGTTTTTATTAATAACAAATGCTTTTCATGTTTACGATATTTTATCAGAAAAGAAGACAATAACATTTAAGCTTTGAATACCTTCATTTACAGCTGTATATAAATGATTTACGGATGCTTAGAATTTAAAAAAATCTAGTTTAAAGGAGTTCCGTTTGTACTGGGGATATGGACATCTCTTCTTTTTAAAGGTGAATGGTAGAAATTTGATCGATCGGTTGGAGCTAATTCACCAAGACAACTTGTATTTGCATATGATAATTTGTTGGGCTTAATCAGTGTTAATATGGCCTAAGTGAACATAGAATCTGGTTTAAACCCCTAGTAGCAAAATATTTTGCCATCGACCGAAGTTGCATACACAATAAACGTTCTTATAAAATATAACAACATGTTCTGGTTTTGTCAAATGTTCAGAAATGGTGAAATAACATTACTTCAATCAAAAATAAAATATAGCACCAATTTACCAGATATTCGAATTTCAAACTCGGAAATTTCTTTTTTGTTCAATGCAGATTGTTAAATATAACAGGCTATCAGAGTTTTTCCACTTTTAGTCAACTGCCTACAAAACATATTTTGTTTCAAATATAAATTGCGCTATCACAAAGGAATTGAATTCGTCTGTGACGTTCCAATTGTCAAATAAGGTTTGACAACTTTACCCCCTAAGGAATTTATTTCACACCTTTGATAAATTTGTCAGTGCTTTTTTTCAGATACGAACTAAGGTAATCGGAAAGTGTGATATTTTATCTAGGATGTTTGTAGTTTCCTGTGATTTACGAAACAGTAATCTTTGCCGAATAACGCACATATTGGAATAGATTAAAAGTGAACTTTGAAAGCCACCGAAGACGACAAAAAGGAAAATATTGCAGACTCGGTTTGATTGAGCCTGTTCATGAGCAGTTATGGAAATGCATACTACTGACCACGTCGCCTAGAGCGCAACTAGATATTTAAACCAGTTAATTTTGATACATCCCAAAAGATAGTATGCATATGGCGGTGGACAAAATCCAAAATACTTAACGGTACTGCTGTTAATTTTACTGAATATAAATTGGTTTTGTAATTAAATAAGATCTACAAGCTTTGGGCGTCTCTTGGTTTTCGCATTTGCAGTAATAATGAATCCCCAGTATCATGGAATGGCATTGTAATGTAAAATTTCCATTGTTATACAATAATATTTACTTAACTGGCGATTACATAAAAGTGACAGGTGTCTGTATATACAGGTGTAATTGCTTTCAAATTCTAGCAAAAATTAAATGTTTATTCGACCGATATAAAACTGGTCCATAAATTGATTTTCCAGTAAAATTTTAATACAGAGGGCCACAGTAACGAATTCTCCCAATAATAATGAACATATAGAGTAACATGAAACACGTAAAGTGAAACAAACAAAAGGTAGAGTTTAATTACTCCGGAAAAACATTAATGGCATCCGTTTATCTTCATGTTAACCAGTGAATTTCACAATTTTTAAAGTGAAATAAAATTGTTGTTTACACTGTTTGAAATTTGAAATTATCAGGGGTTTTTTTCATTGTTTTTGTCTAAGTTTTTTATTTTTTACCATCCTTTCCAATTTTTCTGAAAAACAACATAAAATAAGTAAAATTTATTCGTTTCATTTAAATATCGATTTTATTTCTCTCGTGAACACAGAAAACTGAGTTTTTGGTTTCGCGCGTTTATAAATTCAACAGGTTTTGGATTAAACGAGTGAAAAACTCGATACCGTAGCGGGTTATTTCTGCGGCCATACGTTTTTGTCTTATGACCACAAAAATAGATTCAGAAATTTCTGCGTTTTTTATTTTTGCGTTTTCTGTTCCAGTGAATGATCTTTTTTTCGGTTCGTATTGTGTAAGGTGTATAGTCAAACTTAGAACATACTGTATAAAATTCACTATTTTTTTCGTGGGTCAACAACTGTCAATAACTCAATTTATTTCATAAAAAAACAAAGATATTATTAATCAATGAATAACAACTCTCGAACAACTTTTCAATTGAAATGAATGTTTGAGAAATATTTGAGAAAATGTCGCGTTTATACGATTAACGGTGAGTGTTAGTAATTATTTAACCTCGTTTGTATTATAAAACGGATAATCTCTGATTATCTACGGCGACTCTGGTGATTTTAGTTTGAAAATGAGATAATATTTTGCGATTTAAATGTTTGCTGGATTTTTTTTTCTGCTGGATATATTTCTGCGATTTCATCCAAAGACCGCAGAAACGCAGAAATATTGCACCCGCAGAAATAACCCGCCATACGGTATTTCACTAAAACAAACAAATATCCTCAATATATTAATTTTGTTATGAACGTTAGCACGGCCCAAGTACATATTTCGGGGAAGTGTACTATAAAGACATAGTATAACGCCAACACAGCCGGAAAAGACTAAACAAGACAGATTTCAAGTTTTATAAATACACATGCTAGTTTGAAAAAGTATTAATGTATATTATACATTACAAACCCTAATACATTAAATACCTGCTGCTGAGCCGCCCCCTTTGAACGGTCAGTGGCATGTTTCTAGTATACATACTGCGACTTTTTTTTCGAACTTTGTAAATGATATTGCCCATACAGGAAATCGAACATGTACCATACGACGACAGCGCCTAGCTATACAAATTTGAACACGCTGCTTACAAATGTAGCCGGGAAAACTTCTAAAAAAAAGTTGCGCGGCTCATCCTGATAAACGCACTACCGCTTGACCAGCCGCCCCACCACTGCCAGCCCTTACAAATACACCTTTGTTTCCGTGGAAAATGGTATCAGACCACTGATATTGTTCATTCTATCAAAATATGGGAAAATTCTCTGTGAAAACAATAGTTTAAAAAAAATGCATATTTTATGTACGTATATAATTGAAACTTTTTAATTATATACGTACATAGAATATCCAGTTTTTAAACTACCACTGTGACGATGTATTTTCACATATTTTGATAGAATGGAATAATATCAGTGGCCTGATACAAGTTATGTAAAAGGAAACAAGGGTGTATTTGTAAGTGCTGGCAGGGGGTGGGGCGGCTGGTCAAGCGCCAGTAGATAAACGTGATCATCATTAAATGACACCGATAACTCATTATTGATATCAGTACTGACTATATATACGGGGAGAATTTCTACGGCCGCCACACTTTACAAATAGCGAAACTGTCATATCGGGAATCCAACCCTTAGAGTACGGCGACAGCATCTTGGCATGCAAATCCGACTAATTATATCCCATCACAAAATATGTACAGAAATCTCCGCATACATCACAATTGTTAACATATTTACTGGTCTTTTCCATCATCTTTTCCACCAAGTTCGTTCTTAAAGTTTGTTTTTTCCTAGACATTTTTCATTTTTTCTAGAAAATTAATTAGTTTCGTGTTGTTTTTTTTTACAAAAACAGCAACAAAAAATATGCGAACCTATCGTTTTTCTCCGATGATCAAAGCTTGAAAACAAAAAATTAGAATATTTATCAAAAAAAAACAACAACAGAACACTCTAGACAGTCTTTCTCCTTTTTTAATTAGTGTATGTAAACAAAGCCAACACCATTTGTTAGTGAGGAATAAAAACGAGGAAAAAACAAGTATAAACTGTTCTTCAAATGGGAAATACGACCTTTACAAATAAAGTACAATCACCATTAATACAAAAAACTCGTATCCGCAGAACTATGACGAAATTACTGAAAACTAATTATAAATTTATAATAAGCTTTAAAATCTTCTGAAATATTAATTTCAGTTAGTAAAAATATGATACATTTACTGGTGTTTTAATATAAAATAATACTAGTAATTAGTTTTTATCACCTAGCAACGAAGTGATTTGAATTTAATCTCATAATTAATAAATAATTAATAAACATGGAATGCCTTTTATCGAGAAAATGGGTGTCAGCTAACAAACTTGTAAAGTTGTCCAGGTAAATCGTATTTTTAATATGACATATGATTAAACGCTTTTAAATTTGTACGGCTTATAAAGATTGCAATCTGATTTAGGCGAATTGTGCATGTTTCTTCATATTAAAACATAATCAGAAAAGGAAAAGTGCGAGGTTGGTGTACCCTAAAACGTGATTTAAAGCCCCAGAGGCAAAATGTTTGCCACTGATCGTACCAAGGCGAAAGCGTTTCAGGTTCCCATTTTCGTTTATTGTTTAGTTGTTTACGGTGTCTTTATTTTAATTGATGATATTATAAACCCATGCTCTTCTTAGTTCACTGCATTGATTAATAATCCGACACGTGGTTTCCTCCTATAAATTTTACTACCGTGTAAGTAACACGGGAAAATGACAGGTATCGGCCGAGTGGAAAGCGTGCGCTTTCCGCTAGGCCGACGCGGACATAATCAAACAAAATAATTATGCTCTAATTTGGGCTATCCTCTTATAGCCATGCCGTGAACGGAGTTATAATATTGTTTTATGTATTGTCCAACAATATTGACCTGGCACCTCATTAAATTTCGTAAAGGTCATAGGAAAAAAACTGGTACATACATGTAACCAGAGAACAAATTGATATAATTGTTAACTCCGAACGTCAGTGAGTTGCGGTGTATTGGTATACATGCCAGACTACGGATCTGATGATCTCTGGTTCGAATCCTTCCAAACATTATTTTATAAAAATACACAATTTTTCTTTTGCTTGTAAAAAATCATTTGAAATCGTTTTACTACTCGTACATCTGGTTTTAGAATACCCTTTGTATAGTGTTTTTCTACAATTTTATTTGTGACATTATTCAACCGTATAGGCTATAAATGCATTTTACTTTAGCCCATACACGCAAAATATTCAGTTATAAAATACTTCACACTACACCGGTAGTTTACACAGAAAAATAACAGTCTATACGAGTTTTAAAAGAATGGAAATTTTAAAATTAAAATAAAACAAACAAAAGTGGCTAAAACATAAATTCGAACACACGAGTTTACGTCTTTATTCTTGAATTTAAACACTTTTACCGACTGCGCTAAGCGGGCGTCTTACATTTTGTAGCTTATTAAAATTGGTTATACATAACATGTCGATTTAAATTTACATCGTAAAGTTTACGAAATATACCGACTACAGGGTCAAATTCAAGAGTGCCAGGTCAATGTTGTTGGACAATATATATGTTCTCTTGTTTATGTATTGTACATACAGAGAAATGCAAATGAAATACAACTTTAAACTTGAAACTATTTTAGTCTCTACGTCTTTGCTATGTGATGATCCAGTGTTTTTGTAATGAGGCTATTCCCTGCAAATCACACTTTTACATCAAAACAGTGTAAAGATGACAACTGAGCAACCAACAAGAAAAAGGTCAAAGGTTTCGCTTTTACAGAAATGCACTTTTAAGGTGTTCGTATATTTTAAATATGATAAAAAGATGTCCGAAATTCTTGAGGACAATCATTTAAATTTGCATTACCGCCCATGAACAGGTTCTGTCAAACCGAGCCCGCAATATTTTGATATTTGTTGGTGGCCTTTAAAGTTAACATTTTTCATCTATTTAATAACCACAGTAGCGTTGTCTGTGTCGTGTGACGAAAATAAGGAGTTTCCGTAAATAATTCAACCAGGGCTTATATTAAGTACCATCCTTAAAGATTGTTGAGAACGATACATTTATTCGACATGAGGCTGGGCGGCATAGACAGCAATTTGCATTTTCATTACTACCCATGAACAGGCTCACTCCAACCGAGCCTGAAATATTTTTAAAACAGTCGTGTTCGGTGGATTTCAAAGTTACTTTTTCATCTACTTTATATATCAACGTAGCGTTTATTGTGCCGTGTGGCGGCTATAAATATCTCCTCGTTCATTCAGTACTGTTATCAATTACAATCTTAAAGAAACTTTGGGAACGGTAAATATATTTGTGTAAAAATTGAGTACCCGGGTCTTGGCGTGAACAGCAATATGCATTTTCAAAACTGCCTATGACCAGGTTCAATCGAACCGAGCCTGAAATATTCTGAAATGTGTCGTAATCGATGGTTTTCATATTAGTACTCCATATGTAAAAGTGTTATGTTATTCTGCTGGTTAATGTGTCAGTATAACGACAATTGGCGTGCAAACATTACTTATTCTCTGTTGTGATCCGATTCATTATTATTCACTTTGATCACGTCAAGTCACGTATACTATATAGTTATTTGGTTTCTTGACAGGGAATGTGAGGATATATTGCCGGTCTGGATGTCATATTACCCGAGCCGCAGGCGAGGGATAATATGACACCCAGACCGGCAATATATCCTCACATATCCTATCAAGGAACCAAATAATTGTTTTATTATACTGCAAAGACTTTTTCAGACAAAAATAATCAGAAAACATCGATTTTTCATTTATTTCGCATATTTAATGCCGAACGGCTTAATTTCCCGCTGAGAACCTCATTAATTACATGTCTGACGTCATTAATTTACCTGCATGACGTCACTAATATAGAAATTGAATGGAATATCGGTTTGATATTTATTTACACAATTTGAGAATAATCTGATC
The DNA here is from genome assembly GCA_038501625.1 of Corbicula japonica. Lineage (NCBI taxonomy): Eukaryota > Metazoa > Mollusca > Bivalvia > Venerida > Cyrenidae > Corbicula > Corbicula japonica. The sequence goes on along the minus strand of JAZAYU010000102.1, from coordinate 803,373 downwards.
GTTTTCAACGTTAAAAACATAACACAAATATTTTCTGTAACAATTTTAGTAATCCCTAAGCATACCGCTTTATAATTTACAAGATCGGCTTCAAATTATGCATTTTTACGGAAATTCAAAACAAAATGGCGGACGAAAAGAAAAGGTGGGAGGCCAGAGAGGGAAATTTAGGCACGTGCGTTCATATCTACGGCCGATCCGTAAATACGGATATACATCAACGGCAAATTATCCAATCAAATTCAAGCAAATTTCTTTGCAGTATAATAATAACATTTATCACGACACGTTTTCGATTTATGCCGATAAAACCAACTATTAATAATACTAACTATACTAATTACAATCTATTTTATGTATACATGTATAACTACTAACTATTAATAATACTAACTATACTAATTACAATGTATTTAAATTTATGTATATAACTACTAACTATTAATAATACTAACTATACTAATTACAATGTATGTATTTTAAGTATATAACTACTAACTATTAATAATACTAACTAAACTAATTACAATGTGTTTTATGTATATAACTACTAACTTTTAATAATACTAACTATACTAATTACAATGTATTTTATGTATGTTTGACATTGTGTTTTTTTTTTCAAATACTGTATGAAACAAATTGTATATTTTTCGCTTTTCCTCATTATCTCTGCAACCTGTTAGAAAATTTAAATAAATGTATGCAATTTCTTGTTATATAGAAAGATATTTTTTTAACATTCTCTTCTGTCTCTCCCAGAGAAAATGAAATGTATAACACTCAAAATTTGATAAGGATAACATAAAAGACTGTGTTTATTCCTTACATAAGGTTGAAACGATAAAATAGTTGCTATGATTCTGAAAATTTGTTCATTTGTCATTAGGTTTGTGCAAAACAAAATTTAATGAGCCGACAAACTGTTGAAGCGGAACAGCAGCTGACACTTGGTAAGGGGCAATAATTCGGGATGTAACGGATAACAATCACTATCAAATTTTGAGTAGTATATGTTTGCAGTTTGTAAGACATGAAAAATATTTATACGGTTTTTATATGACCAAATCAATTTATATTATTTGTTAAATATGATTGTATGCCCATAATCGTTAATATTGCAGCCCAAAATGGCAAATTTATAGCAAACGTTAAGTTTTCATGACATAGTCCAAGTACAAAAAGGGGCAAAACTCCATCAAATAAGACCTAGATATAATACATCTCGGCATCATCAAGACCTTTGTCCTAAGCAATATAGTTTAAAAGTTTGATGAAGAAATATTAAGAAATGGCCAAGTTATAGCCAACGTTAAGTTTTCGTGAGCTAACGTCAAGTTTTCGTAACAGACGGATAGATACATTTGTAAACCGACGGACCGACGGACGCACAAAGCGATTCTTAAATATTGCCTTTTTTTTTGAAAGGGCGACAAAAAAACCCGGATATTTCATGCACATTTCAATATTTTCCCTCGCATTTCGACATGTCTGATATATCATGCACCGACTGTGACTGACAGGTTCGACGAAATGACCTTTTAGACAAACTTTCGTATTCAACGAAGTGATTTTCTATTTAATTTCATGATAGTATTTACTTGCACACATGCTGAGCTGTGCGTAACCTCGACCTAGTCCCACGTTTATAAAACTGACAATGTAAAGCAGTTCCAAATCTCAAGCATCTGATTGGTTGAAATGGCGATTGGTCGCCATTTCACCCAAATCAAATGCTTGAGATTTGAAACTGGTTTCCAATCTCTGTTTTATAATCTTCAGCGCTAAACGGCGTAGGCAGTAATTTGCATTTTCATTACTTTTCATGAACAGGTCCAGCAATAATTTTATATTTGTCGTATTCGTTGGCCTTTAAAACTGAATTTTCAAATTTATATCTTTCAATTAAACACTTCAGTGTTATCACCAGACCGGAATACTGGCGTGTTGCTATTTAATTCATAACAACCGTACTATACGGCCATAATTATTTGTCGCATTGGGCATCTATTAAGATAAACGTCTTAAACTAAGTTAGTGTAATATCTAAGGGTTCTCAACTACTAATCAGGCAAACCACTGATTATCTTTGTGCTAAATATGTAGCCATATCTTTAATGACAGTGAAGTCGCCGCAGTAGCTAGCCGTGTTTCCCAACATGTTCCTCGTTGCTTGGAGTCAAATATCCAAGATCTCGCGGTCATATTAAGCGGTCATATTAAGTTTATTACGTACTGACTTTCAGGTATAAAATCTTGCACTCAGTATTTAATATCTTCACAAATAATATCTTTCTAAGGGCTTTCAGATTCTAGTCGATAGTAAAATCAAGGGACTCGATGAACTCGTGTAAGTGATTTCAGTACACTTTTCTTTGCAAATTGTTTAATTAATTTGATAGGATAAGTTTAAGTTGTAGGAAACTAAGCCCGAAGTTATTGGCGCCAATAAGCTATTAAGCTTTCCACTATTAAGCTTTCCACTAAGAAATTATCAATCAACGTAAAAGGTTTTTATTTTGCTTTTACGATGTTATTTTCATTTGGTACGACAATTGTAATTGTATGGTAAAGCAATATATATTCGCGCATACAAATGTTTGCATTTTTGCACTGTCGGAAATAATCGTGAATAATTATTTTCGCGTATTTCTAATTTCTGAAAATATAACTTCATAATCCTGCAGAAATATTCGCAAATATTTATTTTCGCGCTTCAGTGCCATCCGTGAATATACCGAAAATTGGTCACGAATAGGTGCTGGTTTACAGTATGTATCATAAACATCACGTGACATGATACAGAAGCTTGTTCGCACTGACCAAACAACGAAGATATTTCCATGAAAAGGACAAGTAACAATTAACCCTGTCCAACCTGTTTTTCTGGGGATGAGAAGTAATTATTTTCTACAATGGCAAGTACCGACGTCCGGACATACGCCTGTCAGCGGGTCATCTGTGGACGGCTAGCGTCTTTGTACACTCCAAAGCTTAATTAAAGATTGTGTTCTATGAAGATTCTCGTGTTTTGTCATTGTGTGCAGGAACGGCAAAACTATTAAATGTTGGTTTTACTTTACGTGGCGATAGCATCTTTTCGGCCAATATCCGAAAATCTCCGATCAAGACCTCGAATGTAGTCCGGTGAATATTGTTCTTATCGTTTATGAGATTCGAAATTTATATTTTCGAAATAACGTAAAAGTTCTGAAATATTTACCGAACCCTTAATTTTAATAACAAAAAGTTCATAATTTATATTTGTTTCAACTTGAAGTCGAAATCAACATTTCGTGTTTGTTTATTTCGATAGTTTTATTAACGTCTGTACAGTCAGTTTAAGATCTTAACTTTTGCTTCTTGGTCAGAAATAACATAATGAATCTAATACTGAAAAATGTAGATCCTGATCAGACAGCACGAACGTATCAGCAGATCTGGATCTACACTTTTCGCGTATCCAATAAAAACCCATATGTATGGAATAAAGGGTTTTAGTAACGATACAAACAATTCTTTAAAAAAAAGCTAAGTTCCCTTTCCGATTTCTTGAAAAAAAAATTGGCACGGAAACCCATGAATAACATTTTTTGTATTGAACAGTCTCAATTCCCAAATCTATTTTACCGAGATCTGGCTGATGCGGATATTTTAAGCAATAGTTATTGCATTTCAAGTCAAATTCCGCGACAGAATTCTTCGAAGCTGTGTTCTTATTCTTCTCCAAGAAACTGGGATAAATTTTTAAGATGGGAAATGTGGTGTTAGAGAGGATTATTGTGAAAGCAAAAGGTGATTACGACTGTAGCTTGTGGTAATTAATACGAGGAATTATTACACTGATGGTGTTGATTTCAATTACACAAGCTTTAATGGTGATATCTTGCGGTCAGTTGAGATATGGAACAAAATATATACTGTGGTATCATTTTAATTTCGCGGGGACGAACGAATTTTCGCACAAAAGCTGCAAAGGATATTATCAATCGGGTGGGCATGAACTGGTGCAATTGTATACTTCTGTTAAAAATCATAACATGGTCCATTTCGCTGGGGTTATATTTTTGCGCACTTACCTTATCGCAAAATACGCGAAAATTAAACCAGCGCGAAATAAAAATTAAGCCACAATGCACCGATGGTGTTGATTTTTAATTTTACATTCTTCAATTGCGATCTAGCGGCCATTCGTGATATAAAACAACATAATATGTTTGTGTGCTTGTGATTGCAACAATGTCGAGTCGGTGGGTGGGTTGGACCTTATTCTTCAAAGGCAACTTGTAATTGCCTGTTTTTATATTCTTAATTATTAGGTCTGTATTCGCTGTATTTGGAAAAGGTGTTGTTATGCAATCAAACCTGTCTTCAAATACCATGCTAGGGAAAACCCACAAGTGGTCTTTGAAGGCATCTGGTCTTTGTTTTTATCAGTCAATGGGACTAATAAAAATGTGGTTATCTTTAGCAAAGGGTGGATTAAATAACGGAAAAGGGTCATTACTCCTGCAGTAATTCGGCTCATGATTCTTGAAAGAAGCTGAAGTAAACTGCTTTTTTTGTATATTTCAGAGTTTAAGACACTGAATGTCGGTGATCAGGAGTCATGTGACTGCACGATGAACGGTGGGGGAAAACACTACGTGCTAGCTAATGGGGAGACGCTGGTCACATTTGAGTAAGTGTACAATTGTTGTTGTTTGTTGGTGTGTTTACTCAATATTTATTGTTTTTGAGATATTTCCTTGCTGATTTTGTTGTTGTTGTTGTTGTTGTTGTTGATGATGATGATGATGATGATGATGATGATGATGATGATGATGGTGATGATGATGATGATGTTTAACTTAAATTTGCGCGACCGAGTGAACAGTCTCCGGGGAAAAGTAGTGAAAATTTGATATTGTTGGTTTTCATAGCAAATAAGGGTTCGTCAATGACATAATATTATATTACACAAACGTAATTGAATTTGTGCCACTGTTTCAAGGCAGTAATCACTAAAGTTCTCTTTTTCGTTAACTGTTTGTTGTGTAGTTCTGGTAAACAGGATATTTTATTTTTTACATGTACCAGTGTAAGGTAGAACAACATATTTCATCGAGTGATATTCGGAATCCGAAGCTCACTGTTGATCTATCTTCCTATTGTTGTTTTACGCCCTTTCTGCATAACTTGCATGACAGACAAACTGCATAAAACGGCAGCAAAATGTTTGTTCATGAAGTTACGGCATGACTTCCCATACCAGAATCTGTTTTCTAAATGTTCTCATTGGGAATATAATGTCTGTATTGGTACCAGCTTGTAACAAACAGATGATTATAACTTTCTTGCCAACGTGAATCACAAATGCGCATGCGTGAACTTATAAACTTAAAGTCTATCATTTAAATGAGATTTTAAAATGTGGTTGTCGACCTTTAACTTGGATAACTCAATAGAATTATGATAAAGTTACAGCATTAACAAATTGTAAAAAACACATGTTGAGAAAACTGTTTGCCGGGAGAAAACTAATGTTGCTGATAGGATAAACATTGGTTTAATCGAAAATAAATTTAAAAGCTTAAATGTTTACACATCGAAAATTAAAAAATTCCAACAAAATCATGTGTTCAGTTACCATTTGGTGTAAGAACCTCTATTCCTTTAGGTTTTGCAGGTTGAGTTTGATGATACATTTTATTCAAGTGGAGTAAGTTTTCGGCATACTAAAGTATTATAACATATAAAAAAAGTTTATTATAGTAAATATGGTGTGTTTTTCTTAAATTGCAACTTTCTTTAGTACAAAATCAATTGCCTGTTCGAAAAGTTGATTAAAATGTATAAGGTATGAGTTTTTTGCTCTCACACACTATAAAGGCAGATACTAAGTAAAATATTTGTATCAAACCTCATCGTTTTTAATTTAATCCCCCGTTCACAAAAAGACGCCGCTTCTACTACGATCAAAGCGTGGCCGAAAACGGGGCCGATCGAAACAAATCGCAGAAGAAACGTAGTTGAGTCTTCATAAGTGCAGCCTGATCGCGATAGGGACCTTATGATCGGAGAGCTCTACGCTCTCGCCACGCTTATTTTGAACATGCTCAAAACAAGCGTAGCGGCATCGTGGCCAACAAGAATCGGGGTAAAGTCGTAAAAAAGAGCGTAGTAGAAGCGCCTTAATCGTACAAGCAGCGCGGTAGCATCGTGGAAAACTTTTTCAGATCGTGGCTTAATCATGTTAATCGGGGATCGTCGCAGCTCTGTGTGAACAGGGGGTTACTCATTTTCGAGGATTGCGTGTGAAGATCGATTCACGAATTTCAGATAACCACAAAATGACAAGTTGACTTTAGATGTTTTTTAGAAAACTGAAATCCACGAATTTGAATGTTAAAACTCACGGAAATGTTGTGTAACGGAAAACCGCGAAATTTCATGCCAGCGATAATAAGTGCACCCTCGTATTAGCCAAGAAAAAAAGCGATTTGCGTCCATTTCAGTTTATCTAGTTAATCCCTCCAGATTAAGCTGCTGCAAATTAGCCGTCCAGATGCAGCTTATAAGTGTTAAACAGCCAAAACTAATAATCCGCTGTATTTACGTAACCTTATTGCTTAATGGATTGTAAACGTTTAAACATTGTTTTGATTTTTGAGGAACACGAATTTAGATATTCGCACATACGAAAGTGCAAAGAATTAATAAGTGTTGTTTAGACGTGTAAAAGATTCTATAAGATATTCCATTATAAGGATATAAAGCCTACTGAAAAGTGTTGTTTTTGTTTAAAAATAATTTCGTGTAAAAAGTTTAAATACCCTTTAAGTAAATTATACAAAACAAATAATCATAAGATAATTTAACAAAATCAGAACTATTTGTATGCACGAATGTGCAAAAACTAAAATGCATTGTTTAGAGTTGTGAACTGACTTATGGAATAGAGCCTTCATATGGAGATTTAATAAAATTTAACAATATTTAAAAAAAGTGAAGTGTGCAACTATTTCGTGGAAATACAAAACGGACGTTGCTGTGACGATGATATTGTTACTGTATGGATACAAATAAATGAGAACTAAAACAAACATTAATCAGAAACACCAATCAGCCAACAGACATGGACAAGTATGACTTTTTATATTTCTGTCGTTCTGGACTATATAAATAAAACTTTTCCCCAAAGCAGATAAACAAAGTTTTTAAAGTTAAAACCCCCATACATTTTTTTCACTGACCGTTCTAAAGCGGTAACCTCGGGTTGTCTTTTTCGTTAACTGTTTGTGATGGCTAATTGAAATTAATCATTTTATATACCATGCTCTCTAAATTGTTTAGCTGTGTAGGGAGGCTGAGCCTTCTGGATGTGGCTATTCATTAAATGCATGTTAAGCTTTTTTCTAAAAGTAAGAATGTTATATCAGTTAGCAAAGAACTTAATGCCAAAAGCGAATCGAATTAGAAAAAAAACACCATATAATATTCTATAAAATACAGTTGATTAAGAATCCGCTATATCATTGATATACTTTTTTCATTCGTTTTTACATTTCTTTATGTTGAGACCATCTCAATTATGAATCTAAAGTATAAGATTTCCAGGGCTACATTGTCATGGTCTGTTAAGCAATCTTAATGTTATTTGTCGCACTCGGTTGCTTTCTAAATTCCCTTTTCATGTATGTAAACGCATAGTCATGCAAGACTACGGATCCCCCAAGGTGACATTAGACATACTTTTTTTCATTTTCCATACTTTTTAAGGGAATTATTTTATTTCGTTTAAACGAAATATTATCTCGTTTAAACGAAATATTGATTCGTTTAAACGAAATAGTATAATATATTAAAAGTAATTAAATTAATTCGTTTAAACGAAATATTAATTCGTTTAAACGAAATATTAATTCGTTTAAACGAAATATTAATTCGTTTAAACGAAATATTAATTCGTTTAAACGAAATATTAATTCGTTTAAACGAAATATTAATTCGTTTAAACGAAATATTAATTCGTTTAAACGAAATATTAATTCTTTTAAACGAAATACATGTTTAATAATATTTCGTTTAAACGAATTAGCATTATTACGTATACTGTATTTAAACGAAATATTATTTCGTTTAAACGAATTAATAGTTCGTTTAAACTTCGTTTAAACGAATTAATAGTTCGTTTAAACGAAATAATATCCTTTAAAAAAAAGTATGGAAAATGAAAAAAAAAGTATGTTAAATGTCACCTTAGGGGCTCCGTACAACACCGATGAATATGTGGGTTATATACTGCTGCAAAAAAAAGGATTTTATTGCGACATTGTGTAAACTTCAGTTTTGCACATTTGAAAACCCCTCAAGCCGCCCCATATTTATACAAAATTATATTTAATTTGTAGCACGTGCAATTTCGAAAAGAAAAAAAAAGTTTTATCTCCAAATCAAAGACAGTTACAAAATATCGTATTTCAGGGCGGGCACTGATATCCTCTATCAGTAATATACAAAACCAAGAAAGGTGATGCCTGTTAAATATTACCTGAACGAGTAGAAATATCTTTATCTATGTCTACATATCCTGTTTCAACAATAGGCACTCCTGAAAACCATCTAAAGACGACAACTGCTAAGGCATTATTAACGGTTGCTACGTAATTTCATCCTTTTATCAGAAAGTTACGTGCCATCGAAAATAAAATGTCATAAAACCTGTGCCCAAGATCATAAAACTAAATCTGGAGATCAGTCTCAAATCTCAAGCATCTGGTTGGCTGAAATGGCGACCAGTCGCCATTTCAGCCAATCATATCCTTGAGATTTGAGACTGATCTCAAAACTAAGTTTTATGATCTTGGGCCCGTAAATAGTCGTTTCATGTGTGCTGTCTACTTCATAGAATTGTTTTCGCTGATATGAAAAGGCAATTGGTATTGGTAATGAAAATTGATGATAAGTCCATCGGTCTTGAAATGAGCAGTGATGGACTTTTTATTTCCTTTGTATATTAGACCAGTAAATTTATATATTGACCCTTGCAAGACAAATGCCTGCATATGTAATTAATCTTGTACATCTAGATAAACAGTTTTCTCGAGTTCTCTTTTTTATTAAATTAGGGTTTTGTCAATTAAAAATGGTAGTTTTTGTGCATCCTAAATTATTTCGTTTCTGTTTCCCTAACTGCCAAACCGCCCGGTTTTCATTAAAACTTTTTTTTCATATAAGCATCAAATCTGTTATGGAAATGTTATCACTAAAATAACTGTATGGCTGTAACTGACATAACTGGCCTAACAACTATCATTATTATCGCAAAAAATGTAAAAACAAATAACCAAATTTATCAAAATTCTGACATATATCCTAAATTGATGAGGTTTAATTTTGCAAAGTGCATTCATAAATAAGCATTTAATACATCTTTAACATCCTGACTACGAAGAACGTAACCGTAGCAATTACCTGGTCTTTTACATTTGAAAGACTCAAAATAAGGGGAACATGATTTAAATAAAGCTTACGAATCACATCACAATAAAAAGAAGCAATGATCTGTCGGTTAATCAAGTATTATTGTGCATTTTTAAGAATGAAAAGTTGTTATGAAATTGTAACAAGACAACCTTTGACGTCAAAAAAAACCCGTTACAATCAGCATTCTGACTTTACAAACGTTATTATGATCACTGATAATGGTAGATAATTTTAAAACATCTAACTAGCATAAGTAGTTTTGCTTTAAATTTTCAATTTTCAATTTTTTACTCATTAGATGTCACAACTTTGGAAAACTCTTGAAACGCAATTTGTAATGTGTTGGTCAATAAGCCCCATCTTATCATTCGCATCAACAAAACTCGTAAAAATTAACATAAACTTGTACATTGTAATGGTGTAACAGGGGCGATGTAACGCCGTATATGAGCATCGCCGCATAAACAATTTTTTATCGTATATATGCGGTGATTTTCAACGCATAAAAATACTTAATATGCGACCAAAAGGCACACTTTTGCCACATAAAACATTTGAAACACATACCAATCCAAAGTGGTTGATATAAAATTATCACCATCGGATTTTTTGTGTCGAGACTTTTTCCAAACTTTACCTATTTTTATGTTCGTTGCAGTAAGTCACAGATCATGCACATGCGATTGGTAACCATTTCCCCAATCTCGGGGAACACGGGGCCTTTGAAAAAAATACTAGGAAAGACCCTGTCACGCCGGCGTTGGGGCAGTGAACAATTATTACGTAGAATAAGAAAGTTTGTAAAAATTGTCATAGTTTTAAAGGGCAATATGCCACAAAATAACAATTAAACAGTTTTTACTGACTAGGCCAATGAGCATGTCATTTATATACGGTTTTATTAATAAAAAGAATATCTCAGTTATGAATTAATCAAGAATCATAATTCAGTCTTTGGAACAATAAAAAAAAACCAAAACAGGTAATAGACCAATGAATAGAAAAGAACTCTGGAGACTCTCGTGTTATAAAGTATCGAAACGGACAGACATCATTATCACCAAAGTCATCACAACCACCATTTCTTAAATATTAGAACTCTGTTTTAAGCTCTATAATAAATGGTTAAATAAATCCACTGATGCCTGATAGAAAGACATAGTTGCGCCCCATATAAGAAATTTCTTGTTTTTGCGTTGAGCAAAATTGCGGAATGTACCTTGTCATCAAACAATTGGTCATTAAACAAAATGAAGTCTGTTTTATGCACATGAACAACAGAAATGTTCCAGATAATTGTTAAACAGTGTGTGTACAAGCACATTTCAGATCGTTATTACATTTTCGTGATCGTATTTATCCTATGTAATAACTGTTGTTCGTTCTACTTTCAGACCGAGCGGGAAGCCACATCGCCTTTATTGCTGTGGCAGGACTTATCTGGAAGTGGTCTTGTTGTTTGTTACATTTATATGTCTTGGTATCTCAGTGGCGCTGGTCATTGTCCTAGCTACCAGACCGTCTAATGAAACAAGTACAGTATATTATTTCTTGTTGTTTGTTACATTTATATGTCTTGGTATATCAGTGGCGCTGGTCATTGTCCTAGCTACCAGACCGTCTAATGAAACAAGTACGGTATATTATTTCTTGTTGTTTGTTACATTTATATGTCTTGGTATCTCAGTGGCGCTGGTCATTGTCCTAGCTACCAGACCGTCTAATGAAACAAGTACGGTATATTATTTCTTGTTGTTTGTTACCTTTATATGTCTTGGTATCTCAGTGGCGCTGGTCATTGTCCTAGGTACCAGACCGTCTAATGAAACAAGTACAGTATATCTTTTTATACCTTATCATTTGCTTATGTCATGTGTTCCCTTTGGGACAATCGTATGTCGAATTATGACAAATGTCAATCGTTTAGGACTTTAACGGACACTGAATTAGACGAATGCGAACGTTTCGCAGACTTGGTTATTAGATTCTTCATCGGCAATTATATATTGCTTTTTTTACTTTTTTTTTTATCTCAAGTGAACTCGATGAATGTTTAAACAGAACTATTTCCTCAAAAAGCCACATTATTATTATTTCTGACAGCTGCCTATGGATGTAGTAAATTTATGACACTTTGGAACAGAAAAATGAAAAGTTTATGAAACAACTTGACTGGTATCTAGTGATACCTTGCAATGGATGGCAGCACACTTGTATAACGTGGGTAATTATCAGAGCACTTATACAATTATACAAACGTATTGAACTTAAAAATTGTTTTAAATTGGATACAAACTATTATGACATTAATCTGTGCAGAGGATGCTTTAGTTATGTTATATTTATTTGATTTTGCTTGCTGGTAGAAAATAACCACAAGCGCAAGCGATAGATAATATGGATAACAAGAACCGCAAATAATTGATACATAACTTTGCAAAGCCTCTCAAGCCAAATAAAATTGTTAAAAACCAATGCATTTCCACGTGGTGATAAACGACATCACTAATATAGAGAAACAATGGTTTGTCGTTCGATTGTTAAATTATGTATAATATTACTATGTTCCGCACTGTTAATTTCCACAACAATCTGAGCAATTTCGCAGCATTCATATGATTAACAATTCGCTCGATCAGCTAAATTACAATTTTCCAATTGTCTCTGAATATTGTGGAAGGCCTAAATGGGAGAAATTAAGGACTTACGCACTTACAGAAGGAATAAATGCATCTGCGGTTAATTATCCAATAAAATCTCTCGAAATTACCCAGAAGTAATATATATAATATAATATATATAATATTACCCATTATTAATACCGGGGGTGGAAACATATGTCATACTCCAAGGCTTAATGGGTCAACAGAACATAGGTATTTCCTAAATTACTTCCTGAAAGAGTTTCAATTAAGAATTGAATAAGTTGGGTTGTTTACAGTGTGTGAAGCCCGAATGGGTTTACTGATGTATGAACTTAAATCAATAAAAATATATAAAACTGAGGTATGAAGAAAAAATCAATACTGAAATATATAAAGATATTTTAGCTATTTTGAATAAATTTGAATACTTAATACAAAGACAGAAAGTTTAAAGAAAAAGAACAGCAAATATATCAAAAACTAAAGATTTTCGTCATCAAATTTACTAATATCTACTTACACCAATGCTAATGAACCAAGAAAAAAAGACTTACATTTTCATGAAAAAATCACACTTTTAATGATTTTACATTAAACGACAGTTCCTAATCAATTCTAGTAGTATGTCATTTAGATCTCAGTAAATCTTAATATATTACAAGAATGTGTCCTCGGAAACTGATGTCCCCACCGCTACAACAACATTTGTAACAAAGGGCCATAACTTTGGTAAAATGGTCACAGAAAAATATATTTCTTTATGATCATCTACACATCCTGCTTGATCATCTAAACAAGTTTGAAAGAAATCCGCCAAATAGTTAATGAGGAGTTGATGCCACAAGATTTTGGGGACAAACGTACGGGCAACTCCAACTTCGTGGAGCATAAAAAGCAAATTGTTTTCTCTCAACTTCCTTCTTTTGAGCTGTGAACAGGTTGTGAATCCTGGCATTCATATTTCACATGTAAAATTATATAAAATCGAACAAAAACTATTACGCGTTGCTCTTGGATACATACTTTAAACATTTAATTTCAACTTAAGTCTGCTCCAAAGATTTGATCTGAAAACTTTTCAATTATTTAACGAATTTTTATACGCCCGTTTGAAAAAACGGGACGTATTATGGGAACACCTGCGGCGGGCGGGCGGGCGGCCGGCGTCCCCAGGGTTTCCACTCTCTAAGTCAAAGAGTTTTCATCAGGTCTTTATCAAACTTGGTGAATACGTTGGTGTGCATAATGTCTCGGCCAAGTTCTATAACCAGCCAAATCCCCCCAGGCACTCCTGAATTTCGACCCTTTAATTGTCCAAAATTTGGGTTTCCGCTCTCTAAGTCAAAGAGTTTTTGTCCTGTCTTTATTTATCCCCCGCCAATTTATCCCCCCGCCAAAGGCGAAGGGGATATTAGAAATGCCCTTCGTCCGCCAGTGCGTCCGTGTGTCCGTGCGTCTGTCCGTCCGTCCGAAACAATTTTGTCCGGAGCATAAGTCCAAAATTACTAGAGGGATTTTATTCAAACTTCTTACACTGACAGAGGACATTGGTAGGTAGTGCAGTGTGCAAGAACAATAATTCTACCTTGCCTATTTTTAGAGTTATTCCCCTTTATCATATTTACTTGATAAATTTTTTCCGGAGCATAACTTCAAAAATACTTGAGGAATTTTATTCAAACTTCATACACTGACAGAGCACATTGGTCAAATTGGGAAAAGACTGCTCAATGAAGGGTTCTGTTGTAAATTCAAGGCAATGGCGAATAAATACATGTAAATCAGAGGATGCCTGATCACCAAATGTCATATTAACCTAGGGCCAGTATTTGCAATTGTATTTATATCCAATCATATTTGCCCATATGATTCATATTCATTTGTATATTATTAAACTATAAAACAAAACCTTTTTGTGTATTCATACTCTTATATGTTTATCATTTTAATCTTAAAAAACATTTTATGTTTCTGAAGTAGCTGGTTTAATGAAGTAAATGTATTTGCTAGACATATATAATATTGTAACATATGAGAGCTGCTTGATTTGAAATTGATGTTTTACTGAGAATGCAGAACATTTTTTGTGTTTTTGTCTTATGAGAGAACCATGGTTATGCTGACATGAATAATTAACTATAAAACAAAACCTCATTGTGTATTCTTACACCTTTTTATCATTTTAATCCAAAATAAATTTTATGTTTCTGAAGTAGCTTGTTTAATGAAATATATGTATTTGCTAGACATATATAATATTGTTACATATGAGAGCTGCTTGATGTGAAATTGATGTTCTACGAAACATTTTTTGTTGTTTCTGTCTTACTAGGGAACCATGATTATGTTGACATGATTGTTGAAAAACAGCTCAAGAACTCAATGAGTTGGAAAATCCTGCTCCCAAAAATGTTGTCATTACCATTGAATTTACCACAAATATGACGGGCGTATTTTGTGTCAGTTTGGCACTCTTGTTATTGGATAACATCCTATAAATCTTGACACATTTATTGATATTATTAGCAGTAAAAATGCGTTGTATCTGTTTACTGTTTTAACATATGTATTCAACATGATTTTTTACAATAACCTTTATTAACTCTCTTTAAAGCATAATAATAACCTACATTTCAGATAAATTGGATGCAATAAAAGCGATATTAAGCACATTATATATCATAAAGAGGACGTTTTGAAATTTTACACATTTTTGTAGCACACTGGGGAACAAATTAAATGTTTGGCAAAAAAACTCATTACACATTCCTTTATCAATATAACGGCCATTATATAGCGCAATGGGAACAAATTAAATGTTTTCCTACCAAAAGCATTAAGGATTCCTTTACCAAAATAGATGAAAAGGAAAGGATGAAAGCCTACGAAAGCGACAAATATGACAATACTGTCAAAATGAGTTACGGTATCCTATGCTGAAGGTTATAAAGCTGAGATTGGAAACCAGTCTCAAATCTCAAGCATCTGATTGGCTGAAATTCCATTTCAGCCAATCAGATGCTTGAGATTTGAGACTGGTTTATATAAAGTACACTGGAGACAGTCAAGTTTAATTCCCGCAATAATTGTAGATGACCTTGACCGACAATCTTATCTCGGCAAAACACTTTAATGGGATTTTTCTCTATTTTATGTCTGCACATTAAAATAAAATATTTAAGTTTAGTGAAATCTAATAAGAAGTGTCCCCTAGGGCACAAAATAAGACTCCTTATCAATTATTTACTGTTCATGATTGGAAACTTAAAGAATGTTTCTGACTTGTATGCAGACCCATTCGACCAGCTTGCACTAAATATTTTGTAAATATGTCTTGAGGCGCTGTTTAATTAAAAAGTGCAGTCTCAGAGAAGTTCAGGTGAATAACCGAAACATTTCATTTGCAAAATAATGTGAATGTTGGAGTTTTATGTATTCAATATAAAGTAAAAAGTGAAATTAGACAGAGTTACAATCAGAAAATACAGGCATCCATATTTCATCAAACAATGCGAAATAAAAACAAACAACAAACCTTCGGAATGATTTCGGTTTCGGTTCATTAATCAAGTATCGTTTTAATGGGCCAAGAAACAAACAACTAAAAATGGACGCCAGGGTCATATCTCAGCAATCTGATTGATTGATATTGAAAAAAACCTTAAGTCTCCCTTTGTTTTCCTTCTGTGAGATGAAAATCTACACCAGCCACAAAACCATGCACTTTTGATACAACTATGCCTTAAGGCATCTTGTTTGATTGATATTGAAAAATAAGCTTAAGTCTGCCTTTGTTTCCTTCCGTGAGATGAAATATACACCAGCCACAAAACCATGCACTTTTGCTACAACTATGCCTTTAGGCATCTTGTTTGATTGATATTGAAAAATAAGCTTAAGTCTGCCTTTGTTTCCTTCCGTGAGATGAAATATACACCAGCCACAAAACCATGCACTTTTGCTACAACTATGCCTTTAGGCATCTTGTTTGATTGATATTGAAAAATAAGCTTAAGTCTGCCTTTGTTTCCTTCCGTGAGATGAAATATACACCAGCCACAAAACCATGCACTTTTGCTACAACTATGCCTTAATGCATCTTGTTTGCACATTCACACTGGAACGTTAGCAGACCGTAAGTCAAATCTTAAACAAGTCGGATTCGGATTGGAAGTAATCACGAATTATGATATATTATATATTTTAATTTTTAACACATATAAACAATAAACTGTTATTTTACACATTTTACAGATAACAATTTTAATACATCTCGAAATAATAAATCGGTGATTTAGTAATAATGCATCAATTCAAACAGATATATTCGTGATCTAGGTTTTGTACAATAGAAAATAATAGCATTTGTTTCGCATGGCATTAAAAGCGCCCAGAAACTTCAGTTTGTATAGAACAAACGATAAATTTTCAATGGTCCCCAAAGAACATCAGTTCGCAAATAACATAAAAATGTCATCGATGATTTCCTGACAATTCAGCTTTATTAAATCAGAACAATCAAGCAGAGCTTTACACGGTAATTCAGATCAAATTTGTATAACTAATGCTGAAGTAGAGTCAAAACAAATAATCAAATATTGCCCGAGATGGCAGCTAGACGCTCTATGTTTTTGTACGACTTGGTTTGAAATGTAATGATTTTCTCTTAAGCGGCTGCAAAGTTTTGATCCGAAAGAAAATATTTTTCTACAAATTTTGCCCTTTCATGGTCAAATGTAATCTTAAACCTTGTCGTTGATTTTAAACGCGACACTCCACCTCATTTCGTCGAACATTTGTGTGGAGTTTTAGATAAGGCCTTTTAACAGTTGCAGATTTGTGCTCATTGCAAAGATGCAAAGACGAAATATCAAACTAATGCACTAAAGCCACTGATTATGTCTTTGTCATTTATTTGTGATCATCCGCCTTTTTGAAATGACTATTGGAACAGCATACGAGTAATTGATGAAAGAGCGACTTACGAAAAGAAGAAGTTATGAACGCGTAAACACGATAAATTGAGGTTTTAAATTATCTTTAATAAATTATGTCCTAATTTTTGTTTTCGATTTTTATATATTTCAGTACGAACTTACACGATTAAGGAGACTGATATTGGTTACGGGTCACCAAGTGATAAAACACCGGAGTCTCTAAAACACCAACCAGACTCGGAAAACTCTCAGAAACAGTGCCTTACTGAAGACTGCGTGAAAGCAGGTAATCTTCCGGTTATTAGTTTTTAATTGCTGAGCGCGAACCAGGCTCGGATACAGTGCCTTACTGAAGACTGCGTTTAAGCAGGTAATCTTCCAGCTATTAGTTTTCAATTTCTGAGCATCAACCGGACTCGAAAAAAAAACCACAGAAACATTGCCTCACTGACTACTGCGTTAAAGCAGGTAATCTCCCAGTTATGTTTTAATTTCTGAGCATCAACCAGACTCGAAAAAAACCCAACGAAACATTGCCTCACTGACTACTGCGTCAAAGCACGTAATATCTCAGTTAAAAGTTGTAATTTCTGAGCATCAACCAGACTCGAGAAAAACCCACAGAAACATTGCCTCACTGACTACTGCGTTAAAGCAGGTTATCTCCCAGTTATAAGTTTTAAATGCTGAGCACCAACCAGACTCGGAACACTCTCAGAAAATTTGCCTTACTCTGAGAAACTCTGCCTTACTAAAGACTGCATTAAAGCAGGTAATCTCCCAGTTATAAGTTTTAAATGCTGAGCACCAACCAGACTCGGAACACTCTCAGAAACAGTGCCTTACTGAAGACTGCGTGAAAGCAGGTAATCTCCCAGTTAAAAGTTTTAATTGCTGAGCACCAACAAGATTTGGAAAACTCTGAGAAACTCTGCCTTTCTGAAGACAGCGTGAACGCAGGTAATCTCCCAGTTATCAGTATAAGTTATATTGCAGTACGAAATTTCATCATTATGGATATTTTCCCTACTGGGAAGTTAACCCGTAAGGCGATAGCGCCTAGTCATGAAATGCCAATAACGCTACCTATTGAGCTAACAGGGACAATCCCCAAAAAGGTTAGTTTAAACTTATTTATTTTACATCGATTGTGTAACAAGTTATTCCAACTTATATTAATCACGCTCGATGACTGCTTCCTGGGTTTCCAAGTACTCGTGCCGAAAGTGGATTGAGGAAACTGCAAACGAACCTCCTCCTTAGTGGACTCGAACCTGCAGTCTCCGGATCTGGAGTCTGACGGAATACCCCTAGACAACTGATTTCCCAAATGGTTGATGAAATAATCCTGATAAACGTAATCATCACTGCAAGACACCGGTAACCGATTATTTACTGATAACAGTACCAAGACTGATTTTGGTTACTCTACTGAAGACAGAACAGAACAGAACAGAACAAAACAGATCTTTTATTTACAACCAAGTATGGTAACATACAATAAGGGCAATATAACACAGTATCTATTAAATAATACGAAGAAAAAGGTCTTCCGGTCGGTAAGGAAGTAATAAATTGATGTTACAAAAGGTATACATAACTATTCTCAACAGGTTACAGAGGAGAGGGTTTAAATATTTACGCTTTGTCTACATAATGTTTTTTTTTCTAATAGTAAGGTTTCCAAATCTAATTCATATAAGAAAATCAAACTCGTAAAAGCAGGTAATTCCCAAGTTATTAGTTAAGGTGTTTGGCAAATTGTTGAAAACCTGATGACATAATTGAATTTCTTAGTTGAAAGTGTCCTCAAATTGTAAGACAATACAGATCCCCAATCAGAACACAGTTAATTAAGCTACTTAGTGTCGGTATTAGAATAAAGCCAATTTGCAAAGTGTGTTATTTGTGCCAAGCGTGATTCTATTTTATTTAATTTGTTTTGGATCAAGAAACTCGCGCTGTCTTTAAGTTCTTTATGGGAGCGCCAAGCTACTCGCACCGAATATTCGAAATTTTGTTAATCAGTAAGTACATTGTCTGTGTGAGGCTAGTACAAAAGTGTTTACTGATTGAGAAATAAGGAGTGTGCGAGATATACTTTGTGTTACGGGGACTGGTTGCAATTTTCATAAAGGACAACGAAGCGTTTTGCTTGATGTTTGATAAAGTAAGTAGCCTACTCGTGAGATATTTTCACCAGGACTGGAAATTTCTACAAAAGGAAGGAGTGTCATGTTGAAATTCAGTCAGTCCGTTTCATCACGAAAATTTCTGTATACCCTTTAAATGAAGAAAAAAAATTGCTCGAATAAACATCCATTGAATTTAGGCACCTCACGGGGAAAGGTGTCTCCGAACCTCTGACGTCACCTTGAAATGACATCAGATTTGAACAGAAACAGTGCCCGAGGTTATAAAACTGAGCATGGAAACCAGTCTCAAATCTCAAGCATCTGATTGGCTGAAATGGCGACCAGTCGCCATTTCAGCCAATCAGATTCTTGAGATTTGAGACTGGTTTCCAATCTCAGCTTTATAACCTTCAGCCCTGTGCTTATTATGCATTTCGCTACAAAAACGTTATATTTTCCAAATGTGTAATAAAATTACCTTGGAAAGAACTAACAATTATCTTTTATTTTCTCATAATAAAAAATTGAATCTATTATTTTCTCATACAATAATGTAATTTTTCTACCTCGAAATGGACAATAAGGAATGTCGTCTGCTCAACTTTATGACGTCATTCCAAGGAATGACGTCAATATCCCGAAAACACCTTTTACCGTGACGCGCCCCATTTACCTTTATCACGATTTCTTTGTTGCCTAGCTGCCCGTCTTCTAGAGTCTATGGATAACAGTGTCGATCCATGTGATGATTTCTTTGAATATGCGTGTGGATCCTGGAACAAATTTAACGAAATACCTGAAGACAGGACCAACTACGATACGTTTTCCAAACTTCGAGATATCATCCATATACAGTTAAAAGGCAAGTACCGTAATCGCCCTAAATATTTGGACGCACTAAATAATGGGACACCCTAACAATTGGGACACCCTAAGTGTTGGGACACCCTAAATGTTCGGAAATCCGAAACAATGGGACATATTAAATGTTGGGACACCCTAAATAATGGGACACTAAATGTTGGGAACTTGTGACACCCTAAATATTGGAACACACTAAATGTCGGGACACCATAAATAATGTGACACTCTGAATGTTGGGAACTTGGGACACCCTAAATATTGGAAGACACTAAATGTTGGAACACCCAAAATATTGGGACATCCTTATTGTTCATATTAATGATTTTGCGTCCATGTAATTAACGGCACTTTAAGGATCAGTATATTTTTGGTGTCTTTACGTTTCGGGCAAAGTTCATAAACCGCATACTAGTATTTAACTTTTTAGTGGCCCTAAATTTTGTCAGTCCTAAGGTTGGATAATGTGTTCATAGTGATCACCAGTTATATTTCATCTTGTTAATTAGTGCAAATTAAAAGATGTATCTATACGATAGTAAGGATAAAAAACTTTTTCACCGGTAGTTGTCTGTCATTGAAGTTAATTCTGGTCAAAAACAGTATCATATTTTTACTTTTCGATGACAAAGGTGTGAAACGTCTCAAATAGTTCATATATATGAATGTATTAACAAATACATGCCCTCTTCGACAACTATCTATAAAACATAAAATTAAGAATCAAGATATTTACGTATATTACGGTTACAAAATGCTCAAACAACAATGACAAATAAGAAGCATATATTGACGTCTGTAAAAAGTCTTCCCGTACTTCATTTCAGTGTATTTATCAGTTTCAATTATCTCCGTTGATTTTAATATGCTAAATTCAAATTGCAATATTGCTTACTTGTGGCTGTGTGTGATTGTGGCAACTCTTAATCATTGTCACTATTTTTCAGATTTATTAGAACATCCCGAATCATCTGAGGATAACGAAGCGACCATCAAAGCAAAACGATTATATACGTCCTGTATAAATGAAAGTAGGTGGACTGATTTCAAACGTTTTACACAAGTATGACATTATTTCACAATGGATTGTCGGCTAAGTCATAGAGTATAAATATATTCTTTTGTGGCTGTAAAAATGTTTGCATGCTCAGTGTTGTCAAAAATAACTATTCACTCTCAAAAACAAACGAAAACGCTGTATTCATTGGACCTCTGAAATATTTCTAGAACTCATACCTGCATCAGGTAAATGCTCATCAAAGTGGCTATTTGTCAGAATAGTGCCAAGGTTCTTCTATGAAGAAATTTGAGAAAGTCTATTGTCAATTCTACTTTCAATTTCAAGGGCAAAATATGTTTGCTGTGTTTCTTAATAACCTGACAAACACTTACTTCCATCCCCTAATGATAATGCAGATACGAGGCTGTATTTTTATTTGCAGGCTCAATTTAGATAAATAATACTTACTAGTAGCGCAGACAAACACAAAAATATTATTTCTATCAGATATTTATAACAGCTGTGTCAATACATATCTTAAATATAGATCTGGCGGCCATTTGTCAAAATAATGTTTTGCTGTAAGCAAACTGTATGTCATTGAAACCGAAAGTAGAAGTGAAAATTACGGAGCCCCTAAGGTACTTCGTAAAATGTATGGAAAATGAAAAAAGTATGCTAAATGTCACCTTAAGGGCTCCGAAGAAAAGCGATCTTTTCACATTTCATAAAAACACAATAAAAGACAATAGTTTCATAAATCGCAGCGGAATATTGTAAATAAATGCTAACTCGCTCTATTTATTATTTTAATATAAGTCATTAACATAATTAATAATTTTCAGGGTTATAATGCTAACGGCATCTCTTTAAGAGTGTGCTTCGTAAATAGAGGAATAGTTCAGCGGAACTCGGTATGCAGATGTTTAACAGAATTAAAATACATTTCTTCACTAAAACCTGGCCTGCAACTAGTATTTCTCCTATAAGGCCTACTTCATTTTAAAATTGTAGCAATTATTGCTCTTTACAATAATTGCCTATCTTTAAGGTTGTTTTGTCAAACTTTGTTTAATACCATTTTCAGTATTTAAAATGCTGTGGGTACATAAGCACCAAGTTTCAGAATTGCATTGCAACACCAGGCTTTAAAATAAGTATCACCTAAGGGACACGTTGACGGATTAATGTATCTTAACATGACACGTTATGTCAGTCGGCAGAAAGAAGAAGTCAACTGTCGACATTAGTCAAGATCTGGAAAATTTTAATGGATTTTCTTGTCATTGCTTAATTTGCTTAAAAGTGTATATTTAGAATGCACGTATGCTCAACAAAAAATGAAACATGGTCCCAAGATTATAAAACTGAGAATGGAAACCAGTCTCAAATCTAAAGCATCTGAATAGCTGAAATGGCGACCAGGCGATATTTCAGCCAATCAGATGCCTGAGATTTAAGACTGGTTTCTAAACTCGTTTTTTTAATCTTCGGCACTGTATATTTGAGCTATTTTCCTCAAAGTAGAATCAGACTGAAAGCTTTGCGAATTGACGTCTTTGGAAATGAAATTACCAGTGAATTTTACTCTCTGGCTGAACCGTATTAAAATGAACCATGCATATCAGGAAAGGCCATACTTTGAAAACACATCCTCCCCAAAATGCCAAAAAGCAGAGATGGGTTTATAAAATGATTAATTTCAAATAAAATACTATAAACGACTTGCGTAACAGACACCATGAAGAAGGTTAAAGGTCATGTCAAAGTAAACCCAAACAAATTAATATTATTGATGATATACATGTATTGATGGGATACAAACTGAAAACAATATTACCACAAAAAATCTATATCACCGGAACGACCTCTGAAAACGACCAAAGATTGTGATAAGTAATTATAGGATAGTCAACAAGATTCCATATTAATCCCATCTACCGTAATAAGGACTGTATTTATATTAAAAGTAGTCTCTGCTCATGCCTTGGTGCTGTACTGTAAATATTCAAAAGTTAGTGATATAAATATATATTTATTAAAACCATGGTGAGAATGTAGTCTAGGGATTACTTTCAAGAACGTGATGAATGGTCAAGTTAGAGGTCAGTCTAATATGACCTTCATCGCAGTCTGCCTGCGCCAACGTAGTGAGTACACAGGGTCTTATTTTGTTACGCCTGTTGCACTTGTAACAGTCTCGACGAAGTCCTTTTTGTTTTTATCGTCAAACATTTTTAATTACTGATTTTAGGAATGGAATATGGTGGCGCAGCGGTAATATAATATTGGATTTAATAATCGTTGTTTCAATGCATTGCCTGGGGGAGAATCAGGGCGGTGGTGTTAGGATTCGGTTAAACTATGTTTTGTTCTTTTCAGCATTAATAGATGAACGGGACCTGACCCCAGCAGTGGACCTGCTGGAAGAGCTTGGCGGCTGGCCGGTCACGGACCCGAACTGGAAGAGCGAGGATTTCAACATTATTGCATTGCTGACAAAACTTCGATTATACAACAATAAAGTTCTTATTGATCAGTGGGTTGGACCAGATGATAAAAATTCTGAAGTTAATATAATTCAGGTATAACAAAACTCCATGATAAGTGTAAAGCAAATTGTTTTCACAACTTAAATTAACATATTGGTTTTGTATCGAATATTTTTATTGGAAAATATTTAGACAACATTTCTGATTTCAAAAATTACCTCCACAAGCACGCCAATAAGGTTCAATGTGAACAAATCAACTGAGGTTTCCATCGTTACCTGACAATGAATGTCAATTTTGACATCGATTTCCGTATTCAAATGCTTGATTAGTTTCTGTTTTTCTTGCAATCGTGCTGTTGCAGTTCTGACTCTAAATGCTCTAATCTTTAAAAGATCACTGAGTATCTACCTATTTTGTTTGACAATGCAATAAGCTTCTTTAATTTAATGTTTTATAATGTGTGCTTATTCACCATAACAACTTGTATTGGTCGGCTCACAAGAGAACATATAAGGGTAGAGTGATGTTTGTACACCCTAGAATCTGGATTAAACCCCCAGTGGCAAATTGTTAACTTTTTCGCTAATTATGTTTGGTGTATTATTTGATTTAGATAATCATTTTATAACCTCCATATTCCTCCATGTTTTAACGCTGTGAAGGGGTGAGGTTTTGATATAATATAATGCCTAGTATTATGTAAATGTCTTGGGGTTTTGTAGCTTGACCAACCAGAACTTGCCATGAGGTCACGTGATTATTACATGAAAGGTCTCGAGGATTCGCGTGTTGTTGCTTACGAAGATTTTGCACGTGATGTCGCTATTTTGTTTGGTGCCAGCGAACAGGACGCAAGACGAGATATGAGAAAAGTTGTGGAATTCGAAATACACTTAGCAAATGTAAGAATTCGTTTTCTTCAAACAGCGTTAAGTGAGTACAATAACTAAAATGACGGTGACTTTAAGTTTGGACAGTGTTTTCGTGTTTCTTTTTTCCTTCATATTTCTTCATGTTAAAGGTATATTAATATCCATGTTGAAAAATTATGGACACAAATTTTCTATAATGTTTCGTTCGTTTTGCATGATAATATAGGTCAGTATAGATCAGTACGAGTCTCAGGTCTACAGTTGGATGAACATCAGGGAGCAATTAGCACATAAGAATAGCGGTTGTATGCTCTTTTTCTATTGAAAATTGCAATATGAATTTCTTCGTAAGCAGAATTATAATTATGGAAGCGAAGTTAATGGTGTAATATGTATAATTTAGTGTTTACTAAACTGGTGTTTATAAATCAATATTTACATAATTAAATCAGTCCGGCGCGGAACAGTGGTTAAAATAATTAAAATTAGTAAATCAATTCACTGAGTATTACTTGATTAATCATTCAATAGAGGGTAAGTACTAATTAATAGAAACATTTTTTAAAAATGCCGCAATTCCATTGGACAAAATATAATATCAATCATTAAGTGCTAATAATCATGCCCTAATTATGCACAGATAACAGTACCTCATGAAGAAAGACGCGACAGTGAAGCAGTGTATAACAAACTTTCCATCAAAGAACTTCAATCTTCTAACCCAAAGGTATGCCTCGTGTTGCAATTCAAATATAGCACTTTTATTTTAAATATCGTTTTTTCTTACTACTGTTGTATAGCTGACGACACCAGAAGAAGAGAGGAGGGATAGTGAAGCCCTTTATAATAAACTGACTCTCCGACAACTTCACAATGCATACCCAAAGGTACGCGGTGCAGTACATGTCCATGCTTGTTTATGTTTATGTCTGCTTTACATAGTATTTTAAACAGACAATACCCAGAGGTACGCGCTGCTGAAATTGTCCATGCTTGTATATGTTAATGCCTGTTTTACATAGTTCATGTTTTTAAACTGACAATTCCCAAAGTTACACGGTTCAGTAATTGTCCATGCTTGTCTCTGTCTATTCCTGCTTTACATAGTTTATGTAGTTTAAACTGACAATACCCAAAGATCCGGTACATACGTGTCCATGTTTATACCTGCTTTTTACATAGTCTTTGTAGTTTAAACTGACAATACCCAAAGTAACACGGTGCAGTAATTGTACATGCGTGTCCATGTTTATACCTGCTTTTTACAAAGTCTTTGTAGTTTAAACTGACAATACCCAACGTTACCCGGTGCAGTAATTGTCCATGCGTGTCCATGTTTATACCTGCTTTTTACATAGTTTATGTAGCTTAAACTGACAATACCCAAAGTTACCCGGTGCAGTAATTGTCCATGCGTGTCCATGTTTATACCTGCTTTTTACATAGTTTATGTAGTTTAAACTGACAATACCTCAAGTAACACGGTGCTGTAATTGTCCGCGCGAGTCCATGTTTATACCTGCTTTTTACATAGTTTATGTAGTTTAAACTGACAATACCCAAAGTAACACGGTGCAGTAATTGTCCGCGCGAATCCATGTTTAAACCTGGTTTTACATAGTTCATGTAGTTTAAACTGACAATACCCAAAGTAACACGGTGCTGTAATTGTCTATGCTTGTCCATGTTTATACCTGCTTTTTACAAAGTTTATGAAGTTTAAACTGACAATACCCAAAGTAACACGGTGCTGTAATTGTCTATGCTTGTCCATGTTTATACCTGCTTTTTACAAAGTTTATGTAGTTTAAACTGACAATACCCAAAGTAACACGGTGCTGTAATTGTCTATGCTTGTCTATGTTTATGCCTGCTGTACATAGTTCATGTTTTTAACTGACAATACTCAAAGATACATTGAGCAGTAATTGGCCAAGCGTGTCTCTGTTTACGCATGCTTTACCCAACGGTATTGACCAACCAAAACAGTTTGGCGATGTTTTGTATATAAATAAAATGAAAACACATTTACAGTTGAAGTAAAACATTATATTGATAATTTATTTAATTTTTTGTTGAAAGTATCATCGGCTTGTTAGCTGTGTGGTCTAGAGAACGGGAATGTAAGGTTCGAATCCCATTTATGATATTTTTTTTATTTGAAAGGAACGTCTAATATATATTGTTTTCTTTGTTTTTATTATTAAGTAAGTCGTCAAGGTACTATATATTTTGGAATTGTTTGCATATCCAATACCCACATGAATAATATAAATAAAGCATTACTTTTCGTCCTTGTAGTTTTTGTCTCGTCTCGACGAATAAATAGAATCAAACTATTACATTACTTTTTGAAACAAAAATCGTAGGGCGAGATTTAAAATAAATTTATTGTGCAAAATGAAAAGGTGCCGCCATCCAACAGTATTACATGTTTTAAGATATACTTAGAAGTTCAATCTTTTAGTAGTTTTTATTTCAGAATTATGTATACAAATATCGAAAAGTTTTATATAAAAGTCATAAAGTATTTTTAAAAATTAAAAAAATTTTCAATTCATTATGACAAAATGCCCTTGCCATTACTACTTGCTTCTCTGAACAGAACATGCCATTTGTTGTTCCTGAAACGGATTAACTGAACACTCAGTTTGGCTAATTCCAGTACTAATGGCGTTATTAAGCTGGCATATTGGCTAGTTTATGATATTTTGTCATTTCCCAGAAAAAAATCAAAAAGAACAATAAAATCGTATATAGATCTGTTACTCAAAATATGGGCTCCTAACTTTGTAGTATAAGCCGTTGCATTGCAATTGATTGAAACTGCATAAATATGTATACTTGTATACATATTTGTGCAGTTTCATAGATATTTTTGTTGACACAGGGCATATTTTGTTTAATGTGGGTTTTCTCTCCTTTTTGTGAGGAGGGGGGATTCTTTTACTTTTTCACAATAACTCAACTACATGGTGATACATCTTACGAATTCCATTCCCTATGACTTATAATATAATTCATATACATAACTGTAACAATAGAATAAATTAATATGTTTGAAAGTTTACAAGCATTATATAGTCATTTTCAAAAGGTAACCTTTCCCCAAAAGTCAACATATCACATTGAAGGATGACCAGTTTACACAACCTTTTCATATCTATAATGCCGTCTACACACACTGTTTTGAAAATTGAAGCATTGAAAAATATCATTTCTGTCAGGATTTTGGGACATACTTGGTCTCGCAATGCATGTATGTAAATCCTGAGTTTGTGTTGGAGTTCGAATACAAAGCATGTGTTCGTATCAAATGTCTTTGTTTTGACTTTTGACAGATTTAAAATGTTTTGTTGGCGTGGGTTAAACTAGTTTGGTGTATTTGCTTGCCTTGGTGATTGAATATCGTGCTCGATTTGTAATACCCACCGATGACAGTTTGTTTTCAAGACATCGGAAAGAGCTGATCTTCATATTAAATATGATAGAATGCAGTTGAAACTGTAGTGTAGATATTGCTTATGTAAGAACGAGACATACAATGTATTATATTGGCGTAATAAACACCCCCATAGACTCATTCATCTTACGAAATCTAAACATTACGTCTAAGCTGTGCCATTTAGGTTAAGCAATAAATCTATGTTTATTTTTGACAAAATGTCTTGCTGTAGTAAAGAATTGCCAATAGTGTTCATAATTCCTAAATGTATTACTTATATTTATTAACAGGGCGACACGTATTTTCGTTCGGGATACAAAACTACACCATTGAACTTCCAAGTGTTACATTGACCTTAAATTACTGACAAACACTTAACCAGTTAACTATATATAGTTCATATAACTAAAGAGGAATATAATCGGAGCATACTTTACGCATAATCAGATACATTATTTTCCCTTCGTTTTATCTGTTACGTACTTTGAAGGTCGTTGAGCAAGATATTTATCTACCATGTTAATAGTACTTCTAAACTTCTTTTGTTTTAATATTTCGGCCAGTTTATAGATGGGTGGTTTCAATATCACAGCCAATATATATTTGGATATTGTTCAGCGTTGTCTGTGATATGCAGGATTTTTATTCTCTGATCACCTGTCAAAATTCTATTCTGTTTAGTTCCGCCCATTGTTTTCTCGTTTAGGGAAAACCCATTTATTTATCCGGGGACCATACGCCGCTAAACATGGAATGGTATAAATCTGAAAATACCGCATTAAAAGTTCCATGTTCACCGCGATTTGCAAACCATCGTTTGAGATGAATCAAAACTGTACTGTTTATTGGTGTTGCGCTCAACCCGGGGCTAGGCGGCATGGGCAGTAATATGCATTTCCATTACTGCCCATGAACAGGCTCAATCAAACCGAGCCTGCAATATTTTCATATTTATCGTGTTCGGTGGCTTTCAAAGTTCCATTTTCATCTATTTTAAATCCCATACATTCTTTTGGAAACCATTGACATTGAATCAAGGTAGAGTAAAAACAAACGTCACCAAATGGCAAGTCGCAGATATGTTCTTCGGCGACGCCAATCGTTGTCTCTTATTTAAATAAGATTTCTTAAATAATACTGGCCAATGTTGTTTGATTCTGCAATAGTGTCATTGTTTATCAGTTAACTATAAGATATATATTGTAGCGTTTTAGGCCAGATTTGGTATAGCATTCTCGCAAGACCTAATGAGTTTGTGGCTTTTGGGTTTACCAAATCTTAATTAAATTTCATTGGTGTAAAAAGGCACAATTTAAAATGCGATTACATTTAAAACAAGAATGAAATAGAAGTGAAAATAATATATCTCATCATGTTTCAAGTTTTAAGAGTGTACTCCAATTCCATGTGGAGAAATTTAGTTAATAAGATCGGTGTAGTAAGAACATTGATTAAGTCTAGATTTTGTCAGATACATCGACTTTCCGAGGCATAACAATCGGCAAGTTAATCAAACATCTATGTGATGCAGTCAGTGTCACTGACCGACATGAAAATGCCAATTAACTCTTTCAATTACCCTAAACGCTAGGATGTTGACCTTAGATCTGTGCATGACACAGTCCTTTTTGATGCGAAAACTTGTGTCAAATTATTGTGCCACACTTAACTTTCTATTATTTTGTCACACTAAACTTTTTTAGGTGAATAATGGGCAGGAATGTGCATTTCCATTAATACCCATTAACAGGCTCATTCAAAACAACTATTCAGTATGTTCATATTGGTTCAAAGTTCCATTTTCATCTATTACTTTTTGAACAATATTCTTTTTTCTTATTTGATACGTTTGGCATATTTTACAGTTTAACTGGATTGGCTACCTGCGAGAGATATTTCGCCAAGTGAACATTACAATCAACGAGACAGAGGAGATTGTTGTGTACGCCCCAGAATTTCTCAAAAACATGGCAGAGCTCGTGTCACAAACAGATAACAGGTATCAAACATTGAAAATCCTACAATACAGAAACCGTGAATGTACAATTAAACTCTTTTAAAGTGAGGTTTTATGACAGTGTAACAACCTTCAAGGCAATACTGCCAGAAGCTTAAGCCCTACAGTGTTTGTGTCATCAAATGTACGAAAATAGGTAGTAATCTCGTGCACTTGTCAAGGAAGACTTTAGGTACAAAAATATGATGAGGCAGTATATATATTAGGCGTTTTTAGTTCGTTGATCATTCGGCCATATGAAATTCAAGAATATTAACATCACATGTTATATTAGTTATTTGCGGTAACTTCAATTTCTGAACATGTTTTATCCAGGACTTTGGCGAACTACTTGATATGGCGTATAATGATGAACAGGGTTCCAAACCTTCCGGATAAATACCGGGAGTTAAGAAAAGAGTACTACGAGGTAAACTAATTCTTAAAAGTACATTTTTGATTCAGCTTATTTGCCACTACAAACTTAATAACATTTCATGGCTACCTACTTAGTCTGGGCATGTGTTATTTACATTAATTCTTAAAGTACACGATAAACCTATTCGATATATTAATGATCTTTGTTCTTTTAGTTTTTCTTGTGTAAATAAATTTGTACAACTTTGTGACTTTAATCAGTTTCAATGGATTCCAATCGAACTAAATCAAAACGAAAAACATAGTCATTTTGAAGATCAATAAAGTACACGATTACTTAAGATAAAAAGTATGCTATGACTTGAGTACTCTAATGCTCTTAAAATTAAAAATTAAGATGATGCTACGATTATTTGACACAGGCCATCTATGGTTCGAAACCTGAGCGGAGCAGATGGCGTGACTGTGTCAACTACGTCAACGACAACATGGGCAATGCTGTCGGCAGGTTGTTTGTTAGTAAACATTTTGACGAAGACGCCAAGAAAAGTGTTAGTCTAGTACTCTTATTCCTTTTGCATGAAGACGTTTAAAACAACAAGAAGAAAATCTTTTACGATGATAACAACGTTTAGAATCGAATCATTCAATAAAATAATGAAATTGATTCATCCATTATTTAATTTTTCGTACTCGTAAATTTTGTTTTTTAAGAAAAAAGTCTTTTTAAACGATGATAAAGCTTTTTTTCACTCGAGACTGTGTACTAATGACACTGATGTCCCCACTGCTGCAACAACATTTACGAAATTAAAAAAGTTTCATAACTCTAAAATGGGGGCAGTGAAACATACTTTCTGTACTATCATCTACACATTCCGCTTGATTATTTTGTAAAACATCAGTATTATTGACATTTTAGGCCCTCGAGATGATCGAAGATATCCGGGTGGCTGTGAACGAGCTTCTAACTGAGGTCCACTGGATGGATGATCATACCAAACAACTTGCGATTGAAAAGGTGAGAAAGTGCACCTGAACATTATTAAGCATTCTTATGCAAAAGTAACTATGGCATTTAATAACATCATACGCTCCATTAAGATAATGAATTATGGAATATTAAAGTGAAAGCAAGAGATACCGGTCAAATTCTTTAAATTGTCAAATCTATAAAAGATAATTATATTATGTAACTTAACTATGAAAACGTCTTCATCATTGGAAAATAAATAAATGAGATGTTTGAATAACTTACTGCCTCGGAATAAATACAATACATCCTAATTCGATGGACAGAGTCACAGACATGAACTTTAAATTAGTCTAAATAGTTAGAATCGGAAACGAGAAAATAGATGGTACACTTCTCTAATCGTTTCAGAACAATACTAATTTAAAAACTAACGGCCCATATTAATCACGTAGTTCGTTCAAAATAATGCTGGTCATTTTAATTATAAAGTACAAAAATAATTCGTTCGAAGAAAATTCTACTGCTCTTTTAAATGAATAAAGTCAGAAATGTTTCTACGTTTTTAAAATTAAAAAATACACCTCCGATAGAACAATTAATTGAATTTTTTTAATGAAAAAGAAATAAATCAGAAGACATGATTATAGAGGCAAGTTATTTCGACCTAACTATATTAAAGCAAATGAACAAAGCTATTTGGCGTTTATGTTGTGCCCTTTGCATTGACTTTTCCCCATGGTTTTCACTAACAAAAGACTTATGAAAGAGGAGAGGGCATGAGTTATAAAACTTTCACTACATTAATTGTTTCAGGCGGATGCCATGGCTGTCAAAATCGGATACCCTTCTTACATCCTCAATGACACAGCCTTAGACGAGGAATACAAAAATGTATGTAGTCTACATAATAATTTAGTTCTCTCGAGTAAATTCCGTAAGACAAATAACCTTGACGTTAAGCATAAACATGTGTCACGAAATCCCACTATTCTTTTTGTTTTAATAGCAAGTTTTTTTTCTTAACTACTGTCTAATAATAGTGTTTCATTGTAACACTAGTTATTTGAAACAATTTACTGCAAAGATGTCAGAAAATTAAAGAACGTGTCAGAACAAATAATGATAATTTGATATCTCTTTGTTTGTATTTGTGTGATGTTTAAACAATGACATTGTTCACGGTGACTGTATTGCTGGTATAGCCACGGTATTCATTAAGATGTTATTTATTTTAGACGAATTATCACCCCGAGACCTACTTTGAAAATGTTCTAGAAAATATTCGAGGGATCGCCATCACCAATCTGGAGATGATTAACAAACCCGTCGACAAATCTTTGTAAGTAGTAGCCCAATTTCATTTTTGGTCAATAACTTTTTTCCTATTTTTATTATTTTGTTAAAACTATAATGATAGAATTCATATGTGCCCGCTATATTAAATACTCTCCTCAACATACGAACTTTATAAAACAATCATTTGCGTTAATCTATAGGAATGAAATCTGCAGAGGCATCATAATACTGTGGATTGACATACCTAAATAGATGTAGTAAATTCATCAACGTTCTAGGGTACAATGTCCTCGAACTTACTTCATCAGGAAATGTGTACAAGTTGGTTAATTTCCTTTACATAATACTAATAAATTTACTTTATTACAGATGGTCAACAACCCCAGCTATAGTGAACGCGTTTTACAGCTCAACAAAAAATCAAATAAGTATGCAGTCTTTTATATAAGATTGTATTTCAAGAATTACTATTAATCGGGTTTTCGGGTTTGGTATGATCGGTATATATTCGGAAGTTAATTTTGTGTTTATTTAAATAAGAAATGCTGGAAAACGCTTTTTTCTCGAGCACTAGTTCTTCGGCATTAATCTCAGACCGCATTACTGTTTTGAATAATTTGTATAGTAATGTTAACCAAAGCAGTGTAATGCTCTTTTTAATATAAAAACGTTGTGATTTTCTTAATGAGAAATATTTAATATTAAGAAATATAACGATGTTCTTTTTTCAGTGTTTCCAGCAGGAATATTACAGCCACCTTTTTACAGTAAAGGTTATCCTAAGTAAGTGAACAGGGGAACGAAAAGTCTTACTCGTAAATTTAAGATCTCCAACATAAAACAGATTTGTTTTTTTTAAGAATAACAATGTAACATTGTAAAACCCATATGAGAACATTTTTGAAAATATAGAATAAGAAACTCACACTGTGGGATACGGATTTACTGATCTGCTCCGTTGTAGCAACCTAGCGGATACACACTGTACATGTACTATGCTAAAATCATCCATGGGTATATAATAAAACGAGGAGTTTGTCGTAAACAAGAAAAAAGACGGAACTTTACTTAATAAAATTGTGATAGGATTGAAATGACGTCAAAATACCAGGAGGCGTATCCTTTAGCCTTATATACCAGAACTTGGATTAAATTTTTCGGGTCACTTGACTGAATATAATACTTATTAAAACATTCACATTATTACGAAATGTTGAAAATGATCACAAAAATATACCACAGAAAATATTTTACAACTATGAACTAAACAAATGGTAATAAGTCCAAGAGGGTTTGACTATCCTGACATTTCTCTTATTTCAGATCTCTGAATTATGGAGGAATAGGTATGGTTATTGGGCACGAGATCACCCACGGCTTTGACGACAGAGGTAATGATGTTGGCTTAAAAGATATTTGATCTAATATGAAGTTAAACAAACGCATCTCATCTCAGAAGTGATCAAAACAAAAAAACAACAACCTGAGAACCCAAAAGGGTGAACTCACATTTCCCCGTCACAGTCTCAATGCCTTGAATTACCTCCTACCCACCAACTATTCAAGCCTCTGTCATCATTCGAACCATCACTTTTGTGTTCATCATAGAATAACAAGACAATTTAAATGTATATTCGAACATTGTATTATCGACGCATCTCTATTACCGACGTAAATTGTATACCATGCGTTTCCATATTTTATAGCTTTGACCTAATATGATGAACTCGGTCATTTCTTGTTAAATATTACGTTGTTGTGTTAGTTTTTGTACCGAAATACAGAAGTAATGAGCTAATATTAAACGGCATAAGAAACATTCATTATTTTAACAAGTACGTCGATTAAACACAGCGTTCCTGGGTATTGTGTTACAGGAAGACAGTACGACAAGAATGGTAATCTGAAGCAATGGTGGGACAATGATGTCATCCAGGCGTTCAAAGGGCAAGCTCAGTGTATCATCGACCAGTATGGCAACTTTACCATTGACGATGTTGGCATACAGGTATTAAATAATATAATACTCAACGTTTGTAAAGCACCATGTTAACAACACATCTTTGTAAAAGCCATCTAGGTTATATATATTTATGACATTTGAAGTATGTTACAATTCTCTTGTTTTAAGCATAACTGGTATTCTTGATTTTACCAAAATATTTATTCACTCTGAAAATAGAATATTTTAAAAGGTTTCCATTACAAATAATTCCGTACTAAATTGCCTCTTGTTCTGCTTCAAATGGACATTTTCGAAGATTTATCTGGATTTAATGACCATAGATTAAAAGAAAATAATAGTGTAATTATTATGATATATTTCCATTTCTTATTATACAGCTAAACGGTATACAGACTCAAGGTGAAAATATTGCTGACAATGGTGGATTGAAAGAGACATACCGGGTACGTTTGTAAGTTCAGTGATAATGCCTAATGCCTGCTAAAGACATGGTCTAATGTCCATCACGTAAATATAAGTTTACCATGTAAATCTATTTGATCTTCTTATTCGCCATGGCAAACACCACAGACTGGTGATTTTTTTATTCATAAAGTCCCTTTAGAACATGATATTAATAAACAGTTAAATAAAAGTCGCATACTCTATCTTTACACATTGACGCCTCAAACGCTCCGATCGCCGCCCAACCCAAGCCCACCAACTTGTGTAAGCCTCGTTTAACGCAAATTAAAGAACAAGAGTGTTAAAACGGACTGACTTGTTTTTGTATCATTAGGCCTACCAGAAGTGGAAGAAGGAACATAATGATCAAGATTCAATACTTCCGGGACTGACGCATCTCAACAGTGATCAACTATTCTTCCTCAACTTCGCTCAGGTAACTCAGGGCTGAAGGTTATAAAACTAAGATTGTAAATCAGTCTCAAATCTCAAGCATCTTATTGGCTGAAATGGCGACTGGTCGCCATTTCAGCCAATCAGATGCTTGAGATTTGAGACTGGTTTCCATGCTCAGTTTTATAACCTTGGGCACAAAACGATTCTTCGGAGATGTGAAATAATTTTTTGTTATTTTTTTAAGTGAAGTGACAATATAAGTAAGTTCCGCTTCAGAAAACACAGATTTTTCACACAAATAAATAATTGAACACTTGTAATACAACCAATTTCAAAATAACATATAAAACGAAAACTAGAACCGAGGGGTAACCGTCTGACACAACATACATCCTTTTGAACAACAGACATGGAAAAAATGCGTATTTGTTGAATTTGTTAATGTTTTGTTAATGATTGGTAATAAAAAATAAATTTATTCATTAATTGTCACTGTGACAATAATATAAGACTTGATATTTATAAAAAAAATTTATCATTAGCAAATGTGACAACGGGTAACCTTGTTTGACTCCTAGTGCGACATCTAACTTTGACATTTTTATATTTGCTTCATTCATTATTAGTCTATTAGATTATTTGAACTTGCACAAGTAAATTTTATAATATATCGACCATTTATAAAGGGTCAGTTTGTTGTTATTTTTAGAAAGAACATGTTTTTAATTTTCTGCATTAACTTCCGGGAGAATGACGTTGCTGATTTCTTTTATAGGTGTGGTGTGGAACAACTCGTCCCCAGGCCATGGTTAACCGTATCCTGACCGGCGTGCACAGTCCAGGGAGATACAGGTATGTTGTGTATACACTTCATCAAATATGCACTTATCAATTTGATCATTCTTCAGCTAGTTCAATATGCAATCACGAATTTCATCAAGAATTTGGGCTGACGTTCACAGTCATGAATTAAATTCGTGCATTCTTTAGTTGATGTTTTTGAACTTGTGTTTACACCGTTTTGCCATAAACATGTTTATATTGCATTAATGATAGTCAGGCTGAAGATTACGGGTTCGAATCCCGCCAAAACTGTTATTCTTCTACGGTATTCTTCTAGGATTTCGTCAGTCCAAGATACAGACATCGAATGTGGTTTTCAGATTTAAAAAAAATTGTTTTACAGTCGATGTAAATTAAATAAGTTTAAACTAACTAGAACATTGAAGTGTGTCTATTCTTTTCAACTGACTTTAGAATATAACCGCTAAAGCCAAAACCATAAATGGGGATCCCCGTGATCTTGAAATGTTTGGTATTTATTTGTTTCATCATCGCTTGCAGTTTGATTTCTTCATGTTCTTTATAACATACTAGCTAGTTGTCCCGGCTTGCTCAATATGTAGCGTAAATGGAATAGCATGGCTAGGCGCTGTCGCCGTACGGGTTCGCTCCCCAGTCGAGGCATTATCATTTTATGACAAAAATTAAATTTTTGAAAAACGATAAGTTCAAATTTACATGCACTCTTTGTTGATGAGCATTTCTATCCATTCTGTTTAGTGTTTAAAATTAAATATTATTTAATATATTGTGCAAGATAATATGGAAGCCGATTTTTCAAGCATTTGCCTCCTATCAATTTCTTATCTTTTTTCAGAGTGATAGGGACACTCCAGAACTCTCCAGATTTCAGTAAAGTATTTAGTTGTCCTTTAAACTCATATATGAATCCTGCGAAGAAATGCACAGTGTGGTGATCAAGTTGGTCTTTATCAACCAACGTATTTTATAGAGCTCGTTTTGACTGGACTATCTGCGAGTGTTTTGTGTTCAGTGTTGACAATAAATATTGCAACCTGTTAACAGATAATGTAGTTTGAATTGAAAAAGGAAGTGCTTTCATAACTTTGTATACAAGTGGTGAAATGGAGAAGGATTTCACAAATACTATATGCGGGTGTTATATTTACACATGATCTATTATGTTTTTAAACTTGTTAAGCAATGTGTTCGGTTGCTTAAAAAGAAACTTGAACTGTTAAACTGACCAGTGTAAACTCCTTAGATAAGGTATTCGTGTAAGTCTTTGTGGATCAAATGTGAATTTCTCGAACCTCACAAATGCATAAATAATCAATAAGTCAAAGCACATGTATGAAGATACTAAGTAATTAAGTTGTGGAGGTAATGGCTAATGGTGAAAATGATTAAATGCCTTAAACAGAATTGAGGACTAACAATTCCCAATGGGTGGTCAGCTCGGAATGGAAAAAGGCCATACCCGTGTTAAAATTGGCATAATTATGACGTTGCGAGCATTTAAATGCCGTTGTTTTTAACTAAATCTAGTCTGGTTCCCAGCACACTAGGGACGGGTACTCCAGGCTAAAAAATCCTTACTTAAAGACCTCCCCGTTTCTGTAATCAGCCATAATGACTGTTTTGTACCTCATTTTGACTTCACTAAATGTTACCCTTCTGACTGTTTAAGATGGGGAACACCAGGGGAAATGGTACATTCGGTGAAATTTTGTGACCAGTCAGTTGTAAGTGCATTTCGAAATAAATACAATAATCTTTTATTTTCGAATAACTGAAAAGTTCTGCTGTTATAAGTTTCGACAATATAATGGTATTTTCACTGCGAATTTCATAATAATAAATGTCGTCTGCTAAACTTTATGACGTCATTTCAAGGATTGACATCAACTGTCCGAAGGTACCTATTCCCGTGACGCGCCCCATCATTATGTAACACACATTTATTTTACTGCGGTCTGGAAGTGTAAAGACTTCATATCTATTCTGTACCTCATCTGTTTTTTCGTTTTATTTTAGTTTTAGCTTTTAGTTTCGTCGTGATTTAGAATTATTACACTCGTATACGTACGAGTGGGCAACTAGATTGCCATCATAGGAACATGTCACAAAACTTTCGTGCGTTGTTGTTTGGATTTTTTCTAACTTTTACAAAATCTTTTATATCAATCGAAAAATATCGGTAAATTATTATTTTGAAAAAAAGAAAAAGATTATGAACTGGTTTATATTGTCTTCCAAAACCAAATCAATCACACATTTTGTTCAAAAATCGTATTTTTTCCATTAAAATTCATAAAAACGAAGGTAACAGTTTACGCCTGGTTCCACTGTTACAAAACTTAGAACGGAGACCAATCTCCAATCTTGGCAATCTGATTGGTTGAAATTTAACAGTTTCAGAATTAACAGAGGCTTGCGATCTGAGACTGGTTTCCATTCTCAGTTTAATAACATTGGAACCCGGTCTGTATGTTCATTGATTTGATAATTTTAATTATATTCTGCAATATACATTTTTATTGTTGTGAATTTATGGTATATTTAAAACTACAAGATTATTACAATGGCTTTGCTGTTGTCTTTTTGTTAGTGTCTTGTCCACATGTAATCAATTTTAAACAGATATTGTGTTCCCCGGATTTGTTATTTGTTGAGCGGACCTGAGAAATCACCAGCTCAATAGTAAGATTTTTTTTAAAATTTAACTTCGTCAAATACTGATAAACCAATCATTTGTTCTACGCTGTCTGGATATTTTATAGTATGATTTTAAAATTCAAGTTCCAGTTTAAGATTTTAAAACCAACAGTAGTTCAACGAAGTTGCATAGTTGTTTTCCGGTAGTTTATATATTTTAATTTAATCACCTCTTCAAGATTTTTAAAACAATCTATACTACACACATATCTAGTCTACAGAATTTTATACAGTTTGAAACATTTTTTTCAAAGCCTTCGTTAAAGACGATTGCCTTAGCTTCCGATTTCACATATGAATTTTGCAAGTGCACCGTCATGGTTTGCATAATTTCCGACCTTTTTGGGGTTGTTTCACGAAAATCTAAATTGCCATAAGCTATAACTATTGGGAAGGGAGAGATTTGTTTTCTTATTTAATACTTGTTTACAGTAGCGCTATTTGTGCAGTGTGGTGGCAGAAAAAGTCGCCCCTCACATATAGACAGTACTGCTATCAGTGAAAAAATCCGTTACTGATGTCATGCAGTGATGAAAACGTTTATCACCTGGCTATCCGATCAAACTTTTTGGGGTTGTCCATGCTAGCTCAGTCGGTAGCGTTTTTTTGGAATTGCATGGCTAGGTGCCGTCGCCGTGACCGCGAGGGTTCTCTCCCAGTAGAGGCAGTATCTTTTTAATTAACTCTGTTCCGTGCCGATGGTGAATGCGTACAATGTATCACCTTGTGAAAAGGGGAATTACTACAATCGTCTTTAAATAGTTAACATGCCCTTCTTGCACAGCTGTTGATGCTATCCCGTAAATTTCGAAACTTATCTTTTTTCGAATTTGGCTCATAGTTATTTAGTTTCCTCTTACAATTAATGTGTGTAGATCTAGTACTCTATCTGGGCTAAAACATAAAAATTGGTTCAATTCGGAAAATCACCTTCCTTTTTATTAAAAAAAGAACAAGATTTGGTATCTTACAATATTAAAGATATAATGCTTACACTTATCTCCTAATACATTTTTAATTCAAAATGGCACAGCTCTGGAATTTCAATTTTGCAATGAACTGGATAAATTTATTTTCATCATTTGATGTTGTAACATATGTCCATGTATTTTACGCTAACAATGAACTTTTCTACTACTAGCTATAAGTCATTCGATCAGAACACTAAATGGAATAAATCTAACTTGTCAACTGATCAATCATTTAATAAACAGAAGATATAAAAAAGTTTTTATTTTTTGAAATCTGTCAAGAAATAAATCGTTCTGTATGCAATGGCTTCTGTTCTTCAAAGTACCGTTCTTTGGTTTAGCGGATAGTCGGGAATTTATCAAAATTCGCAGAAAGTTTCAGGATTTTCCACTTTCGGCTGTGGTGTGATATAAAGACTGATCGAGCACCAAGATTTTACACTGTTGGCACAAGACATGATCGTATCACCTTTAGTAAAGAGCAATACTCATTTGCAATTAGAGCTTGTATATTAACGACTCTACCCCAAGTCAAAATCCGAATGTTTGTCACTATTATTACACGAAAAAACGAATGTTCGTGAGTTATTCTCGAACATCAACAGTGTTCATTTTCCTATTTTAAGGTAAGCCGACAAAAGTTATAAATACTTTTTATGAATGGCAAAACTATTTGTAATTAATCCTAAAATATATCACAGTACTTCTTATCCAACACTATGGCTTGTAGCAATCGCATAACTCCCATATAGGGAATGTCCTCACTTCGGTATACTAGTATACAAATTAATATTTTGGAGAGCGTTTAGCCGAGGTTTTTACTACATCAATAACACAACAAACACGTTTCGTGCTGTTAAAAAGGTTAAAATATACGACATGCATGCCGAAATAAGTCATAATATGCTTTTTTCCTCAAGAACCTCCTGCGGAAACAGAGGTCCACCATAAAAACTTCTTTCTAAACCATAACATGTTGAATGAAATTCGAATATCAGATCACACAATTTTAAAATTTTATTACTTTAATTTTTCTATTCCAAACATCATGCATTTCATAACAAGTTCGTGAAATATGGCGGCAAGTGAGGCGTCTTTATGGCCGCTCATATACATTACAAGTTTCACCTAATTTAAAGTCTATAAAGACGACAATGTCAATAACGTCTTGTAATTACAAAAAAAACAATATGCTAACAAGTTTAATCTTATTAAAGAAATACTCGGATCGTATTGCTTCTAAGACTAATAATTATAGTTTTAATTTTGTTGTTGATTTTACAGACACATAATAAGGAATAAAACTTAGAATTCTGATCTTTATAAAAACGGACCGTTTTCTAAGAAAACAAACAGTAACCTAGTTTCGTGATTACAAAATCATCTGTCCTTGATTTTCAATGTGGACAGACATCGAAAGACAATTTAAAAGATTCTAAAACTAAATTACAGAATTAGTTTTCTTTATGAGAAAATCAACAGAATTTCGGATCAGCCCGGGGCTAGGCGGCGTATTAAAGTTGATATTATTTGTCCGTTTATATCATGCCACCTCTCCCTGCAGCAAATACATAAAATCCCACATTAAAGGGTTTATAAAGGTTTCTCTAGAAAGCCAAACAGGAAGTTAATAAAGTATTTTCAGATCAACCATTAAATTTCTATGGTCATAAAATTATTTTGATGGTGAATTTTAAAATACACGAATCAAAATGAGCTTCTCTTAAAATTATTATGCACACGCAAGTTTAAATCATAATCACGTTTATATTATTTGTCCGTTTATATCATGCCACCTCTTCCTGCAGCAAATACATGAAATCCCACATTAAGACCACCCACCCAAATAGTTCACAACACCCTGAAAAATTAGGCCACTATTTCAATATCTCTTTTTTTAGTTTTGCACTATTTTCTAACCCAAAATAACTACCACTTATAAGACCACTAAGAAGGTTTAAACAGCTGGACTTAACTGAAATTCGACCTTTGCAACAGCAAAACAGATGCTAAAACCAACACACCCAATTCATATTAATTTCCTATGAGTACATTCGTATAATATGGATTTAAAGCAAAACTGACAATAGAGCACAACATATATTTATTCTACAGTTCAAACACAGTAAAACATGTCTGTACAATTGCATTCCTGAGATCATGTAAAAATACAAAAAATACAATGTCAAGAGAAAAATCTGTAACACAAATATACCATTTCTTAACATTTTTATTGATCATTAAATTGGTGTATTGTAAAACATAAGAAGGATTTAAGCAGTCATAAATATATTATAATATTGTAAACGTTAGTTAAAAATAAAAGATCCAAATAAACACACTAAACAAACTTTTTACTTAATCTCTTTATTTCCTAAATACTAATGGATTAGGAAAGATAAACGTTCACCCTTTGAAATCATAAATAATTTAAAATTTTCTGAATTTTATTTAAGTGCCAAACTTAATTATCAATACATAAGGCAGACAGGATTAAATTAATTCTACAAACAGTGATTTTTAGGCATTTGCCATGCCAGTGCTGCTATATAATCTGTTTCCTGTCCCAATTATGTCTTTAAATTTTAAATAATATCTTGCACTTGAGTATCTTATTTATATTAGCTTATTATTTAATTATAAAAAGTATAAGTTAGTGTAACTACAATATAAAAGATGAAAAATGAGCAAAATGACAGAAGTTCAAAATATTTAGAGACAGAGAAAGAAAGACTGCCATTCAAGCAGGAGATTTTTTCTATTTCATCTAACAATACCTTTGAATGTCAAGGAAAAGACCTTCAGCAGTTGTATGCTCCAACAATAATAGTATCCAAACTATTGTTGGATATGCCTGCCTTGAGTGGGAGTGTCCCGCCTATTGTGGGAGTGGCCTTCCTTGAGTGGGAGTGTCCCACCTATTGCGGGAGTGGCCTGCCTTGAGCGGGAATGTCCTGTTTTTAGTAGGAGTGTCCCACA
The DNA here is from genome assembly GCA_038501625.1 of Corbicula japonica. Taxonomy (NCBI): domain Eukaryota; kingdom Metazoa; phylum Mollusca; class Bivalvia; order Venerida; family Cyrenidae; genus Corbicula; species Corbicula japonica. Next base: position 760,591 of record JAZAYU010000102.1, on the reverse strand, counting down.
AAGTGATAGTTCCACCTTTATTGGGAGTGTCTACATGATGTGGGCCTATCTTGCATAAAATTTGAGGGTCCAAAGGAGAATCCCACCTACAGTGGGAATGTCCCATATAAAACAATCGATAGGTGCAGTGACCAACCTACATTGGGAGTGTCAAAATTAAAATGTGACTGTCTTCTAAAGTGAGAGCACCGCATCTAAAGTAGAAACATCCCATATAAAGTTGGTGTGTACCACCTTTAGTGGAAGTGGCTAACCTAGAGTGGGAATATTCACAGGTAAAATGTTGACCAGGCACTTCACATCAAGTACCAATAAGAAAGGGCTCTGTAGGGTGTAGAGTCTTGGTCTTGATACACTTCCACAACCAGCTGTCTCTGACACACACTCCCTTACACTTCACAGGGGGACCCTACAAACAAGAAAAACAAATCTTAACATATACCTGACAAAGACTGTAAAATGCCCTTAATTCTTTAATTTTACATTAAAGAAATGCCCCATTAACAGATAAGGTGAGGCCATCCTTAAAAAAGTTTGAAGTTGTCCCAATGACTCCTAAAAACTGGCCTGACTAACTTGGAAAAAAAATACATTTTTAATGTTGAGGTTTTCATCACCATACTAAAAATCCCATAAATTACAGATCTGCACATTAACACCAGTTTGGAAAATTTAAGAACAAAAGAAAAAGCTAAATAAATTGAAATCACAGTGCCTATACAGGCCTATTAATACCAATTGGAATGTTTATAAAATGGGTTCAAGTCTCTGACCTCTTTACCAAATGTCAAAAAACTTTTGGTGCCATTTCCTGCAGTTTTTTCTGTCTAAATAAAGAAAATAATGTATTAAAACATCAAAAATAAACCTAACAGTTGTTTTTATCAGTGCAAAGTAAAATGTTTTTTTCACCCACAAAATCCAGAAAAATGTGTTTTCACTACTTGTGAAAACAATACTTGGACAGTTCACTTGTATCTTACACTAGTAAATAAAAATATTGAATTTCAAGCAAATTTCTTTGAAGTTTATAGTATGGTACTCAACATTTGATAAGGGCCACTTTTGTAGACTGTAATTTATTATTTTTAGGTTACCATTTTGAACAGTTTAAGACACATTAAGTTTTGTTTGTATTGTTAATTTGATAAAACCGATGAATAAGTCATCTGAATTGATTACTGAACTGAAACATTGGTGTAAAATTATCTAAGCGGGAGAACTTACTGACTACCAAATAGGCCCTTATCAAATTTTGAGTAGTATATTTTTGCTGAAGATTATACAACTGAGATTTGAAACCAGTCTCAAATCTCAAGCATCTGATTGGCTAAAATGGCAACCAGTCACAATTTCAGCCAATCAGATCCTTGAGATTTGAGACTGGTTTCCATTCTCAGTTTAACAAGAGGTGTTTGTCAAACACAAATGCCCCCCCTGACGTGCAAGTGATATCTATTAGCATTGAATTTAAATTTTTGGAAATTTAGAGACTTTTGTAAGCTTTAGCAATGAAGGGTACCAGTCATGAAAGCAATTTACAAGACGGTGGAACTCCTATATATCAATAACCAGGTCATCCAATGAGAGGATTACATTTACCTCGACAAACATAAGCGCGTGTAGATTAACCTAGTCTAACACAAAGGATTTTATTGTAATTTAAATCAAATATTCGCTATTGGCAGAGATATAGTAGCTCTAGTGTTATGTCAATTCCGGTAATGTGCAGGCTTTAGTGACCATCCATACGAAACCAAAGCATTTAATAAACACAAGTGAGTGATAATCAGTGCCTATTTATGACACGGCATATATTGAAATAGTTTAAAATTAATGTTATGGATCATTAATATATATCTTTACTTGAAATTGTCATGGGGAAAAATAATCACAACTTTACACTGAGAAGTATTTTATTTTATTATACAAATAAACATAAAAACATTGTCTAGTTATTGATCGAACAAGGTTTTTTGTTGTCAAGGCCACCGTGACCTTGACCTTTGACCTACTGACCCCAAAACCAATAGGGGTCTTCTACTGGTCACGACCAACTTCCACACCAAATATGAGGTCTGTATCACAAAGCGTTGTCTAGTTATTGATCGGACAACGTTTTTGTATGCAAAGGCCACTGTGACCTTGACCTTTGACCTACTGATCCTAAAATCAATAAGGTTATTCTATTGGTCATGACCAACCTCCACACCAAATATGAGGACTGTATCACAAAGCGTTGTCTAGTTATTGATCGGACAAGGTTTTTGTGGTCAAGGCCACTGTGACCTTGACCTTTGACCTACTGACCCCAAAATCAATAGGGGTCTTCTACTGGTCATGACCAACCTCCACACCAAATATGAGGACTGTATCACAAAGCGTTGTCTAGTTATTGATCGGACAAGGTTTTTGTGGTCAAGGCCACTGTGACCTTGACCTTTGACCTACTGACCCCAAAATCAATAGGGGTCTTCTACTGGTCATGACCAACCTCCACACCAAATATGAGGACTGTATCACAAAGCGTTGTCTAGTTATTGATCGGACAAGGTTTTTGTGGTCAAGGCCACTGTGACCTTGACCTTTGACCTACTGACCCCAAAATCAATAGGGGTCTTCTACTGGTCATAACCAACCTCCACACCAAATATGAGGACTGTATCACAAAGCATTGTCTAGTTATTGATCTGACAAGGTTTTTGTGGTCAAGGCCACTGTGACCTTGACCTTTGACCTACTGACCCCAAAATCAATAGGGGTCTTCTACTGGTCATGACCAACCTCCACACCAAATATGAGGACTGTATCACAAAGCGTTGTCTAGTTATTGATCGGACAAGGTTTTTGTGGTCAAGGCCACTGTGACCTTGACCTTTGACCTACTGACCCCAAAATCAATAGGGGTCTTCTACTGGTCATGACCAACCTCCACACCAAATATGAGGACTGTATCACAAAGCGTTGTCTAGTTATTGATCGGACAAGGTTTTTGTGGTCAAGGCCACTGTGACCTTGACCTTTGACCTACTGACCCCAAAATCAATAGGGGTCTTCTACTGGTCATGACCAACCTCCACACCAAATATGAGGACTGTATCACAAAGCGTTGTCTATTTATTGATCGGACAAGGTTTTTGTGGTCAAGGCCACTGTGACCTTGACCGTTGACCTACTGACCCCAAAATCAATAGGGGTCTTCTACTGGTCATGACCAACCTCCACACCAAATATAAGGACTGTATCACAAAGCGTTGTCTAGTTATTGATCGGACAAGATGTGGTCTACGGACCGACATACCGACCGACATACCGACCGACCGACCGACCGACATGTGCAAAGCAATATACCCCCGCTTCTTCGAAGGGGGGCATAATAATTTTGGGCATAATATGCTTACTGTGTGTTCCTTGGGTAGAACAATGTGAGTAGCTTCAGCTTTACTAAACTCTGGCACAACCTCACCATCAAAGCTAAATGGTTGTCAAGGAAAATATCTGTGTTGATTACAATGACCTTGTAATTTATAAACAGGTTTTATCGCATGTGCTAAAAGTTCAGATCCAGCCGGCAAATCTAAACAGTCTGATCAGGATCTACACTGTTCATTTGTGGCCAAAAATTCTGACAACTCTGTCTGAAATGTTGATTATATTAGGTCTAAGGATTGCCATTCATCTGCGGTGGATCCAGAGGGGTGTTTCAGTTGTGTTGCTCAACCCCCCCCCCCCCACCTCTTTTTGGGCAGCAACATTTATTTTCATGGAAATTCTAACCTGGATGTTGGAAATTACATGTATCATGCAACTACCTCAAGACTGGCCCAAATGAACCCAATATCCGGAAAGCATTCACATAACTCTGCTCAAATAAAATCAACTCAGTTTTAAATAAATGGTATCACTAATAAGATGTCCGAGTTTAAAAAAACAACACAAGTTTTCTCAAATTCATCCTCGCACATCATCAAGCATTAGTTTTTTAAATATAATTTGACAGAAGCAACTGATATTTTGACAGTCTGCTATGTTAAGCAAATGATTATTTGAAATCAAAACTGACCGATGGGAAACTATGCCCAAGATCCCAAAACAGCGTCTAGAAACCAGATTTCAATCCTAAGCAGATGCTTGGTTGAAATTGGGCTCTGACTGCGAGACAACAAACAAATCTATCAGAAACAAGAATATTTGAGACTGATCCTCATTATAAATGTTATATTAGATTTTGGGCTCTTGAAAAAAGAGAGATTATTCAACATCATAGTACAAGATTATAAAACTGAGTAAGGAAACCAGTCTCAAGTCTTAACATCTGTCTCCATTTCAGCCAATATGATGCTTGAAATTTGAAACTGGTCTCAATTCTCGTATTTATTATCCAGGCCCCATACTTCGCAAACATAGTATTGTAGACACAAACAGTTTAGGTAAGTGATATTGGGACCTGGGACAAACATAAACTACGATGATTGGAGACCAGTCCTAAAACTCTAGTTTTTGACTCCATTAAACTTTTTTGCTCAACATAATTCTGTGCTCAAATATAATTGCCCAAAGTTATAAAACTGAGCATGGAAACCAGTCTCAAATCCCAAGCATCTGATTGGCTCCATTTCAGCCAATCAGATGCTTGAGATTTGAGACTGGTTTCCAATATCAGCTTTATAACCTTCAGCCAATATGTCCACAACATTAAACGCCATCATAAATAAGAAACTGTCTCCATAATGGTGGGCTTCATTCCAAGTTGATGTTTATTATAAGTATCATGCACGAGTGTGAGGTGAAGATGGAAAAATCTGTCACCGAGGGTTAACTGTTTTGCGGGAACGAGGCTCTGCCGAGTTCCCGCCAAAACAGTTCACCCGAGGTGACAGATTTTTCTATCTTTACCGAATGTCTCGTGCAAGATACTTTTTCTTGCATACCTTTTTTTATTTATAACATTTCTGTGTATGTAGACAAACTAATTTATTTTCCTTATGTTCAAATATTGACATTTACGTAAACCTTTTTTTACAATGACGTCACTAACTTGAATATATTACGTCAGATACTTGAAGACGTGACGTCACTCACGTGACTCATTCTACACGGGGGGGTGTAGGATCGAAATTTCCTACACGGGTGAAAACACCGGATGACCTGATCTGGTATGTAAGAATAGAGGTTTTACTGTATGTAAGGATACGCTATAATATATCTCTTGAGACTTTTATAATCCTTGCTATCTTCAGGAATGTAGATCTTGGCTCCAGTGAAAATATTTGCCAACACCTGAAAATACATTCAAAAATCTTTTTTGAAGCCCAGTGATTAAGTGAAATATAAGCAGAAGAAAAAACAATGAATGAATCAAATCACTTTTCCAAGTATGTGACTCATTTGGATCTGGAACATAAATTGATTCAAACCACCATAAAGATTCACAAAGAAAAGTAAGAGACTAACATTAAAGGCATTGTATCCTTAAAACAGAAATATTTATTTTGAAGGGCTGAATCCCCTAAACAGAGGCTTTGTTTAAAAAGCTTTGAAATGCTATTTGCATTAATTGAAGCTTTGACACTAGATAACACCTTTTCACTTTAAACACTTAAGAATACACACTGCATGAAGAGAAACACTTCATGACACTGCACTGTGACAATGCTGAGCTATAAATGTAAGTTTGACACTGGAGCTGCAGACCTGGATCCTGTGCAACAGATTATTTAAATATTTCTCTTAAACACTGAGAAAATTGCATTTAGTTTAACAGAATACATACCCCTGTGGATGACTGTTGTACTTTAGGGGGATGATAGTACTGGTTCAGATGTTCTGGATTTTTCTGGTAACAGTCAGCTCCATATCTACACTCTGGTTTGGACTAGACAAATAAAGAAACTTTTGCAGGTTCAACCATTTTCACTTTTGCAAATCGACATCTAAAGAATGATTTTTGTTATTTTGTTAATTACATTGTTAAGAACCCTTGTGTTACTAAGTGTAAAATTCAAGAATAAACAAAATATTTCCTTCTTCTACTTCCAAAGAAAGTAAGAAAAGGTCTGTAATGCCAATGTTATATAGACAACTAATTATTTGTTTAACTTACTCATTTTACTTTATGATTTGATGGCTTTTAAAGTCTTACTCCTGAAAAGTTCTATATAAGAATCATTTATCCACGATTTTTTAAAGTTATGAAAACCCTACTATACATCATTTTAGTTTTTGATCTATTCTGTTATAAAAAAAATTCAACAAACCTTTTTGGCTGGACTTGATTCTTCACCATTCTCACTAGCACGCTTGATTGGTTTGGACGGAGAACTTTGTTCCTTCTTTGGTGAAAAGTATTTTGCAATACCCTTGCTAGGACTGGCTTCAGCCTTGACAGGCGTAGAGGACATGGAAGATGTCTTCGATTTTGATGGAGTTGCATTGCTGTTACCTGAAAAAAAATGTAAGAAAAGATAAAGATACAGTAATGGTTTTAACAATTTGAACTATTACAAAGTTTTTTATCAATTCTTGTATCTAATTAAATTTAAAAGACAATATTTCCTATTACGCATTGAGAGATAAATAACCATTAAATGCTGTCACAACATGCAACAACATCACAGGACAGTTACAAAATATGTTATGAAAATATTACTTTCCAAAAATGTGACAAAATGTAGTGTAGACACAAATTGGCCTTCAACTAGTGTAGATCCAGATTCGCCAGGGCCCAAGATCATAAAACTTAGTTTGGAGATCAGTCTCAAATCTCAAGCATCGGATTGGCTGAAATGGCAACCAGTCGCCATTTCTGCTAATCAGATGCTTGTGATTTGAGACTGATTTCCTGATTTAGTTTTATGATCTTGGACCCAGGTTGTCTGATCAGAGTCCAAACTGTTTTCCATTCAGCCATTAAGTGCCAAGCCACAAAACTCTGAACAGACATTCAATGGCCACCGCAACTTCCACAACAGAAGGATAAGTTGACTTATGTGATGATTGACCAAAGGCTAGATGCCAACACCAGACGAACTATGATCACTATATACCTCATGTCTGACCATCAGCTCTGATGAATAAACACTTACCATCATTTTCACTGTTCACATCTGTGTCATCGCCGCTGGAGGATTTACTCTTTTTATCGGAAGTTATTTTCTTGCCTTTAGATGTACCAGGAATAACCAGGTCTGAGGTCTCTTTTGACTTCTTAAAAAGTTCCTACAAAATAAGAAACCAAATAAAATAATGGATTTATTTTATTATGATCTGCACAAAGTCACCTTAGTGCAAAAATGACACAAGCACCATTGTTTTTAACCCTTTCCTCCATACATACACATTTTTAAGCATGTGTGACCAGTGTAGATCCAGATCTAAGCAGCCTGATCAGGATCTGCACTGGTCGCAGTTTGGTCAGAAATAGCCTAAGGAATCAAAAAGCGAACAGTTTAGATCCTGATCAGATGGCATGGATGTGCCAGCTGATCTGTATCTGAACTGTTTGCCCATGCAATAAAGGTGCCTCTATTGAGGACGGGTTAAGAATGAGTTATACCATTTTTGCACTGGGGTAAAGGTACATACAGGGTAATAATAACATCATGTTGCAGAAATAAAAATATTGACCTGTTACTCCATGTGAGATGGCTGTTATCACATGGGTGAACAGTGTAGATCCAAATCAGCCAGCACATCATTCTGTTCTGTTTGATCAAAATCTACCATGTTTGTTGCTAGATTCAAATAAATATTTTTTTCAGACCAAGAAGCAAAAAATATAGATCTATAGTACACAACACAAATGTGCCAGCTGATCTGGACATATACTGGTCACACAAGCAATAAAACCGATTTATAAAGCCAAGTAAAGAGTAAACACACAAGATATGAAAACTATGACATACACATCTATTTCAAGGATAACATTAGAAAAAGACAATACATGTTTTTCCAGTGTGGTCCTTGTTGTGAAAGGTGTTAACCCTTTACTACATAGATATAGCTTTATTGCCTGGGAAACACTGTAGATCCAAATCAGCTGGCACATTCATGCCATCTGATCAGGATCTACACGGTTTGCTTCTAGATTCATTAGGTTATTGTTTACCAACATGTAACCTGTGAAGATCCAGAGCAGATGGCACAAACGATCTGGCTGATCTGGATCTACACTTGATTTATAATATTATATGGAGTAAAGGATTAACATGAACATTTTCTATCACAAAAATGTGTTTGTGTCACAAGTGTTATAAATGCTCATGTGAAAAATGGCATTAACCCACTCCTCCATACAATGTCATCATAGTGCTAATACAGTTTAAGTTCCATTGAAATAATTATTGCACTAAGGTGATAATATGTATGTTAATTTGTAATGATATATAGACCATTTACATGTACCAGTCTGTCAATTTTATGACTAATTTTTTTCATTAATTTTAAATTTCAATGGCACATGGAACCCTTTCACTGAGAACTGGACAAAGTCTGACCAGCCAAAGATTTTGAAAGCCTTGTTTCTTACCTTAAGTCTGGGTAGGTCTGTAGCCTCTTTCCAGGATTTGTCATCTCTTATCTTTGTTACTCTCGGAAATCTGATAGAAATACCATCTGCTGTGTGAACCTGCAACATTCAGCAAGGTTTCTACATGTAGCATGAATACCCAAATAAACTGATAAGCAAGAATATCAAAAATCTGAACGAAAATACCTGTTCTGAAACAAAAATATTTAATATTAGGAGAGTAAATACAAGATCTGAACCAATAATAAACTGCAATCATTTATCAATAAAAACTGTTTGATTGCTTAAAGTGAGGAAAATGAATGCCATAAATTATAAATTCAGTCTTGAACACAAAACAAGAGATGTGATTTCATTAATTATTTTTACCCAAGACAACTCTTCTTTTCAATATAAACATCAATTCTTCAAAACTTCAACTAAACCCCACTTTGGTGTAAGAACAGCTTTAAAGCTATTTTATACAACCTCAGCTTAATGCCAGTTAACCCTTTTTTCCATATATAGGCATTTTTAGGCATGTTCAACCATTGCCCATGCCATGAGGGCCTGTATATGGAGAATAAGGTTGACTAGCCTCATCTTTACAAAGCTCTGCTACTGATATTAGTTTAGACTAATGAGGACAAATTTTCAAGCAGAAACCTCAAATGACATTTTTGCATGGGCATAGGTTCACACATTTTTAATAATCTTGTTGAGTAAGATATTACACACTGACAATTCGCTGGGGAAGGGTTTCACACTCTCATCCTAGGGACCAAATATGCTAAAAATTAAACCAGTGTAAAATGAGGTCATTTCTGCTTAATATCCATTAAGACTAATCTCATCTGAATGTAATGTTAGACTAACCTCAGCTTTACTAAACTCTGCTCCTGCAATTTCCCAGACTGGTGCTTCCTTTGGATCAGCTGAAACAAAGTCTGGAACCATGTTCTTTTTCACATTCAACCAACTCGGTACCTTGGTGGCATTCTTGCTAATCTTTTCCATTTTAAGTTCTTTTTGCAGTCTTTCTAGAGTTGCATCATCAAAACCGTTACCGACCTTTGTCACCGTACACCACTGATCGTTTGCCGGATCATATGACCCCATCAAGAAAACTGACATCATACCACCTGCAAGTTAGAGAAAAAGACTCAGTTGTCATGTGTTGTGATGTCCAAGCAATAAACTTTGTCACATATATATCATACGTTGTTTTTTCAATCATCGGTTCCTTAAACATTTGGCATTATCTCAATTTAACCCTTTGCTCCATATTTAAGGGTTTTATCACAAGACTTAGTGTGACCAGTTGAGATCAAGATAAGCTGTAGCATCAGTGCCATCTGATCTGGATCTACAATAGTGGCATATTGGATGAAAATAACCCGAGTTGAACAGTGTAAATCCTGATCAGATGGCAAGAATGTGCTGGCTGATCTGGATCTACACTGTTCAGCGATGCAATAAAGGTGTATCAATGGAGTAAAAGGTTATATTGCATGAATTATCTCAAGTACCGTAAAATTTTTTAATATTTTGACTGTGGTGCCCATACAGCCATATTATCTTTTAAAAAGCTATGTATGTTTAAGTATTAGAATATTCAGTTTCCACATCTAACACTTAGAAAATTTAATCACACTGAACATATTCACTTCTACCTCCATTGTTAGCAACTTTTTGTTTGTTTTTGTTATGTACAGAGCTGTACTTTTTTAACAGAACTTTGTTCTACAGCTTGTCATTTCTTTTGCAATGACTGCAACAGATAAGTTCTCTCACCTTTATTTCCTGTGCCGTAGAAAGCTCCCAGTACAACAAGATCTGCCGAGTCAGCCATCTCACCTTCGTTTAGATAGTCCTTCTTAATCTTCAGCCAATGACGCTTTCCAGGCTCATACAAACTCTAGAAAATAAATACTTTTGCAATTCCAGTAAAATCCCTCATTAAGACAACCTGGGCTTCCTACGCTGAATCCTATTTTGCGCACAAGCGTCTGCAATAGTCTTTGTCAATGCGGCACTGGACCAGAGTTAAAATGCCATACATTGAGACTTAATTTGCATTTTCACTCGTTCTAAGGAAATATTTCTAGCATGGGATAGGAAATAAAAAGTTAACCTGATATGATTCAAAACCGGAACTGGTTGATAAACTATATATTCTTTAATTTTAAAATTAAATTATTCTTGCAAGACAAATAATGGCTAATTAAATTTGGTTGAGGGTATCAATTTCCCCAGCATGAAAACATGAAAAATTGACAGATGTGAAATAAAGTGACTTAGCAATACTTACATTAACATCTTTGAGAACAAGTCCTTCAAGTCCTTCCTGAAACACCCGTGTCATCATATCCGTCAAATCATCTTCATCCTGCAATGTACACAAACATTTTCTTATGTTAACTTAATTAATTATTTATTTTTAAGCTAATTTCATCAGCTCCTTTTTGATCACATACAATAACCATTACCTAAACTGTAATCATGACAAGTTGGTCCATAAAGACAATCACTTAAAGTGGGCTGTTGTATTCTTAATACAGCTATTTAACAATTTACAGTGATTTAGACACTGAAAAGGTAAGTGTTTTGCAATTACAAAATAGCTCAATGCAGTTTAATAATCTGGAAAGTGAGATTCCAGAAATTTATTTTCATCCTGGTTTCATAACATTTAAAATGTGACAGTAAAAAATGATCAACAACTGTTTTAGTACCTCACCACTAGGAAAACATACTAGTTTCACATCTTTATGCTGAATCAATAAAGAATTATGATAGATCACACTTACTGTGATGTGCTTCATCTCAGAAAACATAATCCTGTTGGGAATTTCCTTCATCTCTTTCTTCAAGATCTTCTTTCTCTCTTTAATTGGTCTACAAAGACAAAGTAACATTGTGTATTTGATTTTACTGATTCTGTGGTCTCAACTTATTAAGAGGCAGGGGGTGGGGGTAGATTTCCAAAGGCAATATTTACCCTATGACTGCACATTTTGAGTGGAACAGCTATTTTGTTGTTTTTTAGTTTAGAGACCCCCTTATATTTTCAATAAATTCTTGTCCATGGAATAATGTCTTTTATTACCCTACATGTACATCAATCTACACTGTTCCTTTCTTGGACAGAAATGAACATATGAATCGGAAAGTGACGGTGAAGATCCTGATCAGCCAGCAAAGATGGGCCAGCTGATCTGAATCTACACAGTTTATGCATTTGATTGTAATGTAATGTAGTGAAGAGTTAAACCCCCTATTTCTTTGAAAAATCCTGTATTATCATTTTATTTCGCGCAGGTTTAATTAGGGTATTTCTGGCTAGGGTAAATGCAAGATATTGAATCCTAGTGTCATCACACCCTGTAATAGAAATATACAGTTGCAAAAATTTATGCCTAAGCGATTACATGTGTATCCATTGCAGATTTTTGTCCTTGTGAAATTAAATGCTGAAGAAATAATGAGACCACTGTTGACATGTATTGCCTCTGTAACAGTGTAAGTAATTTTCAGTTTTTGTATTAAAGTGCTGTGTACTCTCCAATTCCAGAATTACTCCTGATACTTTTTAAGTACACAATGTATTATGTATATAAGTACTTTATTGAAGGATGCAATTTAATTCTGCCATTTTATATTGGGCAGACTTTTGCCTCTGAGTAATAGAAACAAAGAGACTACAAACTTACTTATCCATGATATTTTCTCCATTGATGTGTAGACAGTCAAACACAAACAGACAGACATTGGCATCTTTGAACTGTTCTTTCTGAAAATATAAAACATCATGAGTTTTAACGTAAGCAACTTTCCCATTACAAAGATATTGATTATAGGCAACTGACAATATTCGTCTTCTCTCAGTGTTAACTTCTTTACATAGGACATGTATCATTTTCCCATTCTCAAAACATTACTTTTAACCTCTTTCTTCAACTCAAAATGATAACTTTTGGCCAAAATTGTCTATAAATCATTATCTTAAATTTAACCATATTTATGCACTAACCATATTAATTTTAACAATAACTTAAATTGTAAGTTTGTGACCAAGATCATAAAACTGAAACTGGAGACCAGTCTCAAATCTCAAGCCTATGATTGGTTGAAATGGAGATTAGTCTTCTTCTCAATTAATTAGATACTTGTGATTTGAGACCAGTCTCAGTTTTATGATGTTGGGCCCTGATTTTAGAGACGCCATAATTCCACACTTAATATGCAAAAGAATCTAACATAACTACTTTCAGAAGTTACATGTACCAAATAGACTGTTACCTTGTGTTTTCCCAGTGTTCCAAATGGCAGGGGATTTCCAGTGTTTGTGTCAATAAGTAAAACCTCGGCATCCAATATTAAATCATCTCCAGTTGGAAAAGCTTCAGGGATGTATTCTTTAAAATGTGAAACCTGAAACAGAAGAAAGTTGAACTTTTGATTTTACAAGAAGCAAGGTCCAAGTATCACATAGCCCTTAATTATAATTCTGTGTTAGGTTACAACATATAATTGCACAAAGGAAAACATGGTTATCTTCAATTCAACCTCATTAAAATCAGATACCACTTAATTATATAGTAAATCAGCTTTACTGTATGCACCTTCACCGGAATTCAAAACAATACTGCTGATGACAAAAGGTTGGAGGCTAGAGGCTGAAATGTTTAGGTTCCCACATTCGTATTAACAACTGATCTGAATATACAGACTTGTCTCAGTGGCTAATTCTAAAATCAAATTTAACCCTTTACTCCATATATGCAGGTTTTATATTGTGTGCAACCAGTGTAGATCCAGATCAGCCTGCACATGTGTGTTGTATGATCTGGATCTATAAAGGTCACCTGCTGGTCAAAAATAACTCAATAACCCAAACTGAACTGTGTAGATCCTAATTGGACAGCATGGATATGCAGGCTGATCTGGATCTTCACTGTTCCCCCATGGGTAACAGGTATATCCCATGGAGAAAAGGGTTAATGAAATTTCGCTACAGTAAAATAAAAACAGTTACCTTATGTGGAAGCACAGGTTTCAAACTTCGGCTGAAGTACTGGAAGTTGGAACCTTTTTTATGCATCTGGACTCTCTCACCATCATACTTTATTTCTGCGTAGAAACCATTGGGGCATTTCTTCATAGCCTGATGCACAGAGCGACATGCTTCTGCCTAATAATACAAAGGCTATGAGCTATTTAAAACAGGACATTAAATGAAATACACGACATACAATGGCAACAAAGGGCATTGTCCCAGGTGTGTTTTGAAATGGTATTTAAATAGTACTCAAATAGTGTTGTACATGTAATAAATTACTGATGAAAAGAATAAAAAAGATATTGTCACCAGCAGTTAATCTCATTCTATTTTTAATGATACTTACACTGTCAATAAACTAATGTGATGATATCAGGCACAGCACCGGACAAGTGCCTTTGGTAAAAATTTTGTGCCATTTTAGTTGTTACTAAAGTTAGAAAGAACTTACAGTTATTTATCATTTTCTAATAACTAATATGTGATTTTATTACACATTTTGACAAAAAATGTTAATATTACTGCCAAATGCATAAAAGCAATTTTGTCTATTGAATTTAATCTAGCACATGAATGAAAGATTACTTTTTCCAAGCCCGGTGAAAACAAAGGAAAATTCAATCTGTTATGCAACAACGATTTGTCTTATAACTAACTTAATGTTGTGTGTCGCTTAAATATTAAATTAACCAATCAAACAGTCAAACAAATGCATGTGGTCACTGAACTAAAAAGTTTCAGATGTTATAAATGCTCCAAAATCAACAATGGGCCAGGCCTGGCATAAGGTTAATTCTCATGGAATTACAGCAAGCCCATCAGGGTCATAACCAGAGGGGGTTCAGTGGGGTTGCTCAAACCCCCTTTTTGTGCATCAATATTTTACTTTCATGAGGATTTCAGCTAGAAAGTTGGAAATTATCATGTAATTACCCTAAGCCTGTCCTAAACAAACCCTATTTCTGGAAATCTTGCATCTAACCCTGTCCATATATGTACATGTCAGAAACTGGGCAATACCTACCAACATTGGCAGTACTGGTGTCATCAGTGAGGCCCTAACAGAGAGCTTCTTGCTCATGCCAGGTTTTCCATCGTTCTCCCGGTTGTCTATGACCCTCTCTACGACGTCCCTCAAGTCACGTGATGCTTGGAAGGCAGCGTAAGCATTTGGGTCCAAGGCTTCAAGACTATGAGTAAGGAACAGAAAATATGCATGAACACTAAGTTCAGATCATCTGATTAAAATACTCTTTAAACCAAAAGTGAAAATTTAAATACATGTATAATGTGGTATCATTACGGACAGATTTTCTCACAGAAGTCACAAAAAAACATTTTCTTAGGAAAAAAAATACACACATTTTATTGTGCTCACATGTTAAATTATAACCCAGTTACATTTTGCTAGTATAAGATTTCTCACTCTAATCCCAGCATGGAATATGAGAAAATTAAACCCACATAAAAAACATGATGCCAAAGTATTGTGTTAGTCTTTAATCAACAGTGAAATGCACTAAACAAATATTGTGTACCTAGACCATTATATACAAGTCAGAGTGACAACAACCACAAACTTTTATCCTGTGGGCAACCAGTGAAGATCCGGATTCCAGATCAGTTCATGCAATCTGAACAGGATCTACACAGTTCACTTTGTGAGTCATTACATTATTTCTGACCAAGAAGCTTAACAACCTCAATTCAGATCGGACGGCACAAATGTGCCAGCTGATCTGGACCTACAATGGTTGCCTATGTGATAAAATGCATATTCATAACAATATGAAGGATTTTATTTAGAGAAAACATAAACATTATTATTATAAACTAACTATACGTTATTAGCCCTATAAAAAAGCACCTGCCATGTTCAATAACACGACGGCCTGTTTTATAACAGGGCCATTATCATTATCACTTTGTCGGCCCAAGGCCGAAAAGTGTTATAGATATAAAGCCCGCATTTGAGGCAATTTGATTGGCTAATAAGGCAGGGCCGAAAAAGTGATAAAGATTTCAGCAAGAAACTCTAGGAAATGGCAGCCATTTTGCTTTAACTCGGTCTATTTGTAGACGCAGAGATTTTGCGTAATAAAATATACTCAGTTTTCAAACAGGAATTGGTTGAAGTTTATTTACTGATAATGACTGAGTGAGAGTCTAAAACCGAACAAGTTATAAATTTACAACATGAAGATTTCACAAAAACACAAGCATTTTCTGACTTGGATCAAATACTTGTGGTTATTTAATAAAATTGTCAATAAATAAGTGATTTGATATTGACCCTGTTATTTGTCCTCCGGTCAGTCGTATTAGCCCTTGGCCTTCGGCCTCGGGCAAATACGACTGCCCTCGGACAAATAACACGGCCAATATCAAATCACTTATTTATTAACATATATTAATATTCTAGAGGACATTATGATTGGCTATTTAGTGACACTTGCCATTTGCCACCAATTATTATCATTCTGGTACTGATAAGCTTTCTTGCATTAGACAAGCATACATAAACAATAATGTTTGAAGTATTGTGTTCTTAATAATGGGTTGTCTGTGCCCAAAATCTTTAAAATAAAATTGGAGACCAGTCTCAAATCTCAGATGCCCAAGATTTGAGACAAGTCTCCAGTCTCAGTTCTATGATATTTGGCCCACAAAACTATATTTTTAAAAAGGCAGACAGTAATAAAACTTACATATGTTTGGCTCCTGCATTAATTCGCAGGTCATGTTTGATCAGTCGCATAATCATCTTCAAGTCATTCCCTGTACACCTGTTAAAATTGTAAGAATATTAATGGGTTTAAATTAATACACATGGCATATTATACTGCAATAGGATATGCTCATACTAGTCGGTAACATGTTTGGGCTGGGGAGGGGGGGGTGCAAAATCTGTTCTTGAAATAGGGATCAGTCCCTATTAAGTATGAATGGCACATTACAAAGGTATGGCACTAAACAGAAATGAAAGACTGCATCTTTTACATTTCTAAATATTTACACAAATCTAGGAAATTGCTACATAATATTTCAATACTGTAACTAATATGTAATGAAAAACATTTTCTCAGGAATTTAGTTACAATAAAAGTTTTTTTAAATCCTAATGAACTGTAAAGAAAGTTTGATTAGTGGCATCAACATCAATGCACTCTCTACGGCAAGTTAGAGAAAACAGTTGATCTGTCATTTACTCTGTCAACAACAGTGCTGTTCCAACAACAATTCTGAATTACTGTTTTGATCACTGTATCACTAATTCTTTTATTTGTTATTATTTAGAATTTTGTACTTATTATTGTAAATATCAGAACTAAGTTGTGAGTGCATTGCAATCACCGAGATATTTGGGCTAAGACTTGAAACAACTTTAATGTTGTTGTTTTTTTTATATAACTTCATGAACAAAAACTTTCACCTTCAGAGAATGTTCTCCCATTTGGGATGCATGGTTAACCCTTTGCTCCATATATAAATGTTTTATTGCACTGTGAGCACAGTGTAGATTCAGATCGGCTGGCACAACTGTGCTCTCTGATCAGGATCTGCACTGTTTTTATTTCTTGGAGAGAAATATGAATCTTCAAAGCAAACAGTGCAGATCCTGATCAGACAGCATGGATGTGCCAGCTGATCTTGATCTAAAATGTTCACCCTTGGATAACAGCCACATCTTATGGAGTAGAGTATATCTACTGTACCTTTTAGCCATTTTGGTGAGTACTTTCTCCTGATCATCTTCCTTGGTAAATTTAGTCAGTTCATCTAGATACCCATCCACCTGTCAATCAAACCATACCTCAATTCAGATAAGTAAATACATATTTTTTTTTGGAATACTGGGTTTAGGTGCATAACTCCGAAGTAAAATAAATTCTGTTTTAAGCAAGTTTATCCAGCTCATAATTGTTTTCATTTAAATCATAGTGGAATGCATATTTTGCAGTCTGAATTTGTTTTTCCACTGTTTGCTTCTTAGTTAGAAATAGCCCAATGAACCATATGTGCAAGCAGTTTAGATCCATATCAGACTGCATGAATGTGCCAGCTGATGTGGATCTACACTTTTCTTGTGTTGATGAAAGGCATATCCACGTGTTAAGGGTTAAATGAATCCTTTTGTGTACTTTGCTATGTGACAGTACTACAATAAAAGACCCTCACAAACTATTAGATAGTGCACATTATTTTGGACTCAAAACATCATCTAACAGGCACAGTGTGCTGTAAAAAGTGTGCTTCATTTATATTGTGAATGTTGCTGTTCCCACAGTGGTGTCAGTCACTTCTGCAATATCATTATATTTTGCAGGGGTTTAATTTTTGGTGGGGTTTTTACTAGGTCCTAGGGAAAGTATGCAAAATTAAAGTCCAGCAAAAAATATATATAATTGTGTGACTTTATGCTTGCACAAAAATGTCATTTGAGCCTTTCATTTGAAATTTGATCCCAGCAAAATTAAGTGATAGCCCACCACAGTACATCAAATATTTTTTTAAGTATTTTGGTAAGAACTGAAAAACATCTTGTTTTCAATGCTTTGTTCATTAGTATGACATAATTATTAAGTTGATATGACAAGTACTTTCAAAGTTATATGCTGTTAAAGTTGGGAGACTGCTGGACGCCACTGCAATTGTTGGACAATAGGATCCCTTTGTGTCTACCTGCAACTGTAGGAGACATAAAAAGTTGTTACCTCCTGTATTGTGAGATTGCATTTCTTCTGAGGTGGTAGAGACTTGCTTTGTTCAAAGAAGATCTTCACAGTCTCGGCAACATCGCCTTGATCCAGATCTGCCAACATCTCTTTCTGACTTGTGTGAAATATCTGACAACAGAAAATATACTCCAATGCATTAATTCAGATAGAGATTATTACCATGTGTTTTAAAATGTAGAAAACTTTATATTTCGGCATTAATGGGGTGTAAGATAAGGTGATACTCAAAACAGATGTGTACTGTGGATTCACTAATATTTGAGGGGTACTAAATTCATGGATTTCGTCAGCAAGTTGATTCACCAATAAAAACCCTACCAAATAAAGCATTGTTCATTAACATATTTAAGATAATCAAAACTGTGAAAAAGCATGTTTTTTGAAAACTACAAAGTTTGATGCGGAACCAATGCTATCATCTAATGATCTTTAAAGAAAACATCTTTAGCATTTTAGTGTGTTTTTATGAACATACCGTCTTTCTCTAAGCATAACTGTTGATAGAAAGACCCCTATCCCACCCACCACCCCTGCCATTACACCCATATTATTTCATGTAACTTTAAAGGGCTTGTGTTGTCTGTAAATAGCAAAAATAATGCCATACTGAATAGGATACCATCATCACTCATGTATAGCTGGCACATGTTTGCATTTACAAAATGTTATTGTTCAGATGTTTGGGGTGCCACCAATACATAGGCAGAGCAGCATAAGTAAAATTTGAAGGTGGTTACCTATACAGAATTTGGGGCATTTCCTTTTACTCAGGTGCGACCAATACATAAGAAATTATGGTAATAGATATTTCTAATATCTTTTATGCACATAATTTACAAGGAAAAGTCTGTCACCTTGGTGAACAGTTTTTCCTAGACAGGGCTGTAAATCTAACTTTATCTGATATAAAAATTAAATATTTAACAAATGTATTGATCTTGTTTACATTATACCAATATAACCAATTCATATTTCACTTCTTCCTTTTTTTCGTAAGTAACATTTTATTTAAAAAAAAAATTTATCGCTCTCTCACTTCATAAACAAACAACAACTGGGAATGTCATTTTCCATTATTTATTATCATTTATTTTTATTCCAACATTAAAAAACGAACCTGAAACAAAATGGATATGATTATACATATTACACATAGACATATAGTATACATTGTATATACACAACACAAGGGCCCAAGATCATAAACACTAAGTTTTGAAATCAGTCTCAAATCTCAAGGATCTGATTGGCTGAAATGGCGACGGGTCGCCATTTCAGCCAATCAGATGCTTGAGATTTGAGACTGATCTCCAGATTTAGTTTTATGATCTTGGGCACAGGTATAAGCAGAGATAAAGAGATGTGAAGTAATTCCTTTGTCTGGTGGCACTGAATCTTATCCTACTTAAAGCCATTTAAGCAGTCCATCCCAGCATATTTTTTTCACCAACTAATTATAAATAGTAAATTTTTATTGATTTATATTTTAATAGGCTATTCAATTTTATTATGAGACTTAAAGACACTATAATACATGTATTACCAAATATTCAACCTTATTAATTACCAGTATGTAGAGTTTGAGAAATTGTTCAAAGTTTCTTACCTGTTTGTAAACCTAAACAAATGTTTACTGATTGAAATATAAAGAATATGTAACAATATTGCAACAGTTTATTTATAACCAGAATAAATACTGTACTTCAAATTCAAAATTTTAATGTGATACTGACCTTTGGCCCACACACAAATGTAGTTACCTATACATACATGTTTATCAACTTTCAACAACATTTATATGTCAGAATGGTCAAGCATTAACACCAGCAACATCACTTGATAATTATCAGTAGCGAAATACAGCTTGAGCTTCATGATTTTTTAATTTCTGTGGCAAGAATGAATATAATAGTTGTACATTGCTTATTACGGGACAGGAGCTTGATAAGCTGTGTATTGTTTAAAACCTGGCAATAACGCTTCCTTCTTATAATTTCATATTCTATCTATCTTCTTGTTATAAACTCTTCTTGTATGGGAAGGCCATGTTTCCTGGATGTGGCTTTTTCTGTTATGTTTATTTAACCTTTTTAAAGATTCCACATAAATAATCACACTTTTAATCATGTTTTTATGCACATCCTTTTAAAAGACTGAGTAAAAACAGAAAAAAAATTAAAAAGTCATTCATCATAATATATTACCTAACTGCTGTACTGGACACACTGTTATTATTAATTACCTGACTGTAGAGTTTAACAAGTTGTTTGTTGTTTAGATTGTAGACCCTCTTTACCACACCTGGCAGTAATAACTTCAACAATAGGTATAAGTTGCCTTCGTAACCATCTGAAATATATAACATAACCTACAGTATCTTCTTTAAAAAGTAACCATTATATCACCTTTAGTCAGAAATAATATGTTCTTAGAATCTTGACCAATTTTTAGTACAAGACGAACTTGCATTTGGTCTCTTTTCATTTTTAGAATTGTACTGAAGAAAGTGTGATGCTGAATTTTTCTTAATTAAAATATAACAAATCGACTGATCATCTTCAGTTTAGCATTAACAGTGATAAGTACAGTATCCTTTACTCAAAACACACATCTTTTATAATTTGGGCAACCAGTGTAGATCATTTAAAATTTGTACCATCTGATCTGGATCTATAATCTTTTCTATTTTATCAGAAATATTATAACCAAATGAATCTTAAAGCAAACAGTGTTGATTCTGATAAGGATGCATGTCAGCAGTACCCAAGGTTATAAAACTGAGCATGGAAACCAGTCTCAAATCTCAAGCATCTGATTGGCTGAAATGACGACCAGTCGCCATTTCAGCCAATTAGATGCTTGAGATTTGAGACTGGTTTCCAAACTCAGCTTTATAACCTTCAACCCAGATCTGGATCAAGACCTGTTGCACATGAGATTAAAGATGTATCTGAAGAGTAAAGGCTTAAAAACCCACATGTCATACAAATACAATACTAAAATGCTGAAACATTTGTTAGTATTTACTTGCACTACTTACTCCTTTTTCTAAAATTATTTCACCATCATGGATTTTTCCAATCATGACTTTGCTACTTTATATGAAAGACTTTCATATGGGAAAAAGGTTATTAGTTTATTTTTAACTCAACTGTGAAATGAACAATTTAAATTAAAATGGCCAAGTTTATTTCAACCTAAAATTTTGCTACTGTAACAGAGCTTGTACCTGGTAGAATCTTTAATTAGTTAAATACTAGCCCCCTCTGCCTGCAAAAGAGTAGACCACATGCATTTTGCAAGTAAATCAGCTTTAATCTTAGCCCTTTAGCTCTTTTTTTGTAATGCCTTTTAAGGAAATGAAGAAAGTTGTACTGATATTTTTAAAGTGTTTTTTCAAATATCAAAGTTTATAATATAAACTGTAGACCTGTAAACAAAGTAAATGCAAGTAATATTTTACACATACAAAGTACAGGTGAATATATTTCAAGACAAAGTTGTTATAGCATTACTAACTCAGTAAAATTTTCTCACTTTTGATCCTAAAATATACATTATAATCATAGTTATATAATATATAAATATCACATCCCATTGCGGGAAACAGTACGAAATGTTAACCCGAGAGAAGTAATGTCAACCGAGGCGTTAGCCGAGGTTGACATTACCTTCTCAAGGGTTAACATTTCGTACTGTTTCCCCCAATGGGATGTGATATTTATTTTATTACACCGAACATTTGTTTTTTTAGAGATCTTGACTATGACCAAATTTCGTTTGGGAACATTATCAAGCGCCGGAAGTCCAAAATCAATAATGCTCAATAAGCGGCTACAAATAATGATCAAAATGCGTTTATCTCCCTTGGTCAATTACGCATGCCTAGAAGTTAATTTGTAATCGGATTTCCAAGATATTTATTTTTAGATCCACGCGAGGGTGACATGATGCTGTCGCATATGTGACAGTAGCGATTATCTCCCTGTGACGTCACATTACGCTATATAGTAAACTAATCACGTGAGGTGTAATAATGAATGTTAACATATGAGATATTGAAGTGTTGCACCCTTAACCCTTTTGCTGCCAACATCGAAAACCTGAATTGACGTCGTCAGTGCAAAGAGCTTTTTACCACATAAACAAATACCAATACCAAGGTCAGAATGAGGCTGGTTATTTCTAGATGTATATCGATGTAATTACTATGTTTACATGTGAAAACGAAAGCAATAACATTATTGGTCAATATTTCAATGATCTGCCTACGTCAGCTTTGCATGCTGGTCTATATAAAGAAACGGCAAAAGCTGTCTATATGGCAAATACGCCGAACATAATAGGGACGGCATATGCCGACCTTATGGCAGTGAAAGGGTTAACTGTGAGTGGGAAACTTTAAAAGTGTAAAGTAAAATGTGTACATGTTCAGTCATTCATATGCATTATATAGTGGTACAATATATAAATATCACATCCCATTGGGGGAAACAGTACAAAATGTTAACCCGAGAGAAGTAATGTCAACCGAGGCGTTAGCCGAGGTTGACATTACCTTCTCAAGGGTTAACATTTCGTACTGTTTCCCCCAATGGGATGTGATATTTATTTTATTACACCGAACATTTGTCTTTTTAGAGATCTTGACTATGACCAAATTTCGTTTGGGAACAAAATCAAGTGCCGGAAGTCCAAAATCAATTATGCTCAATAAGCAGCTACAAATAATGATCAAAATGCGTTTATCTCCCTTGGTCAATTAGGCATGCGTAGAAGTTAATTTGTAATCAGATTTCCAAGATATTTATTTTTAGATCCACGCGAGGGTGACATGATGCTGTCGCATATGTGACAGTAGCGATTATCTCCCTGTGACGTCACATTACACTATACAGTGAAACCTGCCTTAGCAGCCACCTGCGAATAGCAACCACCTGTCTTAAACAGCCAGTTTGAATATGACCTTAACTGACATTTTGTTCTAATGTTTTACTGTCTTTAACAGCCACCTGTCTTCAGCAGCCACTTTTTGTCACTCCCTTGGGTGGCTGTTAGAGACAGGTTTGACTGTATAGTAAACTAATCGCGTGAGGTGTAATAATGAATAATAACCATATCTGAGACATTGAAGTATGCCACCCTGAACTGTGAATAGACAGCTTTAAAAGTGAAAATAAAAAAATACCTCCACTTGATCCCTTTGTAATGAATTTCTTAACAATGGCTGTCTTGCCCGTGTAACTGCTTTCCTCAGCAATATCTGCACAGAGTCGACGAAATTCTCGGAATGAATCATCTTTCCCACCTGACGTAGAACCACTTCCAGTACCGTTACTTGCAGACTCAGCATCTAAAAAGAATGATATATTGTGTATCATAAAATTCATGAGTAATTTTTCCACAGATGCCACAAATTTTCGTGCGTGCACAAATTCAGCAGTTGTATTTTTTGCTGGTCCCACATGAGATAGGCTTCATCCATAGATTAATGTATAAATCATTATAATTAACACAGCCTTTAATGCCTGTATTTTTTACCTCTGCTATGGAAATATGACATAACTCCCCCGATTGGAATTTTAGCAGTGTTATTATAAAAATTGGAAAAATTAAATTAAGAAAAAATTTGGAAGAGCTTCATGCAAGGAACATCCGTGGCAAGTTTCATCAACTTTGGCCCAGGGGTTTAAGAGGAAATGTCCTTTAAAGTAAAAGTTTACGGACGGACGACGGACGGACGCTGGACAAATTGCGATCACAAAAGCTCACCTAGTCACTACGTGACAGGTGAGCTAAGAAAAGGTATAGAAGTTTCCATGTATTAAATATCAAAATAAACATAGAAAACGGCATCTTAGATCTATACTAAATACTCAGAGTACATGTATTTAATCTTCATTTCCAAGGTATACCACTGCTTATGGTTAGAACCTGTCCTCCATATATACACCTTTTATTGCAAGGACAAACAGTGTAAGATCCAGATCAGTCGACACATTCATGCTGTACGATCAGCTTCTACACTTTTTTCTTCTTCGTCAAAATAAACCTAATAAATCTTAAGAGCGAACTGTGCAGATCCTGATCAGACGGCACTGATGGGCCAGTTAATCTGAATCTATACTATTCCACCATGCGATAAAAGGCAAAGATATGGAGTAAAGGTTTATTGATTATCTATTCAATCATTTGGGAAGTTTTGGGCACAATTCTGGAAACAAGAATATTAATTATTTGTTCATTTTCTGAATAAATACTGTTAAAAACAAAGAACAAATTCACCCATGATCAAAGACCATCTGCCTCAAAGACCACTTTTGGCCTTTCATTGAGTGGTCTTTAAATACAGGTTTGACTAGTAAATTACGTAAACACGCCTCGCCGCGTATCTTGTTAATTGACAATACACAAGGTAACTTAGATAAACATTGGCATTGAATAAACAGAGGCAGGATTTGGGATGGTTGACATTAATTTTTATGATTAAGGGCAGAAGGGCGCTCATGGGAAAAAGGCAGTGTTGAAATTTAGGGCAGAAGGGCGCTCTTCAAAAAGGGCGGGGCGCGGCGCCCTGCTATCCCGCTATAGATACAACACTAACTACATTATATGAATAAACATAAAACCTTCATCATTGTGTTTAGAGGAGCCTGCAGTTGGTTCTTTCTTTTCCGAAGTACCAGCGGCCTCAGCTTTAGGTTTTACAGGAGTGCTACTGGTTGCTGGCTTTGCTTTTGCAGGAGTCTTCTTCTTCCCTGGGGAACCAGCTTTTGCAAGGAAATCTTAAATGATTAAAACACAGAATGTAATTATCTAAAAAAGAAAAATACAAACACTTCAGAAATACTGCATAAATATACAACAATTTGCATGCATTATGGGTTAACCACAAAACCATTAGTAAAGCTATATTAAAATCAATATTATTTTGCAAGTACATAATCAACTAATTTTTTTTCTAAATCAATATTACCAGTATTATGCAAATACATGTACATAATTAATCAAAGCTTTTAATATAAATATCATTTTGCAATATACATAATTGATAAATTGGTTTAAAAACCAATAGAATATTGCAAATACATATATAATCAAGACTAAGTTTGGAAAGTAGGACTTCTGCTGCAAATAACCTGCTTAGCACACAGAAAATTCATTATGAGGACCAAATTATCATATTTTCCTCAAATGTCAGGCCAGTTTTCAAGGTTAACCTATGTTTGTTCAAAAATAAAATATCAGTTGACATCAAAGTTCAATACATACCTTAACAAGCTGTAAAAATAATCTAAATTACAACCCATTTTTTATTTAAAATTTAATTACTAATAAACATTTTTTAAAAACTTAGCCAAACTCAAGACTTATCTTTGATAACCTGTTTCTTAGATTGTAATTAAAAATTATGGTACAATTACACATAAAATAAAGCATAACTCAAACTCATTTATTTCTTACGTTGAAGATGTGAAATGTTTTCTTATCAATTATCTCTCAATTTTTTAGAATTCATGTACCAGTGAACAGCAAAACTCAAAGATACACCTTTAATGAAATATAAATGTTATCTTTTCACAACATGAACCTATACAAACCAATGAATTTTTCAAAATTATGTAATAATAAACAGTAAATAAATCAGGAAAACTAATTTAAGTACCTTAATTTCTCACATTGAGTAAAGCTACAGAAACCTGAAATTAATTTCAATGGCTGCAGGCCTGAGATTTTATTCCATTCAAGATTTTGACGAGATACGTGTAGATAAGCTATTGTTAAAATTTCAAAATAACAAAGACTATGGCCAGCATAATGATAAGATCTGAATGGGTTTGTTGCTGTTGTTTTTCTTTTCAGCCCAAGTTAAAATTAAAATCCTTTAATTCTTTTGATGTCATAATCTTTCAAATAATACATCACTGTTGTTTACTTAAGAACTTCTTAAATACATGTAGCACAATGACATCCAGCAAACACAATGCAGATATTTCTACAGTAGATTGCTTGAGGCTGCTAGTTTTAACAGTGGTCAGTCTAGTGACTTAAACACAGGAGTTTCACTTACAGGTTACACCTGAAATTCAAGGGTCAAAATGATGCACTTCTGCCATTTTCTGAGGTTTAGAACATTTTACTTTATATATCAAAATGAAGTTTGACCCTTTGGTTGAAATCCTCAAGGGTCAAAATGAGCATTTCATAGAGTTTCAAGGGACAAAACACAGTGTGAAGGGTCAAATGGAACCCCTAAATGTACCTTTGATAAGCTGTAAAATTGTGTCTTTATCTTCTTGCTGAAGATCGGAGAATCCTTCCACATCATCAGGGTCTTCAATTTTCTTTGTTGTTGCTCTTGCACGAACAAATGTCTCAAACATACAGGCTGGATGGAACCATTGTTTCATGTCGCCTGCATCCTTAAATTAAATCATAATTAATTTAATAATAGTTTTTGGTCCAAACTCATTCACTCCGGGGCAGATCCAGTGTAGGTTCACTGGGGTTCCTCGAACACCCTTTATGGGCAGCAATATTGTATTTACTTTGGGATTTTGGCCAGAAAGTTAGAAAATATCATGAAACTTACTACACTTACTACTACATGTACTGCCCAAAACATTCTCATGTGGATCTTCAATATTCGCCTAAGGACAACAGCCGTATCCCATTGAGTAAAATGTTAAAGCTATGTGGTACATAAAAGAAACCTACCTCTGAGAAAGGGTTGGAGACGAGCTTTGCAATCCTCAGTGCTCCTTTGTCTATCTTCTGTTTGCACTTCTTGCAGCCTGATGTGCCTAATTTAGCATATCCAACTAAATACTTGTTCTCCGACATGGCTGACCACTCAACATCCAAACTTGCAGAACTTAATATTTGTGTATGTGTACAGACCAATAAAAAGTTTTCAGTCTCTAAATATAAAGTTCCGAGGGGAAACTGGCTGGAATACTTTCTTTCAACTGGTCTCTTTTTAATCAAATAAGTATTGCCAAAAGTTAGGCTTTCGGCTGTTATCACGTTATAAGTAAAGTTCCAATTATGTTTCAAGAAAGCATACTTTCTGTAAAATAAAGTCCGTGAAGCAACTTGCGAATTTTGTTTCAGTGATGGAAAATGAAATTTTTCCTTGTCAAATAGAGGTTTACAAAAACTAAGGGCAGTAAACCTTGCTGACTGCTGGATTTGGATCAACGTTTGGAGAAATGTTCTTGAAACTGAGAGACTGCTCAAAGATGTAGATTTCCAATACATGCACTCCAGAAACAGCAGGCTGAAATATAAAATAGTAACATTCACCACTAGTGCCATAGTTATTTTCTGAATGGTAGATATTATTAACACCTGAAATTTTACTTTAACCATTTTCTTCAATAATGTTATGCAATTTTACAAATTTGCAAACAGTGTAGATACAGTGTGGATCTGCACTGGTCACAATTTTGTCAGAAATAACCTAATGAATCAAAAAACAAATAGTGCAGATCCTGATCAGATGGCACAGATGTGACGGCTGATCTGGATTTACACAGTTTGCCCACGCAATAAAAGTGTGTCTGTGGAGGATAGGGTTAATAATCAAATTATCAATGGCAGAAATGTTTGAAATTGACAATAAATTCAATTTGAAATTTTAACAGCCTCTTTGTCAGAAGTTTGTATTTTCTTACAGTTTTACTTTCTGTTTACCCATCTTAGAATTTTGTTTGCAGATCTATACAATTCTCTTTCTAAACATTACTGAATAAATCCACAAATGGTCTTGACCTTACAATGTAAGTCTACCCAGGGCTCTCACTAGGCTTGCAAATCAGGGAGTTTTGTCATAAATGTACCGAACTATGGAGCAGTTTGCAGTCAACAGCATTGTTTCCCTATATAGTCTATACAAAAACATTTGTCTCAATTTCAGCCAATCATAATTTTGAAATGTGTTATTGTTCTCTAGTCTTGGGCTAGTTTACTGGATATTATGAATGCTTGTCTAGAGTCTAGTTGAAGCTAGGGATTAAACAATGATCGATTATAATAAAAAATTGATCGTTTCTATGATCCATTTTTGATAATCGATTACGAAGTTTAATAATCGATCATTGGTTTGCTGTTCTTTAAGTGGCTCACAAGGGATATCACTGTATTAGAACAGAAACAATGTTGGCTATATATGACATAGATCAGTGATATTTTGGTTTTAAATATGCCTTAAAAGAAAGGTTACCAACATGATATTTTACAGCGCTCTGCAGGCCTGGTAATTAACCCATCTACAGTTGATCATTATGCTTATCTCTTTGGTTTCATGAAGGTGGCAGGGGTTTAAGAGTTTATGAAGGTTTATTGGGAAATCTTTTCTTAAAAAAACCTTGAAGCTCGAATTGTTTCTTTTATTACTGTCATCGTGTTCTTGCTGATTTTACTCCAGGAGCTCTGGTCACGGTAAGATCATTGAGTACCATTTGGCTTTGCAATGCTATTAGCTTCTTATGTTTTATATGTCTGTGTGCTTTTGCATGCAACATTGTTGAGCCGATGGGTGGGTTGAGTTATTTCACCAAGACAACTTGTACTTGTTTTGTGATACGAGAACCTTTTGGGGCAAGTGTGAGGTTGGTGCACCCTAGAACCTGGTTTAAACCCCCAGTGGCAATTTGTTTTGCCACTGACTGTTCCAAGGCAGTATCCCAAAAGGCTCTGTTCTTAGTTAATTTTTTGTGGCGTCCTATTTGAATTGACATACTTATATAAAACATGCTCTCTCTCTTCCTCTTCTTTTTCACTGTGTGGGGAGGCTGTGTTTTTTGAGTGTGGCGATTCCTGATATGCATATATTACTTTTTTTTGGAACATATTCTCCCACTCAGTATTTCAAGAAAAAAGACTCCTGTACCCGCAGCCTACACACATTTTGATATCAGATATGGTTACAAATTACAATACCTGCTACCTGTAGCATGTGTGCTAGAAGTGTGGTTCCCACAAGTGCTTATTCATAGAAAATACACCGATATCCTTTTATGATAATACAGTAGTTCTATACAGGGGCCTCATTTCACTATGATAGCGACCGAATTTTGACCCCATTCCCCTCCCCAAGTAATCTATTTTCCCTATTTCTAAAACAAATTCCCCTTTAAAGAATTTAGTGTGTTTTGCATGCCTTAAGCAGAAGACTCTTAACAATATCATTTTGAAATTTGCTTTTTTGCAAAATAGAATATGCAATTTAATATCAAATTATGTGTATTTTTGTTGATAGAATATAAATACGAGAGTTGATCCAGAAGTCCTTACAATGGCTTTTAAAAACCTTAATGGTTTTAAATATCAAAACAAAAGTTATGCAGTCATTTAATGTAATATCTGTGCCACATACATACAAAATATTAAACAAGTACATAAAACAGTCAGTGTGCAATAAAACATTTATTATAATACATAGACCTTACACCGGTTGGGGAGCAAGAACGTCAAAAGCGACATCAACAAAATTACAATTGATGTCATGATTAATACTAATAATACTTCTCTACACAGTCCCCATATACCCTCTTACACTTTTCAGCTCAACTAATCCACATCTTGAAAGTGTCCTGATACCACTTGGAATCGAACTATCTCACAAGTCCCTACTTTATCAGCAATTTCTCCCACTGTCATGCGTTATCACTGTTGACAACAGATTTCACATTGTCTATCAAGAAGTGGTGCATTGGTGGTCAACCTTTGTGATTATCATCCTCTTTTGAGCTCTGACCTTTCCTAAATCCCTGGTGCCACTTTTAACAAGTTCATTATAGCACATTAGGCCTGTTTTCTCCAATCATCTGAAATGTCTTTGTAGGTGTGTGTCAGAGATCTTGACACAATTTGAATCCTGGTCGAACGATGTTGACGTCATATTGCTAGTGCTTCAATTTTTCAATCTTACGAAAAACGCTTTAGCTGTGAAGTGACTTTCAAAACAACGTATGCAAAATGACGTCACAACGTCATACCAATGTCATACAAAATTTGACTAAAATATCTTAATAAAAAATTGTAGAAAACTTGGTTTATTTCAGAGATAGAAACAATTAATAAATGCTCCCCCGCTTTATATGTTATTTGTTGCTATTGTAACGTCATTTACTGCCGCTAGGTTTATTATGGTAATAATAATAACTACCATGCATTTCCTTTGTTCTGAACTTCAATTCTGGTGAATTATTCAATTAACGGACTCATTTTTTAAAACTTATAGACCAATTGTACAAACTTCTGGATCAACCCTCGTATTCTTATAAATAAAATTCTTCTTTATTAAAGCATGTATGGTCGACTGATGAGTTTTCGTGGTATAAACAGTTTTCGTGGTACAAACAGTTTTCGTGGTATAAACAGTTTTCGTGGTATTTAACATTAACACAGTTTACATCAAAGCACTTGCTGATGTACCGCTTACCGTATATTCCTTATTAAACGCCCCTCTCCTAATAAACGCCCCCCAGTCTTTTTTCAAAACTAAACGAGTGACTTACCATGACATGAAGATCTTTAATCTCTCAGCATTAATCCAAATACATGTAATCATTTCGGTGTGAAAAATTTCCTTTCAGGTTAAGTTTTTAAAAAAATAAGTTCTAGGAAAATGACAAAATTGTTTCCTACGGTTATTTATTAAAAAAAACACAATTATTGAAAACTACATTCTGTCAATAGTTGGTCTCTATTAAACGTCCCCCGTTTGCAAAATGTAATGCCCCCGGGGGCGTTTAATATGGAATATACGGTATTTTGATTCATACTTTTGACAGATTAAACTTTTTCACAAAATATGTGGTTGAAACAGGTTAAAAGATGCATACATCATTAAACAAGTGTTAAATTATTTTCAAAACCCAAATAACAATTTACTTTATAATCAAGGAACTTCATTCTTGATATGTCTTCTGAAATGAGCTCTCAGAAAGCTTTTTTTACTTTAATGCAGAATGTAAGCGATCATCACACGTTGGGGAGCTTCTCAAAGAAACAAACAAATGAAAAAAATTCTGCCAGGCTGCTTCAACTAGTCTACTTGTATTATTGTTTTGAGATGACCCCCTAAAATTTGTTGGTGGTGTAAGACCTGTAAATAGACTTCCCTATATAAACTATAGTAAACATGACATGTTTCAAAAGGCTGGCAATCATAGCTGGTACCATTTGAATAAGGGCTAACTTACATGCTTTTGAAGCTAAGTGTGTCCAGCAAGAAAAGTAGGGGTCATGTATCAATTAACAGAGATCTGACACCTTGAAACCGGTGGTCTGTTTTTTTCACTTCTGTGTGAACTTCAAAACTGTTTTACATATGCCGTCCTAAAACCAGGGCCTTTTTTCATATACTGCATTTCCAAACATAAATTTGCTATCAATTTGTCAGTAAAAGCATCTCATTTACTTAACATGTTCCTTTCAGGCCATACTAGCCATTTAATGCCCCCAAAAGGCAAAAAAATTGGGACTATTTAGTGTCAGCCATTGTCTGACTAGCCCGAGTAGGAACATCCGGTGGACTATTTACAAGTAATTAGCCTATAAGAAAACTTGTGTTTTTCAATATCTTATATTTTCTGTTTTTATTCAATAATATGATGTTTGCAATATATCTACCAAGTTTCAGCTTTCAGTTAGCAAAAATGAACTCAATATGATGAATGTTCCAACACCACCTATTCTGGTACGCGTTTGCGGCCAAGCGGCTAAACCTAAGAATTCATTTCTTGCTAATAAAAATTGAAAAACATCAAATTTCTCAAAAACATGGGTATAAATAATAGTAAAACATTTCAACTAATTAAGGCAACTCACTTTTTGAGCTGACATATGCAAAATGGGCCACACAGGGTATCAATTGTGGCATTTTTAAGGCAAAAACAGTTAAAAATGACCCCAAACCTAATTAAAACCCAAGTTTGCCTTCTGTAACACAGTTATTCTGATTTTTGACTTTCAAATTTGCTTAAAATTGGTCAGCACTCAATTTTAGTGGAAAATAACATTGCAGACAATATAAATATTCAAATGCTGCCCTCCACTTGTACTTCTTATAGGTGTAAGACCTGTAAATAGACTTCAATATATAAGCTATAGTAAACATGACATGTTTCCAAAGGCTGACAATCATAGCTGTGGTACCATTTGAATAAGGGCTTACTTACATGCTTTTGAAGCTAAGTGTTTCTACTGTTCATTTCCAGCAAGAAAAGTAGGGGTCATGTATCAATTAACAGAGATTTGACACCTTGAAACCGGTGGTCTGTTTTTTTCACTTCTGTGTGAACTTCAAAACTGTTTTACATATGCCGTCCTAAAACCAGGGCCTTTTTTCATATACTGCATTTCCAAACATAAATTTGCTATCAGTTTGTCAGTAAAAGCATCTCATTTACTTAACATGTTCCTTTCAGGTAATACTAGCCATTTAATGCCCCCAAAAGGCAAAAACATTGGGACTATTTAGTGTCAGCGATTGTCTGACTAGCCCGAGTAGGAACATCCGGTGGACTATTTACAAGTAATTAGCCTGGTGACGTCATGGATAACATGGCTGATATTTGGGTTACTAAAAACACTGGAAATACAATTTGGAAAGTCTTCGTTGAATGAATCTCATTGAAGTGAATAGATTAGCATCAGTTCAACAAAACTTGTTTTCTTTTCCCAACCAACATGATTAATGATTATAGCAGTAAGCAGTTAAACTGTTAGTACCACAAAAACTAGTTGGCATATTATACATTGTTATTGTAAATGCTTCGATTATAAAGCCTAATCAATGATTGATTGAAAAGGGTTGTTTGATTATTTCCAATGATCAGGTCCAGGAAACGGCTGTTTTTTACGAACTGTCTGTAAATTTATAGACTGTCTGTTTATTTGTAGATAAATGTATCTGTAAATTTATGGACAATGGAAGTTACAAAAGTTGTCAAAAGTTTAAATCTTGGTTCTACACCACATTGGGATAAAAATGAATGAAAATCTACAAATAAATTAGTATTAAATATTGTAAATCACCATAACTTCGTTTAAAAGATCATTATTCTGTTAAGATGATTGTGTGAAATGTTGTTAGATCATTGATGACCATGTTGGAGAAGAAATAGCAGTGTAAACAAACTTCTGTTCTTTTTGTTTATGCCCTATGTCATGCTCTTTGCTATCAGAATTAACAAAAATGCTTTAGGTTTGTGAATTTCTAAAATGTGTTAACTTTTGTATCAACCCTTGTCCATAAATTTATGGACACATTTATCTATAAATAAACTGACAGTCTGTAAATTTACAGACAGTCCGTAAAAACAACCGTTTCCTAGACCTGATGATCGATTTTGATTTCTGTCCGATTATGAAACCCTAGTTGAAGCCCATATCGATGGCACAACACTCCTCCTTTATCACCCAAATAGTTTCAGGTTATTCTTCTTCCAGAATATTGGCCATCTTCAACTGACCTGCTGACTGAAGCCTGCCTTTAACTTTTTCACTGTTTAAACCATGTGTCCAATGAGTCCAAAACAATAACATGAGCTCGTCCAACACTATGACATTTGTGATGTTATAATTCTTGCTGAGAGAAATTGGAACTGACCAAGCAAACTGTTGCTGAACTTGCCGGTAGTTGAAAAACCATGTCGCTAAAAACTGAAAAAGTTGGCTTAAATTGCAAACTTTGACACCGCCGTCAAAAAAATCCGCACAATTTTGTAACTTACCTTATCTCAAAAGTTATTTTAACATCCTGTTCTTCTCTTCATCAAGTCAAAAACTGATAAATAACAATAGAAAACGCTAAAAACTGTAATGTTGACAAATTTTTAAAAACACGAAATTCACGAGATATGTTACTTCCCTTTGATGAGATTGCCTAAAACACTTACAAACTGCGTATCGCTCACTGGCCATCGGCTATCGTTTCGCTCTGCACACATGCATTTATATAGACAGGATGTTTATCTAAATTTTTAGATATTTTCGAAAGAATTTTACTAACCGTTGTATCGGATACATATGTCTTCCTGCAAACAAAAGAAAAACACACGCAAAGTTGTCATTTTGGTGTATGAGTATTTAGTTTTATTTATCGTCGCTATCGGAAGCCCATATGAGCGACGCCTCTAAAAGAGTGTTAGTCATTTTAGGTTTCTGGAGGATAGTGCAAGATACAGAGGAATTTCCAATTCCAGAATCGTCCCTGGTTCTTTTAAGTGCCCGCTGTTTAGCACCACTACACTGAGCCTCGGTTTAACGTCTCTTCCGAAAGACTGTTAGTAATTTTAGTGGGAATACCGGGAGATCGAACCAGCGATCTCTGGACTCAGAGGCAGACGCGCTAACCACTGAGCTAAATTAAATGATCCGCTCTAATTTTCTCATATTGTCATGTAGTCCGCAGACGACACTGGTCAAAGGGAGGAAACTGTAATACATTTTGGTAACACACCCAACGGAGTTATTTCTCTTTGACGTTTTTTAAATGATGCTTTTTACACAGAATGCAGGAATATCAGAATAGTCGGTGCAGATAATGTTAAATGAGGCACAGGGATCTAAAATACAGAATGGTGAGTGAAGAAAATGTATTTGGTCATTCAAAATAATGTCAAACGGAGAGCGAATGAATTTCGAGAACTGGTTACAGATAATATTAGTTATAGTGCTCATATCATTCATTGAAACAATATATGATTAAAATCATCAGACCTTATTAAAATTTTTATGATTAGGAAATCATATCTTTCTTCTCTTATATCACAATTATTGTAATATAATAGAGGAAACATATCATATAGTTGCACGATACTTACAGTAATTACTTACTTACTTGTTACTTTTTTGGGGATAATATTTTTTCTTACGTTATATTAGGTGATTTCCAAAGACGCTGATATAATCTGACTAAAAGGCTACGATCAATTCAGTTCAGAAATATTGATTTGTATATGACATGTGTGTGCATTTTCTTTTGAAGAAACTTGAAAATTAATGGCCCGAGTCATGGAATCGCTGAAGACATCTTCAATGTAACAATTACAAACCAAATAAATTTATATACAAATATAATTATAGGTTATTAGACGTTTTACTGTATAATACGGGAATATATTTGGACGAGTACACAGCTTGAAAAGTCATATTGGACGAGCCGTTAGGCGAGTCCAATATGACTTTTCAAGCTGTGTACGAGTCCAAATATATCCCGTATTGTACAGTAAAACGTCTAATAACATTTTTATTCTACATCAAATAAATGAAGCAAGACTTTTCAAGCGTTTAAAGACTATTCCATATATATTCCATATTGTACGGTCCAATATTTTATTAAGACCACGTGTTTTTTTTTTCATTCGGATCATTTTTACGGTCAACGGCTTTTATCGTTGTAAAACAATGGTAAAGTGCATTTGCACTTAATCATCCAGTATGAAAAAATACGGACTTTTTTGGATCCAATACGGGAAAATATTGGACGGTCACGTGGTAGAATTAAAGGACGCTAATTGGATGAATTTATTAGATGTAGAATAACAATAAATACAAGAATGTCGGGGGTTTTGGTATTAAAATCCTCTGTGTAAAAGAACACTACATCATATGCAATCCATAGTTTTCGTTTTTATTCATCACTTTTAAAATAGTGAATAAACAAAGGCCAACCACCTTCACTTTTCTTCAATGGCTGAATAGATACATATGTTAACATGATTCTTTCCAACAAATAACACATCTTAAAGTCATTTATGTTTGGGTGTCATCAAACTGGTCCTGGTACCCCACAAAGTCTTGTTAAATTTTCTTGGATTGTAAACACGTCATGATTTGAAGACTTTGTTTCGCTGGTTAAGAAACAGATCCGTGTCCATTATAGTGATTCGTGTACACTATAGTGATCCGTGTACATTGTAGTGAAACAATAGCACATTATTAAATACCTTTTAAACAAGTTTAGTCAACACATTTAGTTTACACAGAGTCTACACAGTTCATATACGTATTTACACTATTTGTCAGGGTCTACGCTGTTCCACTGGGTCTACATTGTTTACACAGGCATCTACGATGTTTGCTCTAGCTGTCGATCTAAACTGTTAAACTGTTTGTCCTTAGTCTAGTTTGTAAGTTAGCAGAACTATTTGAGCGCGACAATGACTTTTCGAAGGATGCGAAGGACAGACAACTGTAAAAGTCAGTATGATAATGGGTCTGTGCTTGCAGTCGAATTATTGAGACTAGTTTGTAAGTCTAAACTGTTAGCTCTGAGTGTACACTGGTTGTCGGTCTAAACTGTTTGTCCTGACTCTACACTGGTTTTAAGTCTAAACTGTTAGCCCTGAGTCTACACTGGTTGTCAGTCTAAACTGTTAGCCCTGAGTCTACACTGGTTGTCAGTCCAAACTGTTTTCCCTGAGTCTACACTGATTGTCAGTCTAAACTATTTGCCCTGAGTCTACACTGTTTATCAGTCTAAACTGTTAGCCCTGAGTCTACACTGGTTGTTAGTCCAAACTGTTCGCCCTGAGTCTACACTGGTTGTCAGTCCAAACTGTAAGCCCTGAGTCTACACTGATTGTCAGTCCAAACTGTAAGCCCTGAGTCTATACTTGTTGTCAGCACAAACTCTTAGCCCTAAGTCTACACTGGTTGTCATTCTTAACGGTTAGTCCTGAGTCTACACTGGTTGTCAGTCCAAACAGTTTGCCCTGAGTCTACACTGGTTGTCAGTCTAAACTGTTTGCCCTGAGTCTACACCTGTTGTGAGTGTCTTAACTGTTAACCCTGAGTCTTCACTGGTTGTCAGTCAAAACTGATTGTCCTGAGTCTATACTGGTTGTGTCAGTATAAACTGTTTGCACTGAGTCTATGCTTGATGTAAGTCTAAAATGTTTACACTGAGTCTACACTGGATGCCAGTCTAAACTGTTTGCCCTGAGTCTTCACTGGTTGTCAGTCTAAACTGTTTGCACTGAGTCTTCACTGGTTGTCAGTCTAAACTGTTTGCACTGAGTCTACTTTGGTTGTTAGTCTCTACTGTTGGCCCTGAGTCTCCACTGGTTGTCAGTCTAAACTGTTTGCACTGAGTCTTCACTGGTTGTCAGTGTAAACTTTTTCCACTGAGTCTTCACTGGTTGTCAGTCTAAACTGTTTGCCCTGAGTCTACATGGTTGTCAGTCCAAACTGTTAGCCCTGAGTCTAGACTGGATGTCAGTCCAAACTGTTTTCCCTGAGTCTACACTGGTTGTCAGTCCAAACTGTTTGCACTGAGTCTACACTGGTTGTCAGTCTAAACTGTTTGCACTGAGTCTACACTGGATGTCAGTCTAAACTGTTTGCCCTGAGTCTTCACGGGTTGTCAGTCTAAACTGTTTGCACTGAGTCTTCACTGGTTGTCAGTCTAAACTGTTTCCCTGGAGTCTACACTGGTTGTCAGTCTAAACTGTTTGCCCTGAGTCTACATGGTTGTCAGTCCAAACTGTTAGCCCTGAGTCTAGACTGGTTGTCAGTCCAAACTGTTTTCCCTGAGTCTACACTGGTTGTCAGTCCAAACTGTTTGCACTGAGTCTTCACTGGTTGTCAGTCTAAGCTGTTTGCCCTGACTCTAAACTGGTTGTCAGTCCAAACTGTTTGCCCTGAGTCTACACTGATTGTCAGTCTAAACTGTTAGCCCTGAGTCTAGACTGGTTGTCAGTTAAAACTGTTAGCCCTGAGTCTAGACTGGTTGTCAGTTCAAACTGTTTACCCTGAGTCTACACGGGTTGTCAGTTCAAACTGTTTGCACTGAGTCTTCACTGGTTGTCAGTCTAAACTGTTAGCCTTGAGTCTACACTGGTTGTCAGTCTAAAATGTTTGCACTGAGTCTACAATGGTTGTCTGTCTCAACTGTTTGCCCTAGCTCTACTCTGGTTGTCAGTCTTAACTGTTTGCCCTGAGTCTACACTGATTGTCAAGAGTCTACACTGTTTGTCATTTATTGATAGGAATCCTGATAACTAACGCGACAAAATAAAAAAAAAATGCATACATGTATTGGATAACGATGGTTTGAATCTAATCCAATTTATGGAGTCTGAAAACCTTCGATAGTTTGTATTTACGAACGAGTTTGTTTCCAAAAGTCAATAAATGAAAGCATCCATATCAATAGTTAATAGTGTAAGTTTCTATAAAATCATTTTATAAAAGGCATACACTATCATTATCATTAAACATTGTTTAAATGATTATGTTTTCGTAGGGACACGAGAGATGATCTGTTAAAAGGCAAAACAATCTTGTAGAAGATAATGGTAAATGTAACGTGCGTGTTTTTACCAATAAGAACTTCTCATAAAGTATATATGAAGATATCAAATATGCAAAACCTTTTGCTGATTGACCTTGCAGTGAATCCCCTTCATAAATACAACCCCGAAATTAAGACCATCCTGAAAATAAGACCACTACTACAATGTACATTTTAGCAGACTTTACATGTTTCTTCCGCAGAATTAAGACCACCCCAATATAAAGACCACTTTTCAAGTCCCAGAGGTGGTCTTAATAGAGAAGTTTAAGTGAAATAAGCATTGCTTTTTCGATAACGTGCAGTATTTTTCTAATCAGCAAGGTAAATACAGTTACGTTTGACAAAGTCACCTGATAAAATGATTATTTCAGAACAATGAAGTGAAATTCAACGCCCCAAAAATGGCGACAAGTCGGATTAATATGTCTGATGAATCTGGACAAGACCGACTTTGGATCGCTGGCATCAGATGGAACTTTACCAAGTTTTGCAACCCAACGATGTTCGCTGCATCCAAGCAAAGTTATGGACATGTTCTGTAAGGACATGTTCTGTAAGCTTTCAGAAAAGAACTACAAACATTGCTAGACAACGCAAAACAAGAAACAATCAGAGATCTAAAGTTAAAGGGGCACAAACTTCTGGACAAGACCGACTTTGGATCGCTGGCATCAGATGGAACTTTACCAAGTTTTTCAACCCAACGATGTTCGCATCCAAGCAAGGTTATGGACATGTTCTGTAAGCTTTCAGAAAAGAACTACAAACATTGCTAGACAACGCAGAACAAGAAACAATCAGAGATCTAAAGTTAAAGGGGCACAAACTTCTGGACAAGACCGACTTTGGATCGCTGGCATCAGATGGAACTTTACCAAGTTTTTCAACCCAACGATGTTCGCATCCAAGCAAGGTTATGGACATGTTCTGTATGGACATGTTCTGTAAGCTTTCAGAAAAGAACTACAAACATTGCTAGACAACGCAGAACAAGAAACAATCAGAGATCTAAAGTTAAAGGGGCACAAACTTCTGGACAAGACCGACTTTGGATCGCTGGCATCAGATGGAACTTTACCAATTTTTTCAACCCAACGATGTTCGCTGCATCCAAGCAAGGTTATGGACATGTTCTGTAAGGACATGTTCTGTAAGCTTTCAGAAAAGAACTATAAACATTGCTAGACAACGCAGAACAAGAAACAATCACAGATCTAAAGTTACAGAGGCACAAACTTCTGGACAAGACCGACTTTGGATCGCTGGCATCAGATGGAACTTTACCAAGTTTTTTCAACCCAACGATGTTCGCATCCAAGCAAGGTTATGGACATGTTCTGTATGGACATGTTCTGTAAGCTTTCAGAAAAGAACTACAAACATTGCTAGACAACGCAGAACAAGAAACAATCAGATATCTAAAGTTAAAGGGGCACAAACTTCTGGACAAGACCGACTTTGGATCGCTGGCATCAGATGGAACTTTACCAAGTTTTTCAACCCAACGATGTTCGCTGCATCCAAGCAAGGTTATGGACATGTTCTGTATGGACATGTTCTGTAAGCTTTCAGAAAACAACTACAAACATTGCTAGACAACTAAGAACAAGAAACAATCACAGATCTAAAGTTAAAGGGGCACAAACTTCTGGACAAGACCGACTTTGGATCGCTGGCATCAGATGGAACTTTACCAAGTTTTTCAACCCAACGATGTTCGCATCCAAGCAAGGTTATGGACATGTTCTGTATGGACATGTTCTGTAAGCTTTCAGAAAAGAACTACAAACATTGCTAGACAACGCAGAACAAGAAACAATCAGAGATCTAAAGTTAAAGGGGCACAAACTTCTGGACAAGACCGACTTTGGATCGCTGGCATCAGATGGAACTTTACCAATTTTTTCAACCCAACGATGTTCGCTGCATCCAAGCTAGGTTATGGACATGTTCTGTAAGGATCACGACGAGGTGGCCTGTGCTTCGTGTATTGCTCTTCACCACAGGTAAGATATATGAGTTATTCTCAGACAGTAATAAATTCAGTTATATTACATTTCATTTCTGAAACCTTGAATTTTCAAACAACATCAACAACTTTAACCACATGATAAAACAATTCGCTGACGGAGAGACAAGTTTAACAATAAAAAAGATTAATTGATTGTATTATTGTACTTCAAATGCGTTCAGGTTATTTCGTCTGACAAATCGGCTAAAAATAAGTGAAAGGATCCTGTGTTAAACTGACAATACTTGAAAACATAATCATGCAGGCTTTACTTGGTTTAAGTATTGTACATTTATAAAGCTGTTGTTTTTTTCGAGAATAATCCCCTAATTGCAAAAGATATGGTCAATAAAATCATTAATTTCCAATGGGCAAATATTCAATGAATATGTTTGATACCGCCCATTTCGCCAGCAATTTTGTAATTAAGAATTATATGTGTCAACGTTCATTATACATTGGATAAAATTAATTCTTCTATACATTTCAGAACCTGCAAAACCATCATTTCTATCCCAGAAAATGTTGACAACCTTTACAAAGGTACCGAAATGATCGAAATAAAACAGAAAATAAACAAGACAAAGAAAGCAGTGGAAGATATCAAGAAAGTAAAAGAACGAAAAGTTAAAGAACTCAAAGAAGATTATGAAGAGGTAAAGAGGTAAAGTCTATCAAAGCTTTCAGAAAAGAACTACAAACATTGCTAGACAACGCAGAACAAGAAACAATCAGAGATCTAAAGCAAAACTTTGACAGGGTTGAGTTGTGTCTAACAAGTGAAATAAAAGAAATTAACATACTCATAGACGACATGAACGAAGTATCCGCACAGTTAAAGAAAGCAGAAGGTAACATGCACAAGAATTCATCAGCATAAAGATATCAGAGAAGGTGACAACAAAAGCAGAGGATGTGGAGAAAGTACAACACGGGAAAACAGAGGATGTTGTCAGTTTCACTGCTTATCAGAAAATATTAGCCTTCTTACAAGAAATTCAAGCACTGGGCAAAATTTCTATTAATAAACAAAGTGTAACTGATAGCAAAGATCGCCTCTACAACGTTAAATGTCAAAGAGAAATAAACGCGAAGCTTGTTAATGACAGTTCAAAATGCTCAGTATATTGCTCTTGTCTTACAGAGGACGGCGCTCTGCTTTTAACTGATTACGATAATAAAAGGCTTAAACGACTTGATGTGTCTACAGAGACGGTAAAAGATTACCTTGGCCTTCAAGCAGGACCGTATGCTGTATGCCTGGTCAGTAAGAGTGAAGCTGTGGTAACACTGAACAATAGAAGTGTCCAGTTGGTATCTCTGGGGAACAAGCTTAGTGCTACCCGTGTACTCGAGATGGGACATCATTGCTATGGACTTGATCATAAGGATGGCAAGTTGTTTATATCCGATACTGGAAAGAATGTGTTCATCCATGATATGAATGGCCTGGAGCTGCAGAGAATATCAACCGAAGCTTCCGGTAATGCTATATTTCAGACTTCTTGACATGTAACACTCAGCTCTAGTGGAGACAGAGTGTTCGTGGCTGATTACAACAAGGGTGTGGTTGTGCTTGACATTCTGGGTAATCATCTGTCCACCCTGATTTATCCTACACTGTCAGGGCTCTGTGGAGTTTGTACAGATGGTAAACATCTGTTTGCCTGTGGTAACTCTTCAGGAAATATTTTACAGATAGGACAGGACTATAAACTGATAGGCGAGATTATTAATCCAACTTCTTTGAGCTTTGATCCTCACAAGACTAGACTAATAGTTACGCACGGATACAATAACAACATTAAAGTGCTAGACTTGGAATGAAGTTGGTCCCATAAAACACAGCGCTGTAGTAGGTTGTATATTTAACATTTCTCTCCAGATCATTTCAACGTAAATTCGTGTATAATTTGTAAAAATAATTTGTTTTACACTTTTCATGTTAATATGAAAATGCCATTTCAAGTGGTTTCTCGTCGTGTAGTGCCCTGTCCTGTCATCTCGTGTCACATCATATCATATCGTATCGTATCGTGTCGTATCGTACCGTATCGTATCGTATCGCATCATATCGTAGTATATATGTTATCACAGATAGTGATCTAGCAACGTATAACTTACACTGGATCAGGCGAAGATAAACAAATAGGATATAATTGAAAAATGTTGATTTTTCAGACAGTACTATATGCTCACGCTATTAAGTTGAATATATAATGCATAGTAACTGATTCCTCTGCCATGTTGACGAGATTGATGATACTGAAATTAATGATAATGATACTGTCGTTTTGTGATGATGATTATTTCCATTACGTTGTCTACATTTATATTGTATCTTTCTCTATCTTTATATAGGAAACGTCCATTCAAAAGCACACTTGAATCTTAACTTTTGTCCTTTACAATTTTAAATACGAAAAATAAGCAAAGCAGTTTGACTATGCTTTTAACGAGTTGGAACGAAGGAAAATCTATATTTAAATAGATAGAGAGTATTATTAAGAAAAACAAAAACATTCATCCTCAAACTAGGTTGTGATAACAAATATCACATAACTAAGTTGCTGCTGAAACTGTATTTTTTCGTTTTATAGTCATTATGGCTTAGCATAAAAGCTGTGTTTGTGTAGTTGCTACTTTTTTTTTCTTTTTGAAATATCATAAGAATTTTAGCATTGCTATTATCACAGTTTTATTTGTAAAATGCTTCATTTTATTGGAAGCACCTCGCAGCCTACCATTTTCCTTAGCGTCCCAAATTTTCTCTTCATGGTGTTTAATAAGCTTCTTATGGCCATCACGTAAAGAAATTAGCTTCTGAAGATTCATGTTGCTTTATCCTGGTCACGGCACCA
Source organism: Corbicula japonica (assembly GCA_038501625.1). Lineage (NCBI taxonomy): Eukaryota > Metazoa > Mollusca > Bivalvia > Venerida > Cyrenidae > Corbicula > Corbicula japonica. Next base: position 717,098 of record JAZAYU010000102.1, on the reverse strand, counting down.
AAATGTAAATGTAAAAGAGAATAATAAGTACTACTCCAGGTTCGATCCTTTCAATTATACGTAAAAAACAACAACAACGGAAGTAACGTTACCTCACATATAGCGCTTAAACTTTGCACATAAGTGCGTTGGCGTTATTCTCAACACACATATAACCATTAATTCACGAAATCTGAGCTATAATTTCGCTTTGAATAAGGGTGAAATTATCTTACAACAGTCCAATTATTCAAGTTGCTAAATGTTGGGGAAAACGCGCAAAAGGCTGCTTCCAAATTATTTTGATCAGTTGTTGATGTTGTTGATAATAATGTGATGTAAATTACCTGAATATTATTATTTGTTTTGTCAACATTCATTATGAAATCATTTGGCAGTACTTTTGATTTTGTTATCACTAGTAACATAGAAAGGTGAAACATTTGTAGTGTATATGACTTGAGAATGACAGAACTAGTTATGCTTAGACTATATTGACAATTGTACTTTTGTTTCACAATGATAACTTGTAGTGGTCTGTATGTTTACATGCGGTTGCAAACAAATAATTTAATTTTTAAATACAAAGAAAAAAAGCCAAATAAAAATAAAACCGGATGACCAATGATACCTTGTTACAAATCGATTACTCTTATGGCATATGTTTTTGAATAACAAGTTGTTTCATTGCTGCATTTTTGGTTTTGTTTTACATGCAAATAAATAAAATTTCCTCACGCCTTACTAAAGAGGTTTGTTTTTCCTTCCATATCAGGGGCCGTTTAAAGACCCTTTTCCTTTCAAAATTTCTATAAAATCATATACTTTTCACTAACATCTTTCTGTACATCAGTTGTTTATTCCCCTTTAGACACAAAATCGCAAACTTTTTCTCCCATTCCATCGCACAAGTTGATGGAACGGGGTCCTTCCTCTGGCATTTAAAAATGCAGTTCCGAATTCTCCAAATCCAGAAATTAAAATGATCTTCTAACAATTCATTCCCTTGGAGAGGCTATCATTTACGTAGTCAGAACTTTTTTGCCTGACATGTTTGCTGTTTTGTTTCGTTTATATATTACCTTTTTGTGTAAAAGATTGTATCTGAGATAAATTAACGCGTTGAAAATGTTTGTTTTTTATATAGAATTTTGAATAAGCTAAGTTCTTTGAAAACAAACTTATTGAGAGAACAAGATTCAGTGCATGCTGTTAATATTGTAATTCTGAAGGAAAATTGACCTTTTTCCGAACCGGTGTCATGTGCACATTTTCTACTATACATGTCTCCCAGCAAGCTTTAGTGGCCCCTTAAACTCGGCATGTTATGGATAAAGCTGGTGAATGGCCGTAGGACAATTATTATGGGTTGCTAAAAAGAAAAATTGTCTGATAGTCACTGTACTCCGATTACAGGAAAATACTTTATATACCAGTTTTAAATCATTTTCAAACAATGTAGTTCTGGCTAACAAAAGTATATAGCAAATATTTATGCCCCTATTCAATAAAAATATATTATAAAATTGCAGACCTCATGAAAAATTACCGGGACCCACCGGGACATACACTGGGACACTGGGAAGCGGGCTTAACTTAGCAAGCATTCTTAAAAGGATTCTTTGTTTCCTCTGCGTGGCTTTTGTAGTTTGGACTGGTTCGAAGATGGTGAATCAAGGGGAAATATTTCGGAAAATTATTGTATTCTTTCATTCAGACAGCATTCATCAATTACTTCTCTGAAGGCATTTTGGACAATTTCCAAGATAATATTGTATCATTGGACGGACTTGTTACTTGAATGCTTTTTTCTGAAAACAAATAATGCACAAGACTAAATGACAATGATTTTGTACGAGTATGCGCGACTTTTCTTTCCGACTTAACTGGAAATAAAACTTTCTGGTCCAGTCTATTCAAATTGTGAATGAGACTTATTGACGAGTTGGAAATTTGGTAGACACTCTTCAAACTGAAAATATACAAATGTAAGGCAGCATTTATTTCATATTAGTCTGTACAGTGCCTACCATCTGAAAATCAGTTACTCTTTCGAATTACATGGGTAGCCTTAGATAAGCATATGTTAATTGTTGCAGCAAGACCTGGCTGGAATCCGAGATCCCCGCTCTCAGGCCGAGTGCTTTTCCTATTGAGCAGTCTGACCTGCTTTTTGAATCGCTTCCACTAATAGATTCTAGATTAGTACAATGACACACATTCACAAAGTTTCGGCCATAATTATGATGATCAAGATATCAGTAAGTGTGTAAGAGGTTACATTTTGATATCCATCAGGGAAAGAAAATGTTATTGTAAAATGTGCATGTAATTACAATAAATTTATTGAACACGTCTTTTTGCTTACAGTTAAATCAGAATCACATTACGACTAAACAGATAGTATTACAAACTTCATACAGCATACATAATACATGCTCTATCATGAATGACCACTTTAAAAAAATATCTCCGTGGAACAGTCAAATGTAACCGAGTTAGTTATTTTAATGTACGTTTCGGAACAAAAGGTACTTTAATTACTGAAATTAAATGTAATTGTTAGTAAAATAGAAGAAGCAAGGGAACGACGTCGTTGATGCCTTAATAATCTAAATATTGCCCACTGAAACTTGTGTAACGTCCCTCCGAACCGTAAACGGAACCACCTCCATGGTGAAATGCAATGCGCACAGAATCTCCACGGCTCAAACGCAATATCGCACTTCTGCTGACTTCCTGGTAACGCCCCGATCCAGAATCAGCCACACTTTTCACAACGCATGCGCCATTGATTTCCAGACAGAGCCACAACACGTCTTGGTTAATCAGGTAGGACCAGTCAAACCTATAGCTTCCATCAAATGGTGCGCGAAAAAGTCCAGTTAGGGGTGTGTAGGCGTTTCCAACGTTAACTTCAACGTCTTGGAACTTTACGACGGACTCCAATCTTAATGCGAAGTTGCTGTAATGCCGGTTGGTGAATGCCGTAAAGTGAACACCTATCAAAGCAGAAAAAGTTTCTTTAATATTGTTCTGCTCATAGAAATAATTAATAAACAGATATAACTGACTCATCAAATTTGATTTGTTAATCGAACCTGCAATATCATCTATTGAACGTTCTCCGCCACTTCGACAGCACGCTAAAACCTGCACTAACGTCTAAACATGAACCGTAACGGATACAGCAAACTACGAAAACCGCTTCCGCCTAAACCTGCACCGTCACGGCTACAGCAAACTACGAACTCCGCTACCGCCTAAACCTGCACCGTCACGGCTACAGCAAACTACGAACACCGCTTCCGCCTAAACCTGCACCGTCACGGCTACAGCAAACTACGAAATCCGCTACCGCCTAAACCTGCACCGTCATCGGGACAGCAAACTACAAATTTCGCCATCTAAACATGCACCGTCACGGCGACTGCACGCTATGCACTACGCTATCGTCTAAACATGCACTGCCATGGCGAAGTTAAAATCTCCGCTACCGTCTAAACGTGCAACGTACAGCAACAGCATGCTACAAACTGTGCTACCGTCTAAACCTGCAGCGTTACAGCACCCTTCAAAATAGTGATGTGCCGATGATCGAAGGACATCGATTTATCATCTGTAAGAACCTCCCGATGCCGATAATCAATGTCATTCTCTCGTAATCGATTTAAACCGATGTATACCCCTGGCTGTAAAATACAGCACATTTAACATATCTTGGTCAATATTTGTACTAGTCATGATTAAAATTAATTATAAGGGCCTTTTGGGCATTAAGTGCTATCAACAACGTATTTTGGGGTGTGTATTCTTTGTTGAGCATTGTTCATTCATTTTAATTAGTGCATATAAAATAAAAACAAGCGAAATTTTTTTTTTCTTAGAACACCAACCTTTATGTAGAAAGTATCAGCAAACACACAAAAATAAGGGATATTATGTAAGCTACTTATTAGAAACCATTTGTTTATGTAACCGATTATAATCGATGAAATCACATCGGAAGTGGCAACCGATTCCAACTGATGATTGATTCTGATATCCCAAAACTACTACAAACTGATACCATCTAAACCTTCACTGCCACGGAGACAGCATGCTTCTAACTTCGCTTTCGTCTATAATACCTGTACCACCACGGTGACAACAAGATACAAAATGCGCTACCTCCTAAATCGACAGGGTAACTGCGACATTTCGGTTCAAGCTGTTATGTCTAAAAGTTTGCGCAGATCATGCATTTGAATATGACTTTGACTATGAAACAACGATGACTTTAAACAAATTACACGTACGCCTTACAAAGGATGCTGCAAAATAGATTCAATGAGTGATAAGTAACACACATGTTAATGATCATGTGTCATACGCTATGTTGCTGTGTTATAAAATTGAATTTTCAAAGTATAGATCTACATGTACTAAGACGCTGCAAGACGTAAGGTTCTGATCTGCCAAAGTGATTGGACGTTTTCATCGTTAATTTCGATGATAGCATCTGTGTTTTTAAGTCAAGTCCGATTTCTTTACTTACATCAATAATTATACCTATGTTTGGTTGAAACAAATGAATAAAAGTTTCGTGCCTGCTTAATTAAAAAATCTGTGTACTTACGACTGGTTGAAAACGCTCCTTGAAGCGATACTGCAAAGAGTATAATTATTATCCGCACATCAGCCATTATTGAATCTTTGAGCTCTATTTTGATTGTTTTCGTTTGTAAAATGAACAGGTAGCGCTTTTTACGCTGCAGGCGAACAAACTGGCGACAAATGTTAGAAAGGGCTCATGATTTGTTGACAAGTATTTGGTTGTTGACGATGTCCAAATTAAAAGCATTAAAGACAATGAATCAGGAAAAAAATACAGTTTAAAATAAACAATGTGTTCGTTTTAGTAGCAACTTCCGTGTTTTTACGCAGAAGAGAAAAACATATTGTGCACTTCTACCGTCCGATTTTGATCTCCATAAACAATGAGAGTTGACGCTGTTGAAAATGAATTGGTTAATTTTGCGTTCGTCTACTTTGTATACTAATAGTTGCAAAAATATAAATATAATAACTTTTTACTAACACTGTGTCTTACTTATGTAACCTGATACTAATAAAGCACATAAAACAGTTCATTTAAAAACAACATAGTTGTCAATATCTAGCAAATAATGTGTGCATTAATATAACCGCCCTATAAATGTACATGATGAGGATTCAGTGCAAAGTTGTTTTATCATCTTCTTTATTCTAAATGAGTCAGAATAGTTCTGCGCAGAACCAAATGGATAAAAATGTGAAATATTACTTAAATCAATAATGTTCATTTACGCGGTGTCCAGTGTCGATATGAAGCAAAACATTTGATCAGACAATTCCAATTTGATCAACTGCTCAAAATCCTAGGATCGTAACTTTGGTGTAACATTCTGATCTCGCTGGTTATCGAACTCGTAATAGGCATTGTGTTTATTTAAAATTTGGTTAAATGTTCCCTAAGCTCCATATATTAACAAAAAAAGTAAAATTTGTTTATCAGGCATCGCCACACTCACTAAATACACAGCCTTTCCAAGCAGCGAAAATGAAGAGAGGGAAAAAAGACAGTGTAAATATGTATGTAAGACACTACAAACAATTAACGAAAATGCGAATCCTTGGGGTTACACCTTGGAACAGTCAGTGGCAAAATAATCTGCCACTGGGGGTTTAAAGCAGGTTCTAGGGTGCTCAAACCTCACACTTGCCCCAAACAGGTTCTCATATCAACACACAAATACAAGTTGTCTTGGTGAAAAACTCCAACCAAGCCATCAGCTCAACAATATTGCATGCAAAAGCACATTAAGAATATAGGCTGAGTGCATATAAAGACAATGCCTGTATTGCCAATTGTCAAGTTATACATGTTGTGCGGACAATGCCGATTTTCCTAATCTTTCAAACACCCAAAACTGACTGAACGCACATAATTAGTTGATTTGGTTTTGCTGGTTAAGAGAAAATGCAATATCTTACTTTATTATTAATTATTATCATTGTAGCATTTGCAACAGGTGTAGACAATCAATTTAGTTTATCTAGGGTCTAGAATCTTTGTATGGGGTCTACAATGTTTACCAGGGTCTACATTATATGCCAGTGTCTATTATGTTTACCTCAGATCAAAACTTTCTGCACCGGGTCTACACTAGTTTTTGTAAAAGACTCCAGCAAACGCATCCAGCATCCTGCATTACATGTACCTCGATAGGGCTAATGCGACGAAATTAAATCCATTTTTAGCTCGACTATTCGAAGAATATGTCGAGCTATTGTACTCACTTGGGCGTCGGCGTCGGCGTCGGCGTCGCCGTCGGCGTCCCACTTTGGTTAAAGTTTACGTGCAACCTATCTATATCTTAAAAACTACTATAGCTACAGCTTTTAAACTTGGCACACTTGTTCGTCATCATGTCCCGAGTGTGTATGAACCATAACTCTAACTTTCATTTTGATCTAATTATGGCCCTTTTTTGACTTAGAATTTCAGGTTAAAGTTTACGTGCAAGCTACTGTACAAACTCATAACTTCAATACTACTTATACTACAGCTTTAAAACTTGGCACACTTGTTCATCATCATGTCCCGAGTGTGTATACCAAGAACCATAACTCTGACTTTCATTTTGTTCAAATTATGGCCCTTTTTCGGCTTAGAATTTCAGGTTTAAGTTTGCGTGCAAGCTACTATACAAACTAATAACTTCAATACTACTTATACTACAGCTTTGAAACTTTCAACACTTGTTCATCATCATATCCCAAGTGTGTAATGCCAAGAACCATAACTCTAACTCTCATTTTTATCAAATTATGCCCCTTTTTCGACTTAGAATTTCAGGTTAAAGTTTGCGTGCAAGCTACTGTACAAATCCATAACTTCCATACTACTTATACTACAGCTTTGAAACTTTCAACACTTGTTCATCATCATATTTCAAGTTTGTATGCCAAGAACCATAACTCTAACTTCCATTTTGTTCAAATTATGGCCCTTTTTCGACTTAGAATTTCAGGTTAAAGTTTGCGTGCAAGCTAGTTACTTTCATACTTCTTGTACTATAGCTTTGAAACTTAAGATACTTGTTTACCATCATGACCCTGACTATTTATACCAAGAACCATAACTCTTTCTTTCATTTTTAATCAAATTATGGCCCTTTTTCAACTTAGAATTCAGGTTAAAGTTTGCGTGCAAGCTAGTTACTTTCATACTTCTTGTACTATAGCTTTGAGACTTAAGACACTTGTTTACCATCATGACGCTGACTATTTATGCCAAGAACCATAACTCTTTCTTTCATTTTTAATCAAATTACGGCCCTTTTTTGACTTAGAATTTCAGGTTAAAGATTGCATGCAAGCTAGTTACTTTCATACTTCTTGTACTATAGCTTTGAAACTTATTCACCATCATGACCCTGACTTATGTATGCCAAGAACCATAACTCTTTGATTTTTTTCAAATTACTGCCCTTTTTAGACTTAAAAATTAAGGTTTAAAACTTTGTATACCTTTATTTTATCTTACATCAGGTTTATTTTCAAAGGCCCATAACTCATCCTTGCTTTTTTTATATTTGATTTTTGCCCCTTTTCACTTGAAATTAGAATTAAGACTTGTAAATAATTGTTAAAGTTTCAATGTTAGTGTTTGTCATATGTACAGCTATATAAAAGGTTTAAAACAGATGTCCTTAACATACTTTGGTTGAAAGTGTTGAGTAATTGTGGGGTGGGTGGGTGCATAGACTATACTATACTATACTATACTATACTATACTATACTATACTATACTATACTACACTACACTACACTACACTACACTACACTACACTACACAACACCACACCACACCACACCACACCACACCACACCACACCACACCACACCACACCACACCACACCACACCACACCATACCATACCATACCATACCATAAAATACCATACCACTGTACTGTACCCCCACCACCCACCACCACCTCCACATACCACCACCAGCAACAACAACAACTACAACAACACAAACAACAACACCACCACCAACAACAACACCAACAACAACACCACCACCAACAACAACACCACCACCACTAACAACAACAACAACACCAACAACAACACCATCACCACCACCAACAACACCACAACCACCAACAACACCACCACCATTAACAACACCAACACCTCCACCACCAACAACAACTACAGCACCACCATTAACAACAACAACACCAACACCACCAACAACAACAACAACAACACCAACACCACCACCAACAACAACAACAACACCAACACCACCACCAACAACAACACAAACACAAACAACAACACCATCACCACCAACAACAACAACAACACTAACAACAATTACACCATGACCACCACCAACAACACCACCACCAACACCACCACCAACAACAACACCACCTCCAACAACACCACCACCAATAACACCAACCTCACCACCACCAACATCAACAACACCAACAACAACAACACCAACACAAACAACTACACCACCACCACCAACACATACACCACCAACAACAACACCATCAACAACAACACCACCACCAACAACACCAACACCACCAACAACAACAACACCACCAACAACAACAACAACATCATCACCACCAACAACAACACCACCACCAACAACAACACCACTACCAACAACAACAACACCACCACCAACACCACCACCAACAACAACATCAACACCACCAACACTAGCACTGACAACAACACCACCACCACCAGCAACACCAACACCACCACCAACAACAACACCAACAACATCATCACCACCAACAACAACAACATCAACACCACCACCAACAGCAACAACAACCAACACCACCACCACCACCAGCAGCAACAACACTACCACCACCACCACCAACAACACCAACAATGCCAACACCAACAACACCACCACCAACAACAACACCAACAACAGCAACAACACCACCACCACCAACAACAACACCACCACCAACAACAGCAACCAGCATACCATACTGTACTTCACCACGCCACACAACTATAGGTGGGCAAAGATAGTGGGTTGATGGGTGTGGGATCAGGGGTTTATGGGCTGGGTTGTGTAAACCCTAAAAAAAATCTACAAGAATAAATTAAGTGTTATTTATTGGTTTATGGATTAAGAAACTTTTGTTCATGTGTGTTTGTTGGGGGTGTCATAAACTCCTGAATCACTCCCCAGTTTAAATGAAGCCCAGTTACAATGTGCTTAATAATTCTGACTTTTCGAATAGTCGAGCGTGCAGTCGTTCCCGACTGGCTCTTGTTTAATAATAACGGTTGATTATTTGGATCTGATCCAATCACGATCTATTTTCTTATCCTGGTTTTGCTTTTGTGTTGTAATGTGTGTGGGTGAATATGTGTTTCTACTTAGAAAGAACAGCCACTTTTAACCGTCTTAAAACCTTAGATTTTCGCTTGCAGTTTACGTTTAGATGCTCGTTTTAAAAATAAATAAACTGAACGAAACCTTTTCAGATTGTGATAATTATGATAGTGCAAGATTTTATGTTTTCAGTGTTATATTGACATAAATGGTCTACCACCTGATTATCGTAATTTAACATTTCTCTTATCAGCGAGTCAATAAACAACCAGGTTTATCAATATCACCATGCTCACTTGCATCTAATAAATTGATTATTTAGGAACATTGGAGTGGAATTCACCGCCTACAATGGCGACGAGTCGGATTGATATAAGATGCGATGCATTTATAAACATCAAATGCGGTCCATGTGCGGAAGAAAACCGGACTAGTCAAGCAGACAAGTACTGTCTGGAGTGCAAGGATTACTACTGTCTGTCATGTACGGACATGCACAATAGGTTTCCAGCATTAAAGGGGCACAAACTTCTGGACAAGGTCGACTTTGGCTCGCTGGCATCTGATGGATCATTGCCAAGTTTCTCAACCCAACGATGTTCGCTGCATCCAAGCAAGGTGAGGATATGTTCTGTAAGGAACACGACGAGGTACCCTGTGCCTCGTGTATTGCACTGAACCACAGGTAAGATATTCTGTATTCTCATACAGCTCTTAATTCTGTTATATAACTTAATATATGTCATTTATGAAAATACAATGTATACAATTTCAAAAAAGAAACAAAACAACAACACATGATAAAACAATACGCTGATGACACGAATTGAGAAATAAAAAAAGAATTATGTTTGTAACTTTTGACCCATTTTGCCAATTTACGGCTCACTGGTTTAACCATTCATACGATTAAATGATTTACCAATTTTAAATGCGCTCAGGTTTCTATACTGACAATACTCAACATATAACTAGAAAGGCTTTATCTAGTACCTACTGTACCCGCTATTACCTCTTGGCTCTCGGGCTGTGCACCAAATAATCATATTCATATCTACACAGTTGTCTTTTGAAAATAATATAATATTGGAGTACAATTGCTGAAAAAAACATTTTTTTTTTCATATTTTCAACAGTTAGTAACTTGATAGTGTTAAATCAAAAGTAAATATTTGATCAAAATAGAAAAAGCTATTCAGTCAAGAAAATCACAGGTTAAACCAGTCTCAACTTGTATCAGTGTAGAACCAGATCAACCAAAAAGCTCTAGATTCTGCACTTTGTTTACAAGTCTGTTTTTAACAGACTTGTATTTACAGCACAACAACCTGGAAACCATTTTACGATCTATAAGCAAAGCCAATTCGCATGAATGAGAAACTCCTCTTGAAATGCCCCTCGATAAGAATATAAAAGAAATGATTTGTTCTAAGGGATTATAATACATGTATTCATAAAAATTTATGGTGTTGGTGTGTTGTTGTTCTTGTTTTTTGTTGTTGTGAGCAACTGCTGTTTTTATTATTAAAACACCATTTACAAGATATATTATAAGTAGAAGCTCCCCCGGGATAAGGGATCATGCTACTATTACCGCCAACTCTGTTTTTATTATTAGATGTTTTCTGTGACAACGTTGAACAATAAAAATAGACAAAAATACTTCTTTACATTTCAAGACCTGCAAAACCATCTTTTCTATCCCAGAAAATGTTGACAACCTATACAAACGTAGCGAAATGATCGAAATAAAACAGAAAATAAACAATACAAAGAAAGCAATGGAGGATATCAAGAAAGCAAAAGAACTCAAAGTTAAAGAACTCAAAGAAGCTTACGAAAAGGAAGTAAAGTCTGCCAAAGCATTCAGAAAAGAGGTACAAACACTTCTATCCAACGCGGAACAAGAGACAATAAAAGAACTTAAGCAACTCTTTGGCAGGATTGAGTCTTGCCTAACCAGTGGAATGAAAGAAATTAACAACTTAATAGACGCCCTAAATGAAGTATCCGCACAGCTTAAGAAAGCAGAAGGAAATAGGGTCCAAGAATTCGTCAGCATGAAGATAGCAGAGAAGATGACAGCCAAGGCAGAGGATGTGATGAAAATACAGCCCGGAAAGACAGAGGAATCTGTTTGCTTCACGTCCGATCAGAAAATAAAATCATTCTTCTAAGAAATTCAAGCACTGGGCAAAGTTTCCAGTAATAAACAAAGTATAATTGACAACAAAGATCGCCTCTACAAGGTAAAATGTCAAAGAGAAATAACCGTAAACGACTTGATATGTCTAAAGAGACAGTAAAAAATTACATTGATCTTCAAGCAGGACCGTATGCTGTATGCCTGGTCAGTAAGAGTGAAGCTATGGTAACACTGGACAATGCAAGTGTCCAGTTTGTATCTCTGGGGAACAAGTTTTGTGCTGCCCGTGTACTCACAATGAAACATAGCTGCTTTGGACTCGCTCATAAGGAAGGCAAGTTGTTTATTTCCGATACTGGAAAGAATGTGTTCATCCATGATATGAATGGCCTGGAGCTGCAGAGAATATCGACCGATGCTTCTGGCAAAACTTTATTCCACAGGACTCAACATTTAGCAGTCAGTTCAAGTGCAGACAATATACTCTATTTGAACTTTCACAACGAATTTACCATATTTGTTTGAGTAAGAGTCCGGAACTCGGAAGTGCAGAAAGGTCACTGATCAAATCTGACAAGTGATTTCTTATAGATAGAGGGACATAACTCCAGTGTTATTAGTGTGAACTTGATTATTATCAATTGCACCTCCTTGATTATTTATGCTAGATTTCGGATAATGACTGTTTTGTCAATATCAAAATTTCAGGGCAAGACCACAGACATTGTTTTGAAAATTCTAAAATATCCTTTCTTACTGTAGTCAAGACAATTTTGTTAATAATTTGCAATGATTCAAGGCTAAAACACTCTGGCATTACAAGTAAAATCTAACCTCTAACAAACTTATTTGAAAATTCTAAAAGATCAGATAGATGTAGTATTCTTTACAGTAGAATGTTTAAGTCCGGACAATGCAATGTTTTAACAAATCAAGGACCATAACTCGTAATGTTACTGATTCAAGCTAGATGGTAATCGAACACGAGATAACAGGACGTGGTCAGAGACATGCTGCCTCAGTGCCTCTGGCACAACTATAAAATAACCGCGTCTCAAAAATTAAACAAGGGCATTGATGTTACACCTGTTTTATCTGTTTAAATGTATAAGTTTCGCATTTCTAAGCACCTGCCTCACATGGATAGTGTCAAGGTCAAAACGAACATTCAGACAAATTTTTGGGATCCTAGCTACACATGTGAAACTGCATATAGCATCTAAAATATTTTAAAGTGCCTTGAAGCATACACTTTGCCCACTTACCTCTTATCTTCAAACTTGACCGGGGCCAATTCGCATATATATGGCTAAAAAATTCTTTACTGCTACCTTAAGAGGAGAGAGATGTTTTCCTTTAAGCCATTCACTCATTTCTGTTCAAATTTAGATCCATTTTTGAGCAAAATAAGACCAAAACCAAGCCAGTATCTTCATCCTGACAGGTGTAAAGAGCAAATGACTATCACCACTCACTTTCCAAAAATGGCCAATTTTGCCTCCAGTTTCAGTCAACACTGGTTGTCAGCCCAAACTGTTAGCCCTGAGTCTATAAACTGTTAGCCCTGAGTCTTCACTGGTTGTCAGTCCAAACTGTTTGCCCTGAGTCTACACTGGTTGTCAGCCTAAACTGTTAGCCCTGAGTCTCCACTGGTTGTCAGTCTTAACTGTTAGCCCTGGGTCTACACTGGTTGTCAGCTAAAAATGTTTGCCCTGCGTCTACACTGGTTGTCAATCTAAACGGTTTGCCCTGAGTCTACACTTGTTGTCAGTCTAAACTGTTAGCCCTGCGTCTACACTGGTTGTCAGTCCAAACTGTTTGCCCTGCGTCTACACTGGTTGTCAATCTAAACGGTTTGCCCTGAGTCTACACTGGTTGTCAGTTCAAACTGTTTGCCCTGAGTCTACACTGGTAGTCAGTCTAAACTGTTTGCCCTGAGTCTACACTGGTTGTCAGTCTAGTGTTTGCACTGAGTCTACACTGGTTGTAAGTTTAAACTGATAGCCCAGAGTCTACACTGCTTGTCAGTCTTAACTGTTAGCCCTGAGTCTACACTGGTTGTCAGTCTAAAGTGTTAGCCCTGAGTCTACACTGGTTGTCGGTCTAAACTGTTTGCCCTGAGTCTACACTGGTTGTCAGTCTAAACTGTTAGCCCTGGGTCTACACTGGTTGTCAGTCTTAATTGTTAGCCCTGAGTCTACACTGGTTGTCAGTTTAAACTGATAGCCCAGAGTCTACACTGGTTGTCAGTCTTAACTGTTAGCCCTGAGTCTACACTGGTTGTCAGTCTAAAGTGTTAGCCCTGAGTCTACACTGGTTGTCGGTCTAAACTGTTAGCCCTGAGTCTACACTGGTTGTCAGTCTAAAGTGTTTGCACTGAGTCTACACTGGTTGTCAGTTTAAACTGATAGCCCAGAGTCTACACTGGTTATCAGTCTTAACTGTTAGCCCTGAGTCTACACTGGTTGTCAGTCTAAAGTGTTAGCCCTGAGTCTACACTGGTTGTCAGTCTTAACTGTTAGCCCTGAGTCTACACTTGTTGTCAGTCTAAAGTGTTAGCCCTGAGTCTACACTGGTTGTCGGTCTAAACTGTTTGCCCTGAGTCTACACTGGTTGTCAGTCTAAACTGTTAGCCCTGAGTCTACACTGGTTGTCAGTCTTAATTGTTAGCCCTGAGTCTACACTGGTTGTCGTTTAGTGAGAGGATTCCTTATAACTAATGAGACAATTTTATTTTTATAAATAAATAAGCATAAATGCATTTGATAACGACGGTTTGAATCTTATCCAATTTTAGGATCTTTCAACATTCGAAACTTTTTATTTACAGTTGAACGAGTCTGTTTCCAAAATAAAATTATCTGAAAGCATCATTATCAGATAGTAATATGTGTACGTTTTCTGATTTTTTTTAAATAAATGGCAAACAGCATCATTAACATTAAACATTGTATAACTGGGTATATGTTAGAATGTACTGTTTATAGGCAAAAAATCTTGTAGAAGAGAATGGTCAGTGTAACGTTGTTTTTTTCCAATAAGAAATTCTCATTCAGTATACATGACGATATCAAATGTGCAAAATCATCTGCTGATTGACCTTGCAGTAAATCCCCCAATCAAGACCTACCTAAAATAAAGGCCATCCTGATAATAAGACCACTACTGCAATGTCCCTATCAGAAGATTTTTACTTGTTTCTACCGCAGAATTAAGATCACCCCAATATTAAGACCAGAGGTGGTCGAAGATCTTAATAGAGAAGGTTAACTGTAATAAACATTACCATTCCGTCACGTGACTGTCTACTTATCGATAACGTGCAGTATTTCTCTTATCAGCAAGGTATATCCAGCTGACGTTTAGTAAAGTCACCTGATTCAATGATTATTTCAGAACAAGGAAGTGAAATTAACCCCACCCCACCCCCCCACCCCCCCCCCCCCCCAAAAAAAAAAGGGCGACAAAGGGCGACAAGTCGGATTAATATAACGTCTGATGAACTTATAACAAAACTTTAATTTATGTCTTTAAAAGAACGTTTGTGATATAAGATTTTGATGTGAATAACTTAACACTGCATTTCTCTCCTCGGCAAGTCAATAAAATACAAATCGATATCACCATGTTCACAGACGTGTGTATTGATCTTACATTTAAGACACCTGTTTCATTGATAATATTCGGAACACGGAAGTGAAATTCACCGCCCCAAAAATGGCGACGAGTCGGATTGATATAACGTCCGATGAATTTATAAACATCAAATGTGGTCCATGTGCGGAAGAAAACCGGACTAGACAAGCAGACAAGTACTGTCTTGAGTGCAAAGATTACTATTGTCTGCCATGTACAGGCTTGCACAAAAGGTTTCCAGCATTAAAGGGTCACAAACTTCTGGACAAGACTGACTTTGGATCGCTGGCATCTGATGGATCATTGCCAAGTTTCTCAACCCAACGATGTTCGCTGCATCCAAGCAAGGTTGTGGATATGTTCTGTAAGGAACACGACGATGTAGCCTGTGCCTCGTGTATTGCACTCGACCACAGGTAAGATATGCTTCACTTTCACTCAGTTCTTAATTATTATATATACATTTTATTTCTGAAATATTGCATTTTAATATATAACGCAATGCGCCAGTGACACGAACAATAGATTTTAAGAATTTTGTTCATATTTCGGATTCTGACAATTGTGAAAGCTTACGTCTCACTGGTTTAAAAATAAATAGTTCGACTATTGATTTTCTTCTTCGGGTTATTTGGTATGGTAGTCTATAGGGCTGTGAAAAATTGAAATGTTTGTTTTAATGACAAAACGGAATATTAAACCTATATAGGCCCTACCTGGCTTAAAAATTTTACGACTTTTCTATGCAATTTCACTGTGCTTTCGGGCGTGGTTGAATAACATATTTTTTAATTAGTAAATAATTGATCAAGATGGCAAGAAAATCGTTAGTTTTGTCAGTCCTAATTGGTACCGGTGTAGGCCCAGATCAAGCGGAAATCTTGCGGAGCAAATGATGTTTATATAATTCGTTTTAAACTCAGTTTAAAAAATAAAACATGTATCATCAGAGAGAGTTTAGGCTGTGGAAAATCTCTCTCCGTATAAAGGTTAATACCTCCAGAACCGCCAACGTTTTAAAAGTATAATTAGTTATTTCCGTGTCAACGTTTAAAATATTTTGTACAATGGGAGCAACAAATTATTCTGTGTATTGCAGGACATGCAAAACCATCTTTTCCATACCAGAAAATGTCGACAAGCTATACAAAAGTACCGAAATGACCGAAATAAAACAGAAAATAAATAAGACAAAGAAGACAGTAGAGGATATCAAGAAAGAAAAAGAACAAAAGTTTAAAGAACTCAAACAAGCGTACGAAAAGGAGGTAAAGTCTATCAAAGCATTCAGAAAAGAGCTACAAACATTGCTGGATATCGCAGAACAAGAAACACTCAAAGAACTAAAGCAAAACTTTGACAGGGATGAGTCGTGCCTAACAAGTGAAATGAAGGAAATTAACAACCTTATAGACACCATGCATGAAGTATCCACACAGCTAAAGAGAGCAGAAGGAAACAAAGCTCAAGAATTTGTCAGCATGAAGATATCAGAGAAGGTGACAGCTAAGGCAGAGGAGGTGGAGATAGTACAACCCAGGAAGACAGAGGAAACTGTCAGCTTCACTGCTGACCAGAAAATAAAAGCATTCTTGGAAGGAATTCAATCACTGGGCAATGTTTCTAAAGTTACTAGTAATAAACAAAGTATAACATATAGCAAAGATCGGCTCTACAAGGTAAAACATCAAAGAGGAATAAACATTAAGTTTATCAATGACAGTTCAAATTGCTTCATTTATTGCTCTTGCCTTACAGAGGACGGTGCTCTGCTTTTGACCGATTACGGTAATAAAAGGTTAAAACGACTTGATATGTCTAAAGAGAAGGTAAAAGATTACATTGACCTTCAAGCAGGACCGTTAGCTGTATGCCTGGTTAGTAAGAGTGAAGCTGTGGTAACACTGGACAATTGGGCAGTCCAGTTTGTATCTCTGGGAAACAAGCTTAGTGCTGCACATGTACTCTCGATGGCACATCGCTGCTTTGGACTTGCTCATAAGGATGGCAAGTTGTTTATATCCGATTATGGCAAGAATGTGTTCATCTATGATATGAATGGCCATCAGCTGCAGAGAATATCGAATGGTGCTTCCGGTAATGCTTTATTCCTGAGGACTGCTCATTTAACAGTCAGAGACAGAGTATTCGTGGCTGATTACAACAAAGGTGTGGTTGTCCTTGACATTCTGGGTAATCATCTGTCCACCCTGACCTATCCTACACTGTCGGGGATCTGGGGAGTGTGTACAGATGTTAAACATCTGTTTGCCTGTGGTAAATCTTCAGGAAATATTGTACAGATAGGACAGGACTATAAACTGATGGGCGAGCTTGCGAAGATTACTAATCCAACTTCTGTGTGCTTTGATCCGCACAAGACCAGACTAATAGTTACGCACGTATTCAATAACAACATTACAGTGCTAGAGTTGGAGTAAATTGGGCAATTTCACATCACGAACAGTAGTATCGCCTAAAGTTGCATCTGACATCTTTCGATTACTTCTTTCTCGTGATTTGGTATGTAGATCCTAGTTTTGCTTGTCAAGTCTATGTTTACATTTCAAACATATCGTTTACTTTACTATTATTGTCTGGCTGGTAGTAAATGACCTCTGTGTGAATCAAAATCTTATCACGGACACTGGAACGTCGGCGGCGGTTTAAAGATATAGTGTATGGTAAATATTGTTGATATATTTATATTATAATTTGATGAAACATATAATTTATAATAACTCATTTTATCTCATGGAATTGTTACCTTGATGACTTTTCTATTTCTATTATCATTTTCATTATCATGTGTGCAGCATTACTACTAGAAAACAGCCGACAACCTCTGACAGCTCACAGACTCCAAACCGATGTAACAAGGGTTCTGAAAAATCCACGCCTAAACCAAGGATTGAACCCGGGACCCCTCGCCTGCCAGTCCGACGCTCTACCAAGTCGCCATAAAAGCTAGCTCTATGGCGAGATAGTACAAGTGCGGTACTAACTCAACCATAGCCGGGTTACATACACCCTCTCCAGATTGGAATTCGTCCTCGAATTTCCATTGAGTACAGAGATTCACTTGTGGAGTGATCTCGAGGTGTTTAAACATCCTTGGCAGGCCCCACGTTGGGCGCCATTTGTAACAAGGGTTCTGAAAAATCCACGCCTGAACCAAGGATTGAACCCAGAACCCCTTGCATGACAGTCCGACGCTCTACCACGTCGCCATTAAAGCTAGCTCTATGGCGAGATAGTACAAGTGCGGTACTAACCCAACCATAGCCGGGTTACACCGACCTATCACATAACTGTTCTTAAATGTCGTGCACTGTTTATATCAATTTGTTGTGTAAATGAATATGGCTATGTCCATAAGGCCAGTTTTCGATCATGTTTTCCAATTAATTTTATCTAATTAGATGTTTATATGTCAATATAATAAAATGTCAACTAACTCAGTAACTTACTTCTTTATATAACTCCATATTTAAAACATGCATGTAAGAAAATGAAACTGTAAGTTAAACAAACATGTGTACCGAGTGCCAACGAAAACGCAACACTTTATTTTTTGGAATAATTTTGATGTGTGTAAAAGTTTAATAAATTAGCAAAGGAAGATGTGTTTTCAAATCAATAAGTAACCAATAGATACATTAACTGTCCACTGATTCTTTAAACTTTATCTCATACAGTTACACCGTACAAACTCAAGAAAGTTTCATTTTAGCATGTAGACATTCAAGAATAACCTCAAAACAAGTCCGTTTGTTTATCTTTACTTACGGCTACACAAATCCCATCTTCAGTTTTCAAGTTTTACTCTATACAAATGTTACAATGCCAAGACTTCAAGACATCAAGCGACTTAAAGTTTTGGTCATGATCTAAGGAGGTATGTCTCGACGTGAAATCGCTCGTCGAATGCATTATTCGCCGTCCACAATTACTCGCTTGGCCCGACGACATCTTATTGATTTAAACACATCTATTTTTGCGAACTTATCAAACGTTTACACACATAAATCAAAGCGCCGAAAGCGTTGAAAGACTGGCGCGCTGGTTGAATCGAACTTGCCCTGCACAGATATCATTACTTTAAACCTATGAAACTATGTGTGATTTTTTCGTTAAACTTTGTTACTATCATCAACATTAGCAAATAATTCAGTATATTCAGGGATTTCAATAGATGCAGGTACTTGTATTTTGATGCAAGGAAATTAGGTATCACTTTTTTCACCTTAATCTTAGGTTGGGGGTCTTTTTGATGCAGGAGCGTATGATTAGTGGTTAAATTTTGCTAGAATAACGATGATCAGGCTCCGCCACAACTGAGTAGTGTCAACAATGAAATGCACACGTACCTTAAGAAACAGTTACGATCTTAATTTTTACGTCGATCGCAACAATGCATTAACAAGAATATTCGCAAACTTACTTACGGTCTCCCCAGGATTTTTGGAAGGGTTGTCGCTGGACTGTTAGTGGATTTTAGCTCGCGAAACTTTATTTTTTAACTATCATTTTATACAGTTTTATATTTGTACCAAAGTTTACTGCAACAACGGTATATAGAACATAAATGTTTTTTTTATCTCTTTAGAGCCAAGAAAGGTACAAAGTTAAAAAAACATAAATAATGTGAAACAATGTGTAAACAGTATGTCAAAGTGTGTTTTAATTACATAAACTGATCTGATCTCATCAAGTTACAATGTCAACTATATACTCTGTATAGTTAGTTTTTCACCTTCATTGTCCAAGATATCTTACACATATCAAACTCAGTGTTTCATTACAACTGACAGGATTAGGATTAAATTTTCAGACGCCTCTTTTTTCTTGGACCCAAGTGCTGACTGCCTTATTATAATCAAACTTCAGTACATCAGGACCTTCCATGGATATCATTAACAATGAATTTAATGTTGAATTGTTAAGCATGCTTCTAAGCTTTGTCTTCACTCTTGATAAGGTGGAAAAACCCCACTCACAATCTGAAATTAAATTAATTTACGATACCAGTAAACATATAGACAGCTTCATATATATAAAAATAATATCATAATAGGTATTCAGTTTACACAAACAGGTATAATAAATTATATAGTGCACCCCTAGAACCTACTTTAAACCCCCAGTAGCAAATTATTTTGCCACTGACTGTTCCAATGCGCTAACCCATACGGTTCTCTTTTTTGTTAAACAATCAACAAAGAAATCATTTATTTTCCTCTCTTCTTTTTTTTGCTGCAGGGGGAGTCTGTGTTTTATGAGTGTGGCGATTCCTGATATGCATTTTTTTTTGTTATTATAGTAGCATGAAATTGAGTTATTTTATTTATTTAATGCAAGTCACAAGGCTAAGTAAATATATATTTAAAAGACCATTGCCAACTTCTTGCAACCACGAGTAGACTTTTTTCCACTTAGGATCGACACCTGACTGGATCGGACTGGCTGTTCGAGGTAGCTGGCGTTGATTTAGTGTCTCGGCATGTTGGGGTACCGCGTCCGGCGTCGGAGTAATTTCACGACGTGAAGGGGTACTTGGCGTCGTCAGAGTCGCTCTTGAAGGGCTATCCGGAATGATCTCGATCTCATTTCTAGAATTTTGAATGATAGTGCCTCTAGCTGGGAGCGAACCCGCACCGTCACGGCGACAGCGCCTAGCCCTGCAATTCCCGCGACGCAACCAACTGAGCTAACCGGGACAAGAATGAAGTTAAGAATGCCCGATGGAGTTGGCATCAGCCTCATAAGGCCGGTTTCTCTTGAAATAAGATAGAATCGACGAGTCGTCGTTCTTTTGCGCATGCATACTTGAAAATGTGTCCGACGAAAATGAACTGATCGTTAAGTTCTAACTGGAACTTGCTAATACCGTAGATTTGTTTAAAACAAGTCAATTATCGCGTAATTATTTTCATACATCTATACAGTACAATTTTCGAAGTGTTTGTCTTCTAATCACAGAACAAAGAATAACCAAATTATTACTCATGATCGCATCTCATTTAAATCATTGAACATTATGTCAAACACACCCGCTGTTAATTCAACAGTCGGCAGAGCCAAAATACCACAGTGTCTAAGCGTACAGTTAACCGAAACGGAAGTTGCTGATCTGTACGCCGATGATCACATAGTTGCTTACAGAAAAACCTGGGACATCGAATTATTTATTGGTAAATAAACCAAATTTAATGTGCATTTGGAAAAAAATATTTCTGTGGTAAGTACAACGTTAGTTGTTAGGCCTGCTGTGATCATATAGACTTAAAGGAAGGGTTAGTATTGTTATAATCCATCATCGTTCCCAACTCGATCAGTGAAAATAGGAGCAAAACATTGAACTAAACGGGACGTTTTTGGTTCAAATTTCTTTGTGTAAATAGATTTTGGACCATATTTGTGTTGGTATGAGAGAAAATTCATTTATTCAACTTGTGTACTTCGTTGAACTGTGTTTGAACGACTTAGCAACGAGAAAATCATACTTTCTTTATGTCACTGTAAATGATAAGACTGTACGCATAGTTGCAACTGTACGCGATCGTTAGTTGTTAACAGATCATTAACAATTTATGGTTCCAGTTAATGCTTTCTGATTATATCGACAGGTTGTCATTTTAGCTTCAGTTAACTTTAATAATTCTTGCACGAGAACCTGAAAAAAGCATATTTTTTCAACAAATCTGCTCATTCTTTAAATAATAAAATTGTATAATAGTATCAGATCTTGGCTTCTGTTTCAAAGTCAGATTTGTTTTTAAATCTTTTGTTAGCTCTTCGTGAAAGGAGGCGTGAAAAAAACGGCTAGAGTCCAACCGAGCTATATCAGTGGTAAGACCGTGTAAGATATGTAGAGTCCCGCTGTAATGTTTTCATTTCCTCTCTGAAGTGCGAACAGTAGAAGCCATAATATAGCTGAACAAATACGCGTTAGTTTTTCAACCATAGTTTCTAAAGATTACATAGAATGTTCCAATCAGATTAACATAATCCCTGAAATCTACCAATGAAAGTCGGTCAAAATAAAATCCAACTCGTCATTTTAACGACCTTAAACATGAAATTCTTAGCAGTTGCAGACGTAATTGTAGACTAACTTAATTCAGTCACGAAGTGATGGATTTCAAAATCTGAAACCACTTAATGGAATTTTCCTGTCAAAGACCAGTTTGTTAAAGTCTTTATGACATTGGATAATATTTGTGCATAATGTATATTTTTGCCAACACCGGCAGGGATTTCAGCAGGTTTATACTAGGTGTTATTTAATGTCACAATCAGGGCATTTAAGATTTCTAGCTATTATCGGTGTCTTATTTGCAAACCGATTCGTTCATATGGTTCAACAGTAGATCAGAGTAAAAACCCTATCAATTTATAGCTCAAAACTTGCTTGTCAGTTCTAAAATGTGATCATATAAGGTTTTATTTTTGATAAATAATACATTAGATTTTTTTGATTCCTTTGATTGATTCCTTTAACAAGTTCTTGCTTCATTGATGCTTTTCAGTTGATCAGTATATGATGCACTAATGATCGCAACTGTTCGTACAGTCTGACATTGAAGTACTGCAACTTTGCCTACAGTCTTGTCACTTTCGGTTGCTGCACAGCTAGAAAGACCATTTTCTTGGTGCTAATTCGTTCAAGCACTGTTCAACACATTTTGTGAGCGTTGGAAATGATTTTTCTTTCACGGGCAAGTCAAATATATACCTTTCCAATATATACATTATTAAATATGAGGTCACAAATGCAGATTTTCTCCACTCTTTTTCCCCATTTGTACTGATCAAGTGTGAAAAGATTACAGATTGCAACTTAACTAGCCGTTAGTTCAAGACTTCAAGATCACAGTAAGACTACTAATCAACGATGTACTTCTTATAAAAATAATTTCTGCAAAAAGCACGTTTAATTTGAATATATTTTACAAATAAAAAGCCGATGTCGCGTGTTTTTCTGTAAGCAACTATGTGATCATCGGCGTACAGATCAGCAACTTCCGTTTCGGTTAACTGTACGCTTAGACACTGTGAATACGATCAAATGACACCGACAGACTTGCGAATTCGGCCACGTCGAGAGGCGGAGTTATCCAGCTGATAGTAAAGAAATCGATTGTGATTGGTAAAATCGCCCATTGCTTAACCTTGAATGAGGTGTATTGAAAAGCGACCTGTGTTTACAATGCAAGAAACAGAATATTATGACGATTTTGAATAAACGGATGTCGGCGAATTTAACGCTTGTTGGAAATAGATTAAAGCTTGTTAACAGTTGTCGGGCGCGACAACCGTTATGATAGCTGGGAAAAATACTGGGGCCCGGCCAGGTCCTCGAAAGCCGAGCAAAATCTCGATCCACAACTGCTCCAACCTAACCAAAATGGCAACCCACGCTATCACCCGCTTGTCACGTAATTGATTTGTTTTTAATCGTTCTTTTAATATCCTTTCATAGTTGATCGAAAAACAACATTAAATTGTTTTCTTGTTTGTATTTGTAGCATTATCTTTCAAAAGTTCGCATTCCTTCTCGAAATATTTGTATTTTCTTAAAATACACTTCTTTTTATGCCACACAACTACGAAATCTTTCAGGCGTAACTAAACTACTCATGCATATCCAGTTGCTTGTTCACTGCCGTAGCTGGTCGTGATTTCACTCTACATTTGTTAGCTGGCGTTTTTGGCATGAATGCTCCAAAATTACACGGAAACTTACTATCAACTGCTCAGAATTCGTGGAATGGTGTGCTGCATTGTGCTTCACACTTGTGCAGAACATTTCGGCCTGCTCTCGCGGTGACTACTAAACCCCACTTACTTGATACGCTCTCGAAAAAAAAATAAAGTGTTGCGTTTTCATTGGCAGTCGTTATAGATAATCATTTTGCAAAGTGTTTTGATAAAGAATAAATAACAGTTGGATTGAGGTAGACATTTTCAAATTTAGCATTGTTTACAATTCAAAGCCCGTCATTTCGTTTCGAATAATCTAATCTGGCTGATCGTCAGACTTACAAAGTTACTGTGTTTATATACAGTATGTAAAACTTTCTCAAAGAATTGACAATATTTGTTTCAGTAAGAGTTGTTTGAGGAAGAGCCCGGGAGCCGGAAGTGCAGAAATCTCACACCAGTCGCCATTTCAGCCAATCAGATCCTTCAGATTTGAGAATAGTTTCCAAACTCAGTTTTATAACCTTCAGCCCAGATAGATGTCGTATTCTTTATAGTAGTATGATTTAATCCAGACAATGCGATGTTTTATCAATTCACGGACCGTAACTCGTAATATTACTGATTTAAGCTGGCTGGTTATCGAACTTGTACATACGATATAGGTATGTTCCTTGTTTCAAAAACACTGAATAATATTTACTGAGGTTAAGAGTATGGATATTTTGTCGACTTCCAAGGTGACCACAGAGAGATAACTTCTTCTGCAGTAGCAAGTTAAAAGTCCGAGTCCGAGGAGACTAGGTAGTGTGGTAAATTTCTTCGCAAAGAACTTTTCAGTAAGTCAAAATAACGTAAATCGTTTACACACGTTTACTGTTGAATGATTTCATTTCGCGGTACTAAAATTCGCGAACAGCCCTCAGGACATTAATGGCGTTATTTAATTTATTTGTTGTATTTCAAGACACGATATGTCAACATTTTATTCAACTGGCAAAATTCGCGCTCAAGCACAAAATATGAAAATCTTCAACTGACGTGCCAAAAGTCGATTTTGCAGTCATACTGTTTTAAACGTCGACAACCAAATAACAAACTACCGTGAATTCATTTATATTCGTGGGGTTCAATTTTTTTAAAAGATTTTCGTGGGCAGATCAAATAAAAAATTCAAAACCCCACGAATTCCTCTTGTACCTAAACATGACCTTTTAAATGTAAAACTGTGAATTTAGTAACCCACGGAAATGCCGTTTAACCGTTTAACCGAAAAACCTCGAAATTTTATGCCAACAATCATAGCATTAACAGTATTTGTGCTGAACACATTTTATAAGATATTCTGAGGGCAATAGTTCTTATTTTTAGTTTATTGGTAGAATTCGCGCACATATTCAAGCGCACAGTACGCGAAATTTTAAGCGACTTGACATATATTTAATTCGACAGTAATAATGCTCATAAACAATAATTTGTATTAAATATTTCAGGTAGATAAGATTTTTCACCATCATTAAAAGGCTTAAATATCTTTAAATATATTGCTGTTGTTTACGCATATGTTAATTTATTAACGACTTTATTTTACGAGAGTGACTTATTTAACAATTAAATTACGTTTACATTTCCAGAGAGAAATTTCGAGTTTCTGGATGAGCGTGAACACGGAACACAAATGAAATAGTTTGCCTGGAGAGCTCGATGAACACTGATTGTCAGACAAATCTGGGATTCGTGAAAAAAAACTATTTTCTGATTGCCACTTCATATTTCATTTTCAACCGCCAAATGAAGCATAAATATGTACAGCATATGTCCGATGTTCCATTGTCTGATTCCACCAAGGCATGAATCACCATTGTAGCCAAATCGTTTAACATTTGCATTATTTATCTCTTGTGGGTATTTGCGAGAATCACGATTTTTAATATCTTTAAACAAATATGCCGATTAATAGTATTTAAAATATCTTGTCCGGTCATCGATAACTTCGATGTGGGCTAAAGTTATGTTTTCCCATAAGATTTGACGAAAAAAATGTTTACGTTTACAATTATCTTAAATAGGCTCATAAGCAACATAGAGCAGTAAGAAAACATGTGACAGGCGCAGACCTTATTTATTTAAAACATAAGATAGTAAGATCTTTTTATAAATAACAAATGACAGTTATACCTTATTTACTAGTCAATTTTCAGTCTTAAACCTGAGCAATTCATTTGTAGTTTACAGTAAGTGTGCTTCCAAAATAAGTATAATACAAAACTGAAAACAACCATAACCGATTGTAAAATTATAGTGCAAATTTAAATTTATTTCTTCAAAAGAAAATTTGTCGTACAAGATTTTCATTTGAGTAACTAAGCACTGTTTATCTCTTATCGGCAAGTCAATAAACTACAAATCCATATCACCAAGTTCAGAGACATCTAATATTCAACATACATTCAAGTCACCTGATTCAATAGTTATTTCGGATCACGGAAGTAAAATTCATCGCCACTGATTAATAAATGCTAGAAATTTGGTCTCATAGTTATAATTTAAATAACTAAAATTGTATTATAATACCAAAGTTTCAAATTGGTAATATTTCATTTGTAGTTAAGATTTGGCTATAAATGTTGTATTGCAAATCTCTTCACATTTTAAACAAAATCTTTCCTATGTCCAATATTCTATATATATATTATAATGTTAGATATATCCTTAAAACGTTTATCAATAATTCTTTTATCAAGTAGGTTCGACTGTTTCAATACATTCAAAATAATACAATGTCATTGACGTTGAATGTACTATCATGTTTTAATCACCTGACTTAGTTAAATTCAGCTCATTAAAATGGCGACAAGTCGGATTGATATAACGTCCGATGAATTTATTAACATCAAATGTGGTCCATGTGCGGAAGAAAACCGGACTAGACAAGCAGACAAGTACTGTCTTGAGTGCAAGGATTACTACTGTCTGCCATGTACGGGCATGCACAAAAGGTTCCCGGCATTAAAGGGGCACAAACTACTGCACAAGGCCGACTTTGGATCGCTGGCATCTGATGGATCTTTGCCAAGTTTTTCAATATTATAATAATTTTATAATATTATAATTTTATAATCAACCTGTTAACCTTTAATGATCTATAAGCAGACCCAAATAGAAAGGACACTCTAATGCAGAACAGCCCCTCGATATTAACATATATGAAAGCATTTGTTCTAAATTATAATGTAATCCGAAGTTTTGTTGTTGTTGTTGTTGCTGCTGTTGTTGTTATATTTGAGCAAATGTTGTTTATATAATTTACTTTTGACTCTAAATAGAGGATAATATGCTGAGAAGGAGTTGGGCTGCTGAGAAGGAGTTGGGCTGAGAAAACCTCTCTTAGGATAAAGGACGATGCCACTAACACCGCCAACTGTTTTTTATTATTATAAGTAGGTATTTTCTGTGTCAACGTTCAAAGTATTTGTACAATGGAAGTAATTATGTCTTGTATACATTTCAGGACCTGAAAAACCATCTTTTCTATCCCAGAAAATGTTGACAACCTATACAAAGTTACCGAAATGACCGCAATAAAAGAGAAAATAAACCAGACAAAGAAAGCAGTGGAGGATATAAAAAAATCCAAAGAACAAAAAGTTAAAGAACTCAAAGAAGATTACAAAAAGGAGGTAAAGTTTATCAAAGCTTTCAAAAAAGAACTACAAACACTGCTAGACAACGCAGAACAAGAAACAATCAAAGAACTAAAGCAAAACGTTGACAGGGTGGAGTCATGTATAACAAGTGAAATAAAAGAAATTAATAACCTAATAGACGCCATGAATCATCTACCCGCACAGTTTAAGAAAGCAGAAGGTAACAACGCCCAAGAATTCGTCAGCATGAAAATATCAGAGAAGGTGACAGCCAATGCAGAAAAAGTGGAGAAACTACAACCCGGGGAGACAGAGGAAACTGTCGGCTTCATTGCTGATCAGAAAATAAAAGCATTCTTGGAAGGTATTCAATCACTGGGCAATGTTTCTAAAGTTACTAGTTATAAACAAAATATAACAGCAAAGATCGGCTCTACAAAGTCGAATGTCAAAGAGAAATAACAGTTAAGCTTCTCAATGACAGTTCAAATTGCAGAGTATATTCGTCTTGCCTTACATAGGACAGTGTTCTGCATTTGACCGACTGGAATAATAAAATGCTTAAACGACTTGATTTGTCTACAGAGCTGGTTAAAGATTACGTTGACCTTCAAGCAGGACCGTATGCTGTATGCTTGGTCAGTAAGGATGAAGCTTTGGTAACACTGGACAATTACACTGTCCAGTTTGTATCTCTGCAGAGCAAGCTTTATGCTGCCCGTGTACTCAAGATGGGACATAATTGCTATGGACTTGCTCGTAATAATGACAAATTGTTTATATCCGATTTTAGAAATAATGTGTTCATCCATGATATGAATGGCCAGGAGCTGCAGAGAATATCGACCGATGCTTCAGGTAATGCTATATTCCAGTGGAATAAATATTTAACAGTCAGCTCAAGTGGAGACAGAGTGCTGATAACTGCAAGGATGTGGTTGTCCTTGACATTCTGGGTAATCATCTGTCCACCCTGACTTATCCTACACACTCACAGATCTGGGGAGTGAGTACAGATGGTAAATATCTGTTTGCCTCTGGTTTCTCTTCAAGAAACATTGTTCAGATAGGACAGGACTATTAACTTATAGGCGAGCTTGCGAAGATTATTAATCCAATTTCTGTGTGCTTTGATACACACAATACCAGACTAATTGTTACGCATGGGCTCAGTTCACACTATTACAGTGTTTGACTTGGAATGAAGTAGGCACATGGGGTAGCGCTATCTTGGGTATAAGGTTGTAAACTGACCTTTCCTTCCTCTCAAGATCATTTCCGTTTTCATTTCGCGTATTGTTTGTAAAGCTCATTTTTTGCATTTTACATATTAAATTTGAAAATATCATGTCCTGTTATGATGCCATGCAATGTCGTGTTGTGTCCTGTCCTGACATCTTGTGTCATATCATGATATATCACATATCATGTCATATCATATCGTATCGTATCGTTTCGTTTCGTTTCGTTTCGTATCGTATCGTATCGTATCGTATCATATTATACTTGTTATCACAGATAGTGATCCAGCAACGCATAACTGACACTTGATCAAAGGACGATTTTCATATAGGATATAAGTTAAACATGTTGATTTTTCAGATATTAATATTTGCTCACACAATTAATATTCAATTTGGCTGAATATATAATGCATATTAAATTCTACTGACATGTTATCGTAATCTTGATGTATATTCATTCTATTTATTCCACAATGTGCGCTCAAGTACTCCAGGAAATCAGTCTCAACTCTCTGAAAGCTGATTGGTTGAAATTGAGTTCAGTGTTTAAACCGACCAATCAGTATGTTTAAAGAATGTTTCATTCTAATGCTATACAAAATTACTAGGCAAATAAAACTGTTGTGTGATTTTAGATCGCGGGACTAAATTTCGCGAACAATCAACACGGCATAACTCACGCAATTTAAGATATATTCCGTATCATTATGTTTCGCGGGACGAGGTTTCGCGCAAAAGATATAATCGCACGCACACAATCAAATTCTCGCCATTGTATATTTCTATTTAAACATATAATTGAATGGTGCAATTTCTCTGGGATTTAATTTTTGCGCATTTACCATAGGGCAAAATAGTTCGTTGGTACTATCCACTCACAAATAGCCATTATGTCTTGCTATTAAATCTATATTTGTACATTTGCTACTTTTTCGATTAAACCAAAGATTGTTCGCTTGGCTATATTCACATTTTAATTGTAGAAAATTTGGAAGCACTTTTAAGCAGTAACTCACGAAATTTGGGTGTAACTGATCTTTTTGTAATAATCTAATATCATTGCAAATTTTCAAGTTGGTAAAATGTTGTTGGATAATGGCTAAAAAAATCTGCTTCCAAATTATTTTGATCCGCGTTCGGTTCTTAATTGATTAAAATATCTAGATAAACATAATCATTTGTTTTGTCAACATTCGCATTATAAAAAAATCTCTTAGCAGTAATTTTGATTTTGCTATCACTACATGTAGCAATATAGAAAGGTGAAAAATTTGTACTGTACATAACTTCAGAATGACAGCAACTGTTACAGTAATGCATAGACTATATTGACAATTGTGATTTCATAATGATAAATTGTAGCTGTCTATATGTTTACATGCTTTGCAAAAAAGATAAATAAAAAGAAAAATGACAAATGAAAATAAACATTTATGATCAAAGATAATCGATTACAGTTATTGCATATATATTTTGAATAACAAGTTGTTTGATTGCTGCAGTTTTTATGTGGTTCACATGTTATACTTGTTTTAAACAAATAATAAAATTTTTGCTTTTGCCTTCCTAATGAGGTTTTGTTTTTCTTCTATAGCAGTCAGGGACTATTTACAGAACCCTTCCCTTGTCAAAACTTCTCAAAAGTATATATTTGTTCCTAAAATCTTCCTGTACAACCATTGTTGTTTCCCCTTTAGACACAAAATCACACAATTTCCCCAAAATTACACTGTTGGGGGCTTTTCCCTTGGCATTGAAAAAAACAATGCCAAAACTGTACAAATATAGAAATTTAAAATATATTCTAACAATTCATTCTTCGAAAAAAGGCTACCATTAAAGTAATCAGAACTTGTTGGCTAACCCGTTTTGCTCACTGGTCGCCATTTCAGCCAATCAGATACCTGATATTTGAGGCTGGTCTACAATATTTGTTTTATGATCTTGGGCCTAGCTTCATGTGAACAGTATAAACCATACATGTCACTCAGAAAGCTCAAGTGGCCCCTTTTACTCGTCGTGTACAAATAAAATAATAAAAACTGGTGAATGTCCGTAGGTATGGGTAGGTAAATAGTCACGTGAAAGTATTTTTATGGAAAAAATGCCCGACTGTTAGGTGTTACTCTGATTACAGGAACAATATCGATCTCATGGCAGATATAGTCGAGCGCAGTAATAGTTTTCAAGTTAGCACTTCGTATAAAGGCAACGTTACACAATAGCCACATATGTAAAGCCTTTACCTGATGAACCATATATGCATGTCACGTGAGTGTCTTGTAATTGATAACCTTCAAGAGACATAGTATCATTGAATGTTTCCTCATCAAGGGGAAATAACCATTTCAAATTTGAAAAAAAACAACAACATATTAATACGTTTATCATGAGGTAAGGTATAAAAAACAACAAAAACAAAAACGTTGACAAAAATAAGACCTGATACGACATTAAAACCACACGTAGATATGACAGTAGAAATTATTCATCAATTACACATGCCATTATTAC
The DNA here is from genome assembly GCA_038501625.1 of Corbicula japonica. Taxonomy (NCBI): domain Eukaryota; kingdom Metazoa; phylum Mollusca; class Bivalvia; order Venerida; family Cyrenidae; genus Corbicula; species Corbicula japonica. The sequence goes on along the minus strand of JAZAYU010000102.1, from coordinate 685,802 downwards.
GACATACCTTTCTCATAAATAACATGAAACAGTAAGACATTTTAATTATAAAAATATCATAAAATATAGATGAACAAAATAATGATAGAAACTTGATCGTATCGATGACTAACTTTTATAAAAATGTGTATTTTCCTTATAAACCGGTTCTATTTAAATCGATGCCTTCAAGGAAAAAAAATTAAATCCTACAACAAGTACGAATATGACATCTGGCCATGCAGCGGTCTAGCACATCTAGGTTAACTTCTAGTGATGATAATGTCGGTTTTGAGGTATGACATCTGGCCTTTAAGCGGTCTAGTCCACATCGACATCTGTGTGCAGCGGTCTACCACATCAAGCTTGACGTTTAGTAATGACGATGTCGATACCGGTTTTGTGGTATTTCGAAAAACAAAAAGTCCTGAAAAGTTTTTAAAATGATTTAACTATACTTTGAATAATGAATTATTGAAAACTAGAGACCAGAACTGGTTTCCTTGAATAAATTAGGTGGGACAAAATTGGCCACACATTCCACATATGGGGTCTATGACAGAATCTATGTAATCCACCGACCTTCGGTCAAAAACAGCACTTAAATTCAAGTGAGTGGCACTCGATTACAATTACACTTAAATTCATGAGAGTAGCTCTTGATTACCATTACACTCAAACTCACGTGAGTGACACCTTATTACAATTACATTTTAATTTGCGTGAGTGAAATTTAATAACAACTACACTCAAACTCACGTGAATAACACGTGATTATAATTACAATAAAATTCACGTGAGTGACACGTGATTACAATTACACTTAAATTCATGGGTCTGCTGTTTATCATACATAATGAGCGTACCCATTGAAGAGTATGAACTCTGCTTTCAAAGTTAGATCGAGCGACTCAAACGGTGTGTTTAGGTTGGTGGGGAGTAGGCTATATGAGGATATCAAATGTGCAAAAATCCTTTGCTAATACTTGGTTTCGCTGGTTAAGAAAGAGATTCGTGTACATTATAGCGAAATATTAGCACATTATAAAACAAGTTTGAAACAAATTTAATCAACACATTGAGTTTACACAGTCTACACACTTCATCTTAGCGACTACACTACTTGTCAGGCTCTACGCTGTTCCTCTGGGTCTACATTGTTTAAACAGGGATATCTGCGCTGTTTTTCCCCGAGTTTACACTGGTTGTCAGTCTAAACTTTGTCATGAGTCTACATAGGCTGTCGGTCTTAACAGTTTTCCATGAGTCTTAACTGGTTTTCGGTCTAAACTGTTTGCCCTGTGTCTACACTGGTTGTCAGTCTAAACTGTTAGCTCTGAGTCTATACTGGTTGTCGAAAGTCTACACTGGTTGTCGATCTAAACTGTTTGCCCTGAGTACAGTATAATGAGGATTTTGATCTAATCCATATCTTATCGTTAATGTCTTTGTGTTGTTGGATTTTTGTAGGTGTGTAAATAGGAATATTCAATTTTAGGAGTCTTTTATCCTTCGATACGTTTTTTACAGTTTACAATGAGTCTGTTTCCAAAATAAATAAATTGAAAACAATCCTTTTAGACTGAGCGTTTTCTAAAGAAATATTTATTAATGGCTTACAATGTCATTACCATTTAACCTTGTATAACTTGATTATAGTAAAGAAGGCCATGATAAATACTCTGTTTATAGGAAAAATCTTGTAGAAGATAAATGTCAAACGGGTTTTCTTCCGAACAGATATTTTCATTAAGGAAACATGACGATGTCAAGTGTGCAAAACCCTTTGCTGATTGACAATGCAGTAATCCCCTCATAATACCACCCCGAAATTAAGGCCATCCTGATAATAAGACCACTATTGCAATGTACCTTTCTAGCAGGGATTTTATTTGTTTCTACCTCAGAATTAAGGCCGCTCCATTATTAAGACCACTTTTTAAGTCTAAGAGGTTGTCTGAACAGAGAAGTTAACTGTAGTAAACATTACTTTTCCGTCACGTAACTGTCTACTTATCGATAACGTGTAGTATTTCTGTTATCAGCAAGGTATATCCACTTACGTTTAATAAAGTCACCTGATTCACTGATAATTTCAGAACACGGAAGTGAAATTAACCGCCTCCTAAATGGCGACGAGTCGGATTCATATAACGTCTGATGAACATATAACCATCAAATGTGGTCCTTGTGCGGAAGAAAACCGGACAAGACAAGCAGACAAGTACTGTCTTGAGTGCAAGGATTACTACTGTCTGCCATGTAATGGCATGCACAAAAGGTTCCCGCCATTAAAGGGGCACAAACTTCTGGACAAGGCCGACTTAAGATCGCTGGCATCTAATGGGTCTTTGCCAAGTTTTTCAACACAACGATGTTCGCTGCATCCAAGCAAGGTTGTGGATATGTTCTGTAGGGAACACGACGAGGTAGCCTGTGCTTCGTGTATTGCACTTAACCACAGGTAAGATATGCTTCACACTAAGACAGTTCTTAATTCTGTTATATAAATTGGTGCGCGTCATGGGAAAAGGTACCTTCTGACAGCTGACGTCAATCCTTGAAATGAGTTGAGCAGACGACATTAATTATTTTGCATTTCGCGTTAAAAATATCATTTTATTGTCAAATGTGTAAGAAAAGCACTTGTAAGTTATGAAAAATTTAAAGATAGTTTTAAGTTCTTTCTAAATACAGTAACAACTAAAATGTCACAAAATATGACCGAAGGTACCTTTTCCGTGGCGCGCCCCAATTAATATATGTCATTTATTAAAATATACAATTTCAAAAACAACAACAACACACGATAAAACAATATGCTGATAACGCGAATAGAGAAAATGAAAAAATAAGAATAATTATTTTTAGACCCATGTTGCAAATTTACATCTCAATGGTTTAACAACCCATAAGATCAATTGAATTTCCGATTTAAATGCGCTCAGGTTTCTAGGCTGACAATACTCAACATATAAGAAGATAGGCCTTACCGAGTGTCTATTAAACCGTAATTACCGCTTGGCTCTCGGGCTGTGCACCCAAGAATCATATTTATGTCTTAAACAATTGTCTTGTGAAAATAATATTATATTGAAGTACAGTTGCTGAATAACATCTTTTTCGTATTTCCCATAACAACAGTTAGTAACTTGATAGTGTTTTAATTAAAAAGTAAATAGTTGATCGAAATGGAAAAAGCGATTCAGGCAAGCAAATCACAGGTGAAGCCAGTCTCAACTTGTATCAGTGTAGAACCAGATCAACCAAAAATCTCTAGATTCTGCACTTTGTTTACAAGTCTGTTAATAGATTAACAGCTCAACAACCAGATCACACAAAAGAGAAACGCTGCTCCAGAAATGCCCCTCTATAAGAATATCATTATAAGAAATGATTTGTTCAATGGGATTATAATACATGTATCCATAAAAATCCAGGGTTTTGGTGTGTTGTTGTTGTTTTCTGTTGTTGTTGTTTTTATGTTGTTGTTGTTGTTGTTGTTGTTGTGAGTAACTGGTGTTTATATTATTAAATCTACACACCATTTACAGGATTATATCATAAGTAGGAGTTTCCCCGGGATAAGGGATGATACTACCATTACCGCCAACTCTTGTTTTATAATTAGTTGTTTTCTGTGTCAACGTTCAACAATAACAATGGAAAAAATAAATACAATTAAAATTCTATACATTTCAGGACAACCTATACAAAGGTACCGAAATGACCAAAATAAAACAGAAAATAAACAAGTCAAAGAAGGCAGTAGGAGGATATCAAGAAAGTTAAAGAAAAAAAGTTATGGAACCCAAAGATGCTTACGAAAAAGAGGTAAAGTCTATCAAAGCATTTAGAAAAGAGCTACAAACTCTGCTAGACAACGCAGAAGAAGAAACAATCAAAGATCTAAAGCAACACTTTAACAGTGTTGCGTCGTGCCTAACAAGTGAAATAAAAGAAATGAACAACCTAATAGACGCCATTAAAGAAGTATTCGCACAGTTTAAGAAAGCAGAAGGTAACAAGGCGCAAGAATTCGTCAGCATGAAGGTATCAGAGAAGGTGACAGCGCAGGCAGAAGATGTGGAGAAAGTACAACCCGGGAAGTCAAAGGAAACTGTCAGCTTCACTGCTGATCGAAACCATAAAGAATTCTTAAAAGGAATTCAAGCACTAGGAAAAGTGTTAAGAGAACGACATGATAGTACTATTGAAAGTAAGGATCGGCTTTATAAGGTAAAAAATAAAAGAGAAATAGATATAAAGCTTGCCGATGGCCGTGTAGATTGCTCCGTGTATGGCTCGTGCCTTACAGAGGACGGTGATCTGCTTTTGACCGATTGCAATAATAAAAGGCTTAAACGAAGTGATATGTCTACAGAGATGGTAAAAGATTACATTGACCTCCAAGCACGACCGTTTTCTGTATGTCTGGTCAGTAAGAGTGAAGCGGTGGTAACACTGGACAATCCCACTGTCCAGTTTGTATCTCTGAGGAACAAGCTTATTGCTGCACGTGAACTCAAGATGGGACATCGCTGCTATGGACTTGCTCATATTGACGGAAAGCTGATCATATCTGATACTGAAAAGAATGTGTACATCCATGATATGAATAGCAAGGAGCCACTGAGAATTTTGACCGATGCTTCCGGCAATGCTTTATTTCAGAATACTGAGCATTTAACAGTTAGCTCAAGTGGAGACAGACTGTTCGTGGCTGATTATGGAAAGGGTGTGGTTGTCCTCGACATTCATGGAAATCATCTGTCCACCCTGACTTATCCTACACTGTCACAGATCTTTGGAGTGTGTACAGATGGTAACAAGAAAAATTTGATGCAAGGCATCAAAGTCGGCGGGAGAAGGATTTTCATGTAATTACAACAATGTAATCACACTGCTCTGACGAAATCTGAATGACTAAGATTATTACGTTCTATTACTACAAAACTCAGAACATACGCAGTGAAACAGTCAACATCCCGATAATACGGGCTTCTGTCGTTTTCAAAAATCGTCACATGAAAAAAATCAAAGCACTGAAAGGGCTGCAAGCCAGCGGAGCGTAAACATAATCAAAATAAAACAAACACATAATGTTCAATGTAACAGGAATTCCAGTTTTATTCCAGTTATAAAGATTTATAATAACTAAACAGAATGAAGAAACTCCTATAGAAGACATGTTACGTGCTTGCAACATTGTGGGTTGCCTATGTTGAATGACATATAGATATGTTATATAAGTTAAATTGCAGTAAAATTTTCACTGTAAATAAACAAAACCAAAAAATACAACAAAAAAGAAGCTGTGTTTGGACAACACATATGCCCCGGTAGCGAAGTTTGTCATGATACAAATTTAAAATGATAGCACAATGTTAAAACAGCAAGAAATCACAAGTTAGTTCTAAATAATGAAAAAATAACTTTCTTGTGCCAGAACCTGAGCATAAAAAGAATTTTACATGAAAATCAAATAATGTTACATATTTATAATATAAGATTATTATGTACAGATTATTCATGACAAAATTGGGAAAGTTACAGAATTTTATGTAATTAATGCTTAGGCATTATTACAAACACTGATGATGCAAGTATTTGGAGGGTGGGCATTTATTAGAGGCACATGATTGAAATTGAGAAATATCCAATATGCTGAAACAGATAAACCATTTTTCTAAGTACAAAATGGGAAGATAACCTCAGAAATAAGGTAGCTGGAGTTATTTAACTTGTCAGGGTAATGACCTGTGCACTGTTAAGTAAGTGTGTTAAATTCATTTTACTGTTCTTTGCAGACAATGAGAAATATCCAACTTTCAGAAACAGGTTAACCATTTATCTCTTAGTATAAAATGGGGAGATAACCCCAGGAATAAGCTAGCCATAAATATGTAACTTGTAAGCATCATAAACTATGCACTGTTAAGTGAGTGTGAGAACTTTCATGCCAATGCCCTTAGTAGAAATTGAGAAATATCCAACTTGCCGAAACAGGTTAACCATTTATCTCCAAGTACAAAACGGGGTTGCTAGAAATGGGAATATTCAACAAAATAAAACTGGTCAAAATATTGACAAAAGTAATTTTTGGGGAACTGTTTAAATAAATGAGAAAGGGGACATTAAAAGCAATTGAACAGGACAAATACAAAAACATTACAGGATACATGTATGTTTGATCGAGCAATACTAGGATCAAAATACATCACTGCCCAGAATGCCTAGCCCTGGGTTTATGCAACTCAATATTTACACAAGTACAAAATGTTGATGATAATTTTATATTCATGCTTTGTAGCAACACATCACAACTTAAAGCAATGCCATTAGCTTTATAAATGTCATTTAGTAAATGAAAGAGGCACAACAATTTTTTTATGTTAGTCATATAGTATGGAAATTGTTGGGTTAGCAAAATTGTATTTATTTCATATATTATTATAGCTTATTTCTTTACCTTGTACTATGTCTCTTGATTATTTCCACTTTCAACGTAAATACACAGGGACCCTGTGAAAGGCTATTCGATCTTGGTTTCATGTATAACAATGTGTCAGAGGGAGCCAGAGTTATGTTAATGTAACCATATTTTAAGGAAGTGTCCAACCTTATAAATCAGATAAAGGGGCTCTTTATATTCATTTCATTAGCTAAAGCCTTTAACAGACACCCTTTCCCCACTGTTATCTGTCAACTCTATTTAGACCCTTTTAATGCATGCACCACATCTATCTGATCTATATATACACTCTTTGAATCTTGACCAGGAAGTACATGTACCTAAAAGATCTAAACATTAACAGACTCTGATTAGCCAATGTTGATATGGTCTAACCTTGTCACACATGGAATAAAAGCTGCATGGAGTAGACAAAAACATGGAATACTTGAGTTTTGCACAGAAAATCCATTTTTAACTTCAACCCTTAACTCTATATATACACCTTTATGGCATAGGCAAACAGTGTGGATCTAGATCACCCTGCATCTCTTTGCTGTTTAGTCAGAATCTGCACTATTCACTTTCATAACTAAAGTTATTTCTGAACAAGACATGACCAATGTAGATCTGATCAGATGGCACAAATGTTCAGTCTGATCTGGATCTACACTAGAAACACATGCAATGAAAGGCACATTTATATAGCAGAAAGGTGCTCTTGATCAATAATTTTTAGTTTTGCCCCTTAGAATGACATGAACAATCTTTCTTAGTGAATATTATCATCTTCAACTAAAATTTTAGAAATTACTCTACATGTACATCATAAAGCTATTACAGTTACTATAACTAAGTTAATTCATATAATATATATAATTATTCCTAGTTTGTCATCAGGAATATTAATACATCTATGTTCTTTCAATGCCATTTAGTTAACATATTATTTTATTAGAAGATATCATTTAGGGATTTCAAAAGATGCAGATTCTTGCATTTTGATGCAAGCATATTTGAATTTTTTCACTTTTGACCCCCTGGCTAAGTTTAATATGTTCTTTTAAATATGTTTTTTATTCACAAATTTATCACATCTAATGAGCCAGCGACTGTTCTTTGCTCGTGAAAAGTCTCTTCAGAGGTTTTGGGATTTCGGATTTCGATAGCTTTTGAAAACCAGGGGTTGTTTGTCCCTGTTGAGAGTTTTTAAGGGATCATAATCAAATAGTTGCAAGTTATATCTTGTGTTCAACTTGAACTTCTGTATCTGTATCTGTATAATACGTAGAAAGGGCCACTGCTGGCATATGTTCTACGGGGGTGGAGTGTGGGATTTAGTCCCGTTGTAGGGCTGTCTTGAAGCCCTCTACTGTCAGCGCGTGTACTTTTTCTTCTTCCAGATGGTTCCAGTCAACAAGTGTTTTTACAAAAAAGGAATTTTTAAATTGTTCTGTGTGAGCAAAAGGAATTTTAAATGATCTAGAGTTTCTTGAAGATCTATTTTCCACAATATTTAATGCAATGTGATCAGTGTAGTTTTTGGGTTTCACAGTTCTTCCTTCGGGTTTTTTTGCCAAATATATGTTAGGGTCCACTGCCGGCACCAGCCCCCCTGCTATCTTGTAGAGCATTACCAGTCGGTTGTATTTGCGACGTTCTTGAAGTGTTGTTAGTTTTAAAGACTTCAGCATGTTCGTTACACAGCCTTCTTCTTTACTTTTATAATCATTAAGGATAAATCTAGCACCTTGTCTTTGGATTTTTTCAAGTTTATCAATGTCTTTGTTTAGATAGGGATCCCAAATAATGGATGCATATTCCAATTTAGAACAAACAAGTGCAATGTATGCAGTTTTACGACATTCAAGTGGAGAGTGTTTCAAATTTCTTCTCAGGAATCCGAGTGTTGAGCTAACACCTTTGCAGATGTTTGCTATGTGGCTAGACCATGTGAGATCTTGTGATATAAGTACTCCAAGATATGGATTTGAGTCAACGTGTTTTAATATAGTTTTGTCCAATTCATAAAAATATGTAGATTTACTTTTAATACTTAATATATAACATTTCTTTGCATTAAATTTCATGCCCCATGTTTCAGCCCATATTTCCAGTTGGTGTAAGTCATTTTGTAAGTCAATATGATCTTGAATGGTATGTATGGTTCGATACAACAAACAGTCATCCGCAAAGAGTCTAACGTAGGATTTAACGCTGAGAGGTAAGTCGTTTATATGACACAAGAACATCAGAGGACCTAATACTGTTCCCTGAGGGACTCCAGATTCAACATGGACGCTTCTAGAATGTTCTCCATCCACCACAACGTTCATAGATCGATGTTTCAAGAATGATGACAACCATTGGAGCAGTGATCCGCTGACACCATAGTTTGCCATTTTCAGTAAAAGGAGATCGTGAGGTACCGTATCAAATGCTTTCGAAAAATCAAGAATAGCCACATCGACTTGTTGTTTCTTGTCAAATGTAGAGAGGAGATCATGCATTGTGACGATGAGTTGAGTTTCAGTGGAATATCCAGAACGAAAACCATGGTTTAATGAACTTAGTATTTTATATTTTTCGAAGTGTTTCAGAAGATGACTACATATAATATGTTCTAGTATCTTGGAAATTACAGAAGTAAGGCTTACAGGTCTATAGTTCTCTGCTAAGTGTCTGTCTCCCTTCTTGAATACCGGTGAAACGTTTGCATCCCGCCAGTCATTTGGAAGTTCCCCGTGGTTTAAAGAATATTGAAATATATCACTCAGGCCGTCCACTAGTTCATCGGCACAGTCTTTAAGAATAATACTTGGAATAGCGTCAGGATCAATGGCTTTAGAAGTGTTAATGTTTTTCAGTTGTTTCAAGACACCTGACCTGCTGACTTGTATTTGTGGAGCTTCTGGATATGTATTACTAGGTTGATTTAAGTTATGCTGATTTGTGTTCTTGGTGAATACCGATTGAAATTGTTCTAAAAGTATTTCAGCTTTATTTGTAGCATCTGATAATAGATTTCCTTTCTTTTAAATGGTGCCACACCAATGTTTTCTTGTTTTTTGATTTTATATAGTTCCAGAATGGTTTTGAGTTATTCTTTTCCATGCCTTCAAGGATGACTTTGTTTATGTGTTCCCATTCGGCTCTGCGCACATTGCGTTTGCATTCTTTTTGGTATTGTCTGAATTTGGTCCACGATCCTGTATGTTTCGCTTGTTTGTAGAGTCTAGCTTTCTTCTTTAGACAGAACTTAACTACTTATAAAAGCAGGGTTGGCGTATTGACCGGTCAATTGAGTATTGAGTCAATACAGTGGTCCTTACTGATCAATAGTGGTCATTACTGGTCAATTAAATTTTAGTCACAGCCAAACTGTCCAAAATGTTCTTAGAATCATTTAAAATCCTTTAGGCCCTTACAATACCCCATGTAAGGGCCTAAAGGGTACTTCATTTATGGTTTAATATTGGATAATCCTTAAATGAACACAACTCATTAACTGGTATGTTCCTATGTTCAATAAGTAATAGAAATATATTTTCCGCCAGTTAAGCAAAGCAAATAAGGTGGAAAATAATGTCCTTTGATTGGGTAAGATCTTTTGAATGTACCCATCAAAAGTTGTTTTGTTCATTGGTTTAATGGACAAGATCTCATGTGTATTGTTCTAAAATTCATGATCACTCAGCTTTGGACATTCAACACTTACAGACACATTTTCTTAATGACATGGAAACTATAGTGTATATATAAACAGGATTACGTATCGGCATTTATGGTAAGTAACAGATTGAAATCAATAAATATAGTATGTTAAAAGTTCCAGGTTATATTATGTTTGTTATGTTTTATGTAATTTATGTATTGGATTCAATGAAGAACATTCCATAAGCTTTGCCCAAGAGCTCAGGACAATATATACATTATATGAAACAGTATGACTTGGTTGTTTACTTGTGCAAAGATCTGCGAGGTCAAAGGAAGTGCAGTCCCCCCCCCCCCCCCAGGCACCTGACCATCCGTTGTCAAACACAACTGTTAATTGGCAAGTGTAAAACACCTACTTTATGGTTTTTAGATAATCCTTAAATAAACACATTGGCACATCAAGTTCAATAAACAATAGAAGTGTGACACAACACCCCTCCATCTCCTGACCATCCATTGTCATACACAAGTGTTAGCTGGCAAGAGTGTAACACCTACTGGTGTTGCAAAATTGCCTTTGCTTAAAATAAAGTTTTTTTTCAAGATACTGAATCACACTCTGTTGATTGTGTATAAAACACTGAAATTAAAAGATTTTTTTTGTCTAAAAACTCACCTGAATAAAGACAAAAAACTCATGTTTAGGGATTTTATGATCACATTGCTGAGGGAAATAAGACAATTTTTAAGTGCAAAGCATGTTCAAGTGAAGTTAGTTCTAAAGTAACTTAGAAGTAGAAATTAAATAAGAGATTAATGGTTTGTTTTCTTCATTTCTTTTATAAAAATCTTGAAAAAAAAGTTCAATTGACCAGTATTGACCACTTGGGGAGTACTGACCGGGACGGTTTTAACCGGTTAAAACCGCCGGTTTAAACCAGGCACAGTCGATTGGTGCCAACCCTGTATATAAAGTGCTTAAACTTCGTTTAAATATATGTTCAGTGGTCTAATAAGTATTGATTTTATAATTAAAATGCAATAGACACAATATTTATCTTTATTCTTGCAATATTCTACCATGATTCCTCTTTCAAAAGAACCCAAGCTACAAATCAGAAACGGTCAAATGTAGAAAAAACTAATTTGCTTGCATCAAAATGCAAGAATCTGCATCTATTGAAATCCCTGAGGCAGGAAAATAAAGTCTGACATGGTTAATTTTCAAGTTAAATCCAAACTGATCGTCATAATTTTTCCTGTTGTGGCGATAATTACCTGGCAAAAACTAGATAATTTAAAAATTAAAAATACCAGTTTCTTTAATCCATGTTTGAAGTGGTCATATTGAAAAAACAAATTTATTTATTTTATATCATTGAGACTTAGAAAGCTAGTTTAAGCTATTCTAGTAAAAAAAAACTATTTACCTTGTTAAGACTTGTAAACCTGGACGGTGTTTAACTGCCAGTATGATACAGAACTTTGTTTTCCAAAGTGCTTGAAGTGTCTGTCTTTAGTAAGACTACATCCTCACCAGAAAATGTAAACAATAATCACTCAGATGTGTTTCCATGCAGCTGGTTTTATACAAATCATTAGATGCAAAATATGCCAAACTGTTTTAGTAAAGTTGATTGCACATTTATCTGTTTATGCATACAATGACTGCACATATGCAATATTTGGGATAGTTTTAAACAGTTAAAACCCTTTTGCCACGAACTTTTGAAATCACTGTAATAAATTTTTTATCCATCTCTGTGTTTATTTGTAATCCTTTCAGGATTTCACGTACTATCTGTCATGTTAATTCCACTTCCGAAAAACTCATTTTGCATCAATTTCATAACTATTTCATCACAATTTAAATTCGCACAAAACATTAGGAATTTGTTCTAACGAAAGTGTTCAATATTTTTGGGAAACACAATCAAGGGGAGATCACGGGAGTTGTGTGTAGTTTGGGCTAAACGCCGTCTGTGTTACGTAACAATGTCAAACCCGTAAAACAATCGACGCGGTATATAACAAACATTAACAAACAGACCATTGCACGATTAAAAAAGCAACGCACCATAAATTTATAGTATAATTACGTTTTGTCCCAAAATACAATCTCACCAATTATGTTCTACAAGATCACACATAGGTATAATCACAATGCAAAGGTCAACATCCCTGACCGATTATGCGAAAACTACGTCTTACAATGTACAAATTAAAACAATGGATGACCAGTATTGCAATTGTACATTTATTCACACCTTTGTTTCCGAACACAAATGTCACGAATTATGTTCCACAACTTCCAACAGGTACATCTACAGTGCAACAGTCAACATCCCTGACCGATTATACGGAAAGACCGTTTACCGTTGTTTTCAAAAAATAGTCACGTGCTCAGGAGAACTTATTATTTTAAAATTTAAGAAAAATAAAGGAAATCCTACAAAGCGATGTCAACCAGTTTCTATGATACAATTCGTTAACCATTTGTTAATACGTTTTTTTTGCTCAACAACTGTCATTTATATATATATATCAGAACAAAAATAGAAACATTTCTGAAATTATGCTATTATCCCCACAAAAATAGTCACGTGCTCAGGAGAACTTATTATTTGAAATTTTTTAAAAAATCACTGAAATCCTACAAAGCGATGTCAACCAGTTCCAATGGTGCAATTCGTAAACAATTTGTGAATCCTTTTTTTTTTGCAAAACATCTCTCATTAATATATATCTGAACAAAAATACAAACATTTCTGATATTATGCTGGTATCCTTCCACATTAAATTCTCAAAGTAAGCACAAATATTAGTCGGCGGCTCCAGCCGCCGACTAAACATCTGTTTTTCTTTGATTTTGACTCAGGAAATATTGTTCAGATAGGACAGGACTATAAACTTATGGGTGAGCTTGCGAAAATTATTATTCCAGTATCTGTTTGCTTTGATCCACACACGACCAGACTTATAGTTACGCATGGATACAACAGAAACAACATTACAGTGCTAGACTTAGAGTGAACTGAGTACTTTCACATGCTTTACGTTGCGCATTAAGTTCTCCAGATTATTTCCTTCATGCTTTTTCGACTGTATAGTTTGTAAAGTCTATTTTTATTCAAACCTTTTGCTTCATTACAGTAAAGTTCATTACAGTACAGTACAGTACAGTACAGTACAGTACAGTACAGTACAGTACAGTACAGTACAGTATAGTACAGTACAGTATATTATAGTACAGTATAGAACAATACAGTACATTGCATTAAATTCCATTCCATTTCATTAAATTACATTTTACTAATTATCTACCATTTGACATGTTGCTGAATTTACTATTATAAATGAATGGCTGGTAGTAAATTACATCTGTATGCAGCAAAACCATATCAAAGATAGTTTGACACTGGAACAGACGACGGTTTAAAGATATGATATAAGATAAATTTTGTTGAACCTTTCGACATCGATATCAGTTTACGTTATTTATAGATAATTTGATTAAATATACAATGTGTAAGGACTCATTCTATGTAATGAAATTGTTATCTTGATGAATATTCTATATATATTTTTATTTTCACTATCATGTGTGCAACAGTACTACTAGGAACCAGCCAACAACCTCTGACAGCTGATTGGTTAAAATTGAGCTCATGCTCTAAACCGACCAATAACATGTCGGGTCTCAGATGTCGTGCACTTACTCAGTTACTTACTTTACTTACTTATACAACCCGACATTTAAAATATACTTGTAAGAAAATAACAAACAAACATATGGATATGCTATTTGCACATGGTCAAGTTTTGATAAAGAATGAATAACAATTAAATCGAGACAGGCATTTTCAGTTTTATCAATTTGTACAAATCAAGGGCCGTCTCTTTGGATGTAGCACTGTTATAAAAGGTCCACAACTATATAACCAATTACCGTGAATAGATTAATATTCGTGAGGTTCAAATGTTCCGTGATTTCGTTGGCATATCGAATCAATAATTCGAAAACCTACGAAATATACTATGACCGATACATGACTTTTTAATGTTAAAACGCAAAATTAGTAAGCCATGGAAATGCCGTTTTATAAACGCAAAATTCGAAATTTCATGTCCACATCATGGTATTAACAGTATTTGTCTAGAATGCAATTAAAGATATTCCTATGACAATACTGCATCGTTTTATTGCATTGGTAGAATTCGCACACACATTCAAGCGCAAAAATACGAGAACGTTAAAGCGACTTGACATAGTTTGAATTCAATAGTAAATATGCTCATAAATTATCAAGTATTTGTATTAATGTTTCATGTGGATAAGATCTTTTTCACCAACATTGAGGCACTATCATTTGAAATTCACAGTAGCGCTATTTGTGCGGTGTGGCGGCCGTAAAAAGTCTCCCCGTACATATAGTCAGTACTGTTATCAGTAAAATAATCCGTTACCGATGTCATGCAATGATTCTTACGTATATCAGGGCTATCCGATCAACCTTTTTTGGGGTTGTCCCGGTTAGCTCAATTGGTTGCGTCGCAGAAATTGCAAGGCTTGGCGCTGTCGCAATGACGGTGCGGGTTCGCTCCCAGCTAGAGGCACTATCATTTGAAATGCACAGTAGCGCTATTTGTGCAGTGTGGCAGCCGTAAAAATTCTCCCCGTACATATAGTCAGTAATGTTATCAGTAAAATTACCCGTTACCGATGTCATGCAATGATTGTAAAGTATATCACGGCTATCCGATCATTTTTTGGGGTTGTCCCGGTTAGCTCAATTGGTTACGTCGCAGGAATTGCAGGGCTAGGCGCTGTCGCCGTGACGGTGCGGGTTCGCTCCCAGCTAGACGCACAATCAATTGATAGGCAATACTATTTTTTTTAAATATGTTGTTGTTTTTCCTCATGTCTTAATTTATTAACGACTTTATTTTACGAGGGTGACTTGATTTACATTTAAGGTAAGTTGAAATTTTCAGAGAGAATTTCGAGTTTCTGAATGAGCATTAGCACGAGACCACAACTTAAATAGCTTGCCTAGGGAGCTCAATTAACACTGATTGTCTGGAAGATCTTGACTTCGTGAAAAAAGCTGTTTTCTGATCGCCACTTCATATTTCATTTTTCATTTTTTTCAACATCCAATTCAAGCATATGTAGGCACAAATATAAAAACTTCATAAGTAAATGTCTGATGTAAACTCATGTAAAAGCTGATCTGAAGTATAATCATTAACATTTGCAAACTGAACATATTGTGACGTCAATACTGTATTCACGGTTTTGACTAAACCCAAAGTAGAAAGTAAATCAATTTATTCATAACAGAAGGAACCGCTTCACTTAGTAGAGTTTACAAAATACAAGTTGGGGGAAATAAGCTACAACAATTATCTCCCAAAATAGGGGTAATCGTTTTACAAAATTAATACGACCATTTAGATTCCATTAGATTCCATGGCTGTTTTTAATTACAAAGATCAAGTGAAAACCACAGTAACGTATAAACTAAAAATGACACAACAATTGACTGGCTGATCTGTAGACCACAATGCAGCACATTTGTGTAAAATGCTATACGTTTTTTTATATTGCATATAAAGAGATAAATTAATAAATGCGTGATTGTACAGATCCATTACTTAATCATTTAATAATACCAAGGTAAGTATCTTCTTCATTTAATCTTAAATACTTGTTCTTATACGCAACTTAAAAAATAATGACGATCCATGATATTATAGTTTGTACTTACTAACCCCATCAATCTATTATATCGCATACATTATATAAACAGGGTGTTTTGCGCAAACAATGGAAGAACAGCATATTGAACCATGACCAATTGGCACAGCTAATAAAAAATATATACAGATAAGAACATTCTTTTTAAATCCCAAATCTATCAGTATTGAATTTAGCAATACGTAATTTTTTGGTTTCAGCCACATGATGAATAAAAACTAACCCACAATGGCGTCAAGTGGAATTGAAATATCTTCCGACGAAGTAATCAACGTTAAATGTAGTTCTTGTGCGGAAGAAAACAGGCTTATACAAGCCGATAAATTCTGTCTTCAGTGCAAGGATTATTATTGTGCCCCCTGTGCTAGTGAGCACAAAAGGTTCCCGGCATTAAAGGGACACAAACTTCTGGACAAGGCCGACTTTGGATCGCTGGCATCAGATGGATCATTGCCAAGTTTCTCAACCCAACGATGTTCGCTGCATCCTAGCAAGGTTGTGGATATGTTCTGTAAGGAACACGACGAGGTAGCCTGTGCTTCATGTATTGCACTTAACCACAGGTAAAATATACCGGTACTTCATTCTTAGACAGTTCTTATTCTGAGTTTTAATTACGTTACACGAAACTTTTTTATTTTTGAAACTTGTCATTTTCAATGACTCATGATAAAACTATGCGCAACCAAATATGGAGATTTAAGAGTTACCAGAGCCAAAAGCAAACAAAAGGGAACACTGCTACAGAAATAGTTCTAGAAATGAATTAATGTAAAAGAATTTGTACTATTGTATCATAATATCCGAACGATTCAGGAGTGTTATAGTTGTTGTTGTTCTTATTTCTAGCAAATAATGGTATAAGTGTAAAGTTAAACTCCTTCTACAGGATAAGATTATGAGTTGGCAGGTGTAGAGCTAGCGACGAACCACTTATGTCGCCAACTTTTGCAATTAAGTATTTGCTGGGTCAACGTTCGATAAAATGGAAGCAATTAATATTTCAATACATTTCAGGACCTGCAAATTCATCTTTTCTATCCCAGAAAATATTGACAACATATATAAAAGTACCGAAATGACCAATATAAAACGGAAAATAAACAGGACAAAGAAAGCTGTGAAAAACGTCAAGAAAGCAAAACAAAAAAATGTTATAGAACTTAAAGAAGCTTACGAGAACGGTGTAAAGTCTATCAAAGCATATAGAAAAGAGCTACAAATTCTGTTAGACAATATGGAAGAAGATACCATTAAACAACTAAAGCAATCTTTCGACAGGGTTGAGTCTTCCCTAATAAGTGAAATAAAAGAAATAAACAATCTTATCGACGCTATGAATGAAGTATCATTACAATTAAAGAAAGCAGTGGGAAACAAGGCTCAAGAATTTGTGAAAATAAAGATGTCAAAAAAGGTAACAACCAAGGCAGAAGATGTGGTGAAAGTACAACCTGGAAAAACAGAGGAAATTGTCAGCTTCACAGCTGATCGAAAAATAAAAGCATGTTTTAAAGGAATTCAAACATTGGGCAGAGTTTCATGTACTAAACAAAGAATAACTGAATCACATAGCGACGATCGGATATACAAAGAAAAAAATAGAAGAGAAATAGATGTGAAGCTTGTCTACGGTTCTTGCCTAACAGAGGATGGTGATTTGCTTTTGACCGATTTTGAAAATAAAAGGCTCAAAAGACTTGACATGTCTACAGAGAAGATAAAAGATTACATTGACCTTAACCAAAGGCCGTATGTTGTATGTCTTGTTAAAAAGCCTGAAGCTGTAGTAACATTGAACCATAACACACTCCAGTTTGTATCTGTTCGGAACCAGCTTACTGCTACCCGTGCAATCGAGTTAGGCCATCACTGTTTCGGACTTGCTTATAAACATGGCAAGCTGTTTATATCCGATGATGGAAAGCATGTGTACATTTATAATATGAATGGCCAGATACTGAGAAATATTTCGAGGGTTGGCGGTGATATTTCATTCGAAGAGGCTGGCTATATAACGGTCAGCTCAAGGGGAAACAAACTGTTCGTGGCTGACTACAGACATGTGGTTGTCCTGGACATTATGGGTAATTATCTGACCACTCTGATGTATCCTACAATATCAGGGAAGTTGGGAATGTGTACAGATGATAAATATCTATTTGTCGCCTCTGGTGCTTTGACAGGAAAAATTGTCCAGATAGGACAGGACTATAAACTAATGGGCGAGCTTGGAAAGAATACGAGGCCGTATTCTTTGTGCTTCGATCCATACAAGAGTAGACTTATTGTCACGCATGGACACGGAAATGGATTCGGCAAAAACACTATTAAAGTGCTAGAGTTGGAGTAAAGAAGGCACGTTCTCAGAAAGAAACCGGTATCCTCTTAATTATATATCGACCTTTTTCCTCTTTTTTTATTTTTCTCTTGATTTCGTGTATCGCTTTTAATGTCCTTTTATTTAAAATCATTTGATCTTATTGTTTTATATTACATCATGTTAGCGTGTGCTATATAGCTCGAAAAAAGACCTCAAAGGTCAAATATTGCATAGTTTGAACATACTATATGAATTACGCCCCCATCAACTGTTTCCAAGTTTGATAAAGATCAGATACAAATGATGCGATAAAGACAACATATCTTTTTTTATAATTTCAAGCGTCAAAACTTTTAGTATTATATTTGTGATCTGGATCATTAAAAAAGTGAAACATGCACAAAAAGAATGGCCATACACAGAAAACATAGCCTCCACACGCAGAGGAAAAGAGAGCATATGTTAATATAATCACTTTCAAAAACAAACAATACAAACAAAAAAGAGAACATAAGGGGTTACCGCCTTGGAATTTAGAATTCAAATTAAAAAAATCAAGGCGACAAAAGGCACATTACAATATCAATAAGGTTAAAACATGTATGTATAAAAAGTTTATGTGGTTAAGATTTGTCTTACCATTAATGATTAGTAAAATAACTGTTCAAGCAAAGCCTCTGACGATATTAATGATACTCATTGAGGGTGAAAACTATACGCAGATGACAAAAGATTATAATTAAAACCATCTACTGTTTTATATTATTGAAGACATTACATGTAAGGATCACCATGTTGTGGTAAAGGGGCTGGCTTTTTGTTGTTGTTGTTGTTTTTAAGTTTTATAACAATTGTAGACGGTTACCTTATTTAATTTCATCTCAAATTACCGTAACATAATAAAGAGCAACAATAATTAGTGTATAACCAAATGAATTAAGTTGCGTCTGAAACACTTTTAAAGGTGGTTTATCACTGTCTTCCAATGGGTAACTTATAGATAAAATCAACGCATGGATAACAGCTCAGCAATAAGCCACAAGTGCATAGTTTGTTGAATGCCTTATTTTTTGTTACTTCTGTTGTTTCTACGCACCTCTCTCTATCTACGGATTTTCACCAAAATTATTCGAGAATTTTCACCAACACTTTACAAGAATTTTAATGGTTTTCACCAAATGATAATCAGGTACAGGTGGGGTAATGCGTATATTTTGTGCATATACAATTTCGAGGTCTGCCACATTGAGACAGGGGTGTGGGGCGTTATATCATAGAACATCATTCACAATAAAATAATATTAAAATCGGAGTATCGTGACATCACATGTTTAGATATAACCTACATATTAAACAAATTAAACAAAGCACACAAAATCCATCACAGAATAAACATTTTTGTAGGAGCGCAAAAGAACGCCGTTTACTGCTTAATTATTTTGTTATTTTTTAAATACAAGTGAATTAAAAAGGAATACACACTTTACACAATGACATTTAACTGACAAACAAACTTTTATGTAAATGAACCGCCCAACTACACTTACATGTATGATTGAGACTCAATTACACGAGGTATGTCATTGTTGGAATCTTTCCTTTTTTTGTTTCACACTTGATAAGGGTATTAATACATAAAAATGAAGTTTGCTTATTCCATTCCAAAGTGAAATATGTTTTTGAACAAACCTTTCTATCATAAGCGTTGCATGTTGCAGTTGCACAACCCGTTGCTATTTGTTTTCTTCTCAACATTGTATAACCGTTGTGTGTGTGAAAGAGTGTATATGATTGTATATGCAATAAAATATGTTAAATAAAAATGATTTTGACTGGATTTTGAAAAAGCTGAGCGCTTAAGAAAAAACCTACAAAGAAGAGATATCAGTACATCTTCTGAACACTAGAGCGCTTAGATTTTAGAACTCAGAAATTAGATGTGACAACACCTTATTTATCGGAAGACAGGTAATAAGATATATGTGAGATAACCTTCTTATTTTAAATCTTCCAATTTTATTTATGTTTTTCAAGAATTGGTGACATATAGCTAGTAAGGTAAACAAATCAGGTGATTATATCGGTACAACTTAGAGGGATGGGTCAAAACAACCAGTTTGAATTGGCATAGGTTGACCAAACTATCTATAACTAGTTGGGATGAAATTCAAAAGTGGCTTTTATAGCCGGTTCTAACTATTTAAGCCAAAAATGAGAAATTTTATTTCCTTTGTTTGTGTAAAAGATTGTATCTGATATATATTAAAACTTAAAAAATGGATTTTCTATTGGATTTGAATATTTAAGCTAATCTCTCTGAAAACAAAACTTATTGAGAGACAAAATTCGGTGCATGCTCTTAACATTGTAATACTGAAGGAAAATATACTTTTTTTCTGAACCGGTTTCATGTGCAAAGTATCTACTATACACTTCTCATAGCAAGCTAAAGTGGCCTATTGAACTCGGCATGTGATGGTTTAAGCTGGGAAATGACCGAAGGACAATTATTATGGGTGGCTAGACAGTCAAAAATTGTCTGACAGTCACGTGTTACTTCGTTGACAGGGGAATACTTTATATACCAGTTTTAAATCATTTTCAAAGCAATATAGTTCTGACTAACAAAACTTAATAGCAAATATTTATGCCTCTACTAAAAAACAAAATATAAAATAGCAGATCTCGTGAAAAATTACCGGGACCCACCGGGACATACACCGGGACACTGGGAAGCGTGCTTTACTTACATGTAGCAAGCAATTTTAAAAAGATTCTTTGTTTTCTCTGCGTGGCTTTGGTCGTTTGGACTGGTTCGTAGATCGTGAATCAACGGGAAATATTTCGGAAAATTTTTGTATTCTTTCATTCAGACAGCATTCACCAATTGCTTCTCTGAAGGCATTTTGGACAATTTCCAAGATATTGTATCAATTGGACGGACTGGTTACTGGAAGTGTTTTGTTCTGAAAACAAACAATGCACATGACTTAATGACAAAATTTTAATGATATTTATCGAGTATGCGCGACTTTCCTTTTCGACTTAACTGGAAATAAAACTTTCTGGTCCAGTCTATTCAAAATGTGAATGAGACTTATTGACGCGAGTTGGAAGTTTGTTAGACACTCTTCGAACTGAAAATATGAGGCAGCATTTATTTCTTATTAGTCTGTAGAGTTCTCACAATCTTAAAATCAGTAATTCTATCGAACTACATGGGTTGCCCTAGATAAACATATGTTAACTGTTGCAGTAAGACCTGGTTAGAATCAAATATCCCCGCTTTCAGGCCGAGTGCTCTTCCGATTGAGCAATCTGATCTGCTTTTTGAATCTCTTCCACTTATAGATTCTAGATAAGTACCATGACACACATTCACAAAGTTTCGGCCATAATATGATGATCAAGATATCAGGAAAGAGGTTACATGTTAATATTTATTTTACTATTCATCTATCAAAGAAAAAGTTATTGAAAATGTGCATGTAATTACTCACAAATACATTTTGTAATTTCTTGAACACATCGTTTTGCTTACAGTTAAATCAGAATCACTTTACGATTAAAAATAAAGTTTTAAGAACTTAATACTGCATACATAATACATGCTCTAACATAAATGACCACATTTTAAATTATCTCTATGGAACAGTCGTCAAATGTAACCGAGTTCTCTATTTAAATGTACATTTCGGAACAAAAAGGTACTTTAATTACTGAAATTAAATTTAATTGTTATTATAAAAGAAGAAGAAAGGACATGACGTCGATGATGCCTTAATAATCTAAAATTTGGCCACTGTAACGTCCCTCCGAACCGTAAACGGAACCACCTTCATGGTGAAATGCAATGCGCACAGAATCTCCACGGCTCAGACGCAATATCGCACTTCTGCTGACTTCCTGGAAACGCCCCGATCCAGAGTCACCCACACTTTTGTCACGGCTTCAGCAAACTACGAACTGCGCTACCGCCTAAACCTGCAATGTCACGGCTACAGCAAACTACGAACTCCGCTACTCAACCTGCAATGTCACAGCTACAGCAAACTACGAACTTCGCTACCGCCTAAACCTGCACCGTCACGGCTTCAGCAAACTACGAACTGCGCTACCGCCTAAACCTGCACCGTCACGGCTACAGCAAACTACGAACTCCGCTCCCGTCTAAACCTGCACCGTCACTGCGACAGCAAACTACAAACTGCGTTACCATCTAAACATGCACCGTGACGGCGACTGCACGCTATGCACTCCGCTATCGTCTAAACATTCACTACCTTGGCGATGTAAAATTTACGCTACAGTCTAAACAAGCAAAGTACGGCAACAGCATGCTACAAACTGTGCTACCGTCTAAGCCTGCACCGTCACAGTGACAGCACCCTACAAACTGCGATACCATCTAAACCTTCACTGCCACGGCGACAGCAAGCTTCTAACTTCGCTTTCGTCTATAATACCTGTACCACCACATTCACAACAAGATACAAAAGGCGATACCTCCTAAATCGACAGGGTAATTGCGACATTTCGGTTCAAGCTGTTATGTCTAAAAGGTTGCGCAGATCATGCATTTGAATGTGACTTTGACTATGAAACAACGATGACTTTAAAAAAAATACATGTACGCCTTACAAAGAATGCTGCAAAATAGATTCAATGAGTGATAAGTATCACACATGTTAATGATCATGAGTCATACGCTATGTTGCTGTGTTATAAAATTGAATTTTCAAAGTATAGATCTACATGTACTAAGATGCTGCAAGGCGTAAGGTTCTGATCTGCCAAAGTGATTGGACGTTTTCATCGTTAATTTCGATGATAGCATCTGTGTATTTAAGTCAAGTCCGATTTCTTTACTTACATCAATAATTATACCTATGTTTGGTTGAAACAAATGAATAAAAGTTTCGTGCCTGCTTAATTAAAAAATCTGTGTACTTACGACTGGTTGAAAACGCTTTTTGAAGCGATACTGCAAAGAGTATAATTATTATCCGCACATCAGCCATTATTGAATCTTTGAGCTCTATTTTGATTGTTTTCGTTTGTAAAATGAACAGGTAGCGCTTTTTACGCTGCAGGCGAACAAACTGGCGACAATTGTTAGAAAGGGCTCATGATTTGTTGACAAGTATTTGGTTGTTGACGATGTCCAAATTAAAAGCATTAAAGACAATGAATCAGGAAAAAAATACAGTTTAAAATAAACAATGTGTTCGTGTAAGTAGCAACTTCCGTGTTTTTACGCAGAAGAGAAAAACATATTGTGCACTTCTACCGACCGATTTTGATCTCCATAAACAATGAGAGATGACGCAGTTGAAAATGAATTGGTTAATTTTGCGTTCGTCTACTTTGTATACTAATAGTTGCAAAAATATAAATATAATAACTTTTTACAAATGAAGGAAAACATTTGATCAGACAATTCCAATTTGATCAACTGCTCAAAATCCTAGGATCGTAACTTTGGTGTAACATTCTGATCTCGCTGGTTATCGAACTCGTAATAGGCATTGTGTTTATTTAAAATTTGGTTAAATGTTCCCTAAGCTCTATATTAACAAAAAAAGTAAAATTTGTTTATCAGGCATCGCCACACTCACTAAATACACAGCCTTTCCAAGCAGCGAAAATGAAGAGAGGGAAAAAAGACAGTGTAAATATGTATGTAAGACACTACAAACAATTAACGAAAATGCAAATCCTTGGGGTTACACCTTGGAACAGTCAGTGGCAAAATAATCTGCCACTGGGGGTTTAAAGCAGGTTCTAGGGTGCTCAAACCTCACACTTGCCCCAAACAGGTTCTCATATCAACACACAAATACAAGTTGTCTTGGTGAAAAACTCCAACCAAGCCATCAGCTCAACAATATTGCATGCAAAAGCACATTAAGAATATAGGCTTAGTGCATATAAAGACAATGCCTGTATTGCCAATTTTCAAGTTATACATGTTGTGCGGACAATGCCGATTTTCCTAATCTTTCAAACACCCAAAACTGGCTGAACGCACATAATTAGTTGATTTGGTTTTGCTGGTTAAGAGAAAATGCAATATCTTACTTTATTATTAATTATTATCATTGTAGCATTTGCAACAGGTGTAGACAATCAATTTAGTTTATCTAGGGTCTAGAATCTTTGTATGGGGTCTACAATGTTTACCAGGGTCTACATTATATGCCAGTGTCTATTATGTTTACCTCAGATCAAAACTTTCTGCACCGGGTCTACACTAGTTTTAGTAAAAGACTCCAGCAAACGCATCCAGCATCCTGCATTACATGTACCTCGATAGGGCTAATGCGACGAAATTAAATGCATTTTTAATAATAACGGTTGATTATTTGGATCTGATCCAATCACGATCTATTTTCTTATCCTGGTTTTGCTTTTGTGTTGTAATGTGTGTGGGTGAATATGTGTCTCTACTTAGAAAGAACAGCCACTTTTAACCGTCTTAAAACCTTAGATTTTCGATTGCAGTTTACGTACAGATGCTTGTTTTCAAAATAAATAAACTGAACGAAACCTTTTCAGATTGTGATAATTATGATAGTGCAAGATTTTAAGTTTTCAGTGTTATATTGACATAAATGGTCTACCACCTGATTATCGTAATTTAACATTTATCTTATCAGCGAGTCAATAAACAACCAGGTTTATCAATATCACCATGCTCACTTGCATCTAATAAATTGATTATTTCGGAACATTGGAGTGGAATTCACCGCCTACAATGGCGACGAGTCGGATTGATATAACGTGCGATGCATTTATAAACATCAAATGCGGTCCATGTGCGGAAGAAAACCGGACTAGTCAAGCAGACAAGTACTGTCTGGAGTGCAAGGATTACTACTGTCTGTCATGTACGGACATGCACAATAGGTTTCCAGCATTAAAGGGGCACAAACTTCTGGACAAGGTCGACTTTGGCTCGCTGGCATCTGATGGATCATTGCCAAGTTTCTCAACCCAACGATGTTCGCTGCATCCAAGCAAGGTTGAGGATATGTTCTGTAAGGAACACGACGAGGTACCCTGTGCCTCGTGTATTGCACTGAACCACAGGTAAGATATTCTGTATTCTCATACAGCTCTTAATTCTGTTATATAACTTAATATATGTCATTTATGAAAATATACAATTTCAAAAAAGAAACAAAACAACAACACATGATAAAACAATACGCTGATGACACGAATTGAGAAATAAAAAAAGAATTATGTTTGTAACTTGTGACCCATTTTGCCAATTTACGGCTCACTGGTTTAACCATTCATACGATTAAATGATTTACCAATTTTAAATGCGCTCAGGTTTCTATACTGACAATACTCAACATATAACTAGAAAGGCTTTATCTAGTACCTACTGTACCCGCTATTACCACTTGGCTCTCGGGCTGTGCACCAAATAATCATATTCATATCTACACAGTTGTCTTTTGAAAGTAATATAATATTGGAGTACAATTGCTGAAAAAAACATCTTTTTTTCATATTTTCAACAGTTAGTAACTTGATAGTGTTAAATCAAAAGTAAATATTTGATCAAAATAGAAAAAGCTATTCAGTCAAGAAAATCACAGGTTAAACCAGTCTCAACTTGTATCAGTGTAGAACCAGATCAACCAAAAAGCTCTAGATTCTGCACTTTGTTTACAAGTCTGTTTTTAACAGACTTGTATTTACAGCACAACAGCCTGGAAACCATTTTACAATCTATAAGCAAAGCCAATTCGCATGAATGAGAAACTCCTCTTGAAATGCCCCTCGATAAGAATATAAAAGAAATGATTTGTTCTAAGGGATTATAATACATGTATTCATAAAAATTTATGGTGTTGGTGTGTTGTTGTTCTTGTTTTTTGTTGTTGTGAGCAACTGCTGTTTTTATTATTAAAACACCACTTACAAGATATATTATAAGTAGAAGCTCCCCCGGGATAAGGGATCATACTACCATTACCGCCAACTCTGTTTTTATTATTAGGTGTTTTCTGTGACAACGTTGAACAATAAAAATAGACAAAAATACTTCTTTACATTTCAAGACCTGCAAAACCATCTTTTCTATCCCAGAAATTTTGACAACCTATAGAAACGTAGCGAAATGATCGACATAAAACAGAAAATAAACAAGACAAAGAAAGCAGTGGAGGATATCAAGAAAGCAAAAGAAGTCAAAGTTAAAGAACTCAAAGAAGCTTACGAAAATGAAGTAAAGTCTGCCAAAGCATTCAGAAAAGAGGTACAAACACTTCTATCCAACGCGGAACAAGAGACAATAAAAGAACTTAAGCAACTCTTTGGCAGGATTGCGTCGTGCCTAACCAGTGGAATGAAAGAAATTAACAACTTAATAGACGCCCTTAATGAAGTATCCGCACAGCTTAAGAAAGCAGAAGGAAATAGGGTCCAAGAATTCGTCAGCATGAAGATAGCAGAGAAGATGACAGCCAAGGCAGAGGATGTGATGAAAATACAGCCCGGAAAGACAGAGGAATCTGTTTACTTCACGTCAGATCAGAAAATAAAATCATTCTTGCAAGAAATTCAAGCACTGGGCAAAGTTTCCAGTAATAAACAAAGTATAATTGCCAACAAAGATCGCCTCTACAAGGTAAAATGTCAAAGAGAAATAACCGTAAACGACTTGATATGTCTACAGAGACGGTAAAAGATTACATTGATCTTCAAGCAGGACCGTATGCTGTATGCCTGGTCAGTAAGAGTGAAGCTATGGTGACACTGGACATTGCAAGTGTCCAGTTTGTATCTCTGGGGAACAAGCTTTGTGCTGCCCGTGTACTCACAATGAAACATAGCTGCTTTGGACTCGCTCATAAGGAAGGCAAGTTGTTTATTTCCGATACTGGAAAGAATGTGATCATCCATGATATGAATGGCCTGGAGCTGCAGAGAATATCGACCGATGCTTCCGGCAAAACTTTATTCCACAGGACTTAACATTTAGCAGTCAGTTCAATTTCAGACAATATACTCTATTTGAACTTTCACAACGAATTTACCATATTTGTTTGAGTAAGAGTCCGGAACTCGGAAGTGCAGAAAGGTCACTGATCAAATCTGACAAGTTTCCAACCAATTATATGAATTATGATAGCATCCACAGTTGTCAAGTTTAATAAAGATCAGGTAAAACGTGTTCAGCTTATAGAAAGAACAAAGCCGAGTGATTTCTTATAAATAGAGGGACATAACTCCAGTGTTATTAGTGTGAACTTGATTATTATCAATTGCACCTCCTTGATTATTTATGCTAGATTCCGGATAATGACTGTTTTGTCAATATCAAAATTTCAGGGCCAGACCACAGACATTGTTTTGAAAATTCTAAAATATCCTTTCTTACTATAGTCAAGACAAATTTGTTAATAATTTGCAATGATTCAAGGCCAAAACACTCTGGCATTACAAGTAAAATCTAACCTCTAACAAACTTATTTGAAAATTCTAAAAGATCAGATAGATGTAGTATTCTTTACAGTAGAATGTTTAAGTCCGGACAATGCAATGTTTTAACAAATCAAGGACCATAACTCGTAATGTTACTGATTCAATCTAGATGGTAATCGAACACGAGATAACAGGACGTGGTCAGAGACATGCTGCCTCAGTGCCTCCGGCACACCTATAAAATAACCGCGTCTCAAAAATTAAACAAGGGCATCGATGTTACACCTGTTTTATCTGTTTAAATGTATTAGTTTCGCATTTCCAAGCACCTGCCTCACATGGATAGTGTTAAGGCCTAAACGAGCATTCAGACAAATTTTTGGGATCCTAGCTACACATGTGAAACTGCAAATATAGCATCTAAAATATTTTAAAGTGCCTTGAAGCATACAGTTTGCCCACTTACCTCTTATCTTCAAACTTGACCGGGGCCAATTCGCATATATATGGCTAAAAAATTCTTTACTGCTACCTTAAGAGCAGAGAAAAGTTTTCCTTTAAGCCATTCACTCATTTCTGTTCAAATTTAGATCCATTTTTGAGCAAAATAAGACCAAAACCAAGCCAGTATCTTCATCCTGACAGGTGTAAAAAGCAAATGACTATCACCACTCACTTTCCAAAAATGGCCAATTTTGCCTCCAGTTTCAGTCAAGTAAATTAATACAGTGCTTCTTAGAAATGTTACAAAACAGACAATGGAACCAGAATACCTGACAATCATTTACCATAGAAAAGCTCATAGAAGATGAACAATGAAAAATATGCTGATACAAGCACTCATTTTTGTAAAACTATGTGAGACAAAGCAAATTTTATCAGTCAAATCAAGCAAAACTGGCCATTATAATAAAAAAAAAGGCCAATCAACTTCACTTGTCTTCAATAGCTGAAAAGAAACATGTTTACATGATACTTTCCGACAAATAACACATCGTAGAACTCTTTTATGTTTTGGTGTCATCAAACTGGTCGTGGTGCCCCACAAAGTCTTGTTAAATTTCCTTTGATTGAAAACACGTCATGATTTGAAGACTTTGTTTCGCTGGTTAAGAAACTGATTCGTGTACATTATTGTGAAATAATAGCACATTATTAACAAACAAAGTCTACACAGTTCACAAACGTGCTTACACTATTTGTCAGGGTCTATGCTGTTTCACTGGGTCTACATTGTTTACATAGGGATCTACGATGTTTGCTCTAGTTGCCGATCTAAATTGTGAAACTGTTTGTCCTGAGTCTACACTAGTTGTAAGTTTAAACTGTTAGCCCTGAGTGTACACTGGTTGTCGGTCTAAACTGTAAGCTTTGAGTCTACACTGGTTGTCAGTCTAAACTGTTAGCCCTGAGTCTACACGGGTTGTCAGTCCAAACTGTTAGCCCTGAGTCTACACTGGTAGACTAAACTGTTAGCCCTGAATCTACACGGGTTGTCAGTCTAAACTGTTAGCCCTAACTTTACACTGGTTGTCAGTCCAAGCTGAGTCTACACGGGTTGTCAGTCTAAACTGTAAGCTTTCAGTCTACACGGGTTCTCAGTCCAAACTGTTAGCCCTGAGTCTACACTGGTTGTCAGTCCAAACTGTTAACCCTGAGTCTACACGGGTTGTCAGTCTAAACTGTAATCTTTGAGTCTACACTGGTTGTCAGTCCAAACTGTTTGCCCTGAGTCTACACTGGTTGTCAGTCTTAACTGTAAGCCCTGAGTCTACACTGGTTGTCAGTCCAAACTGTTACATGTAGCCCTGAGTCTACACGGGTTATCAATCTAAACTGTAAGCTTTGAGTCTACACTGGTTGTCAGTCCAAACTGTAAGCCCTGATTCTACACTGGTTGTCAGCCCAAACTGTTAGCTCTGAGTCTATAAACTGTTAGCCCTGAGTCTTCACTAGTTGTCAGTCCAAACTGTTTGCCCTGAGTCTACACTGGTTGTCAGCCTAAAATGTTAGCCCTGAGTCTCCACTGGTTGTCAGTCTTAACTGTTAGCCCTGGGTCTACACTGGTTGTCAGTTCAAACTGTTTGCCCTGAGTCTACACTTGTTGTCAGTCTAAACTGTTAGCCCTGCGTCTACACTGGTTGTCAGTCCAAACTGTTTGCCCTGCGTCTACACTGGTTATCAGTCTAAACGGTTAGCCCTGAGTCTACACTGGTTGTCAGTCCAAACTGTTTGCCCTGAGTCTACACTGGTAGTCAGTCTAAACTGTTTGCCCTGAGTCTACACTGGTTGTCAGTCTAAAGTGTTTGCACTGAGTCTACACTGGTTGTCAGTTTAAACTGATAGCCCTGAATCTACACTGGTTGTCGGTCTAAACTGTTTGCCCTGAGTCTACACTGGTTGTCAGTCTAAACTGTTAGCCCTGAGTCTACACTGGTTGTCATTTAGTGAGAGGATTCCTTATAACAAATTTTTTTAAAATAAATATGCATAAATGCATTTGATAACGATGGTTTGAATCTAATCCAATTTTAGGATCTTTCAACATTCGATACTTTTTATTTACAGTTGAACGAGTCTGTTTCCAAAATAAAATTATCTGAAAGCATCATTATCAGATAGTAATATATGTACGTTTTCTGATTTTTTTTTTAAATAAATGGCAAACAGCATCATTAACGTTAAACATTGTATAACTGGGTATATGTTAGTATGTACTGTTTATAGGCAAAAAATCTTGTAGAAGATAATGGTCAGTGTAACGTTGTTTTTTTTCCAGTAAGAAATTCTCATTCAGTATACATGACGATATCAAATGTGCAAAATCATTTGCTGATTGACCTTGCAGTAAATCCCCGAATCAAGACCAACCTAAAATAAAGGCCGTCCTGATAATAAGACCACTACTGCAATGTCCCTTTCAGAAGATTTTTTCTTGTTTCTACCGCAGAATTAAGATCACCCCAATATTAAGACCAGAGGTGGTCGAAGATCTTAATAGAGAAGGTTAACTGTAATAAACATTACCTTTCCGTCACATGACTGTCTACTTATCGATAACGTGCAGTATTTCTCTTATCAGCAAGGTATATCCAGCTGACGTTTAATAAAGTCACCTGATTCAATGATTATTTCAGAACAAGCAAGTGAAATGAACAACCAACCTCCCCCCCCCCCCCCCCCCCCCCACCCAAAAAAAAAGGCGAAAAGTCGGATTAATAAAACGTCTGATAAACTTATAACAAAACTTTAATTTATGTCTTTAAAAGAACGTTTGTGATAAAAGATTTTGATGTGAATAACTTAACACTGCATTTCTCTCCTCGGCAAGTCAATAAACTACAAATCGATATCACCATGTTCACAGACTTGTGTATTTATCTTACATTTAAGACACCTGATTCATTGATAATATTCGGAACACGGAAGTGAAATTCACCGCCCCAAAAATGGCGACGAGTCGGATTGATATAACGTCCGATGAATTTATAAACATCAAATGTGGTCCTTGTGCGGAAGAAAACCGGACTAGACAAGCAGACAAATACTGTCTTGAGTGCAAAGATTACTATTGTCTGCCATGTACAGGCTTGCACAAAAGGTTTCCAGCATTAAAGGGTCACAAACTTCTGGACAAGACTGACTTTGGATCGCTGGCATCTGATGGATCGTTGCCAAGTTTCTCAACGCAACGATGTTCGCTGCATCCAAGCAAGGTTGTGGATATGTTCTGTAAGGAACACGACGAGGTAGCTTGTGCTTCTTGTATTGCTCTTAACCACAGGTAAGATATGCTGGATTCTCAGACGGTTAGTAATTTAGTTGTGTTACATTTCATTTCTGAAACCTTGAGTTTTCAAACAACATTAACAGCTTAAACCACATGATAAAACAATTCGCTGATGGAGAGACAAGTTTGACAATAAAAAAAGATCAATTGATTGTATTACATGTATTACATGTACTTCAAAATGCGTTCAGGTTATTTGTCTGACAAGTCATTTCGGCCTAAGATAAATTAAAGGATTCTGTGTTAAACTGACAATACTTGAAAACATAACCATGCAGGCTCTACCTGTTTTAAGTATTGTACATTAATACAGCTGTTGTTGTTTTTTTCGAGAATATTTCCCAAATAGCCAAAAAGATGGACAATAAAATCATTAATTTCCAATGGGCTAATATTCAATGAATATGCTTGATACCGCCCATTCCGCCAGCAGTTTTTGCAATTATGAATTATCTGTGTCACCGTTCATTATACAATGGAAGAAATTAATATATCGATACCTTTCAGGACCTGCAAAACCATCTTTTCTATCCCAGAAAATGTTGACAACCTATACAAAGGTACCGAAATGACCGAAATAAAACAGAAAATAAACAAGACAAAGAAAGCAGTGGAAGGTATACAAAAAGCAAAAGAACAAAAAAATAAAGAACTCAAACAAGCGTATGAAAACGAGGTAAAGTCTGTCAAAGCTTTCAGAAAAGAACTACAAACATTGCTAGACAACGCAGAACAAGAAACAATCAAAGAACTAAAGCGAAACTTTGACAGGGTGGAGTCGTGCCTAACAAGTGAAATAAAAGAAATTAATAACCTAATAGACGCCATGAATTAAGTATCCGCACAGTTTAAGAAAGCAGAAGGTAACAAGGCCCAAGAATTCGTCAACATGAAGATATCTGATAAGGTGGCAGCCAAGGCAGAGGATGTGGAGATAGTACATAAGGGGAAGACCGAGGAAACTGTCAGTTTCACTGCTGACCAGAAAATAAAAGCATTCTTGCAAGAAATCCAAGCACTAGGCAAATTTTCTAGTTATAATCAAAGTGTAACTGATAGAAAAGATCGGCTCTACAAAGTAAAACATCAAAGAGAAATAAACGTTAAGCTTTTCAATGATAGTTCAGATTGCTTCTTTTATTGCTCGTGCATTACAGAGGACGGTGCTGTGCTTTTGACCGACTGGAATAGTAAAAGGCTTAAACGACTTGATATGTCTACAGAGACGGTAACAGATTACATTGACCTTCAAGCACGACCGAATGCTGTATGCCTGGTCAGTGAGGATGAAGCTTTGGTAACACTGGACAATTACACTGTCCAGTTTGTATTTCTGAGGAACAAGCTCAGTGCTGCCCGTGTACTCAAGATGGGACATCTCTGCAATGGACTAGCTCTCAAGAATGGCAAATTGTTTACATCCGATTTTGCACAGAATGTGTTCATCCATGATATGAAAGGCCAGGAGCTGCAGAGAATATCGACCGATGCTTCCGGTAATGCTATATTCCAGTGGAATAAATATTTAACAGTAAGCTCAAGTGGAGACAGAGTTTTCGTGGGTGATTACACCAAGGGTTTGGTTGTTCTTGACATTCTGGGTAATCATCTGTCCACACTGACTTATCCTACACTGTCAGGGATCTGGGGAGTGTATACAGATGGTAAATATCTGTTTGCCTCTGGTCTCTCTTCGGGAAACATTGTTCAGATAGGACAGGACTATAAACTTATAGGCGAGCTTGCGAAGGTTAACAATCCAATATCTGTGTGCATTGATCCACACAAGACAAGACTAATTGTAACGCATGGGCTCAGTTCAAACACTATTACAGTGCTTGACTTGGAATGAAGTTGGCACATGGGGTAGCGCTATCTTGGGTATAAGGTTATATACTGACCTTTCTTTCCTCTCAAGATCATTTCCGTTTTCATTTCGCGTATTGTTTGTAAAGCTCATTTTTTGCATTTCACATATTAAATTTGAAAAACCATATCCCGTTACGATGCCATGCAATGTCGTGTTGTGTCCTGTCCTGGCATCTCGTGTCATATCACGATATATCACATATCATGTCATATCATATCGTATCGTATCGTATCGTTTCGTATCGTGTCATATTATACATCTTATCACTGATAGTGATCCAGCAATGCATAAAGTTATGACACTGGATCAGGCGACAATTTACATACAGGATATAAGTTTGAAATGTTGATTTTTCAGACATTAATATTTGCTCACACAATTAATATTCATTTTGGCTGAATATTTAATGCATATTAAATTCTACTGCCATGTTATCGTAATCTTGATGTATATTCTATTTATAATTTAGGTTTTCCACAATGTGTGCACAAGTACTGCAGAAAACCAGCCTCAACTCTCTGACAGCTGATTGGATGAAACTGAGTTCAGTTTCTAAACCGACCAATCACTTAACAAAGAACTTTTCAGTATGTTTAAATAATGTAAAATCTTTTATATGAATTATATACAGAGTAACTATGCAAACATTTTCTGTTGTATGATTTTAATTCGCGGGACTAAATTTCGCGAACAATTAACATGGCATAAATCGCCCGATTAAGAATATATTTCGTATCGTTATTGGACGAGTTATTGTGCAAAAGATATAATACCGCGGGCACAATCAATTTTGCGCCAGTGTTCATTTCTATTTTAACATATTATTGAATGTTGCAATTTCTTTGGGATTTAATTTTTGCGAATTTACCATAGGACCAAATAGTTCATAGATAAATTAAATTGGTACCATCCGCGTAAAATATTCAAGCGCAAAATACGCACAATTTTTGAATTTTTCGGCGTTAGCTGTCTTAGTTCACTTTTGACCTAGTTCTTTCGAAAAATGAAATGTTGTAAATAAAACTTATTATGCAGCGGGAAAATCAAATAGATTAATTCGATTCGTTGTTACATGTAGTGGCTGTTGTTTACGATTACCGTAACGATTTTTATACTGTGCATAAGTATTTACCTGTCACTTACAGTTTCGGGCATTTTCGTTTTTAAAAGCGATAACTGTATCGCAAAAACATATTTACGGTATACTTGGGTTTAGCAAATTTATGTCATAAAATCATGCTCGACTTGTAGACAACATTTCAAGGGTGTCGTACATATGAAAATATTTCAGATTTAATGAAATATGAAAAAGGATGACTCGCAGTCCTATTTAATTTTGTACAACCCTCGTAAATAACCAGTTAAGTCAACTGAAATACGATTTTATATGGAATATTCATGGGTGTCAGGTAAACACTTGCGTACAATAAACTGTGTGAAACGACAGAGTCGTGCAGAAAGATATTTCTAGTTCTTATTGGTTCCTTTCTAGTTCCTTTGATACTGGTTGTTAATTTCATGTTCAGATACACATGTGTGCTTGTGAATGGGCCGGAGGCCAGAATCACATTAAAATTTTTAATTTGTTGAATTGTGCCTTGATCTTTCCATAAAAAGCTATTTGTACATTGGTAACTTTTTCGATATATCATAAGATTGTTCGCTTTGCTATATTCACATTTTGATTGTAGAAAATTTGAGCACCTTTACATGTAACCAGTAACTCACGAAATTAGGGTGTAACTTATCTTTTTGTTATAATCTTAGTGAAAATATTTAAGTTGCTAAATGTTGTTGGAAAAAGGCTTAAAAGCTGCTTCCAAATTATTTTGATCCGCGATTGGTTGTTAATTGATTTAGAAATCTAGATAATTATTATCATTTGTTTTGTCAACATTCGAATTATAAAAATCACAAATCAGTAATTTTGATTTTGTTATCACTAGCAATATAGTAAGGTGAAAAGTTTGTACTGTACAAACTTGAGAATGACAGCGATAATATTGACAGTTGTATGTTTTGTTTCACAACGATAACGTGCAGTTGTCTATATTTTTACATGCTTTTCATAAAAATATAAATAAAAAGAAAAATGACAAATGAAAATAAAACATGCAAGATTGATATGTAAAAAATCGATTACAAGTCAACCTGTCTACAAAGACCACTCAGGGGACAGCCCAAAAGTGGTCTTTGAAGGTAGGTAGTCTTTGTTCACATGTAAATTTGTTCTTTAAATCAGTCAGTGGGACAAATAATGTGTGGTCTTTGTTAACAGGTGGTCTTTGTTTACAGTGGTCTTTAGCACAGGTTCGATTGTACTGTTATGGCATATATTTTTGAGTAACAAATTGTTTCATTGCTGCAGTTTTTGTTGTAGTTCACATGTAATACAAATAAAAACATTTGCTAATTTTCCTACTAACAGTTTGTTTCCTTCTATAGCAGCCAGGAGCCGTTTAAAGACCCTACCTATGTCAAAATTTCTCTAGAATTATATGTTTCCTCAAAATCTTTCTGTAAATCAGATTTTATTCCCTTTTAGACAAAACAGAACATTTTTGCCAAAAGCTACATCGTATGTGGCTGTTCCCCTGGCATTGAAAAAGCGGTGCCAAAATTGTTCAAATCTCGATATTAAAATGATCTTCTAAGAATTCATTCTTCGAGAAGGGCTATCATTAACGTTGTCAGAACTTGTTGCCAGACCCGTTTGCTGTTTTGTTTCGACATTATAAAAATCTTATTGAGAAATAGGAATCAGTGCGTGCTCTTAACATAATACTGAATGAAATAAATTGACTTTATCTAATCAATAACTAAAACTAATCTGGTCGCCATTTCAGCCAATCAGATACTTGAGATTTGAGACTGGTCTACAATATTCGTTTTTTATTGTCTCGGGCCTAGTTTCATGTAGAAAACATCTACCATAAACGTCACTAAGCAAGCTCAAGTGGTCCCTTTAACTCCGCATGTGCTGGTTAAAGCTGGCGAATTGTAGTGTGACAATAATTATGGGAAGGTATAGTCACCCGATAGTTTTTTATTGTCTGACAGTCACGTGTTACTCTGTTTATAGGAACAATAATTACGATTTAATAGCAGATATAAGCGACCATAATGTTTTTAAAGTAGGTACTTCTTATAAAGCGCACGTGCCAACAGTCACATTTGTAAAACCTTTCCCTGATGAACCATATTTTAATTTACTTATATGTCAGTTGAGTGTCTAGTTATCGATAACGTACTATAAATATGATCTAATGTTATGTTTACTCTTCAAATCAAGGGTACATAACAACAACATTTTGATAAGTTTATAGGGTTAGCTATACAAACCATTTCATTAAAAAATAACAACAAAAGAACATATATAAAAATAAGAACTGATACGACATTAAAACCATACGAAGATATGACAGTAAAAAATTACTCATCAATTACACATGTCATTAATACGACATACCTTTTTCATTAATAATGTAAAACAGTAAGACATTTTAATAATAATATCATAACATATAGACAAACAAAATAATGATACAAACTTGTTCGTATTGATGATTAATTTTTATATAAATGTGTTTTTTTTTTCGTATAAACCGGAACTAGCTAAATCGAGGCATTTTAGAAAAAAAATAAAATCCTACAACAAGTACGAATATGACATCTTGCCATGCAGCGGTCTACATGTAGCACATCTAGCTAAACGTCTAGTGATAATAATGTCGGTTTTGAGGTATAACATCTGGCTGTGCAGCGGTCTACCACATCTAGCTTGAAGTTTAGTAATGATGATGACGACGCTGGTTTTGTGCTACTTCGAAAAACATAAAGTCCTGAAAAGTATAAAAAAAATGATTTAACTAGAATTTGAATAATGAATCATTGAAAAATAGATAACAGATTTGTTTTCATTGAATAGATCCTGCGGAGACAAGATCCGCCACCCATTCCACATATAGGGTCTTTGAAAGAATCTATGAAATCCATCGACCTTCGGCTCAAAATGGCACTCGTATACAAGTGAGTGGCACTCGATTACAATTACACTTAAATTCAAGAGAGTGACACATGATTACTAATACAGTCAAACTCACGTGAGTGACACGTAATTATCATTACATTTTAATTCAGGTGAGGGAAACTAAGTGAGTGACACCAGATTACAATTACACTTAAATTCACGAGAAAAACACTTGATTACAATTACACTCTAGTTCACATGAGTTACATTTGATAAATATTACTTTATCATATAATCTCTTGTTTTGGGGATGTTTGACGTTTAAAAAAGTTGCGTTTCTATTTTCTTTAATAAAATAGGTTGCAGTAACCTTGGTTTGCCATGAGTTTCGCAGAAATAAAAACACATTTAAGCCAAATGCGTTAAAAAATTAACTATTATTCGTCCTATAATGAATGCATGATATTTTCTTTACTTTTTGGCTGAGCGGGGTGCTGTTTTCTGAATGTGACTTGTTATGATATGAATATTTCAATTCTTTTGTCAGAAAAGAATAGAAAATAGTCGTTTCACTCATTTAAAGCAACAATTTAATATGACAAAATTTTCACTCAATACCAATCTTCCCTAAACAGAGAATAAATCTGTATCAGATCTCCAAAATTTTAGCACCGTCACCAAACTGACCAAGAGATTAAGATGCGAGGTTTCCATTCTCAGTTTTAAAACCTTAAGGTGGTATCATTTGTCACAATATAGTTAAAGTTGGGGGGAGTGTGGTTTCCTATTTTCATAAAATTCCATGTTATTTAATATTTATAAATCTTCCTATTACTTCGGATATCATTTATAGGACATATAAATGTTACAAGTCAATCAGGAATTATAAAAAAAAATTAGAAATATGAAACAATTTCCCACACTGGGTGTAGCCTTATTGCCGGGAGTCCAAACTTCCAAATTAACCACTATAGTATTAAACTACAGTCAAAGGAAGGTTGTCTATATCAAGGTTAACAATGTCTTAGAAGTTAGTTCAATAAACATTACTAGAACAATAGCAAAACATGTTTCTCCCAGTGACTACAAAAGGAAAATTTGTCATTCATGTTTGCATTGTTTGTAGTCATGATTGTTCTAGTGAAGTTTATTGACCTTAATTCTAAGACATTGTTAACCTTGATATAGACAACCTTCCTGTGACAGTAGTTTAATACTTTAGTGGTTAATTTTGAAGTTTGGACTCCCGGCAATAAGGCTACACTCAGTGTAAGCAATCGTTTCAAATTTCTATTTTTTTATTATTCCTGATTGACCTGTAACATTTGTACGAGTATGCCCTATAAATGATATCTGAAGTAATAAGAAGATTTATAATTATCAAATAACATGAAATTTTATGAAAATAGGAAACCACACTCCCCCCAACTTTAACTATAATTGTGACAAATGATACCACCTTCAGGACAGTGGCCAAGAGAATCAAACTGAGATTGGAAACCAATCTCAAAAATTCATGAAATTATAGACTGGTTCCCATTCTCAGTTTTATCTCCTTTGAGCCTGCCTATACTTACGATCAAGAAAGTAGAACCAATAACTGCTGCCTTCATTTTCACATCAAGATCCATTGGAACTGTAAATTAAGAAAAGATTACAATTATTTTCATGTATGCAAGAACATCCGGTCAGAGAAAATTGATTCTGGGCGATAACCAGGCTCTACCGAGTTATTGCTAAAAACAGTTAACCATCCGGACTTTCCCATCCGAACTTACGTTATGCATGACCTATACTTTTTCTTGATTACTATAATTGTACAGTCAAAGCTGTATTAACTCAAGCAAGTGACAAAAATTGACTGCTTAACACATGTGGATGTTTAAGACAGGTAAAAAATAAAACAAACTGTCAGTTGATGACATATTAGAATTTGCTGTTTAAGACAAGTGGTTGCTGAATGCAGGTGGCTGCTAAGACAGATTTAACTCTATTTTACATTAACTTTAATAAGTTTTTCGTTCCCGAAATTTGCTTTGTAATGTTTTAGAATTTCTCATTTATAACTGTTCTTAATGTCACAGCGCGTGACTCTTTTTGCTAGGGGGTATAAGATGGATTTGACAAAGGGGGGTATGAAATGAATTTGTCCATCAGCGGTGAAAACATGGCAAATTGAGATGTTATAGCCTAGTGGTTCATACAGTCTTCTTTTTACCCAGGACCCTTCGCCGAATGGATGGGTCCGAATCCTCCAGGATTTGGAATCTTACATGGTTGTCTATAGCAGGCGTTAGGTAGGCATTGTATCTGGGCTCCCGCAAGCAACCCAATATACCCAAATCAACAGTCCACTGTTATAATACTGTGGTATCATTATCTGGTCACTTCTGAGGGACTTATTTTCGCGCTAGCAACAATTCACACAGTTGTACATATCTCCTAAAATAATTATTTTTACTCATTGAATTTCATTAGGGTGGGTTTTCGCGCACTTTCCCTGGTGCAAAATACACGAAAATTAAACCCGCGCAGAATATGATACGACAGTTCGGCGATCCGGTTAAAATGTTACTTACATTTTACTCCAAAATTATCAGCAGACGTCAAAACTTCCTGAAGCAAATTTGAAAACTGTTTTTGAATGGTGCCAACTTCGGTTTCCCCGTCCTTTGCTGATAAAAGCTGAAATCATAATATTCAGTCGGTATAATAACTGTGAAAGCGGTTAACGTCATGTTTCACAACCTTCTATAGCAGTACAATAAGTTTTTATCTACTTCATGCGCGACGGTGAACAGGTAACAGAAGTTTGCTTTCAGTGTAATTTATAGTTCATATGTTCAACTATATGAGCTATTATAATAAGCCATCACTTAATGCTATGTAAGTTTTTGTCGTCATTGAAGTCAACGTGTACAATATTTTTAATTTATAATGCATTCGTCTCAGAAAAATGTGTCTAGAGTCAGTTTTTTTGGCATTTTTTTATGTGTAGACATTTTAAAATCATATCATCATTTTCTTACATAAAAAGTTGATTTTGTTACAAATATTGAATGCAATATTTGTTTTCAGCGAAACGCATGCTAAATAATGTCGTCTGCTCAACTTAATTGCATCCCGTCACGGAATGACTTTAACTTCCCAGAGACACGGTTCAAATGACATTCAATAGGATGAAGGTATCAGATACGCCCCATCCCCTCCTCAGGAAGTATTATTTTAATACTAGTTTTTGTCAAGTGACCTCCGACACTAGTTAAAGAAAAGACACTGCATAAAGAACACCTTTAACAGATTTTAAAATGCCTGAATCTAATACATGTTTCCAACTTAGGCCTACCTGGAAGGTGACGTCACATGGACATCCCCTTACACAGCCAAGATAACACGGGCCTGTGACATAGAAGACGTCATTCTTGTCCGCGTCCATTATCACAAAATTCGGCGAACAAATACTAGTTCTGAAACAAAACAAAAAAGTCAGAACCTGCCCCAAGTTTCAAGATGTTTTGGCATAACATTTTTTTTACGTTAGAATTACACTTCAAGGAAAAAAGTCGTATATTATTCCAATTTACAGTGAACGAAAAATTAAAAAATCGCTGTTTTCGTTCTCATAAATT
Organism: Corbicula japonica; assembly: GCA_038501625.1. Taxonomy (NCBI): domain Eukaryota; kingdom Metazoa; phylum Mollusca; class Bivalvia; order Venerida; family Cyrenidae; genus Corbicula; species Corbicula japonica. Next base: position 644,925 of record JAZAYU010000102.1, on the reverse strand, counting down.
TCGTCCTACAACTAATACATATCAAATATGTATTCATGGCGCTTATTTCTAACCTCTGTCTTATATATCCAACTACGGTTCCTGGAGGAGCTTCAATGGTTGCATTTTGAGCACAGCAGTCCAAACAAGCAAAGCAGTTCATACTACAACAATGGAAATCCCGAATGACTCGAATTACTTCCTGTAAATACATAATTATGACGGTTAACGTTGAATTTTAAATTGGATATGCATTACTGATAACATATAAGTAGACAGTCACATGACGCTCTGAAAAAGAATCTGTTTGGTAGAAAAATAATCTGTTTGGTAGAGAAATAATCTGTTTGGTAGAGAAAAGAATATGTTTGGAAGAAAAAAGAATCTATGTGGTAGAAAAAGGAATGGTCTTATGCTTTTTTACAGCGGATTTGGGCTATTGTAATGTGTTTCTTTCCAAATAGCAAAATTCATTATTAAAGTCTTTCATTTGCAAGAATTTGTAATAGTGATAGCCAATTATTGTCTGTTAAAAAAAACAACAATTCTGACAATACTAAAATTAAATCAGAACACAAAATGGTCTTACCGCCCCGAGATTATCCGTCAGATGCAGGGTAAATCCTCTCATGTTTCTGCAACATTGTCTCTCACAGTGATCAGATTCTTGAATAAAAAGTGTTTTGTAATGTTTAGAATTGTATTTAAAGTCGCTATCGGCTATCACTATTGGCCCAAGAATCATAAAACTAATACAGGAGATCAACCTCAAATCTCAAGCATCTGATTGGCTATTTCGTTTTATGATCTTGAGCCAAGAAGAGTATGAATCAGTTTAGTCGTTTTTTAATATAATATTCCATAGTGGTTCCTGGCTCTATTTGTTATAATACTCCGAATGGAGACCAGTCTTAAATTGAATCTAATCTAATAAAATTCTTAGATCTGACCAATAATAAACCTGAGACTGGTTTTCATGATCAGTTTTATAACCTTGGATCCTGGTCATTCAAAAATACCCGTTTACAACATTGCTAAGTCTCCAAAAGACTGTTTCCAATTTTAGTTTATGGGCAGGGATCGAACTCGCAATCCAACGACTCAGATCTTCTAACTGCTGGGTAGCCAAACCTATTCCATCACACGATGGTTAACATTGAAATAACCTCCCTTGTCTGAGAACGTTTGTTCAAACATTTTAACAAGAGGGTCCATAGGATTGTGGGTCGCTCACCTGTCAACAACTGCTCAGTGGTCGAAAGAGTTGTGTGCAAGTTTGGTAAAAATCAAGTAAAAAAATAAAGCTGCTTTTGTGAAGAAAAGGTCAAAATAGTTTACTTTGGCTCTTTCAAGGGCCATAACTCTGGAACCATTGTGGAACCCAAAATTTCAAGAAAGGAATCAAGATCTTATGGTAATGAAAGAGAAGATCAGACCAAAATTAAGACCACAAGTGCAGACAAGCTTGACCTAGTGACCTAGTTTTGAACTTGACCTAGATATCATTGAGATAAACATTCTGACCAAGCTTGAAGAAGATCAGACCAAAATTAAGACCGCTAGAGTTCGGACAAAGCTTTTTCTTTAATTTGACCTAGTGACCTAGTTTTCAAGTTGAAATGACCCAATTTCGAACTTGACCTAGATATCATTGAGATAAACATTCTGACCGAGCTTAAGGAAGATTGGACCAAAATTAAGACCGCTAGAGTGGACAAGTTTTTTTATAATTTGACCTTTTTACCTACTTTTCAAGGTCACATGACCCAGTTTATCATTAAGATAAACATTCTGACTGTTTGAAGAAGATCGGACCACAATTTAAACTGCTACAGTGCGGACAAGCTTTTTCTATAATTTGACCTTTGACCTAGTTTTCAAGGTCACATGACCCAATTCGAACTTTACCTAGATATCATTGTGATAAATATTCTGACCGTTGGCAGAAGATCGGACTAAAATTAACACGTGCGGACAAGCTTTTTCTATAATTTGACATTGTGACCTAGTTTTCAAGGTCACATGACCCAGTTTCTAACTTTACCTAGATATCATTGAAATAAATATTTTGACCAAGTTTGAAGAAAATCGTGCCAAAATTAAGACCACTAGAGTGCGGACAAGCTTTTTCTTTAATTTGACCTTGTGACCTAGTTTTAAGGGTCAGATAACACAGTTACTTATTTGATCTTTATATCATTGAGATAAACATTCTGACCAAGTTTAAAGAAGATCGCTCCAAAATTAAGACCTCTAGAGTGCGGACAAGCCTTTTCTATAATTTGACGTAGTGACCTAGTTTTAAGAGTCAAATGACTCAGTTACGAACTTGACCTAGATATCATTGAAATAAACATTCTAACCAAGATTAAAGAAGATAGAATAACAATTAAGACCGCTAGAGTGCGGACAACAATTGTGAACGGACGACGGACCAAAGGCGATCACAAAAGCTTACCCTGTCACTATGTGAGATGAGCTTAATATACGATTGAAACAAACAACGGATATATACACGTATTTCTTTTGCAATTTACAACTTAAATGCATTCTGAATATATTTTTACCTTCGTTTGCAAAATAAACCTGTTGTCCCATAGTGTTCAAAACTTTGTATCTGTTTTGCACCTCCCAAGAAGTGAACACTGAAACAAAATACGAAAATTCAAACTACTTTCTCAGCAACCAGTGGACCGTTTTGAAAATGCGTCTCCTTTCTGTGCTCAGGGTTGAAGATAAAAAAACTGAGAATGGAAACCAATCTCAAATCTCAAGCATCTGATTGGCAGAAACGCAATCAGATGCTTGATATTAGAGACTGGTTTCCATTCTCAGTTTAATAGCATTGGGACCTAATTCCTTTGATTCGACCTAACTGTTATCATATCTGCTACATATGTTTACATGTTTAAACAACCACATTTATAAATCAATGTTACTTAAATAAATTCTCATCTTGCATTGTACTGCAACGACAGTTTTTCTTGGGACTGTTTTCTTTTTGCGATGTAAAACATTTATTTTAAAACACCAATTAACGAGCGCTAATTGGGCTCACACAAGTTCGTCTTATAAGATATTGCAATTGTTACTTACTTTCAAAAAGATCGATCTGCTGTTTTATCAGGATCTGATCGATCTGGGTTAGATACTCGAGTCCTGGGGGACAACCACCAGATCCGCCCGGTCTTGGCATCCAAGTTATTTGCTGCTGTTGAGGCTGCATCATCATACCTTCAATCAGTGTACAAGAAAAATAAATCACGTGATAGAATGAGAAATCGAGTGAAAAATAAGTAGATCATGTGTTAGAAAGGAAAATCACATGCAGGTAGGTAAATCGTGTTATAGAAAGAGAAATTATGCGAAAGATAGGTTAACGCGATAGAAAGAGAAATCATTTAAATAAGGTAAATTACGTGATAGAAAGAGAAATCACGTGAAATATAGGTAAATCATGCCAATAGAAGCTCAAGCTAGTCACTAGATGCAATCAGGTGGCGACGATTATATTTGTGAGCTCCAACGTTACGCCATTGTTAAAGATAAATTAATAGAAATGAGTGTTAGTCGTTCGGCGCCGATCGAAACTCATATGGCAAAACTAACAAAAAGTCTCAAGAAATTGTTCATAAGACTTAGAAAAATTTGTTCTGGAAAATGCGAATCTTTATATAAAAAAATATATGCAAAATTTTGTGTGTCTACGTGATTTATTTTAAAGTTACAGTGTATACCTGAAAGGGAAATAACCGCTGCGAGAGGTTAGCCAAACTGTAAAGCGATGATCTCCCTTGGACGAATATCGTCACATTTGGAGTCAGTGACGCTAATGATGTCTACACAAAATTCTGGCCTGGTTATGGGATCTTATGAAGCCAAAAGATATTCTTAGAATGAAATTTCGCCTTGATAGGCTTAGCGAAAACTGTGGGACTATACTTAATTGTAAAAAGCCTTAGTCTGCCAGTGCTGCATATTACTGCTAAACATCTAACAATTCCTTTCTTGGTTTATTGTCTTTTTATTTTAAATGTATTTACGAGGTCTGGCGAATTCGAATGTACCTACCTGCGTTCATACCGGGGTTAATTTGGAGCATTCGCCCAGACTGTCCGGGTTGGGCGGGTTGAGGCGGGGGCATCTGCCCAGCAGGCTGAGTGTTTACCACGGGATTCACTGAAAAATTGCGCAGTGCAAATCAGTTGCATTATCTTACTCCTTGTGCAGATTTTGGAAGCAGAGCTTAACTTTCTAACTTTAGGTTCGCCGCTGGCAAACGCCAGCGCCGGGCTTTTAAACGTTTCAACGAGGTATTGGACTATGTACTTATCCGAAAATATGGACAAGCGGATAATCCCGGCTAATAGGAATTTGATCTAAAAATATCTTAGTATTCTTTTCGGATTTTCTTCATGCCTTGTTCACTGACTTGACAATAACGTTAAAAATAAACGTTATAGATAGTGTTAAACATGTTTATTAAGTAAAGTTTTAACAACCGGAACTTTCGTGTTTGTCGCTTGAAGTTTTAACAGATAAACGGCTGCAGGAAATTTGAAACTCTAGTCCACTGATTGGATGGAAAAATTGTTGTACATTTGTAAACATTAAGGCAATACTTAAATGTGCCAAGTCACGTATCAGTGACAAAGATTTTAAGTATTTTCAAATATCAACGATATTATTTAAACTGTAGATGACCCGCAAGTAATGCAAATGCAATATAATATTCTTATACACTCCACGTACTAGTGAATTTTTTTAAGCCAAAGTTGTTTCAACGTTACTAACGCAGTAAAATTAATTTACTTACAAAAGATTCTAAAATGCACCCGGTCGGATTAGACCGAAATTTCGGTGAAATTCACTACTGTTCAGTCATTTATATGTGTTATATAGCGGCAGAATTAATAATATCAGCATGAGATGTTGGGATATTCCATCCAGAACAGTGAATAGGCAGCTTTAATGTATATTGGAAAAGTCAATAAGATTCGTCATTTAGTGTTCTCCACGTCCAAGGATCAGGTTACCCAATACGCTCATTAAAAGATTGTGTTTAGAATTGTTGTGGTTACCGCGTCCTTAGGTCAATATCGGTCGCAAACATAAGGGCCGCTGTACTTTATACTTTATACTAGTCAGTGCTACAAATTCTAATAATATCAGCGATGCATTTGCAATTTGTTTTATTGGGATAATATCTCACCACATCAAACCTTTCCTAAAACACTTGATCAGTTGGAAAGAAGATCCGGGTTCGAGCCTTGACTTGCTGCATTTTTATTCACCCTGTGACATGTTAAGTTTTCAATGACAGGATCAACCGTGTGATAAAATTGATTTCAATGCAACTTAAAACGGAGTTTAAAATAAGCTTTAACACAGACACCTAAATATTTTGAACCTAAATGTACCTATTAAATACATTTTAAAGAAAGGTTATTAACTAGAGAATGTATACCTATTTGGTTCGTGCGTACCTGTTTAACAACATGATATATCTATAGAATTTGTGTAATTAAATTGTAAGATGATCTCTTTGTCGATTCTTATTTTGGATACAAATTACTCCAATATCGGACTCAACCCTACACTCCAACTCTACGACAGCTCTTCAAATGTAGAAAGGAAAACAAATTACACCAACGGCATTTTCGATCGAGCCATTAAGATGCATTTTAACTCTACTGAAATCGAATGATTCCAGCGAGCGACCTTTTGAAATATCTAATAACTGGCTGACAATTATAACAATAACATATTATAAATATAGGCTATGCAAACAGACAGCGGTCAGGTTTTAAAAGCGGAAAAATACTTAATCCAGTATTGACCTTAATCGGAAAGAATCACGCACACCACCGGACCATATTAGAAATGTGAAATCGAACTATAGCTAAATTCGCAAGGCGTTTCTGGAGTTCCGTAATATTCAAACACACTACAGCTAAATTCTCAACGGGTTCTTTAACTCAAGTATTTAAATCATTTTTTAGTAATAATATGAATTCTTTTTACGATTTTTTTTCAGCAGAGTTGGAACTGGGTGCCATCAGCTTAACTCACTCTAAATCTAAGTTTTTTGGGGGAAAGAACAAGTTTTAAAAGGGTATCAGATATTATGGATCATCCTGTACATAGGAATCTCCGAATTCGAGAATTAACTCCGGTTCTTTTAAGTGTCCATCACCACTTCTGGACCTCGGTTTAAAGTCTCATCCGAAAACAAAAGTTAGTATCACCCAAGGCGATTGAATCCAAGTGTGAAGTCTATACACTTAGCCAGTGTCTTAAATACATCGATCATATATATTTTATTATTTCCCCTCTTGGTTTCCGAGTATGCTCTTCAAACTTGTAGTGCCAGAGGGATGACACATCAGACAAATAACGACGATTGGTCACAAATCTCTTTACGTAACCAATGGCCGAATCTAATCAAAGGGAAAGAACTCAACTGATCTAAATAAAGAATGCTTGCTGTCAACTAACATTACTATCAAGTTTAACATTGGTTAAGTGTAGCGTACGTACCTTGATTACTCATCTTGGATCGTTAGCCCCCTGCACCCTCCTGGAAACAGAAAACGTATAAACCCTTACTCCATGTAATATGGCTATATGACTGTTACACCAATGTAATATGGCTGTTTGTAATATGGCTGTTACACCAATGTAATATGGCTGTTTGTAATATGGTTGTTACACCAATGTAATATGGCTGTTTGTAATATGACTGTTACACCAATGTAATATGGCTGTTTGTAATATGGCTGTTACACCAATGTAATATGGCTGTTTGTAATATGGCTGTTACACCAATGTAATATGGCTGTTTGTAATATGGCTGTTACACCAATGTAATATGGCTGTTTGTAATATGACTGTTACACCAATGTAATATGGCTGTTTGTAATATGGTTGTTTGTAATATGGCTGTTACACCAATGTAATATGGCTGTTTGTAATATGGCTGTTACACCAATGTAATATGGCTGTTTGTAATATGGCTGTTACACCAATGTAATATGGCTGTTTGTAATATGACTGTTACACCAATGTAATATTGCTGTTTGTAATATGGCTGTTACACCATATGGAGCAATATGAATCCAGATCAGGTGGCACATTCGTTTAGAATTTCGTTAAAAACAACTATTTTCATAATATCCCCACTTATGTATAGGTTTAAAAGGTGCCTAATCACGTTCCAGGGACGTAAATATTTAGTGTAAAATTCACCCCAATATATCCTATAATATACTGATTAGTCAAAAATTTCTGCAACATTCCTTCGTATTCAATCATTTGTAGGCATTATATATTGGTACAATAAATATTAACCATAACAAAACATTGATGTATGCCACCCTAACCTATGAATAGGCAGCTTTAATATCATGTAATTTGTACATTAGCTTTTCCTTTTTCCAATAAAGGCTTAACGCAAAGGAAGTGTCTCCTTGACCGGACCTGGTTGAGGAGACCGAGTCTCTTAGAAGATTTTGGAATTACATGTAGCTAGCTATGCATGATATTAAAATGTTATCATAGCTAATAAAATCTCTATATTTAATAAACAATTCATTGGAACTCATTGATTATATTATTGTTATTAAATTTATCAATTTAAATGTCTTTTCGCTTTACACCGTAATAGAGAGGTAAGTTTTATAACCGACAGATTGAGCCTGACCCAAGATCATAAAACTAAACCAGTCGCCATTTCAGCCAATCAGATCCTTGAGATTTGAGACTGATCTCAAAACTTAGTTTTATGATCTTGGGCCCTGGCGTTGTTCGCACCACTAGCGAAACTAAGTGATACTAAATTATTGAAAAGGTGTTTCTATCGGCCTATATTTCTCTATTTTTGTTATGAAAGCGAAAGAGGAGGTTTAAGTATTAAATGTAATAACAAGAATGTTAAAATATTATTATATGACTGGAAGTGCAACTATTGAGGATGTTAACATTATTAGTCGTATCTTCGTTCTTTAAACTCTTTTTACATTTACATATGCACATTTATATTGAAAGGCATGTGGAATCCATTAAGAAGATGCACTTAATGTTATTGAACGGATTTCTGATCAACCAATCCTTACATAAACCAGAATTTGGTATTCCATGGAATACATGTCGCCTTAAGTAACATTTCAAAGGAGGCATAACTCATAACAATAATGAAACATGAGTTATCATTCTTGTTGTCACCGATGGCTTTGTTCTTTCAGATGATATATTCCAAGTATTAAATGAATAACACAAGTACTTTGTAAGTTATTGGCATCATGAGGTTTCATGTTAAAGTTCGGGGACTGTGGGACAACACAGGCCAAGGAGAAAATAGCGCCCGTATAGTCTCCGCAACCGAAGCCTGTCGAAAAAATAGCGCCCGTATAAACTCCGCAACCGGAGCCGGTCGAGGAGAAAATAGCCCGTATAGTCCCCGCAACCGGATCCGGTCGAGGAGAAAAATAGCGCCAAATAGTCTCAGCAAACGGAGCCGGTCAATGAGAAAATAGCGTCAATATAGTCTCCGCAACCGTAGCAGGTCGAGGAGAAAATAGCGCTCGTATAGTATCCGCAACCGGAGCCGGCCAAGGTGAAAATAGCGCCCGTATAGTCCCGCAACCGAAGCCGGGCGAGGAGAAAACAGCGCCCGTATACTCTTCGCAACCGATAGACACTTACTCAGGCAAATTTTTAACAAATTTTGACTAAGATGAAAAAGGTACAACTTCTTGTAAATTCAAAACAATATTGTTTTAATTATTCATCAAGTCTTAATTTAAATACAAACATTAAGATTATATATAATACTAATAAACTTACAGTTCGAACCGTAATTCTCCAATGAAATATAATTGCAATATAGCTTGAGAGTATTTCAAAACAGATATATGAATATTGTATTAGTGTAATAAATGGATGGGATTAAAAGCCATTGTACTTTAGAGTTCAAAATTCAGCCCAGTAATTTTATATCATCGATATACATTAACAGAAAATAGGTTAACTTTATTTAAAGCAATATACTAAATCAATAACCATTGTTATAAAATTCTCCAGCTTTTCAGCCCAAAACAAACAGTTAAACCGTTTGTACTTATAATAGGTATAGAACTTTTCCGATAACAAGACAGTCAAGTGACAGAAAAGTATTTGAAATATTGTTAACAAATTTTAAATTGTCATGCAAAAGAATTACCAATTGTAAAAATATTAAATCTGCTTAATATTGTACATGTAATGTCATTATAGTTCATATAAACAGGTCATAATTTATAATGTTAACAGAGTATCACGTGACTGTTTACTTATTACTAGTATATATTCCATTACATTGTCTCGATATAGTTTAAAAATAAGTAGATAAAACAAGAGGCAAATTTTCCTATCGTCTTACTGTATTGTTTTTAATTTGCACGAGCATATTTAGCTAATAGCAAATTTACGTGCCAAAGAGGGTTAGATGAATAGATGTAAAGATAAAACCAGTCATATCAATACAGGCAGCGCCTTGCCAACCATGCAAGAAACACACCCAGTACATACCATCCATATCTACCCAAAATAAGTTTAAGTATGCCTTTATATTGCCGTCACAATGGTTGACATCTTGCATGGTTTGAAAGTAGCATACTAACATCAAAGGAGATAATTGAAACCCGAGTCTTGGTATTGAAATTAGTAATACCAAGATAAAAATTACTGATAACTTCACTGAAGTGAAGAACGGAGAGACATTTTACAGCCGCCACACAATACTTACTACAAATTTCGATTTCAAATAGATTTTGACCCAGCGAGCAACCTCCGTAAACACCTGTTGCACTGCAGAACTTCACAAGACGCCGACCACGTTTTTTGTCATTCGACGACAGTTTGAACTGCCGCTCCAATAAAAAGATATTGTATTTTATTTCCAAATTAGGTTTTGCTGTCAATCAATTTTGTCGCTGTTTGTTCATTCCCCTTTCGGGATGTTGAAACAATAGCAAAAGGTGTAGCTTAAAGTAAAGCAACCTGAAGGCGTGATTAACAATAATCAACGTTCTGTCCATTATACTTTCCCGCGCTACTATGTACGGGGAGACTTTTTAAGGCCGCCACACTGCCAAAATCTGAAATCGAAATTTGTAGTAACACCTGCTTTAGTGATGTAGAGGCGCCGATAAAGGTTAAAAAAATTCAAAGACTTATAAAGACGACAATTGCTTACTTACTTAAAGCGATTTCGATTAATAATCACAGTAACTGGAGTTCAAGCACCGACGTTGATTAGTCAAAATTTATCATGTTCGGTTTCCAAAGATAAAGGAGTGAAAGCCAACCACGGTCTGACCACCTATTAGCATGGTTGAACCACAGAATATTCACATCTCCTTCCGTGTTCAAGAAAAACTTTGCTATAGGTTGCATTCAACAAAATACCTCTTTATAACTCCGTCGAAATATATATTTTTACTGTTCTCTGGGGGTCGTAGGATCAACTGCATGGGTACATGGAAATCTTAACAGGCTGCATGGGTACCAGGAAATCTTGACAGGCTACATGGGTATATGAAAATCTTAACAGGCTGCATGGGTACATGGAAATCTTGACGGGCTGCATGGGTACGTGGAATTCTTGACAGGCTACATGGGTACATGGAAATCTTGACGGGCTGCTTGTGTACATAAAAATCTTGACGGGCTGCTTGTGTACATAAAAATCTTGACGGGCTGCTTGTGTACATGGAAATCTTGACAGGCTGCATGGGTACACGGAAATCTTGACAGGCTGCATGGGTACATGGAAATCTTGACAGGCTGCATGGGTACCAGGAAATTATGACAGGCTGCATGGGTAAATGGAAATCTTGACAAGCTGCATGGGTACATGGAAATCTTAACAGGCTGCATGGGTACATGGAAATCTTGACAGGCTGCATGGGTACCAGGAAATTTTGACAGGATGCATGGGTACATGGAAATCTTGACAGGCTGCATGGGTACATGGAAATCTCGACAGGCTGCATGGGTACATGGTAATCTTGACAAGTTGCTTGGGTACATGGAAATCTTGACATGCTGCATGGGTAAATGGAAATCTTGACAGGCTGCTTGGGTACATGGAAATCTTGACGGGCTCAATGGGTACATGGAAATCTTGACAGGCTGCATGGGTACATGGAAATCTTGACAGGCTGCTTGGGAACATGGAAATCTTGACAAGCTGCTTGGGTACATGGAAATCTTGACAGGCTGCATGGGTACATGGAAATCTTGACAGGCTCATGGGTACATGGAAATCTTGACAGGCTGCTTGGGTACATGAAAATCTTGACAGGCTGCATGGGTACATGGAAATCTTGACAGGCTCATGGGTACATGGAAATCTTGACAGGCGCATGGGTACATGGAAATCTTGACAGGCTGCATGGGTTCATGGAAATCTTGACAGGCTGCATGGGTTCATGGAAATCTTTACAGGCTGCATGGGTATATGGAACTCTTGACAAGCTGCTTGGGTACATGGAAATTTTGACAGGCTGCATGGGTACATGGAAATCTTGACATGTAATTACGCAGCCCTTTTGTAAACACTTCGTTACCTTTGTTGAAAACTAAATAAATGAAATCGAGACAAGTAGCATATTTTTTTCTATAAAATATACGTACACGTGTTATGTATCAAACTTAAAAACCACAATCGCAAATCTCCGGCGATCTTCACTACTCAACGACCAATGTCGCCAAACAAAAACAAATCCACGTCGTAATTTAGAATAGGTGACAAATAAAAACGAAACACAGTATGCACATTTCAGTCGAAAAAATACTAGAACAAAATACATAAAGACCATTCCCAGAAAAACCAAGACAACTACACTTAAAGTTTGCGTTTCACTGGAGCCGCCATCGTTTAACACTATGTGATCGTTGGCCAACATTCGATGTTTTATTTGAAGAATAAGCACATTGTTAATCAGGTTTGTTGTAGCTGAATGTTCAATCAATGGCTCTGCGTCGTGGTTGTAAGAATGTTTTTAGGAGTGACTTCTGGTTCATATTATTCGGTTGATAGTGGTGACTTCCGGTACTCTTTTTTCAGTTTTTCAATTAACAGAAGCGACTTCCGGTGCACAATGTTTATTCATTTCTTTCAAAGTACATGAAATACTAAAAATATAGAAATAAGTCATTATTTAATGTTATGCATATTTTCTATGCTTAATAAAGAAATAATATACTACGAGAAATATCTCCGAGTCACGATTTTACGGTCTGTCAGAGCATCTTAATCAACTAACATGATTTATTCAAATCACTTTTTTAAAATTCTAATACGAATATTCTCTAGAGTTTGTGCATCACAAATGAGTTTTTATACAAGATGCAGATGCTCGCCTTCTGGGAACTATCATACAAGGAAATATTGCAGGCAGTTACTACAACCGCGATGCAAGAAAGTTTTAGATAAAGTTATGAGGACAAAAAATAAATTAGAAATTATAAATAAACGAATTTTATTAGCAAAATAGTTAAATATTTGATAGATGAAGACAATGAATCAGAGCTTGTATTACAAACTTAATAGACCTTGAGCTGCCAATAGACCCCCCTATCCCCCCCCCAAGGGAATTTTGAAGGGTATATTTTTCTGAAAGCCTATACCATTCTACGCATTTTGCAAGTTGTTTGCACTCTGGCGAGTGGGGCGTTTTTCCGTAACGCCTGTTTGAATATGTTACCTTTGAAAAAAAGTTTGTGTACGAATGAAACATTTGATAATTGTTAAAATTCTAAAATAAATCTATTAATTCTATACTAGGAAGCTCTAATCTACATTACTAATGCAATAAAACATCTGTAACCTAAGGTATTGGTCTAAAATAGTGATTAAGTTATGTTACTTAACATAAAAACCTAGTAAAATAAGATGTATGGAACATTTCTTACATGCAATAGCAAGTAATTTGTGCTTATATGTAAAATATAGTAAAATAAATGAGAATTCAGGACAAATTTAATACAGTGATATACATTGGGACATAAGCCCGTAACGCTATATTGAAATATGTTACCGAAAGAAAAGAAAATGGGAAAACAAGCCATAAATGAAATAGACCTTGAGCTGCCAATAGACCCCCCTCCCCCTGGGGGAATTTTGAAAGGTATGTTTTTCTGAAAGCCTATCCCATTCTTCGCATTTTGTCATTTGTTGCTTTCTGGCGAGTGGGGTGTTTTATCGTAATGCCTGTTTGAATATGTGACCTTTGAGAAAATTTTATGCGTTGAAGCAATAATTGGCAATTATATTTATATATTATATTATAATTCTGAAATAAACCTATTTTTCTACACCAGGATGATGTTTTTTTAAATTTTTAATGCAATAAAACATCTGCAACCTAAGGTATAGGTCTATAAATAATCAATAAGATATGTTACTTATCATCAAAACCTAGTTTAAAAAGTTGTATGAAACATTTCTTACTAACATTAGCAAGTAATTCTGTTTTATTTGCTTAATTCATTAATATAAATAAGAATGCAGTATTTAAATGTAATAAAGTCACATTGAGACACACTTCTTGTTTAATGTATGTAAATAAATACATATATTTTGAAATTCCGAAAACCAAAAGTATCTGGAAAAAACAATGGAAACAAATATCTCAAAGATAGCAAATAAAATATTTATAAATAAAATAAATAATAAAGAAATAAACTCTGAAAGACATATTGTGTGATTTAAAGGTAAACTGTGTTAAACACTTTGTTAATATTATCTATAACTTAAGAAATATATGTGACTTTAGTATTATGCTATATCATATACTTATGCCTATGGTTTATAAATTAAAAGTTTTGGTGTAATTGTTTTTCTTTAAATACACCTCTTCATGAGTTTTAACGATTAGTTAGCTTTATATCATAATAAAACTAAATACCATATCATAAATCACCATTTTTAAATATGTTACCCAAAAGAACGTATTTTAGTTACCAACCTTCCTGCACTTTATGTATCTTGTATTAAAACAGGTAATATATATTAAGAATTATGTTACAAAAGGAAATTAAGGTATTGATGCTTGTGATATTAAACAGTAAATTTATTTTTAATTTAAATGTAGTTAAACTTCAGAGGTTAATGATATGTGTACTGCGCAATATGTCTTGAAATAAATGTGTATGATGTAAATGGTTTAAGTTCGTCCTATTTTAATTTTTTTTAAATTAACAATAAAGCTATCAATATGACTCAGTGACAACATTGTAAGTAATACAGCTTACGTTTGCACTAATCATGGGCTGTTGCATCCAGTCTAAAGCTAAGTCCAGATACTCTCGATTGAGACACATAACATTAATTTGTTCTAACAAAATGTAGAAAAGAAAGAATAAACAAAATTAACATTTTTTTATAATTTTATTGTTCTATTTATGTGTTTAGTCATCCTATAATATGTTACCAATTTTTACTTTAATAACCAGCAAAAATAATAAGAAAAGAAAAGCAAGAAACCGCAAATGATTAGTTAATTAACATTTTTATAAATATTTTAATATACTATTATAGTTGATATATAACAAATTTAAAAGCTACTTAATTTAAACTTAATACTCATTATCTGATTAAATTATCTGATGTTCGAAATGTTTTTAAAAGTAGTTTTATTCATCTAAAATACTAAGGTTCAGTGTAGAATTTGTAAAACATTGAAACAGCATGAGCATTATATAGCAATTTTTTTGACTCGAGTAAAATTATTTTTACCTAAAAAATTATTAAGTCAACGTTAACTTGTCTGTTAGCTTACCATCACCTGCATTACACAGATTGTCTTTCAAATTAGGATGTTTCTCTTTAACACTTTTTGTCTTTAATAAAAACAACATTCTACAAAGATCTTAAGGAATTCTTAAGAAATTTTTAAGCTTTCTTTGAACAATGGAAAAATAATGTTTCATTTAAGACAATTTATTTTTCTTATTTCACATGTTTTATTTAACAGCAATGTCAGTTATTATTGCTCTAAAAGACCAGAACTGGTGCTTTAAACCTTGTTTTTAGTAAATATAGTTTATATTCACATTATGAATAACTATAATCTAGATACAAACTACCGGGTAAAACACAGTTTAGAAATTTATTTTCTTTATTCTAAGTGATCTCTCTAAAAAACATTATTTAAATAATTAGGTAACATATAATTAATTTTAATTAGTTTTGTTTGTAACACTTTTCTAAGCAATCTTTTTATCTCTTGTCTTTTTACTTTTTGGAACCAATTCTAAAAGTTATTTTTTTAGAATTTTATTCATAAATGCATTGTACTTTGTCAATACATGGGAATTAAATGTTACGGAGATTTGAAGGCTTAAAATTGAGAAGCTTAAACACTTTAACATTTTAACCACATAACATAACATAACATAACATAACATAACATAACATAGTATACACTATAAACTTCTTAGTATTATTATTATTTTATAGTTTAATCTAAAATGATTGCATAGTCGTGATACAGTTTTGTAAATGTAATCAGTTCTTTGTACAACAATATCAGTTTTAGA